>BPLQ01010945.1:683952-1367904 GCA_021605075.1 Caerostris darwini | reverse complement strand
ACATAAATCTTTAAACTTTTTGTATAATTAATTTTCATAACAAAATTTAGAAATTCAGATTTGATAATTTTTCATATACAAGTTTAATACATGAAAATTAAAAAAGACGGATTTAAAGATAAATTTTAAATATAAATAAATATAAATAATATTGTATAATGTTAAAGAGAAAACTTCTGTATATGTCTTCCGTTTCTACATAGTGTGAATAGCCATGCATGTAAACCTATATTTTTCTTGGGTTTGTTAGTCTCTGATAACAAATTCTTAGTCTTTTGCATTGTTTTTGGGATAATTAACTGATTGAAATAATTAGCTGGTGAATTTTTTGTTAATTAACATATTATTTAGTAACTTCATGATGACTTTTTTATTGTTTTCAAATACTATATTGTCAAATGTGGTGGCGCTCTTGTCAAAGATAAAAGCTATTTATTTTTTTACTACAATTATTGTACAAAAATAATATTACATTAAAGAAACATATTTTTATGTAAGAATTTGTCATTAATCTGTAAAAAATTATTTCCCATTATTTTCATTACTTAGTTATATTTCCTACAGAAATAAATGTTGCTTGGTTAATGAATCTGTCCCAAAAATATTAGCGTAGACAATAAAACAAAAGAAGATGATTTGCAATAAATGTCAATATAAAACAGGTTTTTAAACAGCTGAGCGATATTTGGCCTACCGTTTTAGCCTTTTCACTAAAATTAGATGTTAATTTAATTCATGAAATTTTTTCTTCAGTGCAATACGCAAAGGTAGCCCAAAATAACCATTAATTGTGCCTATGCTGTATCCTATTTATCATGGATCTTCTGTAATTCCCACGATATGTATGCCTTCTTTTGAAGAAAATCCAGTGCAATTCGAAAAAAATGTAAACGACAGAATTTACTGTATAATAATAAGACTTTTATTTATTTACTTGCACGTAATTAATAAAAAAAATTTTCAACAGAAACCTAAAAAAATGTGGATTTTATTTCTACAAGTCATTTTTCAGGAATCTCAAGTAGACATCCGGAATTCCAGTGGAAAACAGAAGCTATGATATCGTTTTGATAATGCCTCTAGAATAGGGAAATTTAAAAATATTTCAGATTTCTCAGAAACTGAAAACTTCTTTATTTGGATGACGACAAACTAATTGTTAAGTAGCGTGAAACTATCTAAACTTTGCAAAGTACCAAATCAAGTCTAAACTTTGAAATTATTTTTATTTTCTCACTTTGTTAGTAAAATATAACGCATTTTTATCTAATTAGGCTTCCTTTTCTCTTAAAATATTGGAAATTTAGTAAAAGTAAAAAAAAAATAATAAATAAATAAATAGAGCTCTGGGGCATACCAGCATGAATATCACTAATTGAAGAATCGGTATTCTATACTACAACAGTAAAGTGTCCGTATGGAAGATAATTACGAATTATTTGAACTGAATAAAGAAGAAAGTTTTGTAAATCAATCCACTGTAAGAAATTAGTTTGTAAATCAATCCATTCACCCAGGCTCCATTAAAAACCTTGGTTACATCAAGAAAAATTGCAGCAGTTTCCAGGGCCAGATTTAGATGAAAAGTTTCCAGGGCCAGATTTTTTAGATGAAAACATGAGGCCCATTAAATTATGTTGAATGAAACATTCAAAACATTGAAGATTAGAAAATGTCGAGACAAATTTACATTTCTGTAAGATTAACAATCTAACATGATTTACAAAGAAACCAAATTCTAATTCTTTGATTAAATATATGCATAAAAATTATCATATTTTCTCAATTTAAATTAAATATATTCTTATTTTTCAATTCAGATTTTATTCATATGTTTATGTTTTAAGAATAGTGTAATTCAATTTTTTCTAACAATTTAAATGTTGGCCCCTCTTGATCTTGAGGCCCTAGGCTAAAGCCTAGTTAGCCTATAGGAAAATCCGGCCCTGCTTAGTTTCATCAGCTTGCTTATCCTATTTTTCATGGTTCTTCTGTAAGTCCCGCGATATGTATGCCTTCTTTTGTTGAAAATCCTGTGCAATTCTAAAAACAATGTAAATGACATAATTTACTGTATAATAATAAGACATTTATTTATTTACTTTCACGTAATTGATAAAAGATTTTTTCAACAGAAACCTAAAAAATGAGGATTTCATTTCTGCTTTCCTATAAGAAAATCCGGCCCTGATTATTATGGAGGATGGAATTGATCAGAATGTCGGAACTATTATTTGAAGAGGTTGAACCAAGTGTGGAATGATGAGAGTTGAAATTGTCGAGAATGATGCAATGGAATTAATTTGGTCATAAATTGCATCCAGCCAGTTATTGGCCTTGAGGGGAATAAATATTGACAATGGTAAACGTTTTATGCTGTAGATCAATTGTGATGGTCTGTATTTCAAATTCAGAAGTGTGGTAATGAGAGTGAGAACTCTGAAAGGAATACTGCAATAGACGGTAATTAAAAGTCGTCCTCTTTGTGTATTATCCAGATGATCAGTTCAATAAATTTGTTTGCCGGGTAAATGAAACTGATCCTCGGAATTAAGGAATATTTCCTGTATAGCTAAAAGTTGCCCTGAAGAAAAAATTGAGGCAAACAAGAACGTTTGACTCGGATACTATGAGTATTCCATTGTAAATTTTTAAGCGTAACATTGAACATGAAATTAAAAAAAAAAAAATTGGAGAAAATTTAATGAATGAAAAAAAGAGCCTAAATCAGTTATTTAGTGCTATGTATTGATTGTTAAGTCAAATAAAAGGGGAGAGGGTTGAAAACTGATTACCATGATCTGTTAAGTTTGCCACAGTGCTCTCAAAGTTTTGTAAGATTTCAAAAGCCTGTTTTTTTGCTTTTATTTTTTCTTTTCGTTAAATGGAGGGATCTGAGTTGTACCTATATGAGAATAGAGTTTCTTTATTGCTTGACTTAGGGAAAAGAAAGATGCTGTTAAATTTTCTGTGAGCGTCTTAATGGATTTTTCAAAAATGGAGGCCTATGCCTGACAGATTTCTTTGACTAATTGTTGGGTTTTCATGTTTGTTGTAGGAATAATTTAGTAATGTACTCTCATGAATGTAATTGGAAGATACAGTTGTGCTAGCTGTTAATTTAGTTGAAAAAGAGTCTTCCTTAGGAGTGCGATATAATTTCCGAGCTTCAATAAAAGAATGGTGGTTGAGAGTTTTGAACTTCAGAAAACTTTCTTCTGCTTTACGTTTAGGACAGTTGTTGTCTGCGCCCTAGTGTGCTTCATTACAATTGCACACTTGGGAAAGTGGGTTGAGCACTAATCTATGGAATGTTGGACACTGCAGAATCGCAGACAATTGTTTTTTAAAATTCGCGGTTCTGTACGTATATGAAACACAGTTATGGCACTTAACAGGTTAACCTTTTGGTTGCTTTAACCATAATCTGACATATTCTGGTAAGACAGTACCTAAAATAGTAACCAAAACAGTTGTGGAAAGAGTAAGCATTGCGCATTTTCCTGCAATTATCGGAACTTATGCGGCAGAGAAGTTATTCTCTTTTCTCAATTCATTTGCAAGTTCTTGCACTGATATATCTGTGAGAATATTGTGAAGTTGAAATCATGTGAAGATATTTTTCGGATAAGGTAACATATCATTGGAGCGCCCGTCAATAACTTTTATGTTTTTCCAGTCCTCTGGCGATATTAAAATGATTAGTCGAGAAGATTAGTTTGCCTTGTCTAGTGATATGCATATATTCAATATATTTCAAAGTAGTAACTTTTGACGATATGTTCTCTTTAAGAACTCGAGGATGTGCTTTCGGTATCACAATGATGGAAAATCAAGTACAATGATGAAAGATCGAGTGTCATGTTGATATGCAATCTGTAAGTTTGTAAGGATTTCACAATAAGATTTATAATTAATGTCTGCGTCTGTGGTGCATCCCATTGAATTAAAGTTTGAATTGATGTTTGCCATATCAAATGTGAAACTCCCTCACACTAAGTGTAGGGCCTTCTTGATCTACAATGATTATCAACGAAAATGTATAATTCGGAATTAAAATAGGAAATTAATACACTTACAGGTGACTTATTTGAAAAGAAAACTAAACTAAAAGTTGAACAAAAGGAAACTATACAACCAGAAAAACTTGAACTAATAGATAAACTGAGATTAATGCAAAATGAACTTGGAATCGATCGCCTTCAAATCCGCTAATTTTCAGTAGTTTATCTTGCTATCTGAATGCTACGAGTTGCAGTCGAAAGCCAAGTGGATTTGTTGATCAAGAAAAAGACGATTTATTTACTTAGTGGCCGCTTGGAAGGTTACTTAGTTTTACAAAAATCCAGACGGCAAAAAGAAAAAAAGAACGATAAACAATTTTCACATTTACAACATCTTTATTTCTTTCTAGCGCCAGCTACGTTCTCGACAAAAACAACAACAGTCTTTTGTTTTAAATTCTACGGGGAATTCCCCTGTTAACAGTGAAAGTAAAAAGTTGTTATTTTTACTCCATTTTCCATCAATAGGTGGCACTACAACTTCATTTTATTAACATTTGTAAGGAATTGAAAAAGTTTGGATTCAGTTGAGGCAAGTGGCAGAGCAAAAAAATTACTAGTTTCAAAAATTTACTACTTGTGTAAATATTTGAATGTATATGCAATTAGAGCAAACAAAATTAAAAACATCACTTAAACTGGTGTAATTAATATTTTGTAAAGGACAGAGCTGAACGCTGCCTGCTAGTGACATATTACAAAAGTAAATCAGTTATAACGTATTGCTAGTATATGTCGAATGAGTTTTATAGGGGTTAGTATAGCAGTTGGATTTGTTAGTTATATATCGGGAATTCTACTACTTAGTTGACGAAAGAGGTCGAGGGCCTGAAAGCGAAGCGTTCATCTACTCAATGGTATGTGATGGCAGTAGGAAAGAAAAGTCATGATGAGTAGATAATAGTAATCGTATGAATTGAGAGAAAAAAAAAGAAAATAAGAAAAATGTAAATCATCGGTGATGAAAAACGTAACAAGAAATTTATGATCAGAAAAGAGCAATGTTGCAAAAAACAGAAAAATATAAATCAAACAGCAAGGGAGAGTATATAAAAAAGTAAAATCACCTGCAATGACCGAAGAACTGAAAAAGAAATACGGAGAAAAAAAAACAAATTGGCTTAGAGTAAAATAAATTATAACAATCAAAAGGCTCATTAAGATGTCAAGGTCAAAGGTGAGAAAACACGTTGGAGAAGAACGAACTGTTACTGTCAGTTTGTTAGGTAATAAAACTTATAGAGCAGGAAAGAATATGCGTTGGAGTAAAATATCTAAAAAGAGATGGGAGAAGGGGGAAACATTGGAATAAAAATGAGAGATGAATGCGAAATTATAATGGAAGAAAAATTAGAAGTTATTGAAAAGTAGAAAAACAAAATAAATAAAAAAAATAAGTGAGCACGAAATTATGGTGTTTTGTGGCTTCGATTCCATGGAGAAGTAGAGACAGGATACTTGTATTTTCCATTCAATTGCGTAAATATAGTTTGTGCCTTGAGGAGAGGGTTTTCGTGGGTAGCAATGGTATTAAAGAAATTTCTAGAAAGTTTTGTAATATAGTTGTCAATAGGATCAATTTTTAAATCTTGATGAATTGTAGAGTTGCGGACAAACCAGGATGCACCAGTGATGATACGAAGAAGTTTGTTTTGAATAATTTGTACAGAATTCTTGTTAGATTCTGAAGCTAGTCCCCAGGTTGAATGAAAAAGTGGTAACTCACTTCGTGAAAAAACTTAAAGGTGGCGCTGCAGGCGTTTTTTTTATTATTATTATTTCGAAAAGCCGAAATTTCCTATATTAATAAAATTGTTCGTAAACAAGCATTCTAGATTGGTCAAGTTGCTATTCCGCAACTTGATGGAGTGCCTTGGTCACGCAGCTACCATACCTCCTCTTGGCGAATGGTGAACAGTGACTTGTGGTCGAGACCTTTCCCAAAAGGGATAGAAAAATTAAATAAATCAGAGAAGGAATAAATGTTCTAACATCAGAGAACAAAAACCTTACAATTCAGACAGAAAGTCAAAAGTTACAAAAGAAGAGTAAAAATACAAAGAGAATAAAAAAAAATAAAAAATAAAAACAATCCGATAAACAAAAGTAACAAAAATTAAAAGAATAAGCCCTGATGATAAATCCAATGGCAAAATGCAATAAAAAGAAAAACAATAACGAGGCGCGAAAAAATAAAGAGCAACAATAGCGAAATCGAAAACTGCAGACATAACAAACCGTAGAAGCGAAAACGAACCTTTAAAATAATATTTTTCAGAAATACCAACATTTAAAGCATATATCGATGAAATTTTCGTTGGCAGGATTGCATTTTAAATGGTGATTTCATTTCAAATATTAATTAAGCTGTTAATTATTTTCAAGATTATATTTGTATTTCTAATTTAATACTAAATCTATTGAATTTTATCAAACAATTTTGAAAATTGTTTTTTATTGCTTATTTTATGTTATTAATGTTGTTTTTTCACTGCAATGGCAGCTATTTAAACTTTAAATTTTCATGTGAATATTTTAATATTGTACATTTTCATTAGGTCATGTGAAACATTCTTTAATTTTCTGACACAAACGACTGAAAATTTTCTATGAAGAAAAGAATAACTTTATAGGCATCTATTTTTTAATGTTTGATAAAAAATTTAATTTAAATTCTTTTCATTTACAAAAACAACAATTATTACATAATGAATTTAAACAAATCTTACTGAATACCTTCGACAAAAATAATACATCACTTCGTCATCTGATATCAACTTAAATTCAAATCAATTCTACCGAGTAACATTGGTCTATTAACTCAGCATATTTAGATGTGTAGAATTCTATAATAAAATTTCTAATTCTCCATTTAAGTGTTGATTTTAATATTTCCTTAAATAAAAAGCTGAGTTTAAAACAATACATCGAACTATTCATTTCAATTTTATTTAAAGTTATCACTATTGCTAACATCTTAAAATTCCTGCTTTGATATAAATGGAAAAAAAAAAAAAAAAAAAAAAAAAAAAAAGATATTCGCCTAGCGGCACAAACCGTTGAAGATTTTCTATGACGAAAGAAAGCTTAATAAGACATTTTTTTTTTTTTTTTATGTCCTGACAAATATGTGTTCTAATTAAGTCAAATTCTTTTCATTTATGAAATACATTTATCAAGAATATGAATAAAATTACTTTTACCCCATAAAAAAAAAAATTCGCTACTTGCTGCTAATTGACACGGTTCGAAACTCAATTGACCGATGACTACTAATTATTAATACGCTTTTATCAGTTTCACCTGTATGTTTGCTTGTAACTGACTCGTTGGGCACGATTTTGCCCTACTTTAAGAGATCAGATTTAATTTAAACGTTGTAGACTTATCAATGACCGACGACAATAAAATATTTTGATAAGTTTATTATCTCATCATGATTAAGATCGCCAGGATTAGTGATTTTATTTTAACTTACGAAGAGCAATTTAAATCATGTAGAATTAAAGTACCTAAGACGATAACCGTGGGACTGTGGCTCAACGGATAACGTGGCTGACTGCGGATCAAGAGATTCCCTGTTCGAATCCTGTTTGTCTGGACAATTCGCCATTAACCTTTGTTTTACTCACAATTAAATTTGGTAAGAACTATAGTTCCTCTCCTCCGTGTCGGGGCCACATTTAAATATTATAGATTAAAAACTCTAAAAAATACGCTTATAGAGTTAATAAAACTAAAAAGTAAAAAATATTTGTTAACATAAGAATAAAATTACTGACGAGAACATATATGTCACTGTTCTAAAAGCGTGGAGGGCTTTGTAAGACATTTTTATACTAACTCTGCATTTTGGAATGAAACTAGTGAAAAATTATAACGATTGATATCGAGCTGCCCACGCCACAGCGAAACGTCAGAAATAGCATTATGGCTAGTGATGTTCTTCTTTGAGATAAAAGTTGGTTAACTCGAAGGAGAAAGTTCACTAGGCATAATGCTATTTCTGACGTTTCGCTGTAAAAGGGTGGAAAAATTTTGCTTGCTGCTACTTGAATCTTCAACGCTTTACGCATCGGTGCGTACGAACCTTAAGATTGCAATCTACTTTTTCATTTATCTGGGGCCGCAGTACGCAGCCCCAACTACCAAAAATTATGCACCCCAGCACCCACAGTTTGTGGATGTGGCGAACGTCAGCCCACCGAAGTGCAATGATGGGCCTCTGCTCGGGAGATCCCCCTTCTTGATCGGGCAAGTCTCCAGTGCGATGGGCTTATCGCCACAGCTCCATGTCTCATCATAGCAGAATTTATAATTTATACTACTAAACTTTATGACAAAAGTGGTAAAACTTTCATCTTTAAAACTCGAATGATGTTCTTTGAAATTAACATCAAACACAAGTTTTATTTCATGTCAATACGAGTATTAGTATGTTGAATTTTCCCCCTCCTGATTTACAAGATATATAAATAGTAATTAGTGAAGTAATGTAGAAGTATACCATTTTTTTACTGTGTTACTTTATTAGAAACAATTAAATGTTATTACATATTTTTTTCTAATGCAGCTGGCAAATTATTAGGCAGCTGTCTTGGATGCCTTAAGGCAAGCGCTGCACAGACGTTACTCACTTTGCATTACCCAGGGGGCGCGTATAACATTAGTTAATATTAATAATTTGTTTTTGAAACTAGTTAATTTCTTATGTTATTATTCAAATATTTTTTTTTCTAATGAAGCTGGCAAATACTCAGACAGTTAGCTTTTATACCATGCAAAGGCGCCACTGACATTACTCGCTTAGCACTACCCAGGAGGTACGTGTTGCTCGAAGATAAGCCACGGACGCAGAGTATCAACACGCCCGTAAATTTCTACTATCGTATTAGACCGGGACCTACGGTTTAAAGCGGATTCCGAACATCTACAAACAACCATGGCACCACCGAGTCTCGAACCCGAAAGCTGTGGTATCGTACGCCAGAGCGCTAGCCACTCGGCCAGTCAGGCCCACGTTTTTAAATATTAAAGTGAATTTTGAAGTAATGTACTGAAAGCGGATAAATTGTATGAACTCTTGTGAATAAACTTTTATCGGTCTTAGTGATACTTTCGTTTTAAGCAGTCGAAAACTCTACTTGAGGCATCCTTCATAATAACGAAAAAATTACAAAGTATCTTGATAAAGGTAGCGCTAAAATCATTTTTATACGGTTTTCATTAGTTCACAAAACGGTCTTTCTACAAGTTTTTCTGATATTATCAAGATGAAAGGATAATTGGATAGGTAAATGATCACTATCAAAACGATCTGTATGAATTAATTGCATTAAATATCAACACTGGCAATATAGAGTTCGAAAAAAGATCAAGAAGATAGAGTAATGTCAGTTTTAAATCTGATGTTAAGAATATTTAAATTATTATCAGGGCCGTATTTAGATGAAAAGAGGCCCTAGGCCATTCCACTTATGAGAACCTTTTACCTCCCATTTTTAAGTTTGCAAATTACTTATTATGTTTGTTTATTATTCATATGTGTAGAATTTCTCCATATTTTTTATTCAGTGTTTTAGTGTTTACTGTTTTTAGAATAGTCTCAATCTAATTTTGCTAACCTTGCTAAAATATTTAACCTTTTTAAAAATGTTTTGATTAAATATATTCAAGACCTTTGAATTTTACATAAAAATTTAACTTTAACTATTTTTTATACAATTTATTCTTTAAAATATGGAGAAAAATTGCAAAAATGTGATATTGTTGCAAAACTTGATAATCAAAAATAAATAAATGAATAAAACGTGAATAGTTTTTTCCTTTGTAAGTATTTTTATGTTGGCAATATTATTATGTAGGTAATATACTATTTTCAAATTTACATCTTAATTATTTATACATTTTTGTATGCTTAAAGTTTGTCGACAAAATTGTTTTTTAAAAAATTTACAAAAATTCTTAGTTTAACAACTAAAATAGAAATAAGTTATGAATTTAGGATAATTTACATGTTCTTTTCCTTTCATACATTTAAAGAAAGCTTTTATATGAAGTTTCTAAGCATTTAGAACAGAAATATAGTATAATGATGTTTTGAATGAATACAAAATGTATAAAAAATCAAATAAGAAATAGTTAAAATCAACTTTTAAATGTAAATAAAGACAAATGTACATACCTAAAAATGTTATTGATCTTTAAATTCTCCTTTATTAATATAAACACTTATTTATTTGTTTTGTTTTCTTTAAATAACTTCCAATTTAAAAGTACTATTTATCAATTTTGCTTCGACATTATTCAAATCACTGAAATTTATAACTCAAATTCTATGTTATTCAAATAACAAAAGTTTTTCAAATAAAATGTCCTTGATTTTCAACTTGCAACTATTGTAATACCTTTTATACAATCTTAATATTATCATGATATCAAATAATTGCAAAGTTTACTTCATTTTTACACTTTTCAAAAATCCTTAAAATTCATCATCTTTCTTTAAAATTATATTGTCTATATTCTATTATCTTGTAGCTCACATTTCATTTTAGAATTCTTAATCAAATAGAACACACATTGTTTGAAATAACAGTTCACAACATATATCATTTAAATATGTTGACAACTTTAAGCGTAGAAAAGTTCAATGGTTTGATTCACACACAATTTGAGTTACAACTTTTCATTCAATTTGTTTTATTCCAATTCAAATTTATAGAGTGTCTTTTTTTCTCTTCAAAAACAAATGTTTTATTATTTTATGATGAAAGAAATCACAAAACAAATGGAAAAGTTGGATGTAATGAACAAATGGAATAACATTCAAATATTCGTTTCCAATGGCAGTTTAAACTAACACAACTTTAGTTCTAAAACAGAGCGAAACAAACTGTAAAGATATTTAGAAAGCCTAAAATACAAGCTTTCAAAAATGTAAAAATTGCAAACTCGAAATTTTGATCGAAAACCGCGTTTTAAAGGTTTTCTTGTACCTTAAATAGACATAAATCTTTAAACTTTTTGTATAATTAATTTTCATAACAAAACTTAGAAATTCACATTTGATAATTTCTCATATACAAGTTTAATACATGAAAATTAAAAAAAGAAAGAATTTAAAGATAACTTTTAAATATAAATAAATATAAATTAAATTGTATAATGTTAAAGACAAAAATTCTGTATATGTTTTCCATTTCTACATAGTGTGAATAGCCATGCATGTAAACCTTTATTTTTCTTGGGTTTGTTAGTCTCTGATAACAAATTCTTAGTCTTTTGCATTGTTTTTGGGATAATTAACTTATTGAAATAATTAGCTGTATAATTTTTTGTTAATTAACATATTATATATTAACTTCATGATGACTTTTTTATTGCGGTTGGGTGTCTATATGAAACACAGTTATGGCACTTATGGGGTTTATAGTAAAACAGAAAACTTTTTGGTTGCTTTAACCATAATCTGACATATTCTGGTAAGACAGTACCTAAAATAGTAACCAAAACAGTTCTGGAAAGAGTAAGCATTGCGCATTTTCCTGCAATTATCGGAACTAGTGCGGCTGAGAAGTTATTCTCTTTTTCCAATTCATTTGCAAGTTCTTGTAGTGATATATCTGTGGGAATATAGTGAAGTTGAAATCATGTGAACATATCATTGGAACGCCCGGTTAAAGGTTATCATATCATTGGAACGCCCGTAATGACTTTGATGTTTTCCTAGCCCTCTGGCGGTATTAAAATGATCATTGGAGAGGATTGGATTGCCTTGTCTAGTGATATGCATATATTCAATATATTTCGAAGTAATGACTTTTGATGAACTGTAGGATGTGCTTTCGGTATCATGCCATTTGGAACCTCAAGTACAATGATGAAAGATCGAGTGTCATGTTGATATGCAATTTGTAAGTTTGTAAGTATTTTATGATAAGATTTAAGTCTGTGATGTATTCCATTGAATTAAAGTTTGAATTGATGTTTGCTATACCAAATGCGAAACTCACTCACAATGCGTAATGACTTTAAGGGGGAGACACATTAGGGCCTTATTTGGAATGTTGTCAGGTCCAGAAGGTATCCGAATGTTGAGATTCTTGATTAAGTTAATTTTCTCAGATAGAAAAAAATATATTGTTTTGATAATTTTGATGATTAGTTAGAAAGGAAGTCACTGTATCTTCAACATGCTCAATTAGCGTGTCATCGTAAGGTTCAGTGTTTTCTTGAAAGGAGAGTTCAAGGTTTTTAGCAAAAGAGTTCGCTTTATCAGAAGATGTGAATATAAGACCTGAGGATCTAACGAGTGGAGGAGTTTTGGGATATTTTTTGGTAAAATGTTGGTTAATTTTGAAGAGAGAATTATCTTCTGGATTTAGGCCTATTAAAAATTCATTCCATCTGTCATTTTTTAATTTGTGAATAATTTACTTTATTTCTTTTTGATGCTTGTTGAGGGATTGCTTGAACGGAGGAAACCTGGTGTCTTGCCATAATTTTCGAATTCTGTTTTTTTCTGGAATTTTAGAGATGATTTCAGTAGGAAGTTTTGGGTGTGGAGTACTGAGTTCTTTAGATTTGCTAGCACGGTTGATAGCAGAAGTAATAGTATAGTTGAATTTATTAATTATTTCGTCAATATCTTGAATATTGGAGATGGTTGGATTACAAGAAATGCTTTGAGAGGGAATTTTAGTGAAAATATTCCAATTAGTAGTTGTGATTATGATATTGAGTAAGGGCGTAAGTGAATTAATTATGAGAGACTTCAACCATCACAGGGTTCTGATCACAGGAAAGATCGTTGATAGAAGAAGCAGTTTAAATTTTTAAGAAGTGCGATAACAAAAGTACTATTGCAAGGATTGGGAAGGCAGAAATATGGGGGATCATTAGGATCAATAACATTGAATGCGTTAAGATTTGTCCATTCGAAGAAAATAGAACCATTTATGTTGCTACGTCCATTATTCCATGCAGGATGCTTGGAATTGAAGTTTCCAACCAGTTTGAAGGAGAGGAAAAAATACGTCCTCTCAGCTCAAAATTTAAAACGGGAATTTTATCGTGAATTCAGAAATAGTCTAACGAGTATTGCTACACATACACACACATATATATATTTCTTTTCTAATTCGATATTCATTGCATACGTTTTTAACTTTATTCGATTACTCGATCAAATTATTTAAATTATCCTGAAAATTTGGTCAAACTGTATTAAAAAAAATGTTAAAGCTAAACAAATACGATGGCTATGTATTTTTGCGTCACATTTGTTATTTTGCTACTGCAACAAAGAGTTGTAAGTATATTTAGTTAAACGAATGCAACATTTCGATGAGCTACTGTTAGTGATGTAATAAGAAATATATGGTACTACATGTGCTTTTAGAGATCAGAATTTAATCTTTCATTGTCCTTTATGCTAGTAATCGAATATTTAATTTCATGAATTGAAGGATATGCTGATGTAAAGCTTGTTTAGATATCTCCGAAAATAGGAAAATTGAATTTCCATTTTTGAATGAAGATGAAGCAATTATTGGTTAGATTTTTCTTTTATTGTATAATGTTCGTAACTGTGACTGATTGCGAGCACATTGCGCAATTTCTAATCAAGCTGGAAATCGTGGTGTTCTTGTACCACCTTTGCTGTAATGCTCTCTTACAGTCTACTCTAAACGAATAAGTGATCCCGATTCGGGTGACTTAATTCAGACATGATTAATTCATGTCATTTACTCTTGTTTTTAATAAAAGTGTGAATTTACAGTTAAAAAAAATTAAAACAATTAAAAATGGACTTCGATGATTATGAAAGTTTACCAACCAGTTCCTCTACAATTCACATGGTTGCTGGTTCTTTCGCTGGAATAATGGAACACTGCCTTATGTATCCTGTGGATTCCGTGAAAGTAATATATTTAACGCTATTTTTACTTCTGCTAATATTCGTTGTACATTTTAGAATGTAGTAATGTGAACTTCTAATTTTTAATATTATTTGATTGGTTTTTTTTGCCGGTATTTTGAATTAATGTTCTCTGTTTTATAATAATTAAATAAGTATTATTTCTCATAATTTTCAATATTAAGGGAGTAAACGTAAATATGTTGTATTGTGTATCTACATTATTATTGAATTGTTAAGAAAATTATTGAATTAGGTTTTATCTCGCGATTTTTATCCTTGATTTTTTATTATATTTCTGTATATGTTAAACAATTTTTCTTATAATATTGTGGCTTTACCTTATTGTAAACATTTTTAAAGGAATGCTAAGTGATTCGTATCGTTTTTGTAACAGAAGTATGGTTTTTATTCCAGTTACTTTACTGTTTATATGCCTTTGAAAATGAAACCTGACATGAGAGCATTTTTTTTTTTTTTTTTTTGAACTGCAAAGGAAATTAAGAAATAAAAACACTTCTCTTTTTGATAACTTTTCAGTTTAGACCTTAAATATTTGGCAAGATCATTATATGCCAACATAACCATACCTTAAAATTCTTGAATACATCAAGCATAGCAGAATCTCCCATTGCATAGCATTGTATATATAAAAAAAAGAATTAAATAAAAATGTATAAAAATCATTGTAACTCTAAGTAATAATAATTGTTACAAATATTTTAAAAAATCTAGCTAATTGAGATATTTGAAATGAAATTTTAAACATCAGCTGTTTGTTTAACTTGGACTTCATTGATACAAAGTATACAAATATTCCCAATAATATGTATCCTGTATTATCAATCATAATTTACAGTACTAAAATCATTCTTTAATTTTTAGCTGAAGCCATTCTGATAAAATCAAACTTTATGCATATAAATCATAAAATATGTTTTCAGTTTTCATGGGATTTCCCCTTTGTTGATTGGTGCCAGGGCAGTGATTCAAGTGCAGATTTTGTCATTAATTAAGGCCATGGGATGCAGTGTAGTTATTGGCTCTAATTTATTACATCACGTTTTTAAAAGTTGAAAAATATCAATTTTTTTTGTCCAGAAATTACTTATTTATTAGAGTTATGGCCAAGATAATTTTGATTCACTCTAGCTTCTTTTCATAAATGATTTACTAATTTTTTAAAAATATATTTGCTTCTTTTCTTTATTTTTTTTTAAATCAATGCCTTACAAGCATATTAAAGTTTATTGGAATATATTTATTTTGGTTGCAGTAAAATATTTACTGAATTGATTATGTTCAAAACAGTCTATACAGGATTTGATTATCGTTAACTGTTCTATCAGGCTCCAACAGTGAACCATAGGATAGCAAACCTTTTTCCGTTTCATGTTGTTTAAAGTTAAATATTTAGGTATTTTGTATTAACTTATCATAAAAAGATTTATGCATACTGTTCTACTGTTCTTAAACTGGCTTCATAAATTAGTATTGAACTTTTTGTTTCTCAACTAACAAACAGGGTGAAAGTGGAACTAATTCTAACTATTATTTTTTGTATGGAGTTGTAAACACCCTTGTCTTTAAAACGTAGTGTTTTTTAAAATGTATGGTCTGCTTATTTAGTAACATTGAGATTTTTCTGAATATTTTCTGTTGTCTGTGAAAAATATATATGAAATGTTATACTTAAATCTGCATGCATTGTAATTTAACAAGCTACCTTTCAATCATGCTCTTTTAAATAAAGTATAGAAAAATAGCACCATTTCATATATTCTATCCATACAAATTTGAGAAATTTAGATATTTGCAGAATTTCAAATTCTCTATCAAAAATATCTAAAATTATATTTATTACATTTTGTTGAAATGCAAAGATTATTAAAACACTAATTGCATTTATGAAAAATGGACAAAGATGAAGATGCTGTTTTAAAATGTTAGGAAAGATGCAGGTAATTTTTATTAGAATTTGAATGTTATTAATAAAGGATGGAGATTTTTCATCTTATATTTTCTACTTAATTCGTTTTTAAGAAATATTTCCAGTGATACATCTCAATATAGAAAAAAAAAAGAAAGAAAAATATATAAAAACTGTAAATTATGTTTTGCTTTTAATAAAACTTCTTATATTAAGTGCATTATTCTTTATTTCTATCTTCTTCCAAGTTGAATATTTATATAATTTTAAATTTTGTTGAAATTTAATTTTAAAAAGGAAAAAGAAATTTTAGTAAATAAATTAAAAGGGAATAAATGTAAAGTACCGATAGTTTGTAGCCCAAAAAATACTAACAGGAAATTTTAAAAATAAGTTAGTTAATTTCAACTTAAATATCTAAATAATAATTGAGAGAAAATTATAAAAGCTAATTTGATAAAATTTTTTTTTTCATTGTATTTTAATAATTGGAACTTCTTGGAGAAAATAGCAATTTTCTGAAAAGGACAATCTGAGGACCCCATGTTTTTTTTTTCTTGTTTCTTTCTGTCATCTTATCAACCTGTTTGCAAATTTTAATTGTTGTACTTGGTAATAATTATGATTAAATTTTAAGGAAATGTGAACCTGAATATTAGATTAAAGATGATTTGAGTCTGAAAATGTATTTAAACATTTTTTCTATTGTCCAAAAAAGACTAAGTTGATGATCAGACAGTAATATTTTATATACAATAATTAAACTATGCTAAGTGTATTTAAAATATCTTTAGTGTGATATTAAAGCAAAAGAAATTATTTATTCTTATGTTCAGTGTTCCACACTTTATTAAAGTGTGTTATAGTATCTAACACCTTTTTTATATGTTAGAAATATGTGATTGAAAAGAAAAGATAGACAATAAACCTTTTGAGAATGATTGTAAAAAACAACCTATTTTAAGCTACAATGGTCCAGTTTGTTAAATATTATTAGATATTTGTATAATATAGAAATACGGTAGAAAAACAGTGCTTCTAATTTAATAAATATTATTAATTTAAAAAGAATCTTTCTTTTTTTTAAATAGACACGTATGCAGAGCCTGAAGCCACATCCAAAAGCAATATATCGTAACATTCCCGAGGCTTTTTCAAAAATGGTTCATTATGAAGGATTATTTCGTCCAGTTCGAGGGATACCAGCTGTTTTGTTGGCTGCTGGTCCAGCCCATGCATTGCATTTTTCATGCTATGAAAAGCTTAAGCGAGTATTTAGTGGTACTGAAAATGGTGTTGGTAATCCTCTCGCTCAAGGCAAGTTAACTCATGAAGTTATGCAATATTGATTTGCATACTTTTTTCGATGCTCAGTAATTCTGTTTAAAGCTTTTTAAATATGTATTTCAAAATAAATTATTTAATCTTATTTATTGATATTTTTAAAACATTGTTTAGTATGTAACAAAACTAGTATTAAAATTAATCATACTTGGTATTTTAAATTTATTATAGTTAGAAAGCATAGAATTTAAGATATTTATAGATTTTTTTTTTTTTGAAATTATGTGCCAGCATCATTTTTATTAACATACTTGCTTTTACTAATGTTACCTAAATTAGTATGTCTTGTCAGGTTTCAATCCTTTCTTGAGTAATATTCTTCATTGATTTAAGTTAATTAGATTGAAGAATTAATTGAAGTTCTTAGTAAATTTATTTCTCATTGCTCTCCTACTTACCTGTGGATTATACTTTAAAAGAACTTGAAAAATTATGGGTGCAGATTATAGGTTGCTGTATACAATCTGTAAACGTCTTTTCCTTCATATGTTTCATAAAAATAAATTATATTAACCTCTACCTAAAAATGCTTTTTTTCTATAAAAATTGACAAAAGTTTATTGGTGAGAAAAAGAAAATATCTTGACATTCAGTTGTGATGATGAAAGGGAGTTGGACTTTTACAAAATTAGACTAAATGGGATGCATATTCTACATCAATGTGTGCTAATGGATGAAAATGACATGAAATTAAATGAAGTTATAGATAAGAATTCAAAATCATTTTCAGAAGGAAAAATAAAATGAACTATTATTATGAAGTTCTTCATCTCTTTAACAAATCTAGATTACAAGCCATCCGCAAAAATGTTCTTTTGTTTTCACCATAGTTCTTAAATGCATGTCATCTTTTTGTTTTATTTTAAATTAATAACATTAATTTTTTTTTATATTGTGATATAAAAGCATTCGGTACTTACGTATTAACGGTACCTTGGCGACAGACTTGGCAATTTTTAAGTGTCGCCAATGTAATGGCGCGATTCAAAACCGGTTGGCTCGTGTGCTCTTTATTGGCGCAACTGTCGCCAAGGTACCGTTAATACGTAAGTACCAAGCATTCTTTAAAACTGAAAAATAGTTTGTTAGTTTTGTATCTTGTATAAAACCAGACTATATTGGTATATAATATGACAAAGCTCAAATTGACTGTGAGTTTTATAAAATTTTTTAACTAAAAATTACTTTGTGGGTTATAAGCAGGAAATCACAGTAAATAGATTGCAATTGATTCCAATTGTAACTAAATATAAAGATTACTTGACTTTATGAAAGCTGATAATTTAATTGTGAATGTTTGATAATATATCAAACTTAGTTAACTTTTTTTTATTAATCATGCTGCAATTCAAATAAGATGTTTTGCTTCATATATTATTAATATATTTTAGGATAAAAACAGTTTAAAATCAATTGATGAAAAACCTCGTATAGTATAACTTTTAAATGTTATATTTAAAACAATCTTCAGCAAAAATTGTGAAAAAAAGATATTCAAGTAATGATTTTTAAAATTTATATCTATTCAATTTCATTTCTAGCTATATTTTCAAAAAAAAAAAAAAAAAAAAAATATATATATATATATATATATATATCAAAGGTTTTTATTCTTGACAATTAAGCTTCCGAGAAATTATTACCTATGCCATTTTGTGGTTTCCACTGTAGTGCATAATAAACATTCCTTAAAAGAACTTTAAATACTGTTCTGTACTTTTAATTTGAAATTTATTTCAAGTGTAGTTTGATTTTTCTTATAAAATTACTGATATTCCTTGATCTTTTACTGTTTGACAATTTCAAGATTAGAATTTGGTAGTCATTTTTTCCTCTATACCTGTAACAAGCTTTTTTCATTTATCATAGTTCTTGAAAGTATAAATAAGGTGTAATTTCTTCTATATTAAAAACATATTTTGTTATTAGCTAATATGAAATACAAAAAATGAAAATTAATTATTAGTATTCATGTGGAATTAAAAGAATAACTAATTTTTATTCTTTGGTTAATCTTGGAGTGAAATGAAGAATTACTTGTACTCTTATTTTATTATTCTCATGCCAAATCAAACATAAAATTATTTTTTAAACATCGGCATTAGATTATGTTGAGTATTCTTAAAATAAGTCTGAAGTATTTTAAAAACCCTGTTTATTTTTTGTAGGAAATAGTTTTTCTGTTACCTTAATTTTCAATAGATAAAAAGTATGCATAAGTCATGTAGACTTCTCTAAGATTTCTTATTTTTTTAATTAGGAATGGCTGGTGCTTGTTCAACAGTACTTCATGATGCAGTGATGAATCCAGCAGAAGGTAATTTTCTTATGGCACAATAAATGTATACTTAATTTAGTTACATTAAGTAAAAATTTAAAGACAAACACATACAAATTTACCTGTTTAATATGTAAAGTAAATGCAAACAAAAACAAAATTTTTTTTTATTAAATACTTTAGTTATTAAGCATTTAAGTATTAGTATAAAGTTAGTTAATAAACTTGTGTTTTAATGCAATTTATCAGAAGAATTTAAGAAATATATCTGCAGTGTTTTAAATGCATTTCATATAAAAAAAAAAATTTAAAGCTCTTAACTATTAACTTGTCAGTATGTTTAATTTCATCTAAATAATCACATATCTATATATATTTTGTAAAATCTTCAATATTTTATCACTAATTAATCAGGAAATTATATTTTAGTTTAAACCCTATAGCTACATTTTTAAAATTTATTATTTTACTATGTTTTCATGCGAGAGAACTTATGCAATTGTAAATTTTTAAAAAAATATTTTACATCATATTAATTCAATTTAAGTGTAGCCATTTTCATATTATATAAATTTTATCTCCAATTTATTTTGTATTTAAGTTTATATTATTTTTCTTTCAGTTGTTAAACAGAGAATGCAAATGTATGCTAGTCCATACAGGACTTGTTTTGATTGTTTTACCAAAGTCATTCATTCAGAAGGTGTTCATGCTTTATATAGAAGTTACACTACACAATTATTAATGAACATACCATTTCAAGCTGTACACTTTATGGTCTACGAATTTTGCCAAGATTTATCTAATCATCAAAGGACTTACAATCCAATGGCTCATATGATATCGGGAGCTATATCCGGTGCAGTTGCTGCTGCAGTCACAAATCCTTTAGATGTTTGTAAAACATTATTAAATACTCAAGAACAACAAGTTTTACACTCCCTTAAGAAGCCAACTCATATTACTGGACTTTCAAAAGCTTTTTCTACTGTTTATACTATTGCAGGATTTAAAGGATTCTTCAGAGGTCTGCAAGCTCGTGTTATTTATCAAGTACCATCAGCAGCTATAGCATGGTCTGTTTATGAATTCTTTAAATATTCTCTTACAATGAAATATCAAACTCGTCAGCATAATTATAATAAAGATCACAGTAATCTGATTGCATGTGCCAGTTCCATTGAAAATACAAATCCACGACCTATAACAGCATTGCCAGTAGTTTACAGCAAATGAAATTGTGAAAAGTAAGATTTAAATTCATATTTTGTCTTATGTTACTGAAATTTCAAATTTCTTTCATTAATTAGTTATCAAGAATTAACTTTTGTAAGAAACTTTTTTTAAATGTATATTTCCCCCCCCTTCTGAGTACAAAATATTTTAAATTTAGTATGTGCCTTAAAATATTTCTATTCATAATTAAAATACAGGACAATCAGAAGAGGAATGTATATGCTTTATTGTAAATACTATATTTAATATATATATATATATATAATAATCATGTATATTACATGACACAGGTATGCCAACTTGACTATGGAGTAAATCAATACTTCTTTAAATTAAAAAAGCTATTTTTGTATAATACTTTTCTATCTCTGCACAATTAAGAAACTTCCATTGATTGTTAAAAAAAAGTGCAAGCTTTTAATGAAATAAAAATTTTTTTTTTTAATAAAGTAACATTTAATCATTCAATTGATATAAGATAATGTTACTGCTATTAGATTTTTCGTATGCTATCTAAAAAATGGCTAGTCTTGTAAAGTCTTTATTTAAAGAAGTGTAAAGATTAATAAGTTTAGTATGTGTATCTCTAAGCTTTTTGCCATAAATTTTCATAAGTCTTCATTTATGTATTTTATTGTAATTATTAAAATTTGTATTTTATTAAAAAATTTTCCTTTGAATCCAGTCTGTAAAAAGTAATTACAACACACATATTAGTCCTGCTTGATACAAATTAAGCCTATTATATTCAAAACTACCTCAATTTTTTATTAACTTACTGCATCGCATATTACAAATTTCAGCTACATTTATGTGCCGTTACAGAAATGTGTATATCTGTTATGAATTTTGTGGTTAAAGCTGGTGGTCATTTCGATTGGAAGGCAGTCATGTCCGCTTACCACTATTTCCCCTCTTCCCTTGTACTTTTGACAATTATTAAATACGACTGAAAATTGTATGAGATAAAGCTGAAAATTCTATTTGATGTTGACTTCTCTGCACAATGTATTAGAATTTAACTTCTCTGCACAATGTATTAGAATTTAACTTCTCTGTCCAGTCCATCTGTTTTACATATTTCAGTAAGATTGGCTTTTCATATACTGTAGGGTATGAAAACAGAAATGTTATAGAACAATTATCCATATACCTTCAGAATGCAATGATTTTTATCAAAAATTTGATTGAACTATTTTTCATGGATTTGTTAATCGCTTTCCAGGATATCTTTTTAACAATGATAATTTGTTATTTTGCTATATCTTATATAAAACTTTCTTATAAATTTATTCATTACTTAATAATTTTTTTTTATTTCTATAAAAATAATCTGATAAATATACCATTTTGACTAATTTTTTTACATTCCTTGCATTTTTCTTATTCTGTATTTTGTAATGAATTATGTTAATTGTGATTGATAGGTAAATACATTATAAAAAGATTAATATTATGATTGATATCTTTTTAGGCAAAAAATTCATATTAATTCAAATTAGTTGTTAGCTGACATAAAATATTTAACTTATCCATTTGACACTGAAAAGTGATTTGTATTATCAACTGTTTTACTTTATTAATTTAAAAATATTAATTGCATATACAGAATGTATTATTTATAGTAAGCTAAATAGGAAGTTTTTTTTTGTTTTTTTTTTAACTTCAAAAAGAAAATGTATGATGAAAGTTGTTTTGGGAAATAAAGGTGAAACTAATTAGATTTACTCCTTATGCCTTTTTATTTACAAATGTAGAAAAAGTGTTTTAAATGTGGATTTTGTATTTCAAATTTTTGTCCTGTGTTTTGTAGTATTTTATGACCTATAAACTCTTCAGATTGATTTATCTAGTATTTTGATTTGCCTTTCCTGGAATTGTCTGCTAATTAAATTGAGAAAGAGAGTATATTCAGAGATGTAACTACTACAGATTCTCTGCAGTTGCTATGGAGAGTAACTAAAATTTTGGATGAAATTTTAAAAAAAAGCTTTGTTTGCATATTATTTTTCCAACTTTGGGCTATTAAAAAATTGTCATTAATTTCGAGAAAAATAATGCCAGCTTTCGTGAAAAATAGAAAATTTTGTACAATTGTTTTAATAATTAGGAAAATAACATTAAGTTTCATTCAATGATGTGCATAAATAAAATTTCTATTTGTTATAAAGAATGATGAATAGAATATAATTGAATGGAATTGAATTATGAATAGAATTGAATGGATAAGTGTAAGCATAAGCATTTTCATAAATTTTTGTTTTTATAATGCTTATAATTTCATTTCAAAATCTATACAGCATTATATATTTAATTTTTTTTTGTATTAAATTTAAACTGTAACAAATAATTATAGCACATGTATTGGTCTTAAATGATTTCAAAATCAACCTTATTTTAATGAAAAGTTCCTTAGTTAAAAAAATTGCTATGTTATTTTATATTATGAATTTCAGCTGCAATTATGCATTTTTGTTGATGGGAATTTCAATTAGTAAGTAGTAGTATGTGTTTTGCATGTATGCCCTTCCCTATCTTTCCCCAGATTTGATAAGCGTCAATAGTACTGAGATATCTCATTTGAGGTTCATTTCTGCATGTTATTTTGGAGACTTTTATATATGTACAAATATTTATGTATTTTCCCTGTTAATAGAAAACTAATTTTTCACTGTTAAATCATTTCCTGCCCGAGATACTGATTGTGGTTCTTGCAGGATGAATCAAAGATATTATGAAATTAGTATAGGAAAGAAACAAATATTTCAACATATTTATAAACAACAATATCTATCAAAACTAAAATATTATTCCAACCATGAAATTATGCATAAGTTCATTTAATGACTAGTGACTTACTTTAAAAGATTTATTCATAAAAAATCTTAATATTATATGTTTTAACTTATGCTAAAATACATTAAATGCATAATCACTTTCAATGCTATATATTTTGTCATTTGCCATGCTTTGAGACTGGAGTAATTAATATGTTATTTACGTAATTTGAATTCAGTGGATTTACAAATTTTTTTACTAATTTTAAAGTTACATTTTCAAACAATTTTTTTTTTTCACTCACCTTTGCATTTATAAATAAATAGAATTTTATATGTTAAATGATATTTAAATTGTTTGAATTTATTTAATTTTTATATAAGAATTAAATAAATTCAACTGTTCAAAATTCCAGTTTTTCTATTTCTTGTCCAATTAGTGGTTGATTCTGAAGAATGCTATCTGAAGTGTATGAAAACGTAAAAAATTTACCCTTCTGTATCTTAGAAATGAATAAATAAAATTATTAGTTTCTTATTTTTACAATTATAAAGTGCACATATTAAATACCAATTTTATTTAATTTTTTAAAACAAATTTAGAGATAAAATTTTTATTAAAAATCAGTTTTGGATGTCTTGTTGATTGATATTCATTTTGTTTCAGGACCTTCGTTTGCAATTTCCCTATTCATCTAAATATTAAGTTAAAAAATGCATCAAAGAGCTAGTGGTACTTATGTGATTCTTCCAAAGATGTGACCAGTGAGAGAACTACACAATTGTTATAAAATTCAAAATATTTTGTTTTTTTAAAATAAAATCTGAAGTAAAGAATCTTGTTTTTAAATAAACAATTTTTAGTATACATTTTTCTTTCACATCTAAAGTAATCTAAATCTTGTTCACATTTAAAATGCGAGTTTTAAAAAAGTTAAATTTCAGAATTTTAATAAATATTAAAATCAATAAAAATATTTTATTTATTATTTTGTTCCTAATGCCTTCGGATTTAAAAGTACTTATTTCAGTCACTTCTGTGAAAAATTACTGGGGTAGATGCTCCTTGGATTAATGTTGTAGACACTGTGTGTCTACAACATAATCCTAATTTAATTATAATTTTCCAAAAAAATAGTACAATAATACAATAAAATACAATAATGTAACATAATCCTAATTTAATTTTAATTTTCCAAATAATTTTTTATAATTTGATTAATCCTAATTAATCCATAATTTTCCTTTTTTATGAGACGCAGTAATTAAAGTAAAAATTTCTGATGGTATTCCTTAAATAAGATTGCCCTACTGAAACATTTTTAATTTTATCTGTTCTAATTTAATATTGATTTTTATTTGTTAAACATTTTGTTATTTAAGGAACTTTATAACATTATTGGACTTAAGAGTTAATCTTTGCATTGTAAAATGCCATAGAAGTTTTTAAAAAGTCGACAAATAAATAGGGGTAAATTGAAATTAAATTGGTCAAGATGAAGTTTTAATTAGTATGACTAATGCTAAAAGTTTATGACAACAAAGAGATGATCGTCATTTAACGTTTTTATTCATTTCATGTAAAATATAGGTAACAATTTAATAAAAGTCATGTTTTATCTTTTTAAAAATTTTTCATATTTGAATTTAAATTTTTACTGAGGCATCCATATTTACATCCAGAAAAACTGTCGTAAGTCGTCTTTGTCTTTTCGTTCATTGAATAATAACTTTATCTCAACCTTTTATTTCAACATTAAAAATGTTACAAGAACTGTTGACAGCAATCGTTAATGAAAATAATATATCTATTCTTTAATTTAGCTCAATTTACCGATCTTAATAGATTCACAAATTTTTTAGAAGCTTGCCTTGAATTGAACCTTTCTCCCATCAAGTATTTGTTACAAAATCATCTATGCCTTACATATGTGCGATTTGAACATTTTTATATTTTTTTTATCAGTGTATGTAAATATATTTTGCTATAGATTTTAAATGCAATTTTTGAAAATTACTATTAGCGTTAAAGTTTAACACCATTAAAACAATTCAAGGCTATTGTGTCCGCAGGCAGCAAATTGTTCCATTATGTTATAAATCAAGGGATACACAGACTTGTTAAGGCAGTGGGTATCACTAAAAAAAATATTTCTTATATTTTATTTCTTCATTCATTGGCGTGCAAAAAAGCAACGATGCAATATTTTAGAAAACTGTCATGAAATTGTAGAGAAGGGCTTATTGCGATCAGTATAATCAACAAACTCGGTAGAAAGGGGATTTGTATTCAAATATAAGGAACAAGGTGTCGCAGGAGATGTGAGGGTGCGCAAAATGCGTGCAGTTAGTATATGTAGTGCAAGACTATAAAAAAGACGAAAGGCATTCTTTGAAAATTCCAATGAGTTCGTGCTTGCAATATGGCTAGAAGAATTGCATTTGGAGGACTATATACATAGTAGAATGATGGGCAAGTTTGACGAACGGCGTAATGTGATAAGCGTATTAAAAATTTCAGGAGTGTGAAAAGCTTTCCAAGCTACGAGCACATTGTAAGGAAGTTTGGTAGTAGTTGGCTAAGGAAAACAACGCCAATGGATGACCGATATATGGTGCTGCAGGGAAAAAGAGATCGATATCAGTCTGCAGTTAATATTGTTCAGCAGTTGTGTACTAGTACTAGACTTGTCACTATTTATTGATTTAAGTCCAAAATTACATCCGATTTCATTATTCCTACATTAAAAAAATTTAATATTTAGTTCGGAAGATTAAGTTATCGATGTCATTTTTCTTATGCATACCGTAAAATCGATGTTAACTCTGATTTTTATTCCGATGTTGTATGCCTCAGATTATTTTGAGAAACAGCTAGCGAAACACCATCGATGTTGACCACTCGCATTTTCCGATTTCCGAAAAAAAAAAAAAAGTTTAACTCTCATTTAACAATGGCCTATTTATTTAAATCAGGACCCATTGCCGTGGTGAAAGTCGCATGAACTTTCGTTCTCTGTTTTAAAAGTGCTTGCACGGAAGTATTTGGCAGTTCAGGGTATAAATGTGGTTTCTGACAGAATATTTAATACTTGTAGTGGTGTGATTAATAAGAATCGCACATGCTTGTTACCAAAAAATGCAGAGATGCAAGTTTTATTAAGTCAAAATAAAAATTTTATTTAAAATGTCACTTTTTATATTTTGTATCATTTTGGGATTGTTTTATTCAAATATTTGATATTTCTATGTATTTAAATTTTGTAGTATTTATGTAATCTATAATTTATTAAATGATGCTTTTACTTTTTCATATATATTAATATATTGTAAACAAACAGAAAAGTCCTTGGATTGATTTTATTTAAAAGGTAATTTTTGATTAAGTTTGATTGATGTAAGCAAAAGGCCTTCTACACAACATTCTTAAAGTTTCAATATCTAAAAGGGATTTTTATTTTACCATATTAAGTCTAAGTAAAAGTCATCAATATCGGGTGGTTCGTAGCAAAAACGACAGCGATTCTTTCAACAAGGTTCATTTCAGAATATATTGGCGTTTCGTAGACAATGGCCTTCGTGGCACCCCACAAATAAAAATCAACAGGCGATAAACCAGTTATCTTTGGGGCCACGCGACGGGACCACAACACCCAATCTATCTACCTTCAAACGTCCTGTTCAGATGTTCACGTACTGAAAATTCATAATGAGAAGTCCTTCGTGTTGAAACCGCATTTGGCGTCGAATTTGTGCAGGAATAATGGTTTGGAATTTCTGAAGGACATCCTTAAGAAAGATGAGATACGTATGAGTGTCCATTCGAGGTGGTAAGTTGTATGAGGTTACCAAATAGTCAGCCACAATTCCCGCCGATACATTAACAGAAATGCGGTGTTGTGCGGCACCTGGTCTGGTTACGTGTGGACTGTCAACGGCTCACATGTGAGTGTTGTGAGTATTGAACACCCTCTCACGTGTAAAGGGCGTTTCATCAGTAAACAAAACAGAACATAGGAAATGCCGGTCGGACACACTTTTTTGAAGGAACCACTGTGCAAATGCAACACGTCGGGGATAATATTCCGCTTGTAGTACTTGGGACTCTTTGAAGATGAAAAAGATGTAAGCCTTCGCTGTGCATAATGTGCCACATTGTTAATGTGGATGCTGTTGTAGCTGCAAGCCCCCGTACCAATGGCAATTAGTACCAACCAACTTTAAACCCCGTTTTGCCTGGATTTTGGTCTACAACATTCAACAGACCTTCTTCCAAGTCGGTTATTCGTGTTATCCCGGTGTCCTGCATTGGAAGTCTGCAGGATCCATATTCACAGAGATTTTGATGCATATGAGCGAACTTTTGGTGATTTCGTAATCGTCTCATTGGAAATCATTCCCGATATAGCTGTATAACAGCGTATCCATTTCCATTCGCTAGGCCATAAGCAAAATTAATATCGCTTAATTTGACGTTAGTGAAACAGTCCATGTTCACCTCACTCTGTTGCTGGCTACAATGAGAAACCCGCTGGTGTTGACTTTGAGAACTATAGCGCCACCTGTCCACTTGAGACCTTGCCTTCCTATATGATTTTTTCATAAAGGAAAGCAAGGGTGAAGGTGTTGCTATGATTCCTATTGATGTTTTCTACCTCTCCTTCAAATTTGTACGTGGAGTTCAAAAACACCCTGTATATTGATTTATTCTTGTGTACTGTTTTTTTCATTGAAGAAACATGCTTCATAATATTTACAGTCTGTTTACTTTTAAAGTACTAAGGAGGGGCTTTAAATATGGATAACCTTAATTCGCCTCCACCCTTTTTTTTGTAATAAGCTCATTGGTAATTATATCCTCATTCCCAAAATTTTCCCTTCATGTAATCAAATTTAATATATTGTTATATATGTATATATATATATTTATTGCTTATTTATTCTGCAAGAAAAGGTGATACTCCATTTTGAAATTGCCGGGGAAAACTAAACAAATGCACTTAATTATGTAGCACTAATTGAAATTTAAAAAATGTGAAAAAGAGATAATTTTGTTTGTTTTTTGATAATTTTTAATTTTTTAAAAGATTTGATTGTTAATATTTGTTAATAATAATTTAAATAATTAGTTTGGAAATAATTTTGTGCTGAAGACAGCAACAACAACAACAACAAAAAAAAAAAAAGGTAAAGTGAACTAAAGCAATTCACATCACAAAATAATCCTTAAAAACTATTTATAAAAAAAAATTTGGTGGTCGGGGGAGGGTTCAGAGACTCATTTCGTTGTTAGCGATTCAAAAATAAGTTGCATATTTGAAATTTTAAATTGGTATAAAATCGATGTATCGTAATATCATATTAGATGGACGATATATAGATTTTAAAATTTCAATATAGTCCCGTCCCTATTGTGTACGGCAACAAGACGACAAGTGTCACATTTTACAGAGGCCAGATATCTTCATAAAGGTAATTTATTCGTTCGCCGCCCTAAACACTCGCTGCATTCTATCTGCGGCATCGTCTGGAATGGTGTAAGAAACATAAAGACTACCTTCTCATCAATGGAGTCATCTTTACAAATTTGAATAGCTTCAGTGTTAGAAGTCAATTTAAATACCAGGTGATATGGCGATAATTAGGGACATAGTTTTATTCCACTAACATCAGGAAAAGAGGGCCTGAATGGCCGTATGGCTAGCGCTCTGGCGCTCGGTACCACAGGTTTAGGGTTCGAGTCCCGGCGGTGTCATGGATGTTTGTAGTGGTTCGGAATCCACTTTAAACCGTAGGTCCCGATCTAACATGATCGTAGAGCGTTGCGGGGGTAATGTTACTCCGCATCCGTAGCTTATCTCCAAGCTGCACGCACCTCCTGGGTAGTGCTAAGTGAGTAACGTCAGTGCAGAGCTTGCCTTAAGGCATCAAGGACAATTGTCTAAGTGCTTGCCAGCTGCATTAGAACAACAACCAGGAAAAGAAATTGTCACGGAGGTCCCTACATGCTCGTCTGAGAAGCCATAATAATGAACAGATGGACTGACTTCTAAAGTTTCGTCGGTGGTACTGTTACTGAAGATCGTTATTGTCAGCAAATGATTCTCTCCCACCGTACACTTAGTCCAATGTGTCATTAATACAGATTTCGTTTTTATGGATGCTAGTACTGTGGAAAAAAGAGGAATGAATGCTGTTAGAGGGCGCTGCGACGCCAAGTTAATGGGGCGAAAGAAGTGCGAGTTTGAGAGCGTGCTTGGAAAGCGAGAGAGAGAGAGAAAGGTAATGTTAGAGGTGGGAGAGGTATATTGAGAGAAATTAAGTTTTATGGCATTAGAGATTAAAATGTGTGGCATTACTATTAATTTGTAAATATTGTACAAAGTTTTTAATATTCTTAGTATGTGTAATAAAATAGTCAAGAATTCAAGAGAGCTGATTTATTTTGAACCACCAACAACTTAACAACTTTGTGAACTAAAAGAACCCGGAAGTTGGCGAATTCATTTCTATCTTATTTTCGTCAAGTACCAAGCCACATCGGACTCGTGTTGTTGAGAAGTTTTTAGAAAGTGAAGATGTCACTAAAATGGCATACTAACTGCACACACTAATCACTAGATTAGCTAATGTTTTCCTGAGATTTAAATCCAATAAAATATGTGTGGAAGGTTTTGGAAAAAATTCCTTTCGGCATGATTATATCCACTGGAGAACACCTAACAACTGAAATAAATGCTCATTGAGGCATGGTGCCAGGTGACTATTACTTTTAAAGGAGGTCATATGCCTTACTAAGAGACGGTTGTTGTCGTATCAAACACTATAAGCTTTCCATAAAGCCTTTGTTTGATTCCATACTACATGCTTTCTTCGTCCTTTAAGTACAAAATATGGTGTCTATTTTCTGAATTTTGTGTGATTTCTTGTCTATTTAAAGTAAAAAAAAAAATCGTTTGCAAAAGAGGTCATTAAACAGTGTATAGCACACACCACACACAAACTGATGCGTGATGCTACATTAATAAGTTTATGGGAAACAACATATGAATGTATGGCATAATAGCGTTCAGATATGGAGAATAAAATAACAAAATGCTATTGCTTAAAGTGAAGATATAGATGCATAGAATTCAGTTAATATTTCAGGGCTAATGGTTTCTTGAGATGATTAATTGTTGATGTTAAATTTTTAACAAAATACTTAATGAATAACTTTCTACACTCTAGTGCCTTTTCAGCATATGAAACAATCGTTTGTAAATAGGACATCAATAGGAAATTATATATATGCAGAGATTTTAAATTAACTTGGAATTCTTTTTTAATAACAAATGTAATAAATAGTTGAAGAAACAATCATTTTTTATTACTACAGATAGATATTTATATAAACTTGCACTGAGATGTCATCTCTGTAAAACTGCTACATTAAATAGATCTACTTTAGAGTAATTTTGTGCAGCAGCATAAAAGAATTCCATTAGTCTTACAATAATTGAATTTAAAAGTAGTTTTTCTGGATTTTTAAAAATTTTTCCTCGTTAGAAATAGTTATAACTTCACTTATTTGAAGGGACTGATTACAAAAAAAAAAAAAAAAAAAAAACTCTTTTCTCTCTTAAAAAATGTCTTTATTTTTAAGAGTTTGGGTTTAATTTTTTTCCATCTTCATGACTCATTTATGTTATTGTAAGTTTATCAAATATTATAATTAGGCATCTTGATTTTTCTGAAGTTGTTTCGAAATATTGTATATCCCAAATCTACACTATTCTGAATTTTGAGAAAGGAAAAATACATAAAACAAGGAAATCCATATCCATTTTAAGCCCACGTATATAGGGAAAGCAAAACTTTGCAGCCAAGGAATCCTACTAAGCTTAAAATGCAGTAACGAAATTATTGAAAAATCCAGAAAATATTTGAACTCTCAGAATAAAAATTAGGAGTTATATCTTTGATTTGTTGTTTAATTTAACCTAGTGTTTTGATGAAAAAAAAAATTGCTTTCTATTTTTCTTTTCTTTTGCTATTATTATTATGGAACACAGTGAGTGTATTGCTATTATGATGCAAAACTATGAGAACACAAAATTTTATCTTCAAAGAATCAAAATACATATACAGTAGAATCTCTTTAAGTCGAACCTCGATAAATCGAAAACCTCCACAACTCGAAAACATTTTTTGTTCCCTTCCCTTCAAGCCCTAAAACCTCCATTACTCGAAATTTCAACCCTCTATAAGTCGAAATAATTAGTTAGTCCCCACAAGCCATTTTGGTATATATCTTCCCTACGTAACTCGAAAAAAAAAAAAAAAAAAAAAAAAAAAATTGGACCTCTGTATCTCGAACAGTAGCAATGTTTGATTTTACAATCTTTTTCAAAACCTTTACAGCTCGATCATTTGAAACTAATTACCTCTATAGCTCTAAGAAAAATAAGTTACCGACTTTAAGAATTTGCCGACAATGCACGTCATTATTTCTTAGAAAACAATGTATGAGTACATAATAAATAGAATAACCAATTTTATGAAATAGCAACTCGGAAGAAAACGAATTTTCTGCTCTTTATAGCTTAAATAATGCTGTAGATAGAGAACGATCGAATTGTCTAAAGCAAAAAAATAAAAATAAAATAAAATAATAATAATAACTGACTTTTTTAATACATAATATTTGTAATTTTAAGGTTGTTTCGGAATTATTTTGATTTTTTATTGTAGTACATAATACAATTTTTAAGTTGCAAATAAACATGTTTTTTACCTCTGTAGCTTGAATTTTTATTTATTTTACCTCTCTAACTTAAAATAAGTTAGAAAGAATCTAAACCCCTACAAGTCGAATATTTCTTTACAAAATCAGCATAAGTCGAAAACTTTATAACTCGAATTATTTGGCGTCTCCCTTGAAGTTCGACTTACAGAGGCTCTACTGTATTTTTAAAGTTGAAATTTTTACAGTTTGAATGAAACCTTTCAATCCTGCCACCCAATATATTTTTGCATCTAATTTTTCATTTTTCTTGTTGCTAATTCAGCAGAGCACTATTATGGAATACAGGGAGTGTATTGCTATTATGAGGCAAAACAATGAGAAGATTCAATTTTATCTCCAAAGAATCAAAAATACATATATTTTTAAAGTTGAAGTTTTTACAGTTTGAACGAAACTTTTTTTATCCTGCCACCCAATATATTTTTGCATCTAATTTTTCATTTTTTTCTTGTTGCTAATTCAGCAGAGCACTATTATGGAATACAGGGAGTGTATTGCTATTATGAGGCAAAACAATGAGAAGATTCAATTTTATCTCCAAAGAATCAAAATACATATATTTTTAAAGTTGAAGTTTTTACAGTTTGAACGAAACTTTTTTTATCCTGCCACCCAATATATTTTTGCATCTAATTTTTCATTTTTCTTGTTGCTAATTCAGCAGAGCACTATTACGGAACACAGGGAGTGTATTGCCATTATGATGCAAAACAATGAGAACACACAATTTTATCTTCAAAGAATCAAAATACATATATTTTTAAAGTTGAAGTTTTTACAGTTTGAATGAATGAAACCTTTTTATCCTGCCACCCAATATATTTTTTGCATCTAATTTTTCATTTTTCTTGTTGCTAATTCAGCAGAGCACTATTATGGAATACAGGAGTGTATTGCTATTATGAGGCAAAACAATGAGAAGATTCAATTTTATCTCCAAAGAATCAAAATACATATATTTTTAAAGTTGAAGTTTTTACAGTTTGAATGAATGAAACCTTTTTATCCTGCCACCCAATATATTTTTGCATCTAATTTTTCATTTTTCTTGTTGCTAATTCAGCAGAGCACTATTATGGAATACAGGGAGTGTATTGCTATTATGAGGCAAAACAATGAGAAGATTCAATTTTATCTCCAAAGAATCAAAATACATATATTTTTAAAGTTGAAGTTTTTACAGTTTGAATGAATGAAACCTTTTTATCCTGCCACCCAATATATTTTTGCATCTAATTTTTCATTTTTCTTGTTGCTAATTCAGCAGAGCACTATTATGGAATACAGGGAGTGTATTGCTATTATGAGGCAAAACAATGAGAAGATTCAATTTTATCTCCAAAGAATCAAAATACATATATTTTTAAAGTTGAAGTTTTTACAGTTTGAACGAAACTTTTTTTATCCTGCCACCCAATATATTTTTGCATCTAATTTTTCATTTTTCTTGTTGCTAATTCAGCAGAGCACTATTATGGAATACAGGGAGTGTATTGCTATTATGAGGCAAAACAATGAGAAGATTCAATTTTATCTCCAAAGAATCAAAATACATATATTTTTAAAGTTGAAGTTTTTACAGTTTGAATGAATGAAACCTTTTTATCCTGCCACCCAATATATTTTTGCATCTAATTTTTCATTTTTCTTGTTGCTAATTCAGCAGAGCACTATTATGGAATACAGGGAGTGTATTGCTATTATGAGGCAAAACAATGAGAAGATTCAATTTTATCTCCAAAGAATCAAAATACATATATTTTTAAAGTTGAAGTTTTTACAGTTTGAACGAAACTTTTTTATCCTGCCACCCAATATATTTTTGCATCTAATTTTTCATTTTTCTTGTTGCTAATTCAGCAGAGGTTGTTACAGGTGCAAAAGAGGGAATGAACCACTTAATGCGGCGTAACGTTCAGCAACGGATCTGATTCATGGGTTGAAGTCAGCTGATGAGGCAGTGACAATAGCTTCCAGCTGTAACGATCCCATGTGCCCCCTTGCTTTGCTTTCATAAGGGCGACAAGTGGCGGCTTGGCTTTAATGAAGAGTCACCACCACCACAATAGAGGTTGGTTGTCGAGGTAAACCGTGACCACCGTTGCTCATTGTTGGCACACCGCTCCACTAATCCTCGTCACGTGACACCCTGCAGGGGGGAGATCCGATATATAGAAAAATCATTTTTCAATCGCTGTGGAATAAGATATAGTTTAAAATGGCCTGTGGAAATATAAAAGTGATCTCCAGCGAGGGGGAGATTGATTAAATTTTTAATTTTTATTATCAGTGGATTTTTCCAAATAAGATTGCAAAATATTAAATACAAATTGGACTAGAAAAATGAATTAATTGCTGTTTGGTTTTCCAGTTAAAGCTAAAATTTTTAATTATCTTTAGATGCCGTGGAATAAGATATAGTTTAAAATGGCCTGTGGAAATATAAAAGGGATCTGAATCGAGGGGGAGATTGATTAAATTTTTAATTATTATTATCAATGAATTTTTCAAATAAGATTGCAAAATATTAAATACAAATTGGACTAGAAAAATGAATTAATTGCTGTTTGGTTTTTCAGTTAAAGCTAAAATTTTTAATTATCTGTAGATGCTGTGGAATAAGATATAGTTTAAAATGGTCTGTGGAAAGATAAAAGCGATCTGAATCGAGGGGGAGATTGATTAAATTTTTAATTATTATTATCAATGAATTTTTCAAATAAGATTGCAAAATGTTAAATACAAATTGGACTACATTGGATTAAATTGGACAATCGCTGTAGAATAAGATGTGGTTTAAAATGGCCTGTGGAAATATAAAAGTGATCTGAAGCGAGGGGGAGATTGATTAAATTTTTAATTTTTATTATCAATGGATTTTTAAAATTAAGATTGCAAAATGTTAAATACAAATTGAACTAGACTGGATTAAATTGGACAATCCCTGTGGAATAAGATATAGTTTAAAATGGACTGTGGAAATATAAAAGTGATCTGAAGCGAGGGGGAGATTGATTAAATTTTTAATTTTTATTATCAATGGATTTTTCAAATAAGATTGCAAAATATTAAATACAAATTGGACTAGAAAAATGAATTAATTGCTATTTGGTTTTTCAGTTAAAGCTAAAATTTTTAATCATCTTTAGATGCTGTGGAATAAGATATAGTTTAAAATGGTCTGTGGAAATATAAAAGTGATCTGAAGCGAGGGGGAGATTGATTAAATTTTTAATTATTATTATCAATGAATTTTTCAAATAAGATTGCAAAATGTTAAATACAAATTGGACTACATTGGATTAAATTGGACAATCGCTGTAGAATAAGATGTGGTTTAAATGGCCTGTGGAAATATAAAAGTGATCTGAAGCGAGGGGGAGATTGATTAAATTTTTAATTTTTATTATCAATGGATTTTTAAAATTAAGATTGCAAAATGTTAAATACAAATTGAACTAGACTGGATTAAATTGGACAATCCCTGTGGAATAAGATATAGTTTAAAATGGACTGTGGAAATATAAAAGTGATCTGAAGCGAGGGGGAGATTGATTAAATTTTTAATTTTTATTATCAATGGATTTTTCAAATAAGATTGCAAAATATTAAATACAAATTGGACTAGAAAAATGAATTAATTGCTATTTGGTTTTTCAGTTAAAGCTAAAATTTTTAATCATCTTTAGATGCTGTGGAATAAGATATAGTTTAAAATGGTCTGTGGAAATATAAAAGTGATCTGAAGCGAGGGGGAGATTGATTAAATTTTTAATTATTATTATCAATGAATTTTTCAAATAAGATTGCAAAATGTTAAATACAAATTGGACTACATTGGATTAAATTGGACAATCGCTGTGGAATAAGATGTGGTTTAAAATGGCCTGTGGAAATATAAAAGTGATCTGAAGCGAGGGGGAGATTGATTAAATTTTTAATTTTTATTATCAATGAATTTTTCAAATAAGATTGCAAAATGTTAAATACAAATTGGATTACATTGGATTAAATTGGACAATCGCTGTGGAATAAGATGTGGTTTAAAATGGCCTATAGAAATATAAAAGTGATCTGAATCGCGGGGGAGATTGATTAAATTTTTAATTTTTATTATCAATGGATTTTTAAATTAAGATTCTCCCACCGTTCAGCATAACCCCTCCAGCGTTTGTTTATATATGCGTTTATTTATTATTTGTTTGTTTCAATATTTTTGTGGCATCGACAACTGGTCCCTAATTGTACCGAATTTAAACTTAATTTAAATTCTTTTATTTTTTAATTTTAATTTTTATGTTAATTTATTTATATTTAATTTTAATATTATTACTTTTACTTATTTTTAGTATTTTTAACTTTTGAGTATCATTTAATTGAATTTTAGAAACTTTATCTTGTTATTTTTTACTTACTCACATTAAAGCAGCCAATTAAATTAAAATTAAAAATTATTAAGATGAGGAGGTTTAGGGGTATCCCCCCCCCCATTGGTACTCCGTAATCGGTAAGCCAGTTGCCAGTTAAATTAAGATTGCAAAAATATTAAATACAAATTGGACTAGAAAAATGAATTAATTGCTGTTTGGTTTTCAGTTAAAGCTAAAAATTTTAATTATCCTTAGATGAAGTTTTAAACCAAATTCATAGTAAAAATTTCAAAATCCTCCGTAGTATATCTTCAAGTTACACGTGTTCCCTGGGTAGTGCTAAAGGAGTGAAAGCGGTGCAACCCTTGCTTATGGCATAAAGATTAAATGTCTCTGTATTGCCAGCTTCATTAGAACAACAACAATTTCAAAACCCTTCCATATATTTAACAACAAATTTTAAGTAAAATTGATATTAGAAATTTAGCCAATAATTGTTTCGATGCTTGTCTATAAAATTAAAAAAAAAATCGTTTTTTAATATTTGAATTCCGATTTTTCTAATAAATGTGTATAAAAATGAATTTAAAATCTCAAATATTTTTTTTTAAATAAGGAAAATACACACACGCGATAATTTAGTTTATGATTTTATTTTGTTTTTACAACCTAGTTATAGTACTAATAAAAATATAATCAAGTTACTTCAATGATGATAGTTGTAATGAAAATTATTCAAAATTTTCTTATTGCATAAGAATTAAATTACACTAAATATGTTTAAAAATGTGCATAAACGATTCAATCATGAATTAATATACCTCATTTATTTAAAATTAAATAAAAAACTACGGTAAATTATTTTAAAGTAGATTATACAGATTTATATAAAACTTTATTAAAATTAAATTATGTATTCACGGAATATTACACATATAAATATATTTTCACTGCAAATTAAATACTTTATGAAATGATTTATAATGATTGAGACGATATATAGGACGTTAATTTAAGATTAATTTCCCTACTGAATTAGTAAATGAAAACTAATTTTTTTCATCTACCATTTTTGAAAACTAAGTAATTTTTTTTAAAGTTCAAGAATATTTTTCATAAATTTTATATCAATTCTAAAATTAATAGTAATAATAATACTTCCTTTGTATTATACTGATAGCTAATAATGTAATTATTTCTAAGAAATATAATTTTTTCCCTCTGCATCAATTTATCTGCCCTTCATTATAATTGTTTTCCAGCCAAAATGCTTATTACTTCTAGAACTATTACTACATAAATTGTTAATACTGAATAGTCTATGATACCTAAGATATAGATTATACATAACAGTTAATAGTATTTTCAATGCATACCCATTAAAAATAGTTGATTATACTGATAGCTAATAATATAATTATTTCTAAGAAATATAATTTTTTTCCCTTTGCATCAATTCATCTGCCCTTCATTATAATTCTTTTACAGTCAAAATGCTTATTACTTCAAGAACTATTACTACATAAATTATTAATACTTAATAGTCTATGATACCTAAGATATAGATTATACCTAACAGTTTATATATAGATTATATATAACAGTTTATAATATCTTCAATGCATACCCATTAAAAATAGTTGATTATACTGATAGCTAATAATATAATTATTTCTAAGAAATATAATTTTTTTTCCCTTTGCTTCAATTCATCTGCCCTTCATTATAATTGTTTTACAGCCAAAATGTTTATTATTTCAAGAACTATTTCAGTACAGTATATTTATAGTAACATTTATAGTATTTTCAGTGCATACCCTTTAAAAATAGTTGAAAATCTCTACACTGAACTACTTAACGCAGAGGTATTGTCCCTCTTCATTGATGTCAAAGGGGGAGGGTTTACGAAGAAAAGTAGGAAGTGGGACTGAACCCCTAACTTGGTGGGAGCAAACACCTGGTACTTGGCACCCTCCGGAAAACAGCTGATCAGGGGCAAAACTTGGACCTTAGTTTACATCCACTCTCGATTCACCAGCTCTTCGAATCAGGTGTATTAGTGATTTCTCTGCGGGACATACTTCTTTGCCGCAGAGAAATCATTCAGTGAGCTACTAAACGGACTTTTTAAATTGACATATGAGTGACTTTCTTGCGGTACTTTTTTCCCCATGATGAAATTGTGCTGTTGAACATTTACTGGCTAAATAAAACAATCCAATGAAATTAATTTTCTGTACTTCTCTTGTTTTGACGGATTGATTGTTTTATTTTTGTAGTTGGATATTCAGCTCATTATCGTTGGAACTTTCAAGATATCCATTGATATACAATATTAATTAGAAAATCAGCCTCATATTAATTTGTTCTTGCTGTTATATTCTCCTCTAACATTAACTATTGAAGAAGGAAAAAAATGATTACTTTTCATAACTGAAACAGTTATGATAGTAAGAAATGATTGAAAGATGAATTCATCTGTTGTAGCAGTTTGTGATATTCCGGAAGGTGCTTGCTCTCTACCTGGTGTAGGCGATATTGACATAAAGAAGCTGTTAGAAAAATCTACAACAAAATCCTACTTCCATGTAAGTACAAATTTTTATGGACTTATTTTAAATAATTTAACATATTTCCAGTTTTTTTGTTTTGGTCGTTATATAAAGTTAAGATGTTCTTTATTGTAAACTAGAAAAAAACTTTCAATTTTATTTTTGAATTTTTCAAAGAATATACTTGTGGTCCCTCCTATAGCAATGTTAACTACATAAAGTACGCTAAATCAAAATACATCATACTAAATATAATAAATGTTTTAACTGAAATTCACTTAATATTTGTTTTGATAATAAATGATGAAAATTGTAAATTTAAGTATAAATTTCGAAATAAATATTTTTAGTTTATACTGTTGCTTTCTTAATAACTTTGTAAGATTTATTTGCCTATATTCAAGCTATATTACCTTATTAGCTATTATCAATGCATAAAACAAACAATGAATTGTTTGTATGTAATTTTAATTGTTTGTGTTTTACCCTTTCTTCAGGTAGAATTGCATGATGGCTACTTAAGTGTTATTGAAAATCAAATAGCACAAAACTGGGCTAATTATATAGCAATAGCTAAGAATTGCCATGAACAAAATGTGGAACTGACGAAAAGCCCTACAGGTTTAATTTTGAGAATGACCAGATCTGTGAAAGCCTCGGAAGAGTTGTATGTGTGGATAGGAGTCGATTTAATTTCAAAACTGGAGTTCCCATTCTTAACTCCCATGAACATCAAAGGTATTTATTATTTTGCATAAATTCCTAAGGCTTTATTAGTTGAAAAGAAAATTAGCCTTTGTTAATTTTATGTTTAGTTTTAAAGTAAAATAAAATTTTTTTATATTTTAAAAATTGACATATATTGTGCATATTATTAAGATTCTGAAAGAATTATTTAAACGGACCTCTGATAATTAATAATGCAATTCTCAATTATAATAATAGATGTATGTCAAATGATTTCAAAGTTTTTGGCTTGTATTAAATATTTTTCATTGTTAAAACATTCGTTAGAAAACTAGTTATATGAATTAGAAAAATCTTTTAATTATAATATGTTATTAATGCAATTGATGTTATTAATGCAATTATTTCTTGATTATGAATGTGAAATTTACAAATAGCATGTGTAATAAAGCTTGGAAATTTATTTGTAATACATTTATCATATAGAATTAGTATTTATTAATTTTTTCTGTAACAGGATCATAGTATTACTTTTTTTACTGAATTTTTTTTTATTTTAATCAAAGGTATAAACAATTATCCAAAATTTAAATATTTTATGCTATTAGAATGTGATTCAAGAAAAAATTACTAATTGTATTCATTGTATTTAGAATTTCTACACCAAGAATTGAGTTTTAGTTTTTCTCATTCATATATTCATCAGAATCTCATATTAAAATAATTTTCTAGCGATATGTGTACAAATATTTTATTGATTTGAATTTAAAGCTTTATATAATGAAAAATCTGAATGCTATGTATGAATAGGAGAGGAATATTTTGAGAAATGATTTTCATTTTTCTAATTTGGAGTCAATATTTTATGAATGTTGCATTTAAAATTTACATACGTTCAGATAAGATTCCTTTTTCAATACAAAATTCTTTTGCTTCCAATAACTAGACCAATATTTCATAATATATTCTAAAATGTATGTAGAATGTTATAAATTATTGCGCAGATCATTATAAATCGATCATTTACAGAAAGTCACTTTTTTACCTTAAACACATAATTTTTTTTTCTCTAAAAATGTATAAAATCTGTAAAAGAAATTGTAATTGTTTGAAAAATGTGCAATTTCTAAATTTGAAATTATTTACAGTTTAGTAATAATTTTTAGAGAAATTTAAATCCAATAGTATTTTTCCTACTGAATATCTGTAATGATAAATCTTATTGAGTGATATGTAATTTTCATTAAAAAATAATAATTAATTCATATTGCTACTAAAGATTAAAATTTTTGAAACTAAAAGGAATTTTCATATCTAATGGTTTTCATGTAATATAAATAAAAGCACGAATTCTGTTTAAAATTTCTAAATAATTCCAACAAAAATTGTACATTTATGACCATTTAGAAAATAAGAGAGCATGCAGTAATTATTTGAATATTTCCATAATAGACAATTGTGCTTTCAATATAAATAGTATGTGATCTTTTCATAAATTTTTCAACTTCATAATTTATACATTTTTATTTTCCAGGAAATCAAGCTTACCATTGTCATAAATGTGGAAAAATATTCCAGAATCCTAATCCTTTGAAAGTCCATTTATCGTTTCAGTGTAAAACCTCAAAACCAGAATTTTCAGAACACCACAACTCTTTTAGAGTAATTAACTGCATTTCAGATAATGGATTTAAACGTACTTTCGAAAAAAGTGTCAAACCTTTAGAGATTTCCAAATCATATGGAATCAGTAATTTCAAAGTATCTGATTCAAATAATTCGCCATTGCCATTGCTACTTTATCCAAATGCATATCCAACAGTAAGTGGAATACCACCTTATTTTGGAAAATCTGATTCAAGAACTCTTCAAGTATTAAATTCTGTCACAGTGCCAGAACATACAAATAGTTTACGTAATGATGTAGCCTTTGAATTTCGACTTTCTCAAGAACCTACAAGAAGTTTAGCTCCATCTTCTGCAAACATGTGGCTCAATCCTTCTTCCAACTATTTTACATCTTCTTCAGGACATGTTTGCTCATATTGTGGTAAAGTGTACTCACGGAAGTATGGTTTAAAGATTCATGTCCGTACTCACACTGGTTATAAACCTCTGAAGTGCAAGTACTGTTTTAGACCGTTTAGCGATCCTAGCAATCTGAACAAGCATGTTCGTTTACATTCGGAATCTGATACTCCTTATCGTTGTACAATCTGCGGAAAGGTTTTAGTGAGAAGAAGAGATTTGCAACGACATATTAAATCTAGGCATCCAGATGAATCTTTGGATCATATTAAAAAACAAACTGACTTACATAGTGATGATAAAACATTAGAAAAACTATAGAAAAATTTGTGACTCAATACTTTATTAATTAATTTTCTTGCAAATGACTTCTGAATTTTCAGAATCAGTGTCAAATATGTGTACAAATGATGGATTTTTTAGCAGATAGTCAAGCAGATCAACAAATTCTTAATTAAGCATTTTATAAATTATTTTATTGAAAATTAAAAAAATTATATATTTCTTAAAGAATTGATGTATTTTAATATTTAAGAGTAAATCAGTGTTTTTGAGTGGAAGCAACTACATACTAATAAAGGAATGCACTTTATATATTCTCTTTTCTTTTTATTATCACATTTGAGTGAATTAAGTGCAATATTATATGAATGCAATTTCTTTCTCTAATTTTTAAAATACCTTTCGTAAAATTTCTTTATAGCATTCACAACAGAAAGTTTTATAATTGAGAAATTATTCCTGTAAAGAGGATCCTTGGTTTAATTATTCTTCCAACGATAGAAAATGAAAACTTTTCAAAACATGGACAAATGTAATAAATTGTTCAGTATTTCAAATACTTTCCAAGTTGTCTAACTCTGGATTTAAAGAGCAGTTTTTACAGAAGGTGTACCGAATAAATATCTGAACAATAATAAGGAATTCACTTTGTTGTTTTTTATTACACAAGAAGCATTTATGAGGTAATAAAAATCTTTCACATTTCCGCCTTTATTTTGCAGATTCATTTGGATTTCACAGCTTAACATATAAAATCTGCATTTTTTTCTTTTAATGCTGGAGGCTTGACTTTGGCATAAAACTTTTCAGTATGAGAAAGTTAATTCTTTATTTGGCTAAATTCAGTTAATGCTTTATATTACAATATACACAAACAATTAAAACATTGAGTATTGTCAATATGAATAAGTTAATATAATTTCTACTTCAACAAAGTTGTAAATATTGAGCAAAATGTGAACATTTTTCAACTTATAAAACTACAAAAAACATAAAAAAGATTATTCTTTTATTCTTTTAAGATTTAAAGCAAAACATATACTTATGTAAACTAAAATGAAACGGACTGTGTTAAATTCAAGTAAAATACATCATAGGATATTCGCAGAGGGTTTCTGATTTTAAAAAGAGAAAATATATATTTTTGTATGCATTAAAGCTTCAGTTATAAAATGTTATTTTATAAATGCTGTTATTCTTTATAGTAGTTCTGCTATGGTATTAATAAACGCTTAACATAATGAAAAATAATTTTAATTAATATTTAGGTTATAACGAGGTAGTATGATCTGAATGTTATGTTTGATATCCATCATGAAATTATTTGCTGATTATATTATTATGGTTTTTCTAATGTGTTTGAATAATTTTTCATTTTATAATAGTAATTTTCCTTTTGAAGGTTTATAAACAAAGATGCACTTTACCTCGTACAACTGTAAAACACTTAAGGCAAAACAAATATTTAGTGTGAAATTACTAAAACTATGTAGTATAATCTTTCATTTAAATATTTTCTGAAAAAATTATATATCGTATTTAAGTAAAATTTTATTAATGATTTAATTGCTAGAAATAATTTGTGAAACTCAGTGTGTATTTTTTTAGGTATATCTTGATTTATAATCAAAATAAGGGGGTAGTGTTATTCGCCTCTGTAGCATATCTTCAAGTTACACATGCCCTCTGGGTAGTGCTAAATGAATAAGCCAGTTGCCAGTTGCATTAGAACAACAAAATAATCAAAATAAGCTTAAATGGGTTATCAAATATCTAACTTAATTCTTATGCAGTTAAGCACTTAGTAATCTTCTTTTGAATACTTTTTTTTATAATCTTTGGAAATTTAAAATTTATTATAAACCAAAAAAAAAAAAAAAAATGTTAGGATAATTGATATAAAAAGCTCAATGTTGAGTTTGAAAATTTGAATGTTTCCACTTTCCAGATAAAGCTAAGCAGCAAAACTTATATCGTATCTAACTTTATTGTATCACTACAATATGTGAAAAATCACCAGTTTTCTCAGTAAACTTACGTTGTTGTTTTCAAACACCGTGTATTTTGAGCCGACATTATTTACCACTGTAACGACAGATATGTAGTAGCAGAAAATTAAAGTATTTGAATATAATAAAATTAGTAGTATTTAAATATATAAAAAAATATTCTATATTTATTAGAAAAACCATTTGATTCATTTCTGATAAAATAATATCAGAGAAGTTCCCTCCCAGTAGTATTTTTTTAAATGAGGAACTTAAAATATTCAATGGAATTATGTTTCTTAAAGCCTTTTCTAAGATTTAAAAAATGTCCTGAATCAAAATTAATTTTCAAATTCACAGGGTCTACTCATAGATATTTTTTAATGATAGCTTGTAATTTTTATATTTGAAAGGAATAATGCATATGAGAAAGGTGTCTGATGGCTGAATGACTAGATGTTTGTAGTGATTAGGAATCCATTTTAATCCGTAGATCCTTGTCTAATATGACTTTGGGTATAAGGCTGACAACCCTACCCCGTAAAAAGAAAACATCTCATGTTTCTGAATCTGTCATTAGGCAAGCGGCCTTGGCCCATCATGGGGCTGTTGCTCCACTGAAGAAAAGAATTTTTAATTTAAAGCACAATTATTATTTCAGAAATGTATGATAAGCTTTATGAACTTGTGTGACAGCCTTATGTACTGATAATTAAAAAAGAAAAATAAGAAGTTGCAACCAAATTGTTTTTTCTTGAGAGACCATGAAACTGGTAGCTTGGTAATTTAAAAGTAATAAAATCTTTTGTTTATTTCGATATTAGGTAATTCGTCCAGGCTCGTATTAACATATGTTTCTTAGTAAAAAATAATAAATAATTCTGTGAAATTTCAATCTGAAAGTATAAAAATCAAATTATTAAAGATTTCTCTCTCTCTCTTTTTTTTTTTTTTTTCAGTGAGTTTTTTATATGATAGATATTTTTTATATATGATATTTAATAGATATATTATGTATACATGATATGCATTGCTAGTAGGCAGACGGCCTTGGCCCACCATGGGGCTGTTGCTCCATTGAAGAAGAGGAATATATATGAAAACTTCATTAACTGCTTTATAAAATCAAAGCAGCGATTGCGGAAATGTAATTTATAAATAAGGTAATTCCAAAGTAGTACATGCAATCGAAAACACTTTCAAGACAGAAAATTACTGAAAATAAATAGTATTATTGGTAATTTTCATTTCATTAACTATTTTAGTAAAAATTTCCATTTTATAAGGATACACAAATTTTACGGCTGTAAAATACAGAGAACGGTTGCATAACAGCCGTTTAGAATTATTTTTAGTTAAATATTGCCTCCTTTTCTTATGCAACTTTTAACGTTTCGTAATAAGAGTATTTTCAGGCCTTTCTAAAAATGCCTAGATGTAGGCATTCAACTTCATTCCTCAATAGCAATTTAACCTTTTTTATTTTTCTCATTTTTGAAGAAACGTCACAATGCCTACAATGAAATTGTTTCCTGTTCCAGTCTTCCCTGAATAAGCCACTTCCACCATCAGATAGCTTGAAGTGATTGAGCTTTAGGATATGAAAGGCAACTTAATGACTTTCCTCCTTTTGAATCTTAATGTGTTTTTCTATTTGTATCATTTCTAACCTGTCTGTTCTCACCATGAAGATTTTATTGAAGACTAACCTAATCCTATGTTTTGTTTACCGAGGAGTGCCACTAATGATTAAGTTACCGATATCTTAATCTGATCACAACCAGTATTGTTGTTATCTCAATAATGGAGCAGCAGCATAGTTCTCTAACGAAATAGAGCAGATCGAAGATCACGTGTTAAATATCTAATAAAAATAAAAATGAAATTATGAAAGTGTGTTTGTAAGTAGTTTAAAAACAATTTGTAAAAGTTTCTTTTTTTGCTGTGTTGAACTTAACGATTGTACCCATAAAAAAAATATTTTTTTCATGTAATTTAGGAAATTAGCGTTTTTTTAATAATTTTTTTCTTACATCTTAAGTAATTTTTCCTTACCAATTTAAAAAAGTGTATTGAAAGTAATATAAAAAGTAATATTTATGAACTTTTTGTATTGAAAGTAATATTAAAAGTAATGTTTATGAACTTATTATATTGAAAGATTCAAACATCTTCGATAAATGATAATTGACTTCTTTAAAGGTTTTATTAAAATTACATTCGATATTATTTTAACTTCACTGTCTTAATAATCACAGCATTTATTATACTTACTATTGTGACTATTATTTGTGATTGTGCTTAATACACTCATGTCCATAAATTAAGGATAATTCAGAATCACACACAAATTGAACTATAAAATAAAAATTTCACCTGTAGAATTATCACACACATCTTGAAGAAGAATATGCAAATTACAGGAAACCACCAGATGGCGCGGATAGTACGTCACAATGACGAGAGTGTAAGAGAGGGGTATATAAGGAATGGTGGTAAAGAAGTAAAATTGTTCACAAGCTCTTTAAAAGCCTTTCAGTGCAATAACCGCATAGTTATGGCACAAAGGAAGCATTTGGATGATTTTTTACGTGGTAGAAATATCGGACGACTGGAATGTGGACGTACCTAACTGGAAGTATCCGATGAACTTGGAATCGCCCAGAGTGTCATCTCCAGGCTTTGGCAACGATTCCAAGATGATGGTAATGTGAGTAGATGTTACAGCACAGGTCGCCCCCGAGTTACAACGCCGAATGAGGACCGGTATTTAGCAGTTACTGCCAAAAGAAACAGACGGAGCACAGCATCAGACCTGTCTCGTCAGCTCTCTTCAGCTACCGGTACGACAGTTTCAAGCCAGACCGTGTACAGACGCTTAGGGCACATTGGTCTATATGCTCGTAGGCCTGTCAAATGTGTTCCACTTACCGCAACCCACTGTCGCTTGCGATTAACCTGGAGTAGAGAGCATGCATTGTGGACACCGCAACAGTGGTCTTGTGTGATGTTTTCCGACGAGTCCAGGTTTAGTTTGCAGTCTGATTCTCGCCGGACTTTCATATGGAGAGCGCCAGGTACCCGTTACCACCAAGAGAACACCATTGAACGACACCGTTGCGGTAGTGCAGGATAGCTCGTTTGGGGAGGAATTATTTTTGGTTCCAGAAGAGACCTGCATGTTCAGAGTGTAACGATGACAGGCCACATCTATCGGGATGTCATTTTGGAACAACATGTACGTTTGTTTCGGGGCGCCATGGGTGCTGAATTTCTGTTTATGGATGACAACGCCCGTCCTCACCGTGCAAACATTGTAGACGAATGCCTTCAATTGGAGGATATCACCCGTATGGATTGGCCAGCATACTCACCGGACTTGAATCCAATAGAGCATGTGGGGGATATGCTTGTCCGACGAATTGCAGCCCGTCAACCCCCTCCCGCTTGTCAACCGGAACTTCGGAGGGCATTGCTTGATGAGTGGTGTAATATTCCTCAAGATCAGATTGATAATTTGATACTCAGCATGCCTAGGCGTTGTAAGGCCTGTATTGCATCTTCCGGGAGACATACTCCATATTAACCATCATACTAATCATGTTATACTGTTTTTTGTAAATAGGTTCTTTTTTGAAATTTGCTCCAGGGAGTAAAAATCGCAATTTTTATTAATTATGTCAAACGTATAGCATCTTTTTTGCTGTTTACCTTTTGTTTAATAAATAGACTTTACGAATAAGTCAAATTTGTTTTTCGTCTGTCTCTTTCTTTGCCTGAACTTCATTATCCTTAATTTATGGACAGTGTACTTATTAATACTTACATTCTACTTTTAAAGTAAAAAACTACGACTTGTTTTCCAAGTTCAAGTTAAATATATTTAAGCACAGAGATTGAGGTTTATAATTAAATCTGTATACATCCTTCAAAACTACATGGTGTATTTACTAATTTTTAAACTAAGGTCATTATTTATTGCACAGGTTTAATACTACTATTGTTAATTGAGGCATCAACACATATTTTTTTTTTTACTGTCACTGTCTTGAAATATTTGAATGTATAGTACTATTTAAATTTTAAAATATTTGTATTATATTAATTGAAAATATGATGTAATTTATACATTGAGTTGAATCTTAATTTAAATAATATTATTGATTTCAGAGTTTTATATTAAAAAATTATTAGAACTAGGAACACCTTTTATTAATGTTAAAAATTCTTGCAGGAAGTGAAAGAGGGTATTTTTTTAAATTAAACTGTTTTAATGTAGTCTATTTTGCAAAACGTGAACCCAAATAAATGTATTCGCAATTTTTTAAACTCTTTAATCTATTTCCAAAATCTTTATTTTAGTTTTATAGATCCTTTATAAAAGTAAAGGCATACTTTAAAATACAATCATACTTTAATCTGAAGGAAAGTAAAAGTAATGTAGAAATTCAATAAAAATAATCTTTTCTATTACAAATATAAGAAATGTGATTCGGCACTTCCAAATTAATTGAGAAAATTTGAGAACTAATTTTTATAAAAAAATAATCAGGAAAATTTGGTAATATTCTTCATCCCTAATTTGAAGTAATTTTGAAAATAATAATTAGATATTTAATAAAGGTTTTTATAATGCATGTTTGCTACCGAAAGCAATTAGGATTTTTAGTTAGATAAAATTCCTAAAATGATGAATGCGGGCAAGTTGTGATCAACAAATATATTTGGTTTTAAATATGAAATTAAGATGGTCTAATAGCTTATTTAAGAAGAAACGAAAGTATTGTTTATAGAAGATAAATATTTTTTTCAAAAAATGTAAACATGAAATAATTACTGAAAGTTATTAATAACATGTCTGTGATTAGTTTACATCGTAAAATTAATAAAATACTGTTAATCACTGTTTGCGAAAGAAAGTACTTATGAGAAAAGAATTAATTTGAGAAATTTTTTTATGAATTAATGAAGAAAATTAGGCAATAAAAATAATTGAATCTGTCAAAGTAAAATATAAAATAAGACAAATAAATTCACTAAATATAAAACTTAGTAATTATTTCAGTCTTCTGGCATTAAATTTTTATAAAATTTCACTTTTAACTTGCATGAAAGTAATTTCTAAAAGTACAAATACTTTTCATTTATTTTACTACTAACTTGAACATTATCATAATAAGAAAGTTAACATGAAATTTTAACTTAATTTTGTAGAAATAATAGAATAGTTTAAGATATATAACTTTTTAATGACCATAAATATTTTTTTATAAAATGAGACACTTGCTTTTCATATAGAAATCAGTAAAAGCTAATAGGAATTTCTTTGTGATCTCTGATAATTTATTTTAGCTTTACATCTACATTATTCATCGTGAATTAATCGATAAAAAACAGTTTTAATTAATAAAGATCAGTTCTGGGCATGGCAGGTTTCAGGTATTTGAAAAGAATTTTACTTGAGTATATTTATTAAAGTAGGGTTTAAAAGTTTTCAGTTGTAAAACTCGTTTGAGTTATTTTTTGTATTCTAACATTTAGTTAGAAATACTGATTTGGGCGTAGGACTGTCAACCCTGCCCCTAAAAAGAAAACATCTCCTGTCTTGAAATCTGCCAGTCGGTAGACGGCCTTGGCCCATCATGGGGCTGTTGCGCCAATGAAGAAGAAAAAGTATTATTGTATTTTGTTGATATGCATAATGATATTTTCTAATTAAGTTATAAAATTATCAAAGATAATTTAAAAAAAAAATAGCAATTACAGTGCATAATTTTACGTAATGCAATAATGAAAAATTTATGAATTATTGGATAACGAATGCAAAATAAAAAAATAGCATTATTGCATGAGAGTATGTTATGCAATAATTTCACTATCTTTTTTATTTTTCATCAAAATTTTAGTGGTATAATAAGATTTTATATAGCCTAGACTATTTCGAATGAACTAGTCATATATAAATCTCTTAAATGTACGTACGTTAAACTAAATGTTTGCAATAAAATTAATGTCAAGCCATAATAATTCATTTAATTGTAAATATCTATATTGTTCCGATATTAAAGGCAAGGAAACGGTAAATACTATCCAAAATCTTTTAAATATGCGTTCCTAAATTATGTAGAAACGTTACTTTAATACTGTAAGTTATATCTAAATAACTGTAGTATGTAACGTTTAAATTTTTTGTCGAAAATGATTTATTTCCTCAATTAATCAAATGCTTTCTGTCTCACTTTATTGTGTAATGTTACTAATTTTCATTACACCTTTTTCCTTCAAGTGTTTACAGGTAAGAAAGATATTTAATCGATTCCAACAGATTATATAGACATCTTAAGGAAAGAAACTTACTATCATTCAATCTTCTAAGTAATTGTTTTTCTTCAGGGCAAATAAGTTTTAGGGTATCTTATTTTTTTTCTTTCAACAGTGTTTGAAGGAAAATATTTTAAAAAATAGTGCAGAAAAAGTTACAATATGACTTGCTAAAATAATAAAAATTTTCAATTTTTAACTCTTGCATGGTTTTTAAAAAAAAAAAAATCAATTTATTGGATCAGCAATTTATTCAATTGCTTCGTTATTCTACGAATTCAAATGTGTGCTTTCAAGGATATCGTACATTATAATAGATTTTGAAGTCAATAAACATGTGCGCTGGTGGAAAAAGAAATCCCAAACAGCAAGATGAAATTACTTTAGAGGAATGAAATTTCGGTAAAGCATTTGTCTAGGTAAAATATTTATTTCATTAAGGTTTCAAGGTCACAGATTAAAGTATATGCAAGAAGCATGCATTTCAAATGTGAAATGGTGGTACATTAATAACAGTTGTAGTCTTCATAATTTTGAATGCAAGCATGCATTGTATCATACAAGTGCCGTATGTCATTCTGTGGAATGATTGAGGATTTTTGTGGATTTGGATTTTGTGGATTTTGGATGCGGATTTTTGAGGATTTTTTTCCATGTCTGTTGCACGTGTTTAGCCAAATCAACATAGGTCCGTGTTGATTGTGGATGACACTGAATTTGTCGTTTAATTATGTCCCATACGTGCTCTATGGGTGAAAGATCTCGCCAAGGTAACATGCCGACACTCTGTAGTGCACTTTGGGTTACATTCGCTTAGATGACATTAGTTTTATTTGTTACTTAATTTAGCTTTCTTACAATAATAAAAAATTAAAAATATATGTCTCTTTTACTATGAAATTTTTCTTGCCATATTTTATAGTGGTATTCTCTTCAAAAATATTTTATTATTTTTTTATAAATAAACATTTTTTTTCTACCAAATTTTACGATTAGAGCTCGAATATAATTTTTTTCATTTCCTTATATATATTAAAATGCTATTAAAAATGCAAGGAATCCATATCATTGAAAGAGTTTCAGATAATTTAATAACAATTACAAAACATGAAATTGTGAACACATTCTCCTCTTTAAAACAATAATAATTAAGCAGGATCACTAAAATAGTATGCAAATAAAAAAAATATTTTAAAAAATAAATGAAAAAATAATAAAAGTAAATATTTAAATAAATAAATAAATATTTTAAATATAAATAAAAAAATAAGTAACTATTAAAATAATTAAATAAAAAATAAGTAAATATTTTAAATATAAATAAAAATTAAATAACTAAATAATAAAATAAGTAAATATAATAAATAAATAAAGTAAAAATAAGTAAATATTTTAAAATTGTATTTAAAATATTTAAATAAAAATCTTTCAAACGATTCTTCTTTACTTCTTTCTTACTTTCATAATCTCTGCCTTTTTTCTTATAATTTGCATCATTTTATTCTAGCAATTCTTTCCATCGTATAAGCATTCTAAAAGAAAAGAATCTGTATTATTTATTTCATTGTGCCAAAAGGATATATTAGTGATTTAGTTCATACACGAAACTTACTAAATTGTTATTTCATGAATCGATAGTTAATGGAGCATAAAGAGGTGTGACGACCACTCTGGGGAAAATTATCAGAAAAGATGACATCTAAATGATGGGTTTTAAAAATATTTGTTTAGTTTTTTATCAGATTTCTTTTTATTACTTTAACAACTATTCATAAAGTTATTAGAACCTTTAATACAGATAGAGAGGATGAAAAGATGAAAAAAAATACCAACTATCAATTATTAAATTGAAATCATCTTTTATTTTCAAGAAAATATCTAAACATTAAGAATTTACAATTCTTAGAATTCGACAATTTCGTTTGTTGTTATTGTATATTTTATTTTATTTTTTATCTGATTTATTTTATGTGTTATATAAAAATTCATTTTTATATTTTGTTCCACGTGGTGTTCTAATTTGCTCTAATTTAATCCCTATTATTATCTCATAAGCTGCAAGGAACTATAAGGAACTACTACTATATTAGAAGAGTTAACAGAATTGTATGTCTAACTTTTTCCTAATGTAAATTAGATTCGTTTTCAAATCTTTAATGAACATCAGCTCCTCGAATATCTCTAATATTAAAATCTGTTTATTTTTATTTTTTAAAGTTACTGAGTTTTCTGGAATGCGTATGTCTAATACATGTGTCCTCCAACCCCATGTTAATGTAACAAAAAACTTCTGTATATCTGTAAAATTATTTGTTATTACAAATAATATTATAATTTTTAAATACATGGAATCATAGATAATATATCTTCTTCAGAATCGATCATATGTTTCTTAACCAGCCTTTATCAAATTTGATTTCAGACGTCTTGAGTAAAATTCAAAATAATATGCATAGTCATTTTTTAGCTAAATTAGACATTTTTTTAAAATTAGACAAATTGGAAGGAATGAATAAAAAGTAACAACTTTAATTAATGTTCATGTAAAATTAATTTTTCTAAAGCTTCTAGAATATTTTATAGTGTGTTGATTATTTTCTCATCATTAAAACCAATTTTTACCTCATACCAAATAAAAAAAGTCCCCTTCAACGATTGTGGGCCTTATGAGAATATACTTATGTATGAGAAAAATTATTACAAGTCTAAGCAAATTCATGAGAGCGTATAATGATTTTAATGGAAGTAGTTTGAAAAAAAAATTATATATAATAACTGTAATTATTATTCATGTAAAATAAGTTATTTTAAAGGTTTTTTTTTAATAGAATACTTTTTAGCATTGTTTGGCAGTGTGTTGATTATTTTAGCATTATTAGATCCAATTTTTATCCAATACAAAATAAAAAAAATCCACTCCAACGATTCTGGGGCCTTATAGCATATAGTTATGTGTGAAGGATATTATTATAACAGTAAGCAATTTCATGCGAGCATATAATGATTTTAATTTAAATAGTTTGAAAAAAATCATATATAATAACTTTAATTAATGTTCATATAAAATAAGTTATTTTATAGAATATTTTTTAGCGGTGTTTGGTTGTGTGTTGACTATTTTCTCATCGTTGAAATCAATTTTTACCTTATCAAAAATTAAAAAAATCAACGAAAATCATCAAGTTATCTCTCAATCATCAAAATTATCATCTCAATCATCAAAAAATATTATAAGACTAAACAATTTCATGCGAGAATAGGATGATTTCAATGGAAGTAGTTTGAAAAAAAATCATATATAATAACTTTAATTAATATCCATGTAAAATAAGTTTTTAATGTATTTTTTATAGAATGTTTAGCAGTGTTTGGTAGTGTGCTGAATATGTTCTCATTATTGAATTCAATTTTTACCCTATAAAAGAAAAAAAATCCACTTCAACGATTGTGGGGTCTTATGAACATATACTTATAAGACTACAGATTTCATAGATTAGAAGATTTATAAGACTACACAATTTCAAGACTAACACATTTTTTTCAAACAAGCGTATAATGTTTTTAATGCAAGTAGATTGAAAAAAAAATCGTGTATATGATCTATCTTTTTCAGTTTAGAGGAAAGAAAGAGGTGATTTAATTGCAGGAGCTGTGGGCGCAGCAGTGAGAGTGAGAGGAGCCCGCGAGAAACGAACCCGGTTCTGGTCCGACAGGTTTCAGATGTAAACGTTGGTTCCTACGAGACCTCGTTTCTCAAGCACACAAGTTCTTATGTGGATTCGGTACTCACAACGCGATGGACGGAACAAGGATTGGGATGACAGTGCTCCTCTTTCTTCTAGGGATTTGGAAGATAGCAGGTAAGAGTCGGATAAATGCTTTCCTTTTAGCGAATTTTTAAGTCAAAAGAACAACATTCATTGATAAAATTATTTTTTTAATAAGGACGTTCATCGATAAAGTTATTTTTTTAATAAGAGCATTCATCGATAAAATTATTTTTTTAATAAGGGCATTCGTCGATTAACAGGAACAACGTTCAACGATAAAATTATTTTTTAATAAGGACATTCATCGATTAACAGGAACAACATTCAAGGATAAAATTATTTTTTAATAAGGACATTCATCGATTAAGAGGAACAACATTTAACGATAAAATAATTTTTTAAATAAGATTTTTCTTTTTTTCTTCAGTTGATAACAGTAGGGAAAACTTGTTGTATCTATAAGAATAACGGTTTTATTTATTAGAGAAGTTAGATCATTGTTAATGTAATGTTGAATAGAACAGTTGTTGTGCTTTTATGGTTATAATATTAATTAGCTGGAGTCTATAAAATCCCTATTTAGTTTACTGGTTTTTTATGTGCAATTATTATGTGAAAATAGCAATAATAAATATAAAGTTATATTAGGATTGTGCAGAAGAAAGAAAATAAAAATTTTTTAATAAAATTTATTAAGGATAATCTATTACATTTTTTATTATAATATAGAGAAATAATGTGCCATCCCATTGAAACTAACAACAAAAAGTTAATTTTAAATATCTGATATTTTCGTTAGAGATATTAGATATTTTTAAAATTCTTTAATTGATACACATATGTTTATATATTTATTATTGTGAAAGAGGATTTTTTATTAAAATAAAAAACATAGTTCACGTTTTCTATTAACCTACTTTCGCTTCTTTTTTATTTCTTAATCAGCATCTAGATTAAAAAGAGCTAATAATAGAAAATTTTTTAAGTGTTTGAAATGCAAAGTTATTGGAATGATTTAAATTTGGTTATAAACAAATCTGAAATGTATCAGATAATTTTATTTTTGTTCTGTCTGGCCGCTATTAAAAAAAGGAAAGTAGATAAATAGCAAAAAACTGTCTAAAATCAAATTTTAAACTAGAGCTTTCAAATTCTTTGTCGATGCCAAAATTGATAATTTTATAGATTTAAAGCAACATGCATACATTTAATAAACTAGATTTATCTTAGTGAACAAAGCTCAATTCCTCTTTTTTACTTCACTCTTGCCTGCAATGTGATAGTTTCTGGAGTATGCTTATCTACTTATCATGTTACTCGTATGAATTTCTTTATATATGATATTCTTGATTTTCTTCATAAAATATGATCTACTTAAATAATATGAAATAAAGTTTATTTTGATTTTATATCATTCATTTTAAATGTATTATTTATTTAATTTCGTATTATTATTTTTATTTTTTATTGTTTTTGCAAATCTTTAAGCAATCTGCAAGTAAATCTTTATTTTTATCCCACTACCGAAAAAATTAGATTTAATATTGATTAAATTTAAATTGTAATAACATAGATATATATCCTTTTTGATTAAATAAATTTAAATTAAATAAAAACTTTTAAATCAAATGAAAAGCTCTGAAAATGTGCTCTTAACACTTATTAAACGATGTCAAATTATGTACCATTCTCAATTAAGATTTTATTTTAAACAAAGAATTATAAATGTATTTATTCACCTTTAAAATTTTTATTATTTTTATTTTATGTACTGAGATAATTTTTGAGATATAGCAATAAAAATTGAATTTTTTCGTGATAAAAGTTTGAAATTTAAAAGCAGATTCATGAAATTTATAATTTCAAGAATCTGCTTTTGAATTTTCAAAACTGGACAGAAGAAGACTTTAGAGTTTCTTTGCTGATAGCGTTAATTACACAGCATAGGAAATAAAATAACTTTCTAATATTATTACTTAACAGAATTAAGTAATACTTAATAATAAAAAAAAGATTGAAAAATGATGACATAACATTGCAGAATCCATGTGAATTAACTTTTCCTTTCAAGAAACCTTTATCTTCATGAAGCTCGGAATTTCAGAGATCTAATTAATGGCCAGAACACCCTAATTGAACTCTGCAGCAACGGGACAGAGCACGCGGTGAAGCGTGTAGACAAAATGTCAAAGGAAGTAGTTGGTGTGGATATCACTTGAACTAAAGTATCTCGTGTTAACTGAATTGAATCGAGACGGAACGTGGAAGAGCAACAAATTATCCTTTGTTAGAATCACATCTGCGGAACAGAGAGCAATTGAAATTGATGTGAAAAACTAGATGTTATTGCTTAAGTCGTATTTGTACATAAATGAGTTCACCTAAGATGCTAAGTTTCGTAAAAAATGAATAATAGGAAAATAAATATAATATCAACCATGTTTTTTTTTTTATTTATACTTGCATCGGCTGTTCACTAGTTTAATTGTAATTAACGGGTTTTTTTATAAATATTTGACCAAATGTCTAAGTATAATCTATCGTAGTTAAGTAAATTTTTATATCTTAATTAGAAAGCTTTTAAATATTTATTTATCTCTATATGAATTGAAAGTGAAGTTCACCTAAGTTGTTAAGTGTTATAAAAAATTGGATAACAGAAAAATAAATATAATATCAACCCTGAACTTTTTTGTTAAATTTATACATGCATCGGCCATTCACTAGTTTAATTGTAATTAACGAATTTTTGTGTAAATATTTGACACCAAGCGTCTAAATATAGTCTATCATAGTTAAGTAAATTTTTATATCTTAATTAGAAAGCTTTTAAATATTCATTTATCTCTAAATGAATTGAAGGATACTTCAATGATTTATTTAACTAACGGCATTTTGGTTTATTAGGTGACCTCCAGACATATATTTCTTTTTAGTAAAACTTGTTTTGATTATCAAAATTTTCAAGCTTGTTCATTCGGAACTAGTTTTATTAAAAATAATAAAAATTTCTTAAGGTATAAATTTATTTATTTGTGTAACTGCAGCATTTTGAAATAGTAAAGAAAAATTTAAAAAAAAAAAAAAAAACCTTTGAAGTTAAAAAATCCTTTATATATCATTGAATCGTTATCTTATAAGACTATGCATTTACTATTCACTGTATGCATTTTATCATTCATGGAGTGGATAAATGTATCGTATGAAAGGCTTAAGAATTGAGATGGATGCTCAGAGCTTTTACTAAATTTATGAACCACTTACTTTATTCCAAACAGAAGTTTTGGAAAATATTACTAATATACATACTAATGTAAAAGTATTTGCTACTATTATGTAAATGGTAAGACTATACAGTTATATAGACAGACTAAAAAATTCTAAAGTTTTAAATCAATCTATGTACTTTTATACTATACTGTAAGTGTAGAGATAATCAAATATCTCGCACAACTTTTGTACAAATGTATAAAGGTAATTTTAAAATGATAAATGCACAAATAACGCTTCATTTATCAGAAACCGTAAATTCTTTTATAGATCACGAAAAATCAAAGAAAGTCAAGGATAAAAAATAACGTTTAAATGTTGATAGGAATGCAATCAAAAACTAGAAAGTTGCCTATTGTTTCAGGAACATCAACCCTTTGTTAAAACTGAACAGTCACAGCAAATATGCTAAAACAAAAATAGCCATTTTCTTCATCTAAACAGCTCTGCAGGAAGTTCTAATGAATTCCAAAAAAGATAAAGGACAATTGATGTTCAACCTTTGGCTAAAGGAGGGCATAAAATCGTAGTAAGTGCCTTCTGTTTCTGGATGATAGCAGCAAGAAGGGAGTCAGTCTTACAGGGACGATGACATCACGTTCTGGAACCGGTGGGTGGAGAAAGTGCCCAAACGGCTTGCTTTTAATCTGAAAACATGCTTCAGGTTCGGCGAGTTTTTTTGGAGGTCGGCTTCTGTAGACTTTCTTCCTTTTGCCTGGTGACCTATTCTCTCATTGAAAGGGAATGGTTGGAACTACTTTCTAATTCAAAAAGAGTTTGTTCATCTAACTGAAGATTGTGAGTGACAGTTGATCTACTGCATTGTCGGAATTCTACTGGGTTTACCACAGATTTTTTTAAAAGTGATTTTCATTGTATTTGATGGTTCCGTTTGTAGATTTGAAGGAGGAAATTTTATCGATGATTGAAAATTAAATTCATAAAACTTTCTCTTTTTTACTTAAAACATTGTTCCGTTTTCTAGGTTTAAGTATTGTTTTAGGTCTAAGTCGGTCAATTAAATCACAACTTGTTTTTTTGGAGAATTGAATTACGAAATAGATTTTTTTATGATTCATAATCTAAGTTTATATAAAAAAAAATCAAGTGAAGTAACTATTAAGATAATGCGTGCCAGTTTTAATCTTGTATTTAAGTTTTTAAAAATTTTTACCACGTAAAAAAAATATCAAAGTTTTAAGACACTTTTCTAAATTACTATAGAGATTTAGAATTGTATATTTATTTCTAGGCAATATTATATAATACTCTATTGAGAATCATTCGTTGCTGTAAAGCCAAATTAGGCTTTTACTAAGCTTTTAAAATAATATAAATTATCAGTATTTTAATAATCTAGTATAAATAAAGCTTAAAATAAGATATAATTTTCCTAAAAATTCCTTTAAACATGAAACAATAAAAGCTAGATTCTTTATTGTTTTCTAGCAAAATCAAAATCAAATAAATAAAAGAAGAAAAATGTTGAAAGACATTAACCATTTTTCAGGAAATGACATAGTAATTAAAAACTACTAGTACTTACTACTAGAACTTAAATTGCTAGTAATACTAGAACTTAAATTGATTCAATACATCTTAATATTGACAGTCAAAAATAGAAAAATTAAACTTATTGATACTAATTACCATAAAAACAAATACACATAGCATTAAAAAAGTTTTATATTTCTAAGCCAAGAACAGATGTCTTTTAAAATACCGTTTTTTTTCATATAAAACAACTTTCGGAAGTAATTTTCTATTGGGAAAATTTTTTTATTATTATTTTTTTTAAACAACGCATGTTTGAAATAAAAAAGTTTTGATTTTTCATGAATTCTTTTTATAAAAATATTACTTTATATTTTAATAATTTATATTAGAAATGAAAATTTAAGCTAAGAGTATGTTAAATGTACGAACTCATCTAAACAGATATTTTCGAGTATCATCGAAGACTTGAGAAGCATATTTCGTTATATTTATTTATGTATTTATTTTTTGTTGCCGTCATCTTATACATATACGTTTTATGCCCTCATTTTATACCTATATATATATTATTGTATACCAAAGTTCAAAGAAAACAATGATTCTTAAATCTTTCACATGTGTTCCAATCATGTCACATCGTTGTTTTTATCATTGTTTTCTATTTATAATGAAAAGGAAATCACAATAGCAGTGTTCTAGTGGGTGAGAGTTATAGGTGAGAGGGTGAGAGGTGAAATTTAAAGGTGAGAGCTATATACACATATATATATATATATATATATATATGTGTGTGTGTGTTTTAATGATAATTTCATAAATACAATTTTAAATAAATCTATATTTAAAACGATGATACGATATAAATACTTTTCCTTTATTATAATGTTCTAAATTAAAAAAAATATTGAAATACTTACAGTTTAACGAATTGAAATAAAAGATATCTGTGAAATTCCCCGTTATAGAAAATAATTAAAGAAACTTTCGCTTCAGTAAAACGTTAGTAGAAAATAATAAAAGTTATTTAAATGTAATAATATTTTAAAATGCATTTTTTATTATCCATGTTTAAGACCCATGACGTCAATATATCCAAGAAGATATTCAGAATCAAGAATTTTTTTGCTGAAGATTAGTGGCATTAACAATCTTTATCAAAAGCAAGTTCTTTTTTTTTTGTCTATTATCATGAATCGCACATAACTTATTTCTCTCTTACTCATTCTTATAAATATTCTCAAGGTTAATCACAATTTTTTATAACTATATAAAATTAAGTCTCGTAGTCATAAAAGTGTTAAAATAACAAAAACAAAATAAGTGTCTTCTACCATACATTCACTAAATAGAGCTCGGTGAATTATAATTCTTTCGCAGTGAAAGTTTCGAAACTTTTATGTCTCGCTTGAAGGGCATCTCGTTCTCTTTCCAATACTACTTTTGTAATACTTTATGTTATTAACTTTGACCTTTGTAATGATTAAACGAAAAACAATAAGTTAATTAGTGCATTTTTTAAACGGGATCGAAGGTTTCGTAAACAGTTACTTTAATGAGATTCTTTCGGCATGTTTTTTTTATGAAATAATCTCATACAATTTTCCGACTGGTTTATGTTTAATAATAAATATGTATAAAGATACCATTGTTATGTACTATAAAAGTTCGTCTTGATTCTTTTCACTTATTAGCTTTTTTTTAATACAATAAAAATTGCCTTTGAAAATAAGCCAATTTTTAATGTATTAAAGGAGAGATAATATAAATTATACGGGAATAATAATATACAATTATTATAGCTGTATAATACCTCAATAATTATACCTCAATTTTTATGATTTATAATATAAATTATAAATCATAAAAATTTACCTCAAAATTCAGTAAAAAATACTAGTAAAAAAAATTAAATGATGTTAAAATTAAATGATGAATAAAGCACAGAATTAAATGAAATTGGAATGTGTTTTCTCTTATTGAAGTTTATGGTTTTTTTTACTATCCTTTATCTTTCATACCTCAATAATTATTAATAATATACAATTATTATAAATACCAATAATTGTTGTTATATAATGCCTCAATAATTATACCTCAATTTTTATGATTTGTAATATAAATTATATATCATAAAAAATTATACATCACAATTCAGTAAAAAATACTAGTAAAAAAATCTACACGATGTTGATTAAAACACAGAATTAATTTTTTTTCTCTTATTGGAGTTCATGCTTTTTTATTGTCATTTATCTTTCATAATAACTCAAAAATTATTAATAATATACAATTATTATAAATACCAATAATTATTACTACTTAATACCTCAATTTTTTTATTTATAATATAAATTATAAATCCTAAAAATTATACCTCACAATTCAGTAAAAAATACTAGTCAAAAAAAATTTACATGATGTTGACTAAAATACTGAATTAAATGAAATTGGAATGTATTTTTTTTATTGGACTTTGTTTTTTTTCTCCGTTCTTTATCGTTCATATAAACTACTTTTCTTTGTTTTTTCGCGAGTCATTTTTTTCTTAATAAATGGGGAAGATTGTAAAATACTTCAGATATTTTAATTATTGTATGCACTGAATAACAAACAAAAAACAAATTTAATGTTATAATGCTATCTACATTTCGGTATTGTAGGCAAATCATCCTTTTTATTTTGCATTCTCACGGCATTGAAGTCTTTTAAATTCTATGTCATGCTCCCAAAACGTTACCTTCCGCTTCGCAAATATCTTGATCACAACTGCTTAAAGTAAGTTGCATAGACATTTCGAGATTCAGAGCTTTCATTATCTATCATTATCCGAATTGTTTGAATTAAGTTCGAGAAGCACAGATTCTTAAGCAAACCACCCTTGCGTAAATAGAGCAGTTTTACTTTATTTTGATGTGCACTACTGTTAGAAAGACTAAACACTTCATTACAATCTGATATAGTCTTCATGCATTTCTTGTTTTCTTCTTCTTATTATTTTTTAGAAAAAAAAAAGATTCATTGTAATAAGAATCTATGGTAATGAAACTTTTTTTTTTTTCAAAAATTTCTCAAGTCGATTATTTAAACAGTATGGTTGTATATAAATAATTTTAATTTTCTTTCTTGATTAAATACAAGACTGTGTTAAAATTAATTTTAGATTTTAAGCAATACCATAAATAAATGCACTAGGGAGATTGAGTAGGTAAGGCTTTCTGGAAATATTTCTGGAATAACTCACCCTTGAATTTTTATGTCAGATGGGTAAAACCTTGAACACTCTAACTAGCTATCCAACTGTCTATATGGCACTGTCTACCACAATGACCACTGAATTTGCTTTCTTTTACAAGCTGTAACAATACACCAATGAAGACCAAACTTTCACCCTCTTTTAGATAGAATGCACAATCTCTTTTTAACTGTTTTCAGACTGTTCTTAATAATTTGTGGTAGTTCTAAATAGATAAAAATATATTTGACCAAACCATCTCACTTTCAATGAACTAAATTATTAATTATTAAAACCTTCATGAACAATTAATGATTTTTCTAAATTTTATATTTAATTTAATTTTTCAATTTGTATTTTATCCAAAAATATGGGAAAGCATATTGTAAAATGTATAAAAAAATTCTTTATTTTGCATATTATAATTAAATGAGATATTTTTTGTAAAATATTTTTGTAGATTTCTACATAGATATTACATGATTCGAATTAAAATATTTTGCTTCCTATTTATGAATCCTTCTCCTCTTCTTAGCATTTAAAAGTACTTTTTATTTCAGTTATGGACATCTCACAATTATACTTCTTTGATGATTAATAGAAATGTTCTAAAAGCAATATTTTATAGTAACTGTAAATGAAAAAAATTGTTATCGTCTTTTCCAAAAAATTACCAAATACGTTTTATTTTTAATTCTCAAGTTCATGGAAACACTTGAGTAAACCCCACAGCTTTAGGTCAAAGTCAAAAGAACAAGTTTAAAGAAGTCGAAAAGATTAAAAAAATTAATATTCAAAATTTACTTAATTATCATATTTCAAGCCTGTTGGCAACAGTCATAGCATTCTACAAGAGTAGTTATTTCTACATATTCATTTTAGTGTAAGCGCGTGATATTGATTTATTTGATTAAAAACTATTAGAAAAGGATCAGTTAGATGTAACATAGAGTTTTCCTTATATACTTTTTAATATATGCAATAATAATTGGTAATAGTAATTCAATAATAATTCAATAATAATAATGCAATAATAATTGGTAATAGTAATTCAATAATAATTGAAAATAATAATTCAATAATAATAATGCAATAATAATTGGACAATATTTTAAAGTTTCAATGAATTAGATGTAACAGATTTTATCTTTTGAATGGTTCATATTTTTGAATGGTTCTTATTGTTGAATGGCTCTTATTTTTGAATGGTTCTTATTTTTTTAATGGTTTTTAAGAATGGTACATGTCTTATAAATTTCAGAATATAATAAATATAAATGTAAGAAAAAACATTGACAACCCGTGTAAAATGATATCTTTACGTAGTAGAATAATGAAACTACTTAGAATTATGATATCACTTTTACAAAAATTAAATTCCATTTCTGATAAATTTAATTTATTTTTTAAAGTGATTTAAAATAATTCAAAAGTGTTTCAAGGAAGAAACGAGTATTACATTAGGATTCAAAAAACATGTTTCTTATTACATTTGTGAAGTTTAAAACTTAAGCAAATTAATTCATCAATTATTTTTATGGGAGGAAATTTTTCAATGTTGTATATTCATATTTTACCCTAAACGAAAAATAACAATAGTTCATAAATGAAAAAATGCTGTAGGTTTATAAAATAATTATCATGAAATTCTTCTCTACAAATTAGAAAAATGAAACATTAACTAATTCTGTGAACTGTAAAAGTTTTAGTGTATTTGTACTTAGTAAAATATATGTTTTATTAAAGTACATAATTCAGTTTATTTAAACTTGTTTATAACACTATATTTATTTCGAAGTATTTAAGAAGTAAATATTTTTAAATAAATTTATTTGTTATTTAAAAAAACAGTCGATTTAAATAATTACTATAAAATCATGCGAGAAACTATTTTATGAAAATATGAGAAGGGATTTTCTAACATTTTTTAAAGAATTCATGATTTCCAAGCTCAATACTATGTATGTAACAATAATCGAGCAGGGTAATTAAAAACCTATTTTGGCAATTGCAACTTCATTGACTGATTTCAGAATAAAAGTTTAAGGAATGTTAAAGAAATAAAATTATTTATGAAACTTAATTCAATATTATATTACAATCACAATAATTTGTTACACACCCGCTTAACATTCGACAACATATCTCCGTTTAACATTACTTACCAGCAGGGTTTAATTATGAATGATTTTTTAAAAACGTTCTGTGGTTTTTGATAGTTGAAAGTCTAGATTCGATAAACAATTGATAAGAAGACCCATAAATAAACATCCTTTAAGAAATGGGTATAACCACTACGGAATGTACGTAACAATAATCAAGCAAGCTAATTAAAAACCCATCCTGGTAATTACAATTTTATTGAGTGATTTCAGAATAAGAGTTAGATATGTTAAAGAAAAAAAACTATTTATGAACCTTAATTCAATATTATGTTACAATCACAATGAATTGCGACACACCCGCTAAGCATTCGAGACAGCATAATCTCCGTTTAACATTACGTACCAGTAGGGTTTAATTCTGAATGATTTTTTAAAATGTTCTGTGGCTTTTGATAGGTGAAAGCCTGAATTTGATAAACAATTGATAAGAAACCCATAAATAAACATCCTTTAAGAAATAGGTTTAACCACTACGGAATATCGCCTAGCAGCACAATCTACTATTTTTAGAGAGCGAAAAGAAGTAACCACAAGATTAATCACTATATCTAGAAGCGAATATCCCAAGGCCAAAATTCAATCTAAATATTATACGTAATTTGAGATACGCTAATTACGAGAGATTTTAAAACATGATTTCCAAACAAAACTTATTTTCAATGGATTCAAAAGAACTCATTTAAAGTTTTTGTGTTAACTTTTATGTAAACTTATACTTTTTAAGTGTTAAATTGAATATTAGTTAGTATTAAGATTGTTTCAATCAAATTTACATTATTTTTGTTTGATTTCTAGACAGAAAACGTAATAGAAATAATTTAGCTTAAATAATAAAGTAAATTTATTTTAAATCTCTTAGAATCAAGTTTTAATTTTCAAGCTACTAATATATTTTATAGCATTCAAATAAAATTTAATTAAGCATATTACCACGTACTTTTACTATTGAATATTTAATATTCACTTTTGTAATGATCTTTTATATTCAGTTTATGATATTTGATCAAGTTAATTTTTTTCCATTTTTTTAATTATTTATAGTTTTGCATAGCAAATTTCTTTATTGAATAAAATGAGTCAACAGTTTTCATTTGAATGTTACTTTAAACTAATTTGTATCAAAAGATATTTTTAAAATTCTATTGTGAATAGGAAAATTTAGAAAGATAAGAAGAAAAGTATAAAATTTACTAGCATTAAAAACAACATCTTCTATAGCATATCTTCTAAATAAAAATAAATTCATTACTCAGTGATCAAAAAAAAATTTCGTTTAACTAAAGAAATACCTATCACTTATTATATATGAAACAAAATTATCGATCAAAAAGTAAATGGATGATTCTGATTTTTTATTGAGTTATTCTTAAACGTATTATTCCTTTAAAACTTAGGCAATTAGGCTAAACAGGCAATTAAAAAAATACAAAATTATCATTTATCATGACATTTTTTCTCGGATAAACCAAAAACTATAATAAGTGACTCGTTGCATTTCAATTTGTGCTAACCACAAATTTCTTAGTCATTTTTATCTTGGTTTTGTCTGATGTTAACACAGATCTCAATATCTAAAATATTAAAAGGAAAAATTTTAACTATTATAATCCATTTGAGAAGACTTAAGACTATTTTAACATATTCATAAATTCAAATTTTTTTTTCGTATTTAATGCGTCATGTACCTATTTATTGAAGCCGACCTAAATTTTCTTCGGCATTTTGTTAGCGTGGTTTCTACTTTTTTTTTCAAAGAACAACAAAAACGTCCTTGTCTTTGGAGAAAAATGCAGAACTAGTGATGCATGTTTAGCCTTCAGTAAATACCAAATAGACCGTATGCTACAAAATTGATTTAATATGCTTACTGAAATATGATGATTTAAATAAACTAATTGTTGATCATAAATTGCTGGGGGAAATTTGGCAACTGAATCTTCTAATTTTGTGTCTTCATTCATTAAAAAAGAGTTTTTAGTGTTACAAAGTTTTAAAAAGTTTCTTCATTTTTTTATATTTATTCTCAAATGTGGCATTGTTATTTTATTTTTGACCTCTAAGACATACTCATAAATGTATAAAGTTTTTACAATTAGAAACAAATAATTTTGTTTACCAATAAGTTGCATCGATGAAAGTTGAATACAGAGATCGTTTATAAACAAGAATCACAATCTTTCATTTTCAGTCATGAAGTTCTTCAAATAGCTTTATATATTTTATCAAATTTACTGATATCTAATTAGTAAATAAAATCATTATCTCTTCCCACAAATATATAACGTCCATAAATTTGTAGAAAATATTTTTTAATCTTATTTTTTTAGAGTTTATAACTAAAAAAGGTAAGTTAGAATTCAATTCATATTCATTACAATAGTACTTTCGAAAAAATATTTTATTTTGTTAGAATTTTTTTAATGAAGTTTTGAATTCCATTTATTTTGGAGGAATTCACTATCAAATAGTTTTCTTCATAGTATTCTTTTAGCTATAGAGGGCCTCTTTTTTAATTATGCAAATTTATAAACTTAAATATTTAATTTAAATTCTCTAATAGCTAGATTGGGGCCTGATGGCTTAATGACTAGCGCTCTGGCCCCATTGGTATTGGTTCGAGTACCAACTTTGCAATCGATGTTTGTAGCGGTTCGGAATCCACCCTAAATCATAGGTTCCAGTCTAATATGACTGTTAGGCATAGGGCTACCCTGCCCCGTAAAAAGAAAGCATCTCCTGAGTCAGAATCTGTCAGTAGGCAGACGACCTTGGCCCGCCTGTAGCTTCAATGAAGAAGAATAAAATTACTGAGCATTATAAATGAATCAGACTACTGCAATGCTAAAAGTACTATATAATCTTTGTTCAAAGTGAGAATTCTTTTTTGTGACAGACCTTAAAGCGAGGTTATATGGACCTACGTTTCTGTAATCATTTTCGCTGCGACCTTAAATTTAAATGTATGAAATATTCAATGTTTTAAAAATATTTTAAGTGGTATTAAGTATCTCAAGATATCCAAAAATAAGGTTCAACTAATTGAATTATATCGCCTTTTTGAGAAATGAATATTTAAGTGTTTTAAGAACACGTAGCCTTAAGAATGGGTTCAAGGATTTATGTTAAAAGACTTTTTCAAATATCTTATAATTAAAAACTTGACACACCCTTTGACCAGGCTGCCTTGTGCTTAATAACATGCTTGTTATTTTACTCGTCTTTCTCAATAAATTGAAACAATCGGACGTTTCAATAGAGTTGTATTATTGGAAAAAAATCACAATAAAAGTTATTATAAAATAATTTAAGCATATAATTTGTTTCACACATTGGACGAAATGCATTTAAAATCGAAGTCTTAGTCATCGATCGAAGTCTGTTAGTTTCATTTAATGATGAAAATGATGTTTGATGGTAATCTTCATTGTAAAAGTATATTTTTTTTGAATTATTAATAAAGATTTAATACATTTTGATGCTATTTGTTAGAAAAAATACTTTATTAGGATTTAAATTATTTTAATACCAAGAGAAAGCCGCTGTATTATAACGAGTAAATATTTATAAATATTTTTATTATAATTATTCAAAATAAAAATTACAACATTTCAAATGATATTTGAAATCAAATCAAATACTGTTAAGTAATTGAATAATTACTGAGGAAAAATGTCTAATTAATTAATTTTGTATTGTGTATTAACATTTTTTATGAAATTGTCTAATTAAATGTTTTAAAATAGTGAAGGAAACAGGAAATAGCTAATTGTTTTTTAATAGATCATTTCATGGAAACGTTTAGTTTCCTTATTGAAAATATAACTAATCATGCTATACTTTTGTCAAATGAATATTTTAAAATTTTTTTAGCATTAATAATAAATGGGGAATTTAATATCATACTTGCCATTATAACCAAAAATAATGATGTATTTGCAAAATTCCTGTTGAAAATCTTTCAGTAACTTTTCTTTTATCAATTAATTTTGAAATAGCTTTAAAAGCATTTTCATTTCAAAATTTTCATGTCAAAATTCATTGTATTTAACATTTTTATGTTAACATTTATTGCATTTATAAAGCTAAGCTAAAGAATTTTTTTACTGCATCTTATATCAAAACTAAACGATTTATGCGACTAATTAACAAGTACAAATTTCAAGAACAATGCAGATGTAGCCCATTTTAGATACTAATAAGCATCAGTAAAATAATTCTGTGATAATTAGACATTAGAAGTAGTATTAGTCATTGTTGTAATCCAATAGATTTTCTTAAACTATTTACATAATATAACTCAATCTTTTCAAGTAAAATTTTTTATATTGTTGAGTTTTTAATTGATAGCAATATCTTTTTTATTTAATGAAAGGATATTTCATAATTTCTTACTAATTACATACACCAGCATAACTTGAAGTTGACTTAACAAGAAATAAAATGATAAATTCCAATGAAAACATAGCTAAAAACAGTATTCACACACTTGACCTACATAGCATCTTGTAGAGACACATACAAAGTTCATCGTTCTAATTTCTCCAAAAATAAATAGGACTATCTATACTTCCTAATCTTTTAGCATGGTTTTTGTTTTGTTGTGTTGTTAAATGTGTCGTGCCTTCAACATTCGCTTTCCCTCTCGTACATAACCGCTGGCGTCATTTGATCTTTATGCTTCTGGCGCAACATAGAGAAAAGTGTAGAACAATCATGCAACACGCAAAACTGTTGTATCCGTATTTGTGACACAAGCTTCTGACAGGTTGTTTACGGCTGATAAAAAAAAGAGATAACAGTTTATTGCTTATTAAATACTTTCACTTTTTTTTGAGACAAGAAAGTTTACATTAAAAAAAAAATGGTAATTTGTTACGCTAATTTTGCTTATCTCCTAAATAAATATAACAATGGAGATAAAGTTTTACAGTTTTAAAATATGCTTTTCTCTTTCGAGTTTTACGAAACTGGTAATTAAATTCATTGTTGATTCTGAAACTTTATGTTATATTATACAAAGTTTAAATGAACTATTTGCTGAACCGATTTGTTGAACCATCTGCACTTGTATATGGAAAGCCACATTCACTTTTGAAAAAGACAATTCATTGTTAAAACTTTTACTAGTGTTAAATATTACATAACAGTCATTAAATTCCTGTTTCTCATTTCATTTGCATTGTTTACTATTTTCATTGGCTGCATGTTTTTCATTTGCATTCATGTATCATAAGATCATAGAATTTCAATAGTAAAAGGATTATTTCTTCTCAATGTATCGCTCTGGCCTTTGGTACCATAACTTCAGGCTCGTATCCTGGCGGTGACATGGATGTTTGTTAAATTGTTTGGAATCCCCGTTAAACTGTAGGCTCAGGTCTAATAAGTCTAAAGTGTGCATAAAATGACCGTAGAGCGATAAACCAAACCAAACTCAATGTATTTCTTTTTCTCTGATTATTTACGGGTTTTTATTAATTATAATTCATCTTATATGTTTTATAGAGTGTTGAATTTATTCCATAATAACTCATATTTTATTTATTCAGCATATTTTAGGATTTGCATTAAAAAAGCAATATTTCAGCAGTACGGATTTTGAACATAAACCAATAAAAGGCAGTATGAAGCAATACTCAGACTGACGTAGTAACAGTTTTTTTCTTTCGAAATTTTTGAAAAAAAGCGTTTCGAATAATATGAAATAATAGTTAATATTATTAAAACTATTTCAAAGAATTCATTCTTTTACTTACCTATAAAGAATGTTTCAAAACTTTCATTTCTATTTTTAAAGGCATCTAAGACATAATAGATGTTATGTAATAACTTAAGATGCTTATGTTAACTTATTAAAATAAACTGCATTCTAAAGTAAGAAATTGATTAATTATGGGATTATAAAATATTGAAAATTTTAAAAACTATAATAAAAGCATTTTGTTTGAAGGACATAAGAAAAAAAAATTATGTCTTATAAAAGAGTGCTTTTCTTTATTTCTTCTAAATTGATCGATTTATATGACTGAAGATATTCAAAATACGAAAATATCTTCGAAGAATGAATATCCACTTCACATTGTTGTCTGCGTTTAGCATTGAGTTTCTTTTCTTTTTTTGATATTTGGATTTATTTTCTATCATTGTTGAAACAAACGGAATAATTCGTTCCGAACGAAAAGGAAATGATTTATTGAATTTCATGAATGACTGATTCATTCTCTAAATACTTTTATAAACAGGAAGTACAGTGATTGAAAGGGATTTAAGAGACAATAAGTTAAAGCTTAAAATCAATCAATCAATGTTTCAAAGCTTAAAATTCATCACAATTCCGCAATCAGATGACATTCTTTTGAGCTAAAAATTTGAAAAATTCGGCATTTTTAAAAATCTATATGCTATAACTATAAAAGTTGACGTCTTTTAATCAACATCAAGGAAAGATACCTTGTTTTAGCCTTCAGATAAACAAAGGTATTTTGAACTCTAGACATATCATGGCCGATATTATGTTATTGAGATTCATGAATTTCAATCTATGACAGATTTATTCTCGAAATGTTTCTATAAATAAGGAGTGCCATGACTGAACAAAATTTATGAAGGTAGCAAGAAATTCTTTGACAATAAATTTAAAAGTTTCAACACAAAAATAATTTCACTTTGAAGTTTTATTTATAAGTATGTAGTTTTAAATTTTGACAAACTTAAAAATTTATGTTTTTAACTCTGGAAGCTTATAATTTTACCAATATATTTGGAAAATTCATGGAGAAAAACCTCGTTTGAATGTAAGGTAGTAAGGAATGTAAGGATATCTACGCTATAGAAAGGTTTTCGAAGATTCTTTTTCTAGATTAGATTTTGACAACGATTCTATTAGTTAATTTGTATTTGATATTTTAATGGCATTAGGAAATCTTTCTTTATTAGCAACTGCAGCATAATGAACTGTTGCAAGACTACTTTTGGGCGATTTTAGTTTTTTCAATTTCTCTTTTAGTATTAAATTTTTATTTTAAACTGTTGTTCTTAAAAGTTCTGCTTATACCCCCTATAATTTTTCAATCGACGTGAAACCACACTATAAGATAGAAAAAAATTAAGCAACATGAAGGAATTGATTGATTGTAATGAAATTTGTGAGCCAATATTTTCTATCCAACATAAAATAATTGAATTTTAAAGGTCAATGAATTAATAATTGGCGATCCAGAGTTTCATAACTGATCTAGGGCGTAACATCCATTCGAATTTGATTCAGTTTACTCATTTCAGGTGTATTAATGTCTTGCAAACTAGCTCAAGCGCAGTATATGTATTTGTGAGGAAATGTAATTAAGTTAAATAAAACAGGGTTATTGAATGGATGGATTTGTAGACTTTTCTATCAAAGCGATGCCAGAATGTTGTTGCAATGTTGCTGAAAAATGATAACATTGACAATGTTGCTGGAAATGTTGAGAATGACAACGAAACGATGATAATGTGGCTGGAAATTGTTAAACTGTAGTAAAACACGGTATGAAGAAGACAACTGTTTATTTTGAAAGATGCCTATGAAAGAGACCTTTACAGCAACTGATACGTCATTATCAGCGATCTGACAGGTCATGAGGACAACATCAACAATAAAGACTTAAAAATTGAGCTCATGAAACAATTGCGCCGTCAGCTCATCTTCATAAATCAATTCCAAGCCCTATAATAGCTTGAATAAGATCATAAGTAGGAAAAGACTATATCGAATTTTTGCTCTACATGTTGCTGTATCTCCTGAATAAAAATACTTAATTTTAATCAGTTTTTTCCGTACATATGCATCATACCTATTGATTTTAGTTTCAACCGATTAATTGTTTCTTATTGTATCGGTTAATTTTATTTATTTATTTATTAATAATTTTTTTTTGTTTTAGATGGTATATTACCTTAACTAGTTTTTCGTAAAAACGAATATAAATGCCTAAAAATTGTACATATTATGAACTCATCTCCCAGTTTGAAAAAAAAAAAAAAAAATCAAATACAATACATATTAATTAAAATTACTGCATAGAAATTTTTTTTATCATTTAATATGGATTAGAATAATTGGAATAAATTTCTATCAAACAAAAATGGAACAATTTAATTTTATAAATTGCATAAATATTTTCAAGTGTATAATTTCATTTTATGTAATAGTATATTTTTTTACATTTTCTAATACTTTTAGTTTAAACACATTTGAGATATTCTAATTGAATGTATTGCTGATTTGAATACTTCTTATTTAATGGGTTTACAAATGCTTTTAAAAATCTGTAATTCAACTTCCTAATTATTATATATTTTGATTAAAAAATTTTGTACATTTTCCGAGTATATTTGGAAATACAGTTTAAAACAAAAGTAGAATAAATGAAATTACAATTAATTAAAATATTAGAAATTAAAAAAACAACAACAGACTATTACACACTTTCGAAATGTGCAAAGAATATTAAGAGAAATAAATTTTTCAGATTTTCAGGTTTAAATTATTTCAAATATCATAATAGCATCAAAATTTTAAACAATTTAATTTTTAATATTTTAATTAAACTTTATATATATATTATAAAGATAACTGACATATATATATATATATATATATGCCATAATTATTTGTAATCTTTTATTACATCAATTTTTTTTTATTATATATATGTGCCATAATTATGAACTTCTTACCTTTCTCTATTATTCTGCATTGGTTATAAATTCAAAAGGGATGACAAATGAACTGTATATGCATACATGGAATTTCTTACTAGAGTTAAGTCTACAATAGAATGTGTATAGTGAAATGCAGTATAAAATTGTTTAATTTGTCATAAAACCACTACTAGACCATCGTAAAATGTGAATTATACCTTTATAACACGACTATGCAAATACAAAGGATCAAGTCAGACGAAAAGTCGTGAGCATAAGCCTACGATATAAATAAAAATCAAGCATTTTTACCACTGAAATTAATTCCTTATTTAAGGTACCTTTTGGTTTAAATAATCAAACTTATCTCAACAACCTCCTCAAGAAACAGGGCATTGCTTAAGGTACTTTTGGTAACATCTTTATTTAGATTTATTTCAATTTAAATAAATATATTAAAATTTATTTTATTATTTTATTTATTTAAAGATTTACCTTTTGGTAATATAATACCTTTATTAAGGTACCTATTCATTATTTAAGGTACCCTTTGGTTGAAATAATCAAACTTAATTCAACAACCTCCTCAAGAACCGAAGCCATTTTCATCAAATTTTAATATTGACTTATTGTTATACAGGGATAAAACAATAAATGATTACTCCCTTGAAAATTCATTACTTTAATTTGAATCGAAAGAAATAAAGTTATAATTGTTTTACTTCAAGAGATTTTTAGCTATTGAATCTTACGCTATTTGAAATATTGCAATGAAATCACTTAAAATTCTTCTGTAATTTTTGTTACATTTATAATATTATTTTTGATTAAATTAATACAATATTTTTAACATAAAATTTACTCCTGTAAATATGTAATAGTGAGGAGAAAAATATGTTTTTATTTTCAAACTCTGTTTTTCATTGACCTTGATATACTGACTCAAGAATGTAGCATTTTGTTTTTAAAAGGGGATTTTCCCTTTTATTGAATGAATCAGTTTTTTACTCATATAAATGTTGTTAGCCAATCTGCAGAGTCTTTTTATTTCTAATATATAAATTTCTTTCTTTCGATATTTGATCTTAGGGAACATATTTATATATTTTAATTACGAGAAAGCTCACTGAAAAAATATATGTTAAAAACTATAAATTATTTTAAGATAATTAATTTTTAATATTATTTTGATCAATTTCCATTAGATGGAATCTGAAAAGATTTAAGTTTGTAAATTGATAGCTTAAGTTGAAAATAGTCTTGTGTTTCTTTCAACAACATATGTGATAAATTTAAATAATTTCTGATGGTTTAAATTTGTCTAAATATTATTGGAATTCATAAGCATCTTTACAGTTAGTTTATATGAATATGCTTAAAAATAAATGGGAGTTATAAAATATTAAGCATTCAATAATTTATAATAAAAAATTATAACTCGATTTTTTAAAAATATTTATGTAAAAAGAACTTATTAAATATGCTTTAAATCATCAATATTTAATGAAAAATTATGTATAAACACCACACACATAAAACAGCAACATAATAGTTTCTCTTTCACAAACTTATATATGGATTCCATGTGTTACATATAGGAAGTAATATGCACATTACTTTGTCTAAATTGGGTTTTTACTGAAATGTATTAACTTTCTAATTAGTTAATACAGCTTTAAAATATAAACTCAAAACGTTTGCGAATTCTGAAATTATAAAACATAGATTATTAGACAAAATAAATTATAAGATAGACCTTAGGTGTTCATACTTATTTTATGGTTATAATTATAATGATGAAAAAATATTCGTTACATAATAAAATATAATTTCAATTAACTTCTTTTATGAGTTGACAGTGAGATAAATTATTATAATCCGCAGTCAATAAATGCTTTTTACAAAATTAAGGTAATTAAAACAATGTTATTTTTAATTTTCTCTTTTTATAAATTTGTCTTTCGCGCTATTAATTTTATTATTTCATTTAAAGTATATGAATAAGGTCTATTCATAAAATTTTTTAAATTTGTGTCAAAAAATTAGAAGAAATGTTTTATTATGAGAGAAGTTTTAAGATATTTTATTATAGATTATACATAACTTTGAGATTCGGATAACAAAAATGTTGATAAATAATAGCTGCACCATTATTTACTTGTAAAATGGTGGGGTGTAATGATGCTTTTTCATGAGTAAGTATGTTGCAAACTACGAAGCAATTATGACTATGAAGCAAAATAATGCACATGATGTAAGTTGCATTAGCACAAAATTTTCTGTGAATAAAATATGCAGAAACTTCTTGAAAATTGTTTTGCCTTTTCAAAACAAGATTAATTGCTAGTTAAATATTTAAAAATTAAAACATTTGACGTTCCTACATTCGAGAATAATATTCATTTTGAAATTCAGATTACCACAAACGAATAAGAAAAAATTATCACGGAAATCTGAAGTTGTAATAAACATGTTTAGAATAGTGATTATCAGATCTGCAAGATCAAGTAACAGTGTTCCTTTCAAGGTGATATTTCGCAACAATATATTCTCTTTATGTAACAGTGGGTAGTTAAACATTTGAATCCCGTTCTACAAGATTCTACGAGGCCGTAAAAAATGAACATTTTATGGAAATTCATTATCTAGTACAATTGTATCGATGGTAACTTTTAAATCATTGCTATTGGTATATAAAAGGTAAAAAGATATTGGAAATCTGAAATTTTAAAAATGGAAATAGTTAATAAGTTATTTTTAAAAAGAAATTATTTTTTTATTATAGTAACAAATTTTTATTATAGTACTATAGTCATATCAATAACTTTAATTAAATGAAAAATATGAATAAATTTTATTAAATAATTTTTTTAAATCCCGCTCAATTAATAAGAGTTAACAGTAGAGAGTTTTTGCATACCGTATTTTAGTTACCGTAGGACGTCCGTTAGCTTTTTCTCCCTAGCGCGCATGCTCAGTTTCCTACTGAGCATGCGCGCTAGGGAGAAAAAGCTAACGGACGTCCTACGGTAACTAACGTACGGTATGCAAAAACTCTCTAGTATTTGCAAATATTTTTAGGTTATCAGTGGAAAATTTATATATAAAAAAAGCGACATCGAAGGGGAAAAAAATGATTTTCTAAGGTATCATATACGTTAATTGATGAATATTGTAAAAAATATCACTTAAAACGTGTAAATAGCATTTAAATGTTTAAAAGAAGTGAAAATAGCTAGACACATAAGTCTATAAAGTTGGAAGTAGCAAGACCAAATATCCAATCCTAACTGCCTTGTGAAGGACATCAGCTTGATTTCTTCTTTTGTTCTGTCATTTCCGTAGTTAAAAATGTCTACAACTAAGTCATATATATAGAAGTGATGATAATTTTTATGATTTTTGTTTTACATTGACTATTTTGTTGGACAGAAAAACTACTGTGATAACTCGCAGTGAAAAAAAAAATCAAAATTGGGATAGTACCATAATTTAGCGATATATTATTGAAAAATGTATTTATATTCAAAAAAAAAAAAAAAAAAAGAAAGTAACGGCATCACTATATGCGACATGCATAGTTTTTATAACTATAATATTTTTTTATTTTTACTGTTACCTAACTATTTATGATAGATTTTTCTAGACCAGTTATGTATAATATTCAGCAAAATGTTATATTACCACAAATAGTATACAGATTTTGACTAAAGAAAAATACATTTCCTTATGTGAACATAAATATAATATATATGATTTAAAAAAAAAAAACTTTTGTCAACAATGTGAATATTTCATAATGTAGAATATATTAATTGTACGCGATTCTATTGTTTTTTTTTTTCATAAATAAAGAAATAAGAAAGTACTTTTGTTAAATTACACACACTAATAACCAAAGTTTCAGAATAGTTGAATTAAGCAAGTGATATTCCACACCTTTTTAAAATTTAATCTCCAAACCGCAAGATAAGAATTGTTTATCTCTGTGATTCCTTATTTCTCATAACTATTCATTTTCTTTTGAACTTTAACTGTTTCCATTTTAATTTCATTGCTTCTCTAATCTAATCTATTCAGCTGCTAGACATAATATCTACATATAATAATCTATTCAGCTGATAAAGCCTTCATTGAAAGAAATCGACAATAGAGTTGATATCTATTATAGCATGATGTGAGTCAATATTTGGATGTGGTTTTATTTGCCTATTTTATTTCCTCTAATGCAAAAGTTTTTTTTCTTTTAATTCTTGCAGTGACTTACTGTAATAGTAAACACAATTTTTTTTTGTGAATGGAAAGTGAAAGTAAATGAATGGAAAGGTACAAACGTACTACAGAAACTAAATCTAAAAAGTAAATTTTATTTTTGGAACATTTATCTACCTTTGCTACGATTCGAGAAATTGTAAGCTTTAAAAGGGATTTCCAAATATAATGATTTTCTAATTCAATCTATCACTTCTGAATACTTGATATGATTTTTGATTGAAACCTTTTGCGCAAATTGTATTGCAAAATAAAATTGTTCGTTATAATTACTATTCATTTTTCGTAATAGCAAACAATTTGTATTTTCTCGATACTCTGTATTTGTTTACTCTTGATTGCAAAATTGTTGATTTTTTACAACTTTTTAGAAGTAATTTCTCAACTATACTTAAGAAAGAATCGAAAAGAATTCATTAAAATATCTTCTAATATTTTTTTTAATTATTAGATTTTTATGACTAAACGTCATTAAAAGTTTTAAATTAAATGGAAAAAAAACAAACCGTACTTCATGTAACGACCTGAACTAGGTAACCTCAGATGAATCAGCGTCTATGCAACCAGAACTTTCAACTTTTTTTCTTTGGAATTATATGGCAACAGACGCATCAATTAAGGAATGCCTGTGTAAATTAAATTTTCATCTTAATTAATAGATAGTTTTATAGTTAATGCAGCTGCAAAAAGAGGATGAACTCTACCATAACTTTATTTATTCATGATAATTTAAAAAATGAAATTTGATTTCTTAAACAATATGGTGTGATTTTTTTTACTGATTTATACTTTTTAAATAATATTGAAAATAAAATTTTATAAATTCTTTTTATAACTATAAATAACTAAATGGCATAAACATTTTTAAAATTAAATGAAAAAAATTGCGTCATGTAACGATTTGAATTAAGTAACCTTAGATGAATCAGCATCTATACAACAAGAACTGTCAACTTGTTTTTTCTTTGGAATTACATGGCAACAGACGCATCGATTACGGAATGCCTATGTAAATTAAATTCTCATCTTAATTAATGGATAGTAACATAGTTAATGTAGCTGCATAAAAATAATGAACTTACTATAACTTTATTTATTCATGATAATTTTAAAAAAATAAAGAAATTTGATTTTGTAAACAAAATGTTATGATTTTTTTTATTTCCTTATTATTTTTAAATAATACTCAAAATTAAATTTTATAAATACTTTTTGTAACTATAAAGTTTAAAATTCTAAGAAAAAGAAGTTAATGTGGTGTCATAGTCAATGTGGCTGCATAAAAAGAATGAACTGTACCATAACTTTATTTATTCACGATAATTTAAAAAAATAAAGAAATATGATTTTGTAAGCAATATGGTGTGATTTTATTGCCTCTTTATTCTTTTTAAATAATATTAAAAATTAAATTTTATAAATATTTTTATAACTATACATAAAACTTAAATTTCTAAAAAATAATCTACAGTTTGAGTTTTATGAAAAATTAAATTTTTCATAAAACTGGAGTAATGAATAGATATAATGGATAGTATCATAGTTAATGCGGCTGCATAAAAAGAATGAGCTGTACCATAACTTTATTTATTCGTGATAATTTAAAATTTATTATCATGAATAAATAAGGAAATATGATTTTGTAAACAATATAGTGTGATTCATTTTACCGTCTTATCCTTTTAAATAATATTCAAAATTAAATTTTATAAATCCTTTTTATAACTATACATAAAGTTTAAATTTCTAAGAAAATTATCTACATCTTGAGTTTTATGAAGAATTATTTTCTATTCGCTATTTGAAAATGACAGTTTGAATTAATTCTTATCGGGGAATCGCTTATTAGAAAAATGCTTTACAAGAAAAAAAAAATCTTGATTTGCCATAGAGTAAGTTCAATAAATCAGAATTAATTTCAGGGTATTGATCCTTACTTATTTTAAAGAGGTTATGATATATGGTAATGCATTAGGTTCATTTTTATTCAATATCTCTTTTATTAAAATAAATAAATAAAACCAAAAAAAAAATAAAGAAAGAACAAACTACTATTATTTTAACAAAACTACTACTACTTTAACAAAAATAAATAAATAAAACCTACGAACTACTTTGAAGAATCCTTAAAGAATCTTCAAAGAATTATATTCTTTTGAAATAATATTCAAAATTAAATTTTATAATTTTTATTAAAAAACTCTTTTAATTAAGTTTACATTTCTAAAAACATGAGCTGCAGCTTGAGTTTCATGAAAAATTATTTTTTACTCACTATCTGAAAATAAGTTTGAATTAATTCTTATCGTAGATAGAATCGTTTATTAGAAAAATACTTTACAAGAAAAAAAATCTTGATTGCCATTGAGTAAATAGAATAAATCAGAATTAATTTCAGGGTATTGATCCTTACTTTCTTTTAAAGAGGTCATGATATATGTTAATACATTAGGTTCATTTTTATTCAATAAAGGAGATAAATTGAAATAAAAATAAATAAATAAAACTAACGAACTACTTTGAAGAGAATCCGAAGCGATTTTTCCTCACTATTTCTAATGGACTATAAAATATAGGTTAGAGTTATTAGCTATCGTAAATGGAAAATCTGTTTCATCATTTTTTTATATTTTGAAGATTTAAAATTGATTACGTGTATTTTCCTCAGATTTTAAATATCGATCGGTTTTCTTCAAAGAAAACAATTTAAAATAAAAAATAAAGCTTTATTTTATTGCTATAAATCCGTGTTGTTTTTTTCTATTTACATTTTTAACTTATTCGATTATAATGGGTTAGGTTATCAAATTTGTGAAGAATAAGTAGGATAAAATTTAATTTTACCTTATTATATTGTAGAAAAAGAATTATTAGAATTATAAAATTATTCTTAATATTTGTTGTAGACGAAGAATAATTAATTTTTTATAAATTAATTCCACTGATTATACTGAATTTTCTACTAAATATCTCATGTATTTTGTAATTTGCAATAGATTTTCTAACTTTTATGTAAAACATTGATATTATAAAATATGGTAAAATCAATACCATATTTTATTATTTTACAACAATTTATTAATTAACATTTATCTGGTTTATTATAATCATAAATTGTTACCTACTTATAATATCATGACTTAAAAAATTCAGCCCTAGACGATCGTACTATTAAATTGAGTACTTCGTTAAATTTTCGGTTTCAAACATTTGCAAATTATATATAATGTAATGGAAAGATTGTATCTGTGTTTTTCTTTTTACCTTTACCTTAATTTTAGATTTTTATTGAAATTGAATATTTCATTACAACTGTTTAATTTATATGGATAAATTTTTTTCAACTTTTCTATGCAAAATCATGAGATAATTCTAGATATTATTTCTGTAAGGATTCTAATTGATAATGTTCTTCTATCTTTTAAAATTAGAATTAAAATTTTAAATGAGCGTCATTAATTTTCAAACAACTCCTTTGCTTTTCTTGTCCTTTGCTCCAACTCCTTCCTTTTTCCTTTGAAATTTGCAGCTTTCATCATTGTTATTTAATAATTAATTAATTTTAAATGTGTTTAATTAATGAATTTACTAATTAATTGGATTTAATTAGATTTAATAAAGTAATTAATTAATTAATTGGATTTCATTAAGTAATTTATTTATTTACTTTATTGATTAATTGGATTTAATTAATTATTTAATTTATTAAATAATTGGATTTAATTTAGACGAAAGGAAAAAGTTCTTCTAGGAAGGTATTGTTCAACAGGCATATGTAAATATCAATTTGAAAAAAAAAACGCTTAGATGAAATCTTCAAACTGGAAAGCTGCTATCTTTAGGTTGGCTACTTTCTGTGGTTGCGTATTGTTTACTATCTCCATAACATTGAAAGACTTTACTCACGAAAATAGAAAGTTTTCTGAAGTTCTCCAGTTCTGGAGCACACAAAATAGGAAACCTTTAGGCTAAGACAAAAATAGTTCCTCATTCATTGCAGCTAAGTGCTGATAACAGTATGTGTGAAACTTAAGAAATGGCTAAACACTTATCAATAAATCATGAGGTCGTACAAACCTTTAAGGAACTAATAAGGGAGACAAGATCCACTCATAGTCGCAGACGCCCTTCAGGTGTTGGAATTACTATCGATTATTAGCGACGCTGTATGCATTCTTAATCATTACCGAAAAGAATATAGGACATTAAGCCTTTTTTTCTTCACCTGGGGAGTGACATAGATTTTTTTTACTTTCATTTTAACTCTTTCAGCTTCCTTGAGGTCGAAAAAAAAGTCTCCCATTTCCTTTATTTTCACCAAAGAAATTAAAAAAGAAAAATGAAATGCTTGTCTTGAGAGAACATAAAACTGTTATCTGGTATATTCAAAGTATTAAAATTATTTGTTTATTTTAATATTAGCTGATGCATCCGTATTAATATTCTCGTATTACTATTATTATCTGGTAATTTCAAAGTATTAACATCATTTGTTTATTTTAATATTAGGTAATGCATCCGTGTTAATATTCTCGTATTAATATTATTATCTGGTAATTTCAAAGTATTAAAATAGTTTGTTTATTTTAATATTAGGTAATGCATCCTTATTAATATTCACATATTATTATTATTCTCGTATTAATTCTGATTTTTTTTCTTCTTCACAATATGTTTAATAAAATTAAAAATGGAGCTTATAATTATTTTAAGATATATGTTTCGAAGTCTGATGGGAGTTTTTAAATAAAAAATACTATCTCAGAGTAACTTTGAAAACAAGATGTAATAATCAATGAATGTTTATTAATGCTTATTAAATATTTTAATATTTTAAAATTTCAAAATATTTATGGTAAAATTCCCTCCTATAAGCTTTTATTCAAAGTTAGTCATAATGCACTCATAATAAATTAAATATTTTTGTAGTACAAGCTATTAAGATTGCCTGTTTCTTAATATTTAAGCCTATTTTTCCAAATTTTAATAATTCTTAATGTTTTATTCAAATTACGGAGGTTTTTCTCTTTGAAAAAAAAGTTTTTTTTATTTTTATTTTAATATTTGTAGTCGTGCTGTTTTACTGAAAAAAGAAGGTGTATGACAGACATTATAATAGCAACAAACTGAAATTTAAATGTTAAAATTCTTTAAGTTAATATATTAAATTTATTTATCTAAAGTAAAGAACTTTTAATGTAACTAAACTATACTTAGTATACTTATTTGGGAGTTTAAGGTAAGAATTTAAATAAATTAATCAATATTCATAAAATTTTAAAACTGCGTTTTACATTCAATGGACAGTATCTAGTTCTTACGGAAAATAATTCGACTAACTACTACGTTTATGTTAACAACTACGTTTCAAATAATTTTATATTTGTAATGTTTAATTTAAAGCAAACTTATTACTTCAGAAATATAAGATAAGCATTATAAAGTTGTGTGACAGCCTTTTGTAATAACAATTAAAGAACAAAAATAAGAAGTTACAACCAAATGTTTTTTCTTGAGAGACCATAAAAGCGGTCATCTGGTAATTTAAAAGTAATAAAAGCATTTATTTGTTTTAATATTATGTGATTTGTCCAATTTCTTATTAACATATGTCTCTTAGTAAAAACAAAAAAATAAATAATTTTGTGAAATTTTAATCTGAAAATAGGTACATGAATAATAAACTTATTAACGATTTTCTCTTTCTTTTTTTCGTTTTCAGTGAGTTTTGGAGTAATGGATTTTATATAATAGAGATTTGATACATATTTTTTATATATGATGTTTAAAAGATATATTATGTATTATATTATATATATAATATATATTATGTTTAATAATTATGTTTTATATAATAGAAATTTGTTGGAAATTGGTTTTATAATTGAATAGATATCTTACAATATGATATGTAGCTTTAGCAATAAATATCAATTGTTCATGACGGAACCGGAATTTTGCATCGTTTACTCAGTTTTTGGATCAAGAAGGAAATTCTGTTTATTTTGATTAAGTCAAATAGCCACTTCTTTTCCCATGAATCAATCTTTGAATATTTTAATAAAATTTAGTTTTTATTTAGTTCTCTTGTGAAATTTGTGCTACAATATTTGCTATAAACCCATTCATCAGCTTCTTAACAAGCGTGTTACAGTATTTTTACAATTCGAAATTTCTGTTTTAAAATTATTGGATTTTAATTTAACTATTTGTTTGTTTTTTTAACGTTTCAGAATCCCAAGTTGTAACTGCGAGTAGCAATGGTCTTGTTGCGAGTATCAATTCAGGAGGACTCCAAGGGAACATTGAATTTCTTGACGACCCTAAAGGAACATCCATCAGAATATTCCTCCGAGGAGGAACTTATGGCGAAAAATTCCGATGGAAGATACACGAATTTCCTCCTGTTCCAGGAACAGCAAATCCTTGTAGTGCTGAAAAGATAGGAAGAATGTAAGTACAAAATCCGAATAAATGAATATTCAGTTATAAATGACTCATTCAAAAGCTATTTGCTATAAAACTTACTAAAACTATTTGTCACTCCAATTTGGATTTTTGATATTCAAACTGTAGACCACCTGATGAGATCATTGCCCTTCTTTCTGCAATTAAGGATCTGAACTTCATATTGAAGTGTTTTATGTGACCTGTCATGAACTTGTTTCACCTACAGAGGCAATTATTCTTGTGATTCTACATTTCAACCTATATTTAAATTCATTTAGTACTCTGCCCTTAAACCTAAATACCTCAGTCCGAATATCCATTTTTTAACTTTTTATGTAAATGACATAAAATATTTTCGTTGCTAGTTGTGGATAAATTCATTCATCTTTAAAGATTAAGAAAGCAACTTTCATTAAAAATAACTACAACAACAATATTTTCATGCGAAATTTAGAACCATCGTATTCTTTTTTTCTTTTTAATACTCATATGTATTTAAAAAGCTCTTGAGGAAAATAATGTGTTGTAAATTGTAAAAAGGTTGTAACTTTTTGTCCTCTCTTTATTTTCTCCTCTGTCTTTATTTATTGTTTGAAAAGTTTTAAGAAAAGTGTTTCCTGAAAGTAAATTTGATTCAATGACGAAAAAACAAATAAAATAAAAAAATTATAATGATATGTTTTGAGTGAAAACTAATAGCTTAAAGCCGCTGAATCAAAAAATGTATTTAAATTATATTCTTATATTTTAAGAAAAGAATTTTATATTTCTTCTTCAAAATTGGGAAAGGAAAATTATTTAAATTAAAATAACATTTGCTGTTGTTTTGTTATATTTAGATATTAAAATGAGAAAATAGTTTAAATATAATTTTATAGCTTTCAAATCTTGAGGAAACTTACTTTATTACAAATTTATGGATAATTCCTTGTTTTTAATTTTATAAATAAATAGAATGTATATCTCAAAATAACTAGATTTAAATAAAAGAAGAAAAACTAAAAGGATTCTGACCGTAAATTTGCTTTTAAGGATTTAAACATTGTTGTAAATATTGATTTTTTGATTAAATTAATTATTTTTAAATTAAAAAAAATGACATAGTTCATAATAAAATTTCATTTAAAATTATTTTAGAACAATTCTGATTTTCTTTTTAATATTGTTAAGTTAATTAAACTTATTCACGAATAAAATGCATTCATTATAGTTTTTAATTGCATAAAAAAATTTAATTTTTATAATATGGGAATTTGCATTTGTTACCTATCTTCTAATAATCTTTCTAAGATTCTAAGCATTTGTTACCTATTACATGACTTAATAAGGGATATATATATATATATCTGTTGCCAATTATAGCACGAGTTTAATTTTACCAAGAAAAATTAATGCTATCTAATTTAATTTTTAACTGCATATTACATGTTTGTTAATGTTGGAAAATTATGCATTCATGTATATTTATATATGATCTTAATTTTTGAAATTCTAGTTTACATTTTTTTATTACAATTTTCTAGGTATGTAGACTTTACGGAAACTCATGGACCTATAACTGTTGGACAAGATATGGTTTTACTATCGAATTTGAAATTAATAGGAAATGCGTCAATCTTAGGTAGAACTCTAGTTCTTAGAAGCCCTGAAACCGGAAGAGTAGCCTGTTCAGTCATTCAACCAACATCAAGAATACGAACATATCAAGCAAAACTCTCCACACCTTTAGGTGGCACCGTTATAATTCGTCAAAGTGGCTTTGGCACTGGTATTTTATCTCAGCTATGGTATGTCAATGGTACACGCAGGGATTCAATACATCGATGGGCCATTCTGCAAACTCTAACTGGATCCACTGAATCTCCTTCAGCTGTTTACCAAAATGAAATAACACGCTGCGGTAACTTACAAGCCACACCATTCTTCCACATTTCAGAAACTGTTGGATATGCTGCTGTTGGGCGTGAGCCAAATGCTATCACTGGACGCACATATCATACAGTTTTGTCTGCTCCAGTTTTGGAAAAGGTGCAAAATAGTTTATACATTGTTATATATTCTGACATTGATCCATCAGAACCTCTTGCATGCGCAAGACTGATACCAATTGAACCTAAGCAGGCAATGGCTAAATTTGATTCCGAAGTTGTTGGAGAAATATCCTTTCGCCAGGAATCTCCATTTGATCCTACTTTAGTTACCATAAATTTAAGCGGATTGAATAACAAAGCCTACAGTTATGGCATTGATGAATTACCATTGATATTTAGAGGAGACAAATCAGAAGTATGCCCAAATGTAAAAACAGTCATTTATAATCCTTTAAAGAAATCCCCAGACTCCGTCCCGGAACCAAACAAAGGTAGTTCTGATCAGTACGCTATTGGAGATTTGAGTGGAAAATACGGACCTTTAGAGAGTCGTGAAAAACATTTTCAGCAAGTTTATGATCCTCAATTATCATTGTTTGGAGTAAACAGCGTTGTAGGAAGAGCAATTATAATATACTATCCTGATGGTCGTCCTTTAGCGTGTGCAAACATTGAACTTAGTGGGCGAAGAGTTGTTACAGCATTTGCTACTTTTGATTTCCCATTGCAAGGACAACTAATTCTCCGTCAGGATAGAGATGATCCTTCTGCAGATACGTCAGTGTATTTGGAATTATCATATCCTTCTGGTGCATCCCATACTAAGACCTATCATCATCCATGGCACGTGAATGATAGAGCTATCCCAACTGGTCAGAGATTCAGTTTGAGTGGTATCGACTGTCTTCAAGCGGGATCAGTATTCAACCCTTACAATGTCAGCGTTGATGGATTTTATTACAGCCACTGTTCTGGTTTGGCATCTCAAAGATGTCAAATTGGAGACTTTTCTGGAAAATTGCGTTACTTGGATATACCTCCATTTGGTGTACAAGGGAATAAGCAGCAAATAGCTCGCTATTATTTCACAGACCCATCATTACCTTTGGCAGGTCCAACTAGTGTTATAGGAAGATCTGTAGTTATTAATGAACCAGACTTTGGAGAAGGTCGTCTTGCTTGTGCCAATATTTTTGAACATTTTAGTGACTATGGTAAATAATAATCATATTTGTTCCTTTAACAATAAAAAAGATTAGGAAGTTAACTTCAGATTTTTTAAACAATATTCTGAATGTTTCATTCTACAATAATCATTACAGAAATATCCTAGTTTCATATGACACAATACAAGGATTAATTTAAGCCATATTATACAAATAAGGAATCATCAGCCACTTCATTAGAATGAAAAGTTATACTAAGAATTCTCTATGAGAATTCTAAAGGTACAGTCAAGAAGGAGAAACATAAATTTTTCATGTATGCAGGTGCTTTTCATGTGAAATTTGTAATATTTTTGAGATTTGTATAAACATTTGAAACCTATTTTTTTGTGTTGTTAATCTTTCTTTTTAAAAAATGATGTTTTCATGTAAACAAACATTTTGTTAGAATTATACATACAAAAATTACTGAAAATTCTTACATTATTGATATTTATTAAAAACATAACTTTTTATCAATTGTAATATTTATTTAACATATTTATCTTAAAACCCTTATCCTAATACTTGATAATTAACTTGCTTTTTCCAGATTGAAATTTATCTTTATTCTACTAGATAAAATCACTGAATAGATGCTTTAAATTTGAAAAAAAATTTAAAAAAATTAACTCTAAAAGAAAGATAGAAATTTATTTATCTCTTTAATTTGAGAGAAGAATTTAATATAAATTAGAATAAAAAAATTTTCAAATAAACTTCAAGTAATAACAAGTAATTATATAAGAACAACATTTAATGACATTGAAAATGTCACCCTAATGACATTGAAAACATGATTAAAGAATAATTACATGCTGTAATATTAAGAATAATTACATGCTGTAATATTAAGAATAATTAAATGATTAAATTGAAAAATATATAAAAATTGAAAAATATATAAAAATTGAAAAATATTGACAAATTGCAAAAAAAAAAAAAAAAAAAAAAAAAAAAAATAATAATAATAAATTGAAAAATATTGGAAAATTGAAAAAATAATAAATTGAAAAACATTTCAGAGATTTCAAGAATATGAAAACTCTAAAATAGTTTTCAGTTTGAAAATTCAAACATTATTCTTTAGTTCAAGGAAACAATAGATTGATTTGATTATTAAACACTTTAAAAAAATTTACTTATTTTTATATGAATATATAGACAAGAATCGAAATGTTTCTAAATTTTAATAAAATTCATGAAAAATTATTTAAATATTTGGAAAGTTTAAGAAATTATTCACAAGCTTTATTGTTTATAAACATGCACGAAAAAGTTTGAAAACCTAAATTTTAATTTTTATACGACTATTATATTGTAGCTAATAGCAATAAGTTGAATTTTTAAGAATCCTAGCAAAATTCCTTTTGTTGAGAAATTTAATATGTCATTCATTACACATGAATTTTGATTAGACCTAATGACTTGAACAATACATATCTTGAAAATAGAAGTTGCGATACACGAAAAGAAAATTTTCATTTGCAAATTTAGGATTTAAGTCAATAAACAATTCATAATATTTAAAATATCATTCATTAATAAAAGAACAGGAGAATAAATCTTTAAAATTCTTGATTAAACTTTTCCTATGTAGGATCACCAGAAAGATAAATTTTTTGAGTTAACATCAAAAATTAATAAGTAAATAAGTGTATTTACAAATAGCTGAATTCTGCAATAACATTAACCTAATGGAAATAGCAACTATTAATAAGTGAATAAGTGTATTTACAAATAGCTAAATTTTGCAATAACATTAACCTGGTGGAAATAGCAACTATTAATATAAGTGAATAAGTGCTTTTACAAACAACTAAATTTTGCAATAACATTGACCTAGTGGAAATAGCGTTGATTATTACTGCCCCATTCTTGAAATCAGAGTAGAGAAAAGTAGTTCGATTGTGTAAAATTTTTTTGTACAAAAGTGTATTTCAAAAATTTATGCCAAATTAAAAATATCTTTAAAGCTTGTAATTTCATAAAAAAATATTTTTTTTATTGAAACTTTTCGAATAATTCATAAAAAGGGAATAAAAAGGAAAACTTTGGATAAAACTGAATTCTAAATATAGTGACATTTATTCAAATTAATTTTCAAATTTCAATCAGTTTTATTAGTTATTAAATTTAAGACTGAAATATTAGTTTATCAATTAAATTAAATCAGTTATTTTAGAAATTAAAACATCTAAAAATTTCATTTGAAATTTTGCTATTTTTTTATGAGTTCAGTTGACAAATTGTTGACCAAGCACTATGGCACTATTAAATTTTAATTTAATCAACATTTTCGAAATCTTGATAGGTAATAAATTAGAAGATAACTTATATCATTATTATTTATGCTCTTTCCTACTTATTCTAAATACAAGTTTTGATATTTATCGAGAGATATTATAAAATTACAATGAATTAACTACTTTTTAACAATTATTACAATTTAATTAATTACTTTTTTCCTCTTTTAAACAGAAAGTGAAAATAAATTTAAACATCATCAATTCTTGTCATTATCGTACTTCTGCCTAGATGGCTAATAAATAAATTGAAGTTAAATACATCATTTCACAATTTATAAAATAAATTTTAAAAAGTTATTAATTGGCCTTTTTTCATATAATACCCTTCTTATTTCTGTAGAATTTGTATTTGTCAAAAAAAGAAAAAAAGATGTCCAGCAGTAAATTTCATTCGTAAATGATGCAATAAAGACATATTATTATTTTTTTTTAATCGTCGAAAAGAAATGCAATAAAGATCTTAATGAAAACGAGAAATACCAACGTTATCAGTCAAAACATAGGTGTCTGGTTGGTAAGCCATTGTGAGGTTAAAGGTTGAGCACTCAACAATTTTATTCTTCGATGTCCCTCATTTAAAGTCACGTATTTATGGAGCCTGTTTGAAATTAGGATAAAGTTCTTCAAGAAAAATAATCCAGAACTTCCATTACCTATGATTCTTCCAAGGTACTTTCATCATAGTATTGTCTTAAGCAATTAAGAGAGTGTAAGAAAAATTCAGGTTTCGATAATATGGTAAGGACAGTAGGATATCTTTTTTTATTTTTCTCCTGTGTCCTAAATTCAGTATTTGGAGGCTAAGAATACTAGTCGTGCTGCAATGACGTAAAATACACACGCGAAAAATATTCCATTGCAAAAAATATTCCATTTCCCCAAGCAAGAAAAATACAAAAAAAAGGAAAGTTCATAATAGTATTAAGAGAGGGAACCGGAATTTTTTTAATATGAAATTCTCAATAGATTGTCATAAAAATATGAGCTCTGAAAGTAGATATCCATGAATACTATATTCATCTAAAGCTAATTACAGCCCAGTGTGGGCCAAGGTCGTCTGCCTACTGGCAGATTCCTAGACATAACATGTTTTTCTTTTTACGGGTAGGGTTGTTAGCAGTATGCCTATGACTCTACAATCATATTAGACCGGACCTACTGCTTGAGGTGGATTCCGAACCACTACAGACATCCATGGCACTTCCGGGACTTAGCATCTAACATCAGAGCGCTAGTCACTCGGCCATCAGGCATCATTACACCCCTTAACAGAATTTAATACTAATGAATATCTTCTAGAATAATCAATAAATATTTTAAGGAAAAAAAATATACAAACAATATTTCTTATCTATAAATAAAATGAAGATTTGGCTGACATAAAATAACAATAGCAGTAGTAAAATATGTCAGAGTGTCCGTACCTATTTCTACCAGAATAATGTAAGTAAAGGTACAAAATCCAGGTAAAAATCAAAAGTAAACTTCTAGATGACAAAAAAATCAAAATAAATGCTAAAATAAAATGGATCTCAATAAAATTATCACACTACAAATAAATATTAAAATTATATCTACTATGGACTGGATCAGTTTCAAAATGAAATTTATAAATATATAATATATAATGATCGTCCAGATTAGCATCAAAAAAAGATGTTCTTTTAAAAAATTGACTTTAAATATATTCAGCTCAAATCGAATCCAATTTAGATAAAATTGGATTCGATAACTTTCATAAGTTATTACATATTCAAGATTTGTGGCTTTTATTGGTTCCATTAAAAACAATTGTTCTATAAAAAACCAACCAAATCAAACTAGTCCAATAGCCTTTTATTTTTGTTTGCTTAGATTTCATTGCTTTTCTCACCGAATTTATACCAGAATAATCAATAAATATTTTAATGAAAAAAATATGCAAGCATTATTTCTTATCTATAAACAAAATGAAATTTAGATAAAATTGAATACAATAACTTTCATATGATATAATATATTCAAGATTCAAGACTTGCGCCTTTTATTGGTTGCATTAAAAACATAATTGTTGTAGAGAAAAAAAAACACCCAATCAAATCAAACTAGTCTAAAAGCCTTTTATTTTTGTTTGCTTGGATTTCATTCCTTTTTTCACTGAATATATACTAGAATAATCAATAAATATTTTAATGAAAAAAATATATAAAGATTATTATTTATATATAAATAAAATGACATTTAGATAAAATTGGATTCGATAACTGTCATATGTTATAATATAGTAAAGATTCCAGACTTCTGGCTTTTATTAGTTGCATTAAAAAGATAATTCTCGTATAGAAAAAACAGCCAAATCAAACTAGTCTAATAGCCTTTTATTTTTGTTTACTTAGATTTCATTCCTTTTTTTTTTACTGAATATATCCTAGAATAATCAATAAATATTTTAATGAAAAAAATATGCAAACATTATTTCTTATCTATAAATGAATTGGATTCGATAACTTTTATATATTAAAGATTCAAGATTTGTGGTTTTTATTAGTTACATTAAAAAGATAATTGTCGTATAGAAAGAAGGAAAAAAAAAAAAAAAAAAAAAAAAAAAAAAAAAAAAACCCCAGCCAAAATCAAACTAGTCCAATAGCTTTTTATTTTTGTTTGCTTAGATTTCATTCCTTTTTTTCGCTGAAATTGGGAAAGCACATCTTTCACAATTTCTCTCGCTAGGTGGGAAACTACAAATCCGTCATTTTTAACATCCGAGGGCACCAAATGACCCATTGCCTCTTTACTTTCAACTAGTTGCGATCTAAGTGGTTTAGAAACCACATACATCCTTTCCCTACAGGAATTTATCGGTTATGACCTATTCGTTTAACAAATGTGTGTCATTTGTCCTATTTTTTTAAAATCTGTGTAAGTTTACTAACTTTTATTCTAAATATTGTGCAACAATCTGGAACTAAAAAGAAACGTAATAATAATGTTTAAAAATAATGAAATTTATAGATCTACTTTAAATTTTGACAAGCTGAATATATTTAAACTCAATTTTTTGAAAAAATAACTTTTTTTTTATGTTAATCTGGACGATGATTATATATTTATAAATTTTTCTTTCATACTTATCCAGTCCATGGTAGTTATCAATTTAATATTTATTAGCAGTCTGATAATTTTATTGAAATCCAATTTTATTTCAGCATTTATTTTGATTTTTTTTGTCATTTAGAAGTTTTTCTTTTATTTTACCAGAATGTAATGTCTTTCCTTATATTATTTTGGTATAGACCAGGGGTCGGCAACCTTTTGAGTCGGAAGAGCCAAAAATTACAATTTACAAAATTTCAAAGTTTTTAAAGAGCCATAAAATTTTTTCTTGCCAACAATAAATAGTACTCGCATAAATAAAGTTTTTTGATAAAAAAAAAACACCTAATCTATTTATTCATAAGAAAAAATATCTATTTATTCATATATTAGTAGTGTTTTTCACAACAAATTAGAAAATATATGTATGGTATTATTAGATAATTACTTATTATTTAAGTAAAAAATTAAAACAATTAAACATTTACTTACAACACTAAATTGTACTTCAATAACAAACAATTCAGCAAACAAATTCAAAGGGAGCGATGGATTTGCCTTGGTTTTAGAAAGTTTGGATAAATTTGGCGCATAACTTGTTGTTTCAAGTTTCAAACACGACTCTAAATTTTCATTCGTTAGTTGGCTTCTTACTTTACTTTTAATTATATTCATGCAAGAGAACGCTTGCTCTCACGAATATGTCGATCCGAAGATAGTCAGCACTTCAAATGCCAACTTCTTCACCTCACTGCAGCAATCTGGAAGACTATTCCATGCGTCGAATATAAGTGCCTCAACTCGCGGCATTTCTTTTAAAGCTGTCCACTTTTGTTGCGTTACGTACATGCATGTTTAAACGATTTTTAAATGTTTTTTTTTCTTTTTGATAAAATAAATAATATTTGCGTTTGGAACTAGAGAGCCACAACTTCACATCCAAAGAGCCGCATGGGACTCGTGAGCCGCAGGTTGCCGACCCCTGGTATAGACCAGTCCCTAGTAGACATCCTTTTAATATTTATTAGTATCCAATTTTTATTGAGATCCAATTTTATTTGAGCATTTATTAAAATTTTTTTTCATCTAGAAGTCTTTCTTTAGATTTTACCAGGATTTAGTTCCTTTTCTTGTATTATTTTGGTAGAAATAAATCAGTCCATAGTAAATTATCCGGTCCATAGTAGATATCATTTTAATATTTATTACTAGTCTGATAATTTTATTGAGATCCAATTTTATTTCAGCATCTACTTTTATTTATTTTTTTATCATTTAGAAGTTTTTCTCTTGATTTTACCAGGATTTAGTATCATTTCTTATATTATTTTGGTAGAAATAGATATGGACACTCTGGCATATTTTACTACTGATATTGTTATTTTATTTCTCAAATGAACATTTAAGTTTCCAGATATACTTCTAATGTGATCCCAACAATTAAATCTAAAATTTGATGGAAAATATTTTTTATTTATCTTTTAATTTAGATATTTATGAGTCATTTAAAATGAAGAAAAAAAATCTCAAAATTTTCTTACACTGTGACTACTAGAAATTCATTAACTTATTCATTATATTTGTTATTGAATAAATAATATATTTAATATCTATCATTAAATATGAGTTTTTACCGTCATATTGGTCTTTTTCTCTTATTATTTTATTTTCATTTTTATTCTAATTTTGTATTTATACAAACTGAAAATATTCCTGTAGATCTCTATTCTGATTTAATACCTGAGGTTCATTTTATATATTTCCGAATAACAACTAATGCCTTTGCACTTTTATTATTACTTCTTCTTCTTCATTGACGCGTCAGCCCCATGGTGGGCCAAGACTGTCTGCTTATTGGCAGATTTAGAGACAGGAGAAGTTTTCTTTTTTATGGGGTAAGGTTGTCAGCCCTACGCACAAAGCTCTACAGACCGGGATATACGGTTTAAAGTGGATTCCAAACCCCTACAAATATCCATGGAACCGCCAGGACTTAAAACCGAAACCGTTGGTACCGAGCATCAGAGCTCTATTTATTAGGACTATCTTGTAATTAACTAAGCTTCAGGCTTTCTTAGAATAAAAATCTGGCATATATCTATCATATTTATTGCGCAATAAGTATGAGAGATAAATGCCAGATTTTTTCTTATAATTCTTTAAGTGAAGATGCTAATTTTCATGCTTGATGTCGAATTTTGAAATGTATATTAATTTTCAATCCTCAAAAAATTTAAACTGTTATTGATAGATAAGTACAACATGAATATATATTAATTGAAAATAAAATAAGTAAATTTTGTGATTTTTATGTACAATAAATAAATTCTCTATTACTTATAAATGTACTCTGCTCGAATTATTATTAACACTCAGAAAATCAGAGAAATGTTATACGAAATGATGAACCTCCAAGTCTTTTTACTCACTTAGAAGTATCAGGATTTAATTTTAGTTATACTAAAACAATTTTTTTCACGAGTATATTATCTTTATTGTTGAATTTAGAGAAGGTTTTATTTTCATTTGGTTCTCTATCTTTAGGAATGACTAATTAATTAAATTTTTTTTGAATGTAAATTCTTCACTTTATATAAACTTTAAGCCCTAATCTTGGCTCAGAGGTAGCGTGTGCCACTGATGAGCATTAGGGTTGAGGTTCAATCCGCTGGTAACATTATTGTAGACATTGTTTCTGATGTACAGCATCTTGCCTCGTCAGTCAGACTACCTGGTGGGAATTTTCCGGGTATTCTCTCATGCGATATGCAAAAACGGGTCTAAAAAGTCCTCATGGAAGGCACTGCCCTCCTTCTTCAGCGATTCGGAGCTAAGTCAAATTTCTACGTACGGGTGCTCCATCACAACAGAAGCTACCCTCTTTCCCTCCATCCATGTTTAGACTACTCACGGGGGTGTTCGTCTGGCACTGCTGGATATTTAGGATTAGTCACAACAATATTAAGGACTTTGAAACAAAATTTTATTGCTTATACTTTAATACATAAAAATGTTCCATATAAACCTTGTACCCACCTATTTTTAAGGCTACCAGTGCCCTATCTCAGACTAATCAAAATTATTTTTTCGTTTTGAAGATTTTCCAACGTTTACGTCATACCTTGAGAAAACCACGAATAGGGCCAGACAACCAGTTCAGCAGGTGACAGAATGCTAATTTAAGTTCAGACCAATATATTATTTCCAAATATCTGAGTTAAGCAGCAGTGAATTTCGAACTATAAGCATTCTTGCCCACTTCAATGACAAAACCATGCTAATACAGCTTGAAATATTTGTATCATTATGGTTAGGAAACAATTCATTCAACAAACTTATGAAGAAAATGCCGTATTGTAAGAAATGATTTAAAAACATATTTTGAGAGAAATGATGAACGGATGATAACAAATAACAAATATTAATAATAATTAATAACTAAATAATAATAACAAATGCCAAATGGCAAATATTAAACAACTAATAAAAAAAATATTAATTTAATAATAAAAAATAAAGTTATTAATAAAGTTATTTGTTATTAAATGACAAGGTAGTCATTTAATAACAAATATTAAACAACAAAAAAAAGTGTTTTAATAGTTCACATGTTAAATAATATTAAATTGAAAGTATTCAAAATTTTAAAATTAAAATGTAATTATTTAAATTTGCTCTAATTAATACATAAAGATATAGTTAAAAACTGATACAGCGTCATCTATTAATACAGTTTCGAACTGTTTTTGATGCAGTACCGTTTCCCCCTTCTTCAAGTATCTCCAGTTCAAACTCATTCTGATGAATGATTCTTTTTTTATAGCATTTTGAAAATAGAATTTTACTTATAATCACCCTGTAATATAATCACCCTGTAATATAATTAGATACCATGCTATAATGCACTATATAAAATGGCATTTAAAAAAAATTCAAAACTTAAAAGAAATTTTCATTTCCATTAAAAGTAAGCTAAATTAAAAAAAATATATATGCACCACAATGTTTATGTATTAAATATACACGTACCGTAAAGATACGTACTATGCGTTTAAGTTTATAACAATTGTTAATTTATTTAAATCAGCTCTTAATTAAAAATACCTTTGTTGAAAAGAAGAAAATTTTTTATAGAACTAATAAATTTACTTTATTACTTTTGGTAGGATTTTGAGTGTATATGTTATGGATATGAAGCAACCCATCTTTACTTAAGCCTTTAAATTTATTACTTACCTGATTTTACCATTTAAAAATGTTAAAGGTTACGAAGATAAAATCGAAAAATTACTTATTGCGCATGAAAAGGAAGTAATTCGGAACTTCCTTTCATTATGACATAAAATCCACACGCTTTAATAACATCTGGATGGTAAAATTTATCAGAGATGAGCATTGAGGAAACTTCCTAATAAAAACGATAACTTCCCTTTTACAACAGAAAATTCGTAATTGCATTGCGTATAGTTTGGAAACATTTGGAAATAATATTACGCAAGTTGTAAAGCAGTTTGAATTTCGTTTTCTACTTTCGTTATCATTGTTGTTTTAGAAAATGAAAATAATGAAACTATTCCTCATGATCGTATTCAAAATAGCTTTTTCATTTCTCTGAATAGAACATCATAATTTTAAAACACTTTAATCGGAAATTACCGGAAACATTTTAACGGAATAACTTCCTCATCATATTTATTTTTATCTCATTTCAGAGTGAGTCAATTCGTGGTTTATTTAAAATAATTATAATGTGGATTAAACTGTAATGATTTCAGTTACAGGAAATACAGAAAAATTTGATTCAAATATAAAAATAAATTAAATGATATTCAATAATAACAATTACAGTGGTATCAACGGTTATTGTAATTACACAAAAGGAAGTTGTTTTAACGTCTTTTGATGTTTTTTTTTAATATTTAATTATAGAATTAAATTAAAACACTATTTAATTGACAAAAATAACTAAATTAAAATAATTTAAGTTTTAATAAAAAACGACTAAATTAAAATAATTTAAATTTAAATAAAAAATAATTGAATTTAATTATTTGGCAATTTAAATTATTTTGCTTTTAAATTATTATGATTGTTAAAGAGTGCTTCTTAAAATACTTTCTGTATTCTCAGCCAACTAGTTATTTTTAATTATACTCTAATAGTTTTCAATAAATAGCTGCAATAAAAATAAATTTAAAAAAAATAATAAACAACTCGGTACATATTTAACATTTATCACATATTTAAAAAAAATATTGCTAAACAAAGCCTGAATATTCTACAATTGAGTTCGAAGAGAAGGTGAATAGGATAACCCATATGCAACCCAAAAGAGAGTTTCTTTTATAAAATTGCTATGTCACAATAGGAGTGCAGTGTAGAAGATGCTCCTCTTGCTGCATTCTAGGTAATGCTGAAATTGCTACATTTCTGACATTCAAGTGCGAATGTCTTTTGACCAAAGTATCCGTCATTAATTACTTTTAACTATACTCTAAAAGTTTGCAAGAAAATTTCAATAAATATAATAAACAGCTCGGTACATATTTAACATTTATCACAAACTTTACTAGAAACATTGCTAAACAAAGCCTGAATATTTTACAATTGAGCTCAAAAAGAAGGTGAATAGGATAACCCATATGCCACCCTAAAGGGAGTTTTTTTTAAATTGCTATGCCACAATAGGGATGCAGTGTAGAAGACGCCCATCTTGGTGCATTCTGGGTAATGGTGAAATTGCTACATTTCTGACATTCAAGCGGCAAATATCCTTTGACCAAAGTGTTCAACATTCTAAAACAATAACATTAAAATTAAATTAATTAAAGTTAGGAAAATCTTGTAATCAGTATTTATGGTCCAAAAAAAAAATCAGAATTCAAGATAACAAAACGCTTCATCATCATCATCATGAGTGATGCAAAAGCCCCATGGTGGGCCAAGGCCGTCTACCAACTGGCAGATTTAGATTATTATGGCAGATTATTTTTTTTTTAACAAAATGCTTAGTATTTAGAAAGACTATTGGTAAACAATACGAAATTGTTATTTAGGTACGTCCAAGGAAAATTTGAAAAACGAAGAAATGTCTTATTTTTCGTTTAATTCCTAAACACAAATACGACCTATTAAATTCTTTAAAATAAATGGTGTAAAGGATTGCAACCCATGAACAAAATTCCTCAAATAATAGATGCTTCATACAGTATTATCTATTTTATAATAAGAGTGCTTTATCTGATATCATATGTCAACACTTTTATATGATATCCTATCATTTATTGACAGATTCAGTTGGGAAAAAAGTATTATAAAGAAGTCTCAATTGTGAAAGAGATAAGAGAGACAGACATTTTTTAATAAATTTTTAGTAGTAAATAAAGAAAAATTTCAACTATTTTCAAGGTGGTGATTTCACAAAGTTAATTTCTCTGTTTTACAACAATAATGTCATGAATTGTTAGATGTCAAAGGTATTTCCCATTACAGAATGAAAGTGAAGTAATATTCTAAAGAGGAAGTGGGTAAATCCAGGCCCGTTTGTTAGTCTTTTTTCTAAACATTTTCTTCCAATTCCAAATAACTGGTTTAGGAAACCACAATATGGGTCTCCCACAAAGCATTCGAAGTACTTTAATGAAGCAAATCTTTTATTTCTAACATGTAGGCGTCTGAAAAATGAAATGTAGGTCAAAGAAGGTATTCTGTTAAGCCACATTCTAAAGGAAAATCAGATGCTGAGAGCTTTCACTATTGATTCTTTAAAATTTTTTTGTTGTTTGATGAAGTAAAAAAAGCAAAAATCCACGAAAGAATGTCTTAATCTCTTTTCACTATCAGGAAGAATCGAAAAAGTTTAATTTCACTTAATGATCTGCTAGATGATATTCGTTTGCAGAACAACTTCTTATTCTATATGGAAAAAGATATTTATAAGGAAAGGAAGATATTTATAAGGATTACATCCATTGTTTTTATTTAGAAAATCAAAGAATGAAATTTTCCATCTAGTTATAAAATAACTGATTATTTTTTACATTAACTTATTTACAACTGTAGCTGTATTTTTAAAACTTTAATTGACACAAGCAGTTGAAAGGAAAATATTTGTAAGGATTGCATCGATTGTTTTTATTTAGAAAATCAAAGAATGAAATTTACCATCTAGTTGTAAAATATATGATTATTTTTTACATTAACTTATTTACAATTGTAACTGTACGTTTTAAATTTTAATTGAAAATCTTAACATTATTTATTGTATGGTTATTAAACTTCCTTATTAAGATATTAAAACATTATTAAAATTTTATCTTATTTCTATTTAAAAATATTTATTCTTTTATTATTATAACATTTATTAACTTATAAACATTTATTCTTTTATTTTTACATAATCAAAAGTAAATTTATGATCCATTGTTTTTATTTAGAAAACCAAAGAATGAAATTTTCCATCTAGTTGTAAAATAGCTGATTATATTTTACATTAATTTATTTTCAACTGTAACTGTATTTTTAAAATTTTAATTGAAAATTTTAACATTATTATTATATGGCTGTTAAACTTCCTTATTAAGATATTAAAAACACTGTTAAAATTTTAGCCTATTTCTATTATTAATTATATTTTTAAAAACAATTATTTTTTTTATTTACATAATCAAAAGTAAGTTTATGGCAGGTTCTAAGCTGAAATTTAAGAGAACTTATCAGACTATTTCTTGATAATTTATAATACCATTTTGTTCATAACAAACTAAAAAATAAATAATTTTTTTTTATTTTGTGTAATAACAAAATAAATATAGAAAACATATTTCTTTTACATGCATATAAATTTGAGAAAAATAATGCAATGTGGTCTAATGGTTTAAAATTTAAAAATGCTTCAATGTATCTTTACACTGTCATTCACTCTATTAATCCATTTAGAATAAATTACATGGAAAATATATAAAAAAGACCTTTTATAATATGTTTAATCCCTGTTATACAGCAGTGATTAAACATATATATAGCTGCTAAATAACAATGATATATGTATCTATAAAAGCGCACATATTTTTCACACCAGAACACGCAAGCATATTATTTTATATATTTAAAGATTTAAACAAGGTCTTATTAAAGAAACGTGACGTTTAGTCAGTAATTTAAATTTTCGTGGAGAACAATAGATTCTTTTTTTTTTTTTTATCAAGCAAGGTAGTATGCGTGAAAATTCTTTTTAAAAGATGTAGAATTAAATTGTAAACAATCGATCTGGCTAATCTTAAATGAGGCCAGTTGCAAAAGGTTAAAATTCATCCAAAAGGGAGAAGCCCAGCTGAACTTCATCAATTTTTCAACCAGTTTTTGACTTACTGTAGGCCGTCTTTCAGGGCGTCAACTTAAGTTGCTAAATCTTAAAATAATTATAAAGAATTTTTTTTTTAGATGAGTGGGCCTGAATGGCTAGGCTTGTCATGGGAGTAAATAACATGATTTTATTAGAAATTGGGTGGGACCAACAGCGCAAGTTTCCTACCCAAAGGAGAAGTCAGAATACAATGTATTGTTGTAGCTTTGTAAATTACTTAATACATTGTCTACTAGTATAAAGTGAATTCTAACCTGTAACTCTCAGTTTTAAGATTTTAAGTATATTTAACAAATACAGTTAAAATATATCTGAGGAACTTTACATAAATATGTAATAAATTTTTGTTAACTAATTAATTATTTTCTTTGGTTGAAAATTAGGTCATATTTAACCAGGTACCTGTTTTTGACGTAGTCTTGAGCATCATAGCAAGGTTCTTTGTTATTGACGTAATATTGCAATCTCTTCCATTATTACTTTGCCTTCATAAGCATGGAAAGATAGAAATGTTTAAGTCAAACAAACAGGTATTAAGTTGGAAAAAGTTAATTCCTTTACATGTTATACCAGTTATGATGAAATGGGGAAAAGACGATTGTTATATTCTGATTAAATAGTTTAAAAGATAATAAGCAAAAACAGGTTGCCATTTTGAAAACAATTTTCAGTGCATATCAACTAAAGAAGATTTAATTTCTTAAATATTAGTCAAAATGATTTTTTTTTCTTTTTGAAAGACGTAGGAATGGTTAATGAAGTACATAAAAGGATTTAAGTATTATCTATTCTTGGATAAGAAATCCTTTTCAAAATTTAACAAATGATGTAGCAATCTTCACTAATGATTTTTTATACCGATTATCATTTGATCACTGATTATTATTTATTACCGATTATCTCGAAAACACGAACATTATTTTTCAGAATCTACTACTTGTCTATTCTCAAATACACAACAAAAAAATTTTTTTAGCAGAAAAACAGATTTTTTTTTATCTATGATAAGAAGGGAAAAAGTTGCAAAATACATATGAGCTCTTATCAATTGAAAATTTTCTAAGTAAACATCTTGATCAAGCACTACTTAAATCTTTCTGTTTTTTTATGGAGTATTTATATTTAATTTTTCAATTGAAGCAGAAATTTTCAGTTAAAGATTCAATGGCTTGCTTGATTTACTTTTAATAATACAAATGGCTGTATTTAAATCTGATATTTCCTGTTTGATATCAAATTACGCATAAAAATAATAATGAAATTATTTTTTTAATAAATATAAGAATCATTAAAACTCATAGACAATGTAGTACAATTCAGTTACTTTTAAAAAAGTTTACAATCCTATTTCAGCTTGTGGTTGCCTAATGTTAGTTTAGGTATGACATAATATGTTTATATATTGTGAGACTTGTATAATGAAACCTTTTTTAGAAGAGGATAAACAAACAGAATAATATATATCATTTAATTAACTTTCATTATCCAGGAATACAAATATTATGGGTTTATATCATGCTTGTTTGTATCTAAACTATGTAGCATGAAAAGAATTACATTTTAAATATAAGCATAACTTTTTTAACGATAAGTGTACAGTGTGTATTGCTGTTATGGGTACGAGCAATTGGTTATGTGGTATTTAAATAAGTGTTTTAATAGAAAAAAAGAATAATTAAATGGTTACTTTAAGTAAAATCGAAAGAATATGTGATACAATTCGGATTACCTTTTACAAAAATTTACAATCCTAATTCCGCTTGCGGTTGCTTAATGTTAGTTTAGTTATGACGTTGCATTATATAAATGTTTTTATATTGTGAGACGTTACATAATGAAACCTTTTTTACTAGAGGATAAAAAAAGAGAATTGAATATCATTTAATTAACTTTACTATCTCTATCTAGGAGTATAGTAAGTCGGACATTATGGGTTTATATCATGTTTGTTTATATCTAAACTATGAAGCATGAAAAGAATTACACTCTAAACAAAAACATAATTTTTTTAACGATAAATGTACAGTTTGTATTACTGTCATGAATAGGAGCAATAGGTTATGTGACATTTAAAACAGTGTTTTAATAGAAGAAAAGAATAATTAAATGGTTATTTTAAATATAACCAAGATATTTTTTTTGCATAATTTAAAAGGCTTACAAAACACGAATAAACTGTAATAAAATAAATTTTTCCGTTAACTGTTCATATGGCATATACAGAAGCTTCTGGCCAAACTTTTCAGAAAAATGAGGAATTTGCATTATATCATTATATTAATAAGTGTTAGCTAATTGTTCCATTCTTTTGATCGTATTTGTTATATTATAATACAAAAAATAGTATCTTAATTCATCACAATACTGCTATTTTTATTTGACGCATTGTATTTTTTTTCATTCCAAATGGAAGCTTATTTTTTTCTCGATAAGCTGTTTTTGTTTTAGTAACTAACTATAATTATTATTCCATTTAGATGTATCGAAATTTTTTTTATATTTCAGTAATTAAAAATTTCAGTAATTAATTACTGCTAATTACAAAGCGGAGAAACAATTGAAAAGTTGGTAATTAAAATTTGCGTAATTAGCTTTTGACTAAGAATTACTTTTTTATTAGTAATTCAGATTTTCAGAATTTCATATTTTTCTTGCAAAGCTGGAATTATTTTAATATCAATCGTTTAATTATGTGGGATATGCGATTTGTTAATCATTTTTTAATAACATAAAAAAGAATTTGTGATTAAATAATTTTAGCAGACGTTTCTGTTGTAATGTTTTATAAAATGGTAGCCATATGTGATGTTATATTTATTTTTTGTTTACATTACTTAAAAATTATTAACTAACCATATATCTCTACATAATCTTATTGTTGAAAATGAAATTCAGAAAATTCGATTTACTAATAAAAAAGTAAATCTTGGTCAAACGTTAATTATGGAAATTTTAACAATTTTTCATTTGTTCTCTGCATTGTAACTAACAAGCTATTTTTTAAAGTACTGAAATATAGAATAAATTTAGAACGATCTAAATTTAATGATAATGATAATTAGTTATGAAATTAAGAACAGCATATCAAGAAAAAAAAATAAACTTCCATTTAAGTGAATAAAAAAAAATACGAAAGTTCAGATAGAAATAACCGTATTTTGACAAATTAAGATATTATTATAATATAACAAAGATTACAACAAAGATAATGTATATAAAATTCTATTGTAATATAACAAATATTACAAAAAAGATAATGCATATAAAATTTTATTGTAACATAACAAATACGATCATAAGGTGTTGAACGTCTTTCTTAAGCTGATGGAACCATTAGCTAATACTAATTGATGTAGTGTAAATTCATCATTTTTCAGAAAAATTCAGTCAAAAAAACTATTAATTAATCGAATCTTTTAAAAGTTATTAACTAAACATATACCTCTACATAATTTTACTGTTGATATTTAAAATAATTCCAGCTGCATACGAAGTTTCTGAAAATCCTATTTAGTAATAAAAAAGTAAGTAATTTACTAATAAAAAAGCAATAAAATCTTGATCAAGCGTTACTTATTGAAATTGTAATTGTCAAATTCTCAGTTTTTTTCTCCGTTTTGTAATTAAATGTTTCTTTTTTAAATCATTGAAATATAAAATAAATTTAGAGAGATATAAATGGAAAAATAATAATAGTTTCGAATATAACAATAGCATATCAATAACAATGGAAGCTTCCAATTGCAATGTAAAAAAAAATTTGCAAAAATTCTGCCATAATTAATTTTCTTTTAGCAACTAAATAAACATATATGAAATATATGAATAAATTACTATTTTAAGCTGCTTTTAGAATATTAAAATCAAAGAAGTAGTAATTGCTGTTGAAGTTAGCTCTTAGTAACGTAAAATTAAAACGCATTTCATTTTCCTACAAAACCTAGACTTATGGCGCCATCTATTGAAGCGTTCTGAAACTTTTCTTTTAATGAGCAGCAGTTATTGTGGCTGTAATTAAAAATGAAATATACGAAAGAATTCTGAATTTAACACAATATGCATGGAACAAAAAAAGCATTTATAAAGAAAGTTTTTTAAAATTTCTTTTTTTGTTCAATTTTATCTCTTTAAATTAAAAATATAATTAAAATTATTAAAGAGTATTTTAATTTTTAAAATAAATATTTTATAAATTTAGTATCGCTTTACAATTTCAGGAATACCATAAAAAGTTATAATTCATATTTTTATTTCATTTAATTCTAAAAGCTTAGAATGCGAATTAGATTAAGCAGATTAAATTAACATTAATTTGATGAGCTACAATAATGACGCTAAATTTATAACGTGAAAACCGGGCATTTGCTTGGTAAATTTAGTTTTAAAATAAATAAAGTAAAAATTAAATATTAACTTTAATAGTTTTAAACTTTTTAACTTAAGAAAACTAACTGATTTGATCCCAAGGGAATAATTAAAATGAACATGATTTTATTCTTGAAAGTTAAATTTATATTAAACTTTTTTACAACATATAAATGAATGTTGATAACTGAATTACAATAAACAGAAATCACTTAACAGTTCCATACTATTTATAAAAAGCTATAAATTTATACATAATAGCAATGAAATAAAGCATTCAATAGTAATTAACTACTCTTTACCCACAAATTGCATTAAATACAATGGATTTCATTAACATTATAACTTTTAGGTATGATGATTGCATAACTGATATTTTCTATCATACATAATGAAGAAATTCGGTAAACAATTCAGATATTCAGAGTCTATTGTAAATAGGAACAGCATTATCATAAGCATGTAACAAATTAGTTATTATTATTAAATTTTTCACAAACTCTTAATAGTTCCAGTTTTTATTATGTATAAACAGAACCAAGTCTAAATAGTTATATATTATATCCTGTAGGCCAAATGAATGTCTTTCAAACGATTTTATTTATAGTCATTGTTTATATGAATGTTCAAACATCTGTGCCAGGGGGAAAAAGTGATGAAAAGGGTGATGATGATGCAAAAACATTTATGTTTATATTTCACCAAAGACATAATTCCAGCTGTCGATATTTAAATAGTTGTTTTAACCAATCAAAGTGATTCAAGATGACAGGTGTTAGTTGTTATGACCTGGAAGACAGGAAACGACTGGCAATCTAGTAATGAATCAGTTATTGTCACAACAAAATTTAGTCGTCCTAGTAAATGGTATGTTATAATAGCAATTAATTTTTCCGTCATTGTTGAAAAGTATTCATATAAACGTAAGGGTGATGTCAAAGTATACTTTCAGATGAGTCCTCATGTCTACAGTTGGCTCTCAGAACATTAATTTTAAGTCGTTTCGAATCAAATTCGTCTCGATCAGAAATGTCTTCATGTCTAAAATGTTCAGCTTCTGAATCATGTTTCCGCTTGGCTGTAGCCATTTCTGCTGCGTGCTTTTTTCTCCATTTAGTTCTTCGGTTTTGAAACCATACCTATAAATACGTCACAGTTAGTATTTGAATTTTGAAAAATAAATTTGAAACTGAAACACTGAATATTACAAATTAAGAAGCTGAATTTTTGAATGAATTACAATTTAAATAAATGAAGGAAATTAGTTGAAAATGCTTTAGAATCACATTTAAGGTTTATGTGATAGTCTATAGCGAAAATGTGAGAAATAAATATATTCCTCTGGTCTCCACTTTACTGCAAAGTAGGATTCATATCTAATACGCTAACCTTTTCACATTTCTTAAAGGTAAATTACTAATAACAAATGGAACAACCTGGAACAATTTGGGGATTTTACAGTAGAGAATAAAGAAACTTAATAATATACTCATATTAGTATCTCTAGCTATGCTAAGTGCTGTCTATATACTATCGATAGATAAGTTTTTATTTAAGATTACTCACTTTAATATCAGTAATTTTATACACATTTCATTTTTGATAATTACAAAACAGCTTGGGGATCTGTTTCCCCTGAAGCTAAGCTCCTTAAATTTAATTTCAAAACCAACTCATATTTTTCTCAAATATGACATGACTGGCAAAAGAAATTTTTTCATTATGAAAACTGATAAACTGAAACAGATATATATATTCATTTATTAATGTTAAAAATTTCCTGTTGCATGTTTTAATTACGTTTACGTTTTTCAAGAGCTCGGATCTTACATGTTAAGATAAAATGTCACATTTTCACGTTCCATTATTTAAATTTAAATTTTAATCAATAAAGACTATTATTGACTTGTAAATAAGACTTGTTTAAAATTGTCTTATGCATTCTAAAATAATAATGTCAGCTATAATTTCTTTGCAACCATTTGAACTATCTTTGATTGAATTAAATCTGGCTGTATTTATCTTTATCTAAATAAATTAAAATAATATCTTCATTGTGCTTATGTCCCTTTAACTCAATAATTATTAAACTTTTCTGGTCTTTTCTCAAAATCATACTGTAACGTCTCGGCCTATACTAAACCTATAACGACTTTAAGAAGAAGGCCACTTTCAGGTTCATGGGGGCACATTACATTTTATTTACAAGCATTAATTATATATACAGAACTCTAATTACAATGAAATGAAAATTAAAGATATAAATGAGATATACAAATGCAGTTCACTTCAAGGACGAAGATTTTCAGAGTTCTCGAGTCTCTGACGAATCTAAAATACCTGGTCTGCATCAGACCTTAATTATGACACGGCGTGATAGTACACGAAACCACAAGGGGCTCATTTTGTAAACAGGAGGAAACTCGGGGCTGTTCAATCACTTTCAAAAAAAGTGACACTTCCCTGCAAGCATGGATCACATTGCTTGGATATTTCATTGAATATCATTATTTTTGGGTATGTAAAGATACATTTGGACATGAGTGTAAAATGACTTAATTATAATACATTGTACATTCGTTGTTTGATTGTTCTTGAAGTGCTTGACAATAGCTCATTTAAGAACGGCATAAAGAATCTAGCAGTTGTCATAAAGAATATAATTTAAATAGCTTTAATAAATAATTCTTTGGTTCTTCAAAATTTAAGCAATAAAAACAGATTCCGGATTTCATTCCTTAATCTCAATTGATTATCAAGTTTCGTCAAATTACCTGACATATTACTTAATTTCCACAGTAAAAACACAACCATAAAAGTAAAAAGTATTTTTAATATTATTAAAATAATTAACTACTGCCAACAAATTATGAAACACAATAATACAATACACTCAATTAAATTTAGAGGCAAGTTGCATAAAAACATAAAAGTTTGTTTTGAAATAAGTTAGTTGTTTATAAATAAGAAACGTAAATTTCTTTTATAAAATTGTTATATTATTAAGTGCTGAATATACCTTCACTTGACTTTCTGACATCCCCAAAGCATAAGCCAGCTTAGCTCTCTCGGGACCAGCAAGATATTTTGTTTGTTCAAAAGTTTTCTCTAGAACATAGATTTGATGACCGGAAAAAGTTGGTCTTGTATGTTTTTTCTTACCGTCTTTATCTGTGCAACCTTGGGCGGATACTGCAAAAGGAAATTTTTTTAAAAAACATTTCAACTATAATTAGAATATAAAATTTAAAAACTCGATTTTAAATATGATATTGATATTAATTATATTAAAGTCGAAATAAAAAAAAAATGTTTTTCTTATAAAAATATATTTATATTTGAATTGTAATAAAATTAATGTAGAAAAAAACATCATTATTAATACATTTCTTTCATCAGAGATATACAGACTACGGAAGTCTAGGGAGACGCAAATATTTATTATAATTCGAACTCATTCGCACAAAAATAACTGTCCATTATACATTTATTTTATTTATATAAATAATATAATGAAAAATAAATAATATAATATAATACAAATAATTTTGAGGACTAAAATTACATTGAAATAAAAGGTTTTTTAGTATTTGATACTGGATTCGATTTTTTGTAGTAACCAATCACAAAAATAATTTTTTAAATAGTTTCTATTTATTAATTTTTTAATATTCATGCTTGAAATTTTTTAATATTCATATTTTTTCGATATTCATGACTGGAAATGTGTTCATCCAAAACAAATATGTGTTGATCCGAATAAGTAGCTCTTTACAACAGTACTTAACAACAGTTGTTGTAAACAGCTTGACTTGAATTGTTACAACGTGACAACAACTGCTAAGCTGTTGAGTGCAATTTAAAAATGGAATATATGCTTGGCAATATTATTAAATTCATAATGAATTCATGGTACAAATATTCGGCAAGAGCTTGTGTCTTGGTAATAAACAGAGTTGACGCTCAGCAGCCTAGACACACTGTTTCCTGGCCAGAGAGTAAATGATGTAAGTCCTAATTTCTTAACTTGCAAAAAAATGCAAAACATAGAATAACATATTTTTATAATATTTTAATGCTTTTTTCAGTAAACTATCGGGTCATCTTCATGATTTATTCTTTCATCAAAAGCTGAAAATTTTTGTCCTTTTTCGAATATTTATATATAAAAGTAACTGCGAGCTGTGGCCAGGGTATATCTGATGCATATAAAAGTATATGCATAACAAATATTTCACGATATATATGCATTAATGATTGTGTTTACTTTTTCTTGGTTTTTATTTTTGATGTTCTAATATAAATTTTTATATTAGAACCATATATTAATAATATATTTATTATTATTTTAGAACCATATATTAATAATATCCTAATATCCTAATTTTTATCCTAATTTTTTATAAAATTTACAAGATTAACTATTTTTGCTAGATATCAACCTACATTTAGAAACTAAAATATATCGACATTCTAGAAACTAAGATATATCGATTCATATCTTTTATTAAGTTTATAGAAAAAGTGTTTTTATTAATAACTCTGTAAAACTCGATGTAGATTAAATTTTAAAATTTCATTCATCAATCTACTCTACATATCTCATAATTATAAGGTTGAATATTACTTGAATAAGCAGAAACACAAAGTCTATACTAAATGGGCAAAATATTCGAACGTTAATGCGAAAGATTAAATTCGTATATTGACATAACAATACACTTAGAACCTATAAAACGAAGTAAGTTTGTAGAACACATCAATGCGCGAAATGTAGAATAAGTGAATAACGTGAATTTGGTGACTGAAAGAATTGAAGTTATCTTTTTTGACATCATAGGGAAATTATGAAATTTTTTCTGTGTTTTTTCAGACATGTTATGCTGATTTTTTTTTCTGATCTAAGTTATACAAATGTATTTAGTCTTACAGATGAAAATCGTAAAGTGTTAAAATGAGTCATTCAACAGAAGTGGATGGAAAAGTTCTTGTACCATAAATACTGAGAAGGTTTACTGAGAGCTGGGAAATTTGAATTTTCCTGGTCGAGAAGCCGCCTATAAGTGTCACATTACTCATAATAAATGGTTATTGTCACTTAGAATGACCGAAATCACCTCGTAACTAGTATCTAAAATATCAGAAACACTCCCTTTGGAAAGATGAATCTCGGTTATACTGTCTGGCAGTTCAATGGCCTGGTTTGATAATAAAGAACTGCTAGTTAACTATATTGTAGCGCAAGTAAAGTTTGGCGAAGAAGGTATTATAGCATGGGACACCATCTCTTTGTTTATTTGTTTTTAATTCCTTTGGCTCTTGAAAAGATAATTGCTTGCGCATAAGTCTATCTTGTTATTTTAGAAAACTTAAAACTGCCACGTTGTGCCAGTAGTTTTGTACTAAACTATTCTTTTTCAGTACAACTAGGCTTAAATCCACATAAAAAATATTATAGAGTCTAGAATTTTTGAAATGGTTACTGATAAAAGAATTCAACTGTTATATAAAAAATTGTATGAATCCTACAGAACCTTTATGGAATGAATTGTAATCATGTTTAACAATCAGGGCCCAATAGTTTAAAATTGTGTCAAATTGGACTACTGATGACAAATATGACATGCCCTTCTAACTGATACTTAGTCACAATTAGCAAATTTCTTTTCAGATAGAGCAACAGTTGTTAATATGGCCAAAAATGAAGAGCCCCTTCATATTATTTTGGACATTGGTACACAAGAACTGAGTTTTACAGAATTCAGAATGCTTTTGTACATAGAGCGTACCTCAATTATTATGAGCCCATATTTTAATGGATGCTACAAACTAGATGAATTATAAACATATAGAATTTTGAACACATAATACTCTACTTCTAAGAATAACTAAATGAAAATTGATCGAATCCTTTCCTACTCCGCTAATTACTATTACATATTGAATCGAATATGTTAAAGCAGATCCTTTTCAAACTAGAAATTAAACAAAACTAATTCATACAATGGAGATCAGTAGCAGCATTTCAAATAATGGCATTAAATAAAATTTCATAAGGACTTCTCCTAAATTATATAAAATTGGATAACATTACTAAAAAAAAGGATAGAACTAAACATAAAGAAAATAAATTATTTCTTAGAATAGGTTTAAGTTCTTACAAAAACTAATTTTGTATGTCCTTTAGTTCATCTTATTAAATTAAACTATTTATTTATAAATGTACTGTTGTAATGAGTAAAACAAATTCTACACGTTATAATGACTATGCATTTTTAATGCTAATAAGTAAACCAAAATTATCAACAGCGAACAAAATATTCGTTTATTTTATTTATATCACATTTAAAGAATGGGGCCAGAGCAGCATGTTGGATAGCGAATTGAACTCCTGAATTGGTGAAGAATTGTTTAAGTTTCGATAGAAAAAAAACAACTGAACTCAACCTATGTAGGGAATAGGCGCAATAAATCTGTCGCCTAGAATGTCCTTTGATGAGGAGGGGGCGATCATGTATCACGCTATGAATATTTTGCGTATCAGATTACATTTGCAGCACTAACTTAATATAGAAAGAAGAGAGTAGAAGTAAAATACTTAAAAGAATGGATTATATATGTTCCTTGTTGAGGCATGCATGCCACAAGGAACATCGTAAGAACTAGAATATAGATATTATATCTTTCGTGCTAATTAAAGTGCACATATAGAACTATAGCAGATATTTTGAGAAGAATAGAAATCTTCTCTGTCATAATGTTAAAAACTGTATGCATAATATGTGCTTGTATCATATTATTATTTTCTAACTAATTGGAAACAAAGCAAATTGTGTATGTTAAGGGGAGGGGTTAAGTGCAGCAATATGTCTTCTTACAGTATTCCAAATATTCTCTCTCTCTCTCTATATATATAACATTCCATATATGCTCCTAATATATATATATATATATATATATATATATATATATATATATATATATATATATATATCTTAGTAAGACTTATATATATATAAGTCTTTAGTACGTGCTGAAGAAGTTAATTCTCCACTAACCTAGTTGTGTGTAGTTTAATTTTATCGTATTATTGGATGAAGGCGTTACTAGCTTCATACACGTAAGGGCGAATAAATAAATCATTTCTCTATAACTGGTCAGTAATGGTAATTTGGGAAGACATACAGGTAAGAGCGATACAAACTGCAGAAGCTTTAAAGACTACTCTCGGCCACGTCTAAAATACATAACTAATTTGCACACTAATCTGCTTCACTAATTTGCATATCCTGTTTTGATGTAGTAGTATTTTTTATGTTCACTACGAAATTTTTATGAAAATTTACTTATTTTTGATCTTATCTATCACAAATTTAATGTAATAGCAATATTTCTGATTTTTTCTTAATTTTTGACAACCAGAGTACTAATTTGTAAGTTGAACTTATCAACAAAGGTTTTTTATATTTATGATATTATTTAAGTTCATGTTTACAATAAGAGAATTTTGAAATTGTGCTTAAAAAAAGAATATTTTAATTACTTTAACAATACCCTGTTATTGTTGGTAGTGCGTTGTAACTATTCATTTCAACTATGCGTTGTTGATCATTTGTTCTGCCCAGTGCCTTGACTTGGTCATATTTGATATATTTCCATAGATTATAACCAAACATTACATAATTAATAATAATTTGGTTATTATTAATAATGATATAATATTTGGCTAATATTATATTAAATTTCCATTATTTTTCCAATTTTATAAGCATTTCATGTTTTTTAATGCAAAAATCTATAAAATTGTTACATTTTAATAGCAGTAATATTTTCTGTGATAATAGATCTTAAAATTAGAATATCATTTATGCTTAACGAGAAAGGTGGAAATAATATTGCGTTTATATTTGTGATACAATTGAAAATTTCTGAATTAGTTCAATTGCTTTTTTTAAGTCTGATATGATTTCTTAGGTAAACATGATTGCTTTGATACAAAGTAAATCAAAGCCAATACTTGGAAATTAAAAGCTAAGTAATGCATTTGAAATAAAATAAATTTCAATTAATTAATTAGTTTTTTTCCTCAAATATTTTTTTAATTAAATTTTTCGCTGTATGTTATAAGAATTTTTGCATTTTCAGCCTTGTTGATAAGTGACTAAATAAAAAGACAAATATCTAACTGTTTAGTCATATATATTTTATCCGTTATTTTTTTATTTATCTTTATTCAAGTACATTTCACATTTAACATCTCTACACATTAAATATTTTAGTAGAAAATAATCTAAATTTAGTCTAAATCTTAAAATTAACGATCTCGATTGGAAGAGATTTGAGGCTTTAAACAACGACCTTTTATTTCATAATTACATGCTAGGATCAATGTTTCTATTGCCCATATCATATGTTACAAATTTGGTTTTACATGCATAATTATCATCTTTAGATTTATCTTATATAAAGCAACACAGGATTTCTACATATATATTAAGCAACACATGATTTCTACATATATAAAGCAACACATTATTTCTACATATATAAAGCAACATATGATTTCTACATATATAAAGCAAGACATGTTTATGTGTAACAGTCTGTGTTTCTTACAACTTTAAAGCTACAAGAAAGAGATCCAATTTTCTATTAATTATTTTGTTTCCCAGTATGTAGCCAAAACAGCATTTAGTTGCATTTTAATTTTAAGGATTGTAAAATTTGATAGTAAAATGTAGGACTATTACTTTAATATTCATCCAATTTCGTCAATATAAACCTAATATTCACAAAAAATGATAAAATTTCATTGATATAAGTAAGTTTTCAGAAGTCAGAACATAAAAAGATTATCAAAGGTAATTCTATTTTTTTTTACGTGATTTTATTTTATTTTTATCTTGTATATATAAAAAAAATCCCAAAATATGTCTTATAACTTCTAAAAATATAATATTTAATAACAAATAAGCTATAAAAATAAGTTTTTAAGAGATCTATAGTCCAAAAATCCCCTGTTTTCATTTAGTTTTATTAATAAACAGTTTGAAAATATTTGAGTGATTAAGAATAAGAAATGTTTTTCACTTGTCTTTTGAAATTTTCCTGGTTAAAATGATGAATTTTTGATTATTTTAAGTATATTACTTTTCGAATATATTTTTTGGGGAGAATGTACTATGTAATCCAGTAATTAATTTTGTTCCCCAATCCATTGAGAAATCTTTTTGTTGTAATGCTTTATTTTTTCGATCGACGCATAGTAGAATTTTATTCCATGTAGAAAGAGAACAGATAAATCTATAATTAATTTGCAAAAATTATAATTTTTGCATTAGATATTGCTTCTGGATTTGAAACCTTGTTTGCAATCTTTCATTATTTCACCCAATTTTAAATACAACGCCTTTATTGCGCTGGCTTTTAATGACCACCTTGTATCAGAAAAACATTTAAGCGATAATTTTAGGCACTTTATTAAAATGTCCTAATAACTTGTTGAGGACGAGTAAAAATCAAACAATCTTTGTTCATTATTAAAAAAGTAATAATTTCTAGAGTTGCAGAAGCAGCTTGGACATCAAGTAAATTTAGACTATGATCTGCACAAGGTACCGATATTGCTAAATTATTATTTTACAAAATACGTGCACTTACTCCCTTATATTTGCCAGCCATATTGACATTATTATCAAATTCTTGCCCCTTATGATCCTGAATATCCAATTTATAAACTTATAATTTATTTAAAATTTCAGTCGATAAACTTTCACCCAATTTTTTAAATGACTGAATAAAGTTTATGAAACTTCATTAAATTATTACCTTTTCATTACAGTCAATATGGACATATCTTATCAAATGACTCATTTACTCTTTTCTTGAAACATCAGAGATACAGTCGAATAAAATTGTGTATTACTTTGCTTTTTTAATTCTGCATATGATTTCCTTTCTAGTTTTGTCAAACTAATTTTAATATTTCCTTTTAAATAGTGGATAAGGAATAAGAGACGAAACCTTATTTATGTTTTTCAATATGCAACTTTAAGGTAATAAAAAAAAAATGCTTCAATTTGGATCTCCAATAATTTCATTTGAACCTCTAAGAGCAATATTATTTTTGTTATACAATAAGTTAACATTCAGTATTATTTTTAATATTTTACACCATATTATTTTACCTTGTAAATTAAACTGACTACATAATCATCAATTGCATTTCCTGATTTGAGATTCTTTGCTATCACTTTCAATTTCACACACGAATTTTGGAGCTTTGAAGAACTTTTTTGTTGGCGAATAACCGTATGAAGATGCCTCCAATCATGAAATTTTTTTTGTGGGTCTAAAAGATTCGGCGATTTGTGCCCAAAACGCATGTAAGAAAAGCAAAATACTACATTTTGATTAAAGGAATATAAAACACATTTTCTTTAAGTTTCTCTATTAATTTGCTTAACATATACCAGACCTTTGTAAATTTTTGCTTTGAATGTATTTAATTTAATTCAATGCTGTCGCCTTCATCTAGACCATGTGTGGCAAGGAAATATATTAATTTATTTGTAATTGCAAGTAAGGAATGTGGATGATTGTAATTTAGCAGTAATTCATCTAGAATAGTAGAGAAGGAGTTTTTACAGATATCAATTTGTGAGACAGTACTTGGACCAGGCTCGTCTTTTTTTGAATTATTATGGGGCAACTGTATTAAAACCTTTTGTGAAGTAGAGTTTTCTGCTTGTAGTGTCTTCTTATTTTCAATCGATTATTTCTTTGTTTTTTTTCTATGAGAACGGCCTTTCATTGAAGGGATAGATGTCAAATATAATTTTATGTCACCAGTTTTCGAAATTTAGGAATTTGAATATTTCCGCATTTCCTCCATTCTCTGGTATTTCTGTTCTTACCCATTTAACAAATTGTTCTGACATTGATTATATATCTCTTTCGTTTACCCAACAATTGCTTAGACATTTTTAAACAAGAACTAAACAAAAATAATATTTTTAACATGTTGCCTGTACAAATATAAAACTGTTTTAAGATGATGTAAGCTGTATACTAACTATTATTTATAGAGCGAATGCAAGCACGCAAAAATATCATTTGCTTGAATACCGTTGTATCTTATATTGCCATGCTTTTTCCAACTAAACATTTTGCAGAAAATAATAAAAGCGTAAAAATTTATTGCATATGAAATTAACTATCAAAATTTTTCTATTGAACTCAAATGATACATTAAAAATACTAAAGGAAATAGTCTACAAGTACATAAAAACATAGCATTGCAAATCACTTTAATATATAATACAAAAGTACACAATTACCTACATAAATAACAAAACCTAATACAACAAAATTGACAGGATTGTCCCAACACGTTCGTCACGTGTCTGTTAATGAAATCTTTGAAATATTGTAATCATATAATGTCAATATTATTGTTTGCATTATTGTTGTTTTTCACAAACATATATAGGTGAAAAGAAAAGCATAGTGTCTACGTTGCAGTATTCACACTGTAGTTAACTTAAGTTAGGTGGGTTTACATAGGCACGTTGAAAATATCAGTTAGTTCTGTCATTCATATAAATGTTCATATTATTAGTAGAGATATCTAGGGTTTAAGTAAAACAAAGTATAGTCGTCAAATAGTCTCATAGAAGGCGGAAGAATTAAAAATTTAAAAGTATATTAAAAATATAATTATTTTGAATTGTTGTATGGAAGAAGGAAAGAGGGGTGCAGCTTCTGTTCTGCTGGAGCACCCGTAGGTAGAAGTCTGACTTCTGTTCCGTGACGCTCTTACAGTCATAGGAGACCGAGACCTGCTGCTTAAAGTGGATTCCGAACCACTACAAACATTCATGGCAGCGCTGGGACTCGAACCTGAAACCTGTGGCACCGAGAGCCAGACACTTGGCCATTCAGGCCTCAAATCTTTTGAATTGTATGTATAGAAAGTGCCGTAATATATATAAATTATTGAAAAATAATACATGGCATTTACAAAAATTGTAAACATGAATGATAAATTTATAAAGCTAAAATTCTGAAGTTAAAATTTATTTATTTTGATAAACAGAAATTTTACGTTAGATAAGAAAAAGTCACAAAGGCTTAAATAAATTGAGGACAAATTGGACTTGTTTAAGTCTCGAATTTGCTTTTAAATTCCAGTACAATTGGACGTACAATCCAGTACAGTGACGATTGTTCCAGCGTATCTAACATAGATAGTTTGGTGTCCTGATTTGTCCTTACTTTCCGGATCTCTCCAATATGGCACTCTCTTAAGTAGCAGTCACCCGATAAAGTTTTACCGGTTAGCTTACATCCCTTATGGAAGCAGTACAGTAAATTTAACCTGGCTCACCGTGTAATGCCGCATCTGTTATAATTCTATATATAGCGGGAAATGACGAAAACTAAATTGGTTGACAATTTTGGATTGAGTGCTGACCATCAAGCCAGATTATTGAGAATGTGTATCACTACGAAATTTCGTGAAGAAAATACTCATTAGCAAACCATATTATAAAAATTTGCAATGTGTTTTTTCTTGCATGATACTCACCATTATGCCAGGACATTACCAAGAACGTTTACCAGAAAATTAAAGCAAAAATACTGACCTTTAAACCGGATTGTACACAAAAGAGCATCAACAGGATGTCTTAGCCAAAAATACTTACCATTAAATGAAATAGCCAACAAAAAATATTGAGGCACAATTTTATTCGGCAAATATTTACTCGTAGGCAACATAACGAACACACAGAAATATTGTAAAACTTTTTTTCATGAATACTTACCAAACTAATTATAATCAAATATAATCAAATGCGGTCTTACTACATATCAAGATTAAAAGATAGCATTTAAATTTAGTAAGACAATGTGTGGAATAGTAGTCTAAAAAATAAACCTTATTTTTTTAATTTGCATAAGAATCTGAGAACAGCAACTATTAATGCAGTGATAAACAATTTACTTCAGTTACAATTTATAATATTTTAAGATAATTTTAACAGAAACAATTTTAGATAATTTTAACAACAACAACAAATTAACAAAAAGTTTCTTCCTCAATTGACGTTCGACTTGGAATGGCAAAACACATCCTATGACATCTACGAACTGTTTTCTGTGCCTGATTATGCATTTTCTCTCCTCTGTAAAGATCTGAAGTGCAATAAGAACCATTTAATTTGTTTCACTGAGCCGTGTATTAAAAGGATTACATTGAAATGCTCTCCTCATACTTTTCTCTCCTCTGTAAAGATCTGAAGTGCAATAAGAACCATTTAATTTGTTTCACTAAGCCGTGTATTAAAATGGATTACATTGAAATGTTCACCTCGCAATGCTTTTCAATTCTTTGTAAAGATCTGATGTGCAACAAGAACATTCAAATATTTTCATTAAACCATGTATTAAAAGGATTATATTGAAATGCTTTTAAAATAAGAGCAAATTAACTCCGTTTTATTTCAAATATTTTATTTAACTTTTTAAAATATCAATAACAAGCATCCCTTTATGCAAATGCAATTTGAAATTAATCTCATAAAGTAAACATTTTAGTGATTTAAAAGGATATGGGGCAAGGAAGTTTTCAGGTTTTTGAAACTTCGAGTACTAAATAAATCATATAAAAATGTTTTTCTTAAAGACGATATTTAAATTTGCTATTTCATAAGAGGCTAGTGGAAAGCAATTAAACAAAATTGAAAAATCTATAAAAAAAGTCAGTCAATTATTCATTACTATTATATAAGTGTACAGTTATTGCGATTTAATAATATTTGCAAAAAGAGAAAAAATTTATTTTTACAAAATTAATTACATTAAAAAATATTCGTTGCTTGTGTTTATTTATGATTCATGCCGTTTTTATGAAAAAAAAAATATTATTTTGTTTAATACTAATTAAAAATCTTATTTACAAAGACGATTCTGATTAGTTATATAAACGCTATAGTTATATAACATGACAGAAGAATATTTTCATAGTAATGTTGCATTAAAAAGGATAATTATTTTACTTTAGTTTATCATCATCACCAACATTCTCATCATTGGCGCAACAATCCCCTGGTGGGCCAAGGCCGTCTGCTTGCTGGCAAATTTTGAGACAGGAGATGTTTTCTTTTTGCAGGGTAGGGTTTCAGCCCCTACGCCCAACCTTTATTTTATGCTTTATTATAATTTGATATTAGCAAGAAAAGCTCTTGAAATAAGTTGTTATTTTTGAATTTCGAGGGCATTTACCAAGTCATTTGCAACTGGAACGGCAGATGCAATGAGAAAAAAATTTGAACACAGAATTCGTACATTTAGAAAATATTCGTACACTTTTATTAATATTTTAAAAGGGCCTGAAATTTCAATTCTTGAAAAATCTTTTAAAAAATTTACTAATATACTTATGAACAAATTTTGTATTTTGCAATTTATTTTAATTAAAACAAATGACTCGTTTACATATTTAGAACAAAAAAAAAGTCAAATTCGTCATTGTAAAAAATATTAATACACTCAAAATACTTTATAAATTTTATTAGAAAGAGTTTACTATTAATAATTTCAAAATTCAAATTTTATTTTTTTTTCAGCATATGTATTAAAAAGCGTCTTAAACAATTTGCAAACAACTTTCATTTTTACAAAGATTTCAAATCAAGACAATAAATTTGAATTTTTAGCATGTACGAGTACTTTTTATACCTTAAAACTTTATTCGTCTTAGGGTTTTATTAATTTTTAATTAAAAAAATTATAAATATTTTCATAACTTTTTTAAGATTCTAAGTAAAAATAGTTTTTAAAGCTTATGATAATTATTACCACGAAATGTGCCCTTTGTTAAATAAAAAAACCCCGTGTTTTTCACTATAAATCGGCATTGTCCTGATTTTTTCTACACTCACTGCATATAGCACAGTAAGCATTGACTGCAGAAGGCCTCTGTCAATGCACTCATATTTTGTAAGCACAGTCTAAGACGAACACTTTTAAAAGTTTCACCTGGCTGTCTTTCGTCTAAAACAGGGGTCTCCAAACTACGGCCCGCGGGCCAAATCCGGCCCGCCAGTGTCATCCATCGGGCCCGCTACAGTGAATAGCTTATTGTTGCTGTAATAAGTTTGATAAAAAAACACAAGATGATAATAACTCGGTTTTATTGACTTGCTAGGTATAGCTTAATGGCAACCATAACATGCAGAAAATTTAACTTAAGCATAACAAATAACAAGTAATTGAAATGAATCCCTCTAACATTATAAACTAGTGAACATCCCGCTGTTACCCTCGGTAGTTATGTTGGGGTAAAGAGTATCGCATATATATGTATATCGATGCCTGGAATGTAGTTATATAACCTGAATCAAACATATGATTTTTATCCTGAAAATCCTTCATGAACGGAAAAGCTAAATTAATGCGAATGAAACTGCGGGGTATCCACGTGTAAAAAAATACTAATGAAATTTATGTAATTGTGATTTTTCACTGACAGTAGTTTGTGGTTAGCAAGCGTATGCTCGCTCAGAGCGCGTACTCGGCGACTGGTTTAGAAAACATAGATAATGGCAGAAAAATGAAAACAGTTTTGGCCCTTGGTAGTTACTGGAGTAAACAGTATGGCCCTAAGGCTGGAAAGTTTGGAGACCCCTGGTCTAGAACAACGCGGAAATGCGTTTCGACTAATAGATTTATTATATTCATTCTGACATTAACATGGAAGCTTTCGGTTTGTCTTCATTTGCCGAATTTCGAACTATTCACCTGTACTTCGGGAGTGCGGCGCGCTGTCCACAGGGTTGGTCAGATCGTTTAAATTTGCAATAATATAAAAAAAATTAATTTCTAGATTCTAAATGCAATACCAATATTTAATAGAACCCCTTTTATGAACACACTCAAATTATAATTCTGTTTGTATTTTTTCTTTGTGTGATATTTTTTTTAAAAAAAGAAAAATCAAAGGCCTTTTATAAAAGTTTTTATGAAGGTGAGTTAAATTATTATCCAAAATGTTATGCCATATTGTCTAGTTCATAGATTTTGTCAAGACTTTCGTCATATATTCGACATTAAATGATATTAAATTAAAAGATTTCATTACAAATCTCGGGTTTAATTAGTAATTGAAACATAATAATGAAATAACATAAATCATAAATCATAATGAACATAATGAAATAAATATAAAACATATGAAATAAATATAAAACATATGAAATAAATATAAAACATATGAAATAAATATGAATCAAACATAATGAAATAAATATAAAACATACAATTTAAACGTATTCTATGCCTTTCTCTATCTCTAAATCATTAGTTCAATATTTTTCTTCACTTTACTTTTGTAGCTGTACAGCTGTGTTAAGAAAAAATTAAATTACTAATTAAATTAATACAAATAACACAATTAATTAAATGCATTGCAATAACGCAATGTATTTTTTTAAAACAAATTTATATTATTCATAAGTATAAAAAACAAATTCCTGTAATTATAAAACTATGCATGAAAAGATAAGAGATCTTTCTTATAAATATGAAGTTGTCTTGTAAGTTGTTGCTAAAAAACATCGTAAAATCTTGTAAATTGTGTTTCTCTTGCAAGATTGTTTTTGTAAATATGGAATAATCCTTCTAGATTATTCCATAATTATAAGAAAGGACTTGCAAATAGCAGATAAATTTATTTCCTAAATTACTTTCAAGAATAATAATTATATTCAAATAAATGTAGAAGACAAGTTGTTTAATTACTTATGAAAAATATAATTATTTGGCCAAGAAAAATTAATTTTTTGCTAAATAGCAAAGATGATATACGAAAAATCTATAAGCCACAAATTATAAAAACCATCAATTACTAACAAATATATTTAAAATGAATTTTTAAAAATTAATTAATTTTAATTTATTAAAAAATTAATTTATATTTTAATTTATTTTTAAAGTCATTTTTATTAGTCTTATGAATGTTGTTAAAAACAATCAGGTCTATCTTAATTTTTATTTTCGTCATCAAATTAAATTTGTCTATACAGTTGTGATTGTATATCAACAATTTCTGTAATTGCTTGCAAATGATTGTAGAACGTGTTATTTCGGAAAACTGTAAACAACTTAATAAGATTAAGAATTAAAGGTTTTTTTTTGTAGTTAACCATTTTTTAAAGAATATTTTTACTATAGAATACTGCAAATTGTAAAATGTTATTATAACTAGGGATTGAAAATAGCTAACAACTGGTATAATTAAAATGACAACTATATGGCGAAAGTTGCTCTTTCAAAGAATTTTTGAAATGATATTGATTCAAAAAGTTTTGTAAATTATAACTATTTTCTACGTTTTCTATGAGAAGAATTTATATCACTATTTAATTTAATGCTGTAAAAAGGGCTGTGAGGATACATAGATCGTAATTTTTACTGTAAACATTGAGATTTTCATGTACTCATTTTATTTATTTTTTTGGAATTCTGTTTACTGAAAAATAACCAAAAGTTAAAGAAATAATGAAACTAATATAGTTTTTATTTTACTTAAATATCAGACTATACTTTTTATTGTTTTTCTAAAATATTTCCTTTTACATCAATTAGAATTTCTTGGCATTCCAAATGATTCAAGAAATCTATGATCGAAAAAAAGTATTAGGAATCAATATTTTTGTTTATTGCCATGGTGGACATCTTTGATTGTTCATTTTTGCCTTCTTTTTTTTCTTAGTAACTATCGCTAAATTAGCAATATTTTTGTTTATTTGCCATGGTGAATGTCTTGGATTGCACTTCTTTACCGTCTTTTTTTCTTAGCAACTATCGTTAAATTAGTAAGATTGTAAGTTCGATCACAATGTATGTTGTTCTCTTCAAATGCGGTTTGAGAAAGTTAAAAGTTTGGTCACCCCTGATATAAATTAATTTTGATACTCGTTTGTATCTGTGTTTACTTCAGGTATATAAAATACATATTAATTGCTTGTTTAAAATATTACTAAACTCTAATTATTTCGCATTAACTTTCTTATAGCGTAGTTTCCCTAAGATATTCTTGCGTTTTTTTACAAAGATTTTATGCAGAATCCAAGCATCTCTTTTAAGACAAATAACAAAGACGAAAACATAATTATCTCTTTTTTGTGATCTTTTCTTTCCTTTTATATAGGATTTTTCATATATTTTGCTTACGACTGGCACAATAGTCTCTATAATATAATTATAAACCATGAAATAACATCTTATAAGATATATAAAACAAGAGTTATGAGCAATGTATTAGAACTGAAAATATTATCGGTAAATTAAAAAAACACATATTAAACTCAAAATAGCATTATTCTCTTTGCATTCAGAATTATTCAATTAATAAAAAAATTGTTTCAACAATATTTACAAAAATTTTTTTTTCAACCATAAATGACGAATCGATACTTTATAATATTTGCTTATAAGTGGAAAAGAAAATACATTATAATGACACCGTAATTTTCAAAGTTTTGAATTTGTTTCAGATAATTCAGAGAGTTGATTATGTTTTCAATATTTCAAAAATTTTACACATTTTAGAGATACGTATGTTAATAAGAACTTATTCCAAGTTCCATTAAATTATTTATTTCAATTTGTATCGTTATAATTTTTTGGCCTTAAAAAAAGGTTTGTAAAAATAAATCTAATTAAGGCCCAGACTTCTACTACAATTCGAAATAAAATTTTGATAAATGTAGCTTTGTAGCTTTGTTTTAATTTGTACGTTTGTGTTTTGGTCTCATAATTTTAACTACACGAACATTACTTCTACTTCTCTTTTCTCTTTTGATTTAATTTTTATAAATTCCGTTATATTTTATTTAAATAAAAACACGAAATTTAAAATTATTCCCCATAATTTTAAAATTACTATATTTTTTAATGTCATAGAAACTTCAATTTTTTTTGAAGAGATTTGTTCACTACTGATTTATATTCATGCATTAAAGGTGTAGGAAAATTGTTTTATTTTTTTGCTCTGTTCCAAGTTAGGTAAAGAAAGATAAACTTTTTCAATGTTTAAAATCTTTAAAAATACTGTTTCCTCTTGAACAAATAAACAAAAAGAAGGAGGTAACATTACAATTAAGGCTTTTAAATCTTGTATGCTAGTCTTTCACATTTTTGGCAATTTTTTTAATTTCTCCTCTATTAACAAGTCACAGTTTTCTCTTGAACAAATAACGAAGTAGGTAATAGTACAATTAAGACTTATAAACCTAGAATGTTAGTCTTTCACATTTTTGGAAATTTTGTTAATTGTTCCTACCTTACCGAGCAATTTTTTCATGTTAATTATTATTATTATTAGTAGTAATAATAGATTTAGTGGTATTTATTATTGATTGTATCTTATTTAACACTGTAAGTCTCGTTGTGGTGCATAGTAAGTATTATTCTTTCAAATAGCATAGACATATATGTAAAATATAATAAATTATACTCATTCCACAGTTTAATAGATGAGATTTTCTCTTTCTATGCGACATAATTTAAACTGTTAAACCTTCTTTATTAATTAATAACGTCATTCTTTTCCATTTTCCTTGAAAGCAGCATAGTTATTTTGAAAAATTTCTAGCATTTTTTAAAACATTTAAATAAATTTTCGAAATTATTACTATAAATCGATTTATTTTAAATAAAGTGAAACAATTATAAAATATTTCATCTTGAGAATTATATTTCATTTTCAGTTAAAATGCATTAGTTTGATTACATGATAACTAATATTTGAAAAATTTAGCGTGATTATTTAAAATTAGAACTTAATTTAGATAATCCATAAATGTTGTTATGTTTTGCTTCGATTGACATTTTAATAATCATGAAATTTAGTTATATTTACTCTCAAATTGCTATAATGAATAGTTGCTATATAATGCAGGAGTAAAATTTCATTTTTCATACTTATATGGTAATATCAACAATATTCAATTAATTTAGTTATTTAATTCCGTCTTCTACTTTTAATTATTAAAGAAAATGTAGCTCACTAAGTGGTCATTTATAAACATATGTAAAGTATAATTATTTATTTGAAGTAAACAGAAAATTATTGTAATGATACTTTTATGAGTTTAACAATATTTGTTTCACCCCTCCAAAAAGAAAGAAAAAATCCCCTCTACTCAAGTACTTTTTCTTATATGCACATATATTGCGAAATCCGGTATGCATAAAATTGGCAAATGGCAAATTTCAATAAGTTTATTATCTAGATATTGTCATTTTTTATTCTTCCTTACCGAGAAGTCGGCCTCAAATATAAAATAAAATTATTGTTTTTATAGCAAATGGGGCTAATTTAGTTCAAATACACAACAAATGCATATAAGAACTTTGTTGAAAAAGTAGTTTCTGTCTTTTTTAAGAGAAGGTAACTAAATTATAATTAAATAATATAAAATGAAACAAAGTAGTCAGTAGTCTTAGTTCGACTTTCTATTTTGTCTGCTTATATGGCTTTTTAGCTTCAGTTTGTAATACTGTTAATCCGTTTAGATATATTTCACGGTGATTATAATGAAATAACCGTTTTTAAGCTTATATCTAGCCTTTCGCCCATTATTTTCTTTACATTCTAGTTTTTCATAAGTCATTTTATGGACATTATTTACATTAACTAATATAAAACTTAAAATTAAATTACCTTGAGGAGTGGTTAGCCGATCTCTCCATAATGGATTAACTGTAGGCCAATACACATGTGAAGGTCTTCCTGGAATATCACCAAGTCCGAGCTTATGCAGACTAGGATTAGTTGGAGAAAAGTACATTCCGGGTCCTACTCCTAGACTAAACCTTGGCAGGGTTGCACCTAATGTTCCTAGAGTAGGAGGCGATGTCATCGTAGGTCGACTGAGAATGTCATTGATACCATGTGGAGTTGCTGAAGATGCTGGTATAACTATTGAAGATTTCACTCCAGATGGCTGAGTAGCAGATCCTCCATATGGTCCAAGGGCTGAAGCTTTGATTTCTGCCATTGTGTGCAAAGCTGCCAGTGGAGGGCTAGCACCCAATAAAAAGTTCTGTCTTGACACTGCTTCCATGTTAAGATTCAACATAGAAAGCATCGAACTAGCACTGGTTGATGTAGATGGAGGATTAAATTCTAACATCTTTAGGTTTAAGAAGAAGTCTTCAGAAACATCGAAGTATAAAAAAATTGTCAATATTCTTTTTTTACCTTTTATATAAGTTAACAGTCAGTAAAGATGAAGATATTGTTTAAGACAGTTTCAGAGATTTCGATGAACTGATAAATTTCTAATGCAAATCGATCAAATGATTTAAGCTATATTTGTAAGATTTAGAATTAACACCATGCTAACTTAACTTTGTTGATTATTTAAAACATGTCCTAAAAATGAAAAGATGTTATTCCATTAACTTATTCGGAGTCTAATGAAACACATTTATGAAAATATATATTTGCATACGATGTAATTACTGAGTTTTCCAACATCTTCGAGGTTGTGCAGCACGAAAATAGAAAAAAACTTAAATATGATATTTAATCTCAATTGATGCAATTGATGAATATTCAGTTTAGGTTCAGTAGTTATCAGTTCAGTTAATATCGTGAATAATTAAATGCCTCCTTATATCCAGTGAAAGTTCCACTTAAACTTAAGGAACTAACTTAATCGTTTCTATTGAACTTTAAAAATTTTTATACTGGTCGATTTTATAATCGCAATTGATGTAATTGCAAAGTTCAATATTTAAACTCTCTTTAACTAATTGATAGAATTAAGATTAAATTTTATACCAATCTGATTAATGGAAATAAAAAGAAACATTTTTTGGTAAACGCATTTTACTTAACTTTAACATGTTTTAAAAATAATTAATCGCTTCGTTGAAAATTAACTAAAATGGTACGTCAACAAAATCTTGGCATTCTCTTCGAAGGACTTACTACAACCACTTTAACTTCAATGTTTGTTGAGGGATGGAAGATGAAATTCTTCTGATTTCTCAATATAACAATTTTCCGTATCTCATTGAAATTAAATTGTTATATTCCACGAATTTTTCAATTCTGCTAGTCCTTGTTGACTCAGTATATTTCTAGACAGATAGATCGTCACACGGGTGACTGTGCGGATAGCTTACGTTATTCTGATCTGATGTATCATGAAATCGCGGCCTCTAAGGAATACATCACAAAAGGAAGCCTCACGTCCGAAGTCATGGCAAGGGAATCGTTTGAAGACCGCGGCACAAGCTTCTGAAGTGGAATGGGCGTGATAGTTTGGATAGGAGGGGCTAAAGTTACTTCTCTCATAGGACAGCCATCGAGGGGCGTGGTTCAAATCCCAACATTCGTATGTGTTGTGTGAGTACAACTCTTCTGTCGATACAACTGGTGATGGGTTGAAACTCAGAACTCCTTGGAACAACGCAGGACAGGAAGTCGCAGGTGAGTGACTGGATTGTTTCGTTTTGCGCTTGGGGAAGAGCATTGCGCCAGGGGCTGTTTGAAGGGAAGGGGGAGGGAAGGTAATAAGAAACGCTAGATGTCTGGTAATTCATCACATCAAAACTGCGTTTATGTTATGTAATTCGGTATTGGACAATTGGCAAAATATGGTCAGATTTTCATTGACTGTATAAAAGTACGGACTTGTATAAACTGGAAAAGGAAATTTGGAATTTTTTTTCCGGTTTATTTTTTTCAGAATGGTTTATGATATTTAAATTAAAGATGAACGCGTTAAAAAGATATTGCAAATTAAAAAAAGATATTGCAAAAAAAGATCAAAAAGATAAAAAAAAAAAAAAAAAAAAAAAAAGATATTGCAAATTAATCGAGGTTTTATTTACTTAAAGCTCAGTTTACTATTTCAATTTACTTTTTCGTTATTTATTTCTATATATGTTTATATGCGGCATATTTGTAAATATATCCTTTATAGTCCTACTACAGTGCGCTTGTGTTTTGTAGAGTAATCATATTATTCTACAGATTAATCAATTATATTATTATATTTATATTATATTATTATATTTATATTTATATTATATTATTATATTTATTAATCAATTTATAAGAATTATTTTTTCAACATTAATTCTGTTTACAGGAAGAGAAAAAAAACATCATAAAATCAAAGAAACAAAAATTCGAAAAAAAATTGAAAAAAGAATAGGGAAAGAAAAAAAAAAAAAAAATTAAGAACATCTAGAAATTTTTTAAGAAAAAACATAGAAATTGTTTTTATTTAAAATTAGTGTACATTTATTTATTTACCTCATATTTCTGTTGTTTAAAGTTAGTTTTAGAAAAACGATTCTATTTTTGTTGTGCAAATAATTAAATGTATTCAAATAATGTAATTGTAAAATTCCAGTGTTAGATAGAATAACCTGAAAACTTTTTCTCAAATTAATTTACAATTTTTTTAATTTAAAAAAAAAAGGGATATAAAAATAGAGAGAAGGATTACTTATCTTACCTTATTGAAGAGAATTATTATAGACAGAAGCATGTTACCTTATTGAATATATATAGAAATCGCGAAACTTTTGCCAAACTTTTTACTTAAAAATGTAACTTTATTGATATCTGTTAAGGATAGGATAGGTCTCATATTTAAAGAACTATTTCGCATTTTCAATCAAGGCATATTTTTGATAGCTTCTTTTTTTTATATTTAATTCACTCAAGTATTGTTTCCATTATTATCCATTATTTGTTTCCATTATACGATTTTCCATTATTATTATAATGAAATAAAACATAGTTTAAAGATAATTCTGGAGTAACATTATAAGCATTTGTATAACAGAATTAATTTGTCAGTATGTTTTTTTAATACGCAGGTACAACAATTTTTTTAAAATAGTTATTAACACCACTTAAAGCACATGTACAACAATTTTTTTTCTTTTAACATAAATGAAATTTCATTTTATTATTTCAATTAGTGCAAAATTAAATTTTTAAAATTTTTTGTTTCCTAATGTTTATTATATATATATATTATTTATTTTACAGTTTTAATGTATTTGAATGTACTTTCTTCCTGAAATTATATTAATTTTTAATCGGTTTATTTGTTTACTTTCATTAATTTTCCAACTTATTAATTTTTATGATTTCTTTTATTAAAAATTTTTCGCATTTTCCAAAATTTTCTAATTATGTGATATTACACTTTTTAGACATCTGAATGAATGTAAATATGGAAAAGTGTCTAAAAACGTATTGACTGCTTTAATTAATTTATTTGGGTGCATACGCTGCTACCCATGCTAATCTTTTAAAGTTTAATTATTAATTTTAAAGAACTATTTTATGTTTTTTTTTTCACTTATATTGCTGTTAATATGGGATAGCAAAATCTCCAATACCTTCAAAATCGTTTTTTTTTAAATGCGTTGGTTTATTTTATCCCACTTATGGCTATATATAAATATTTCAATAATAAAAAAAAATTATTTTCAAAAATTTCAATTGATATTTTTTCTTAATAAAATTTCATTACTGAAAAAATTTCAAAAATCTCATTTGCATTATAGTAGCATAATAGTATACATTGAAAGTTGAGAATAAAATTAAGATTTAATTTCATATTGTTAAATATTAAATTATGAAAGTTGTTGTCATTAATACATTTTTGGGGGATTCCCTTATTTCATTTATTGTTCAGTATTTGCTCATGTGCATTCCCGATTACATTTTCCATTTAGATAAGTTCAGAAATGCAATATAGAGTAAAGAATACTAAGCATCTATAAATTTTTCTACATCACCTAGTATCACACTAACATTAGTGTTTGAATTTAGCTGGCATAATATGCGAGTATATATATACAGAAAGTGTAATAAAAAGAATGAAACGGTTTTTTTCGAAGTGCATGACACAAAACCACAGCTTAAAAATTGTTTTCACAAACTAAAAATTAATTATTTGTTTAATATTTTTAAAGAATAATATAATTTAATCTTATAAAAATATCTATCAATTTAAAATATGTATTTTGTGTGACTAATATATAGAAATACGATATTTATTATTTAATTTACGTCATTACAAAAAAGCTCCCAAAGAGTAGTTATGAAATTCACAACTTAAAATTATAAAAACTATATAAATTTATTTAATTTGTATAAAAAATTTAAAAGTTGAAATTTAATAATAAATGGAATGTGCTGTTGAATCGTAATATGAAGTAAAACTTATAGGACTAGAGAAATATAATCTAGTTAAAAACAAAATGAATGTTGAAAAAGACAAATAAATTTGTAAATCTGTTAAAAAGGTAAAAGATTAGTATAGAAGTTTTTAGTGATTTGAATGTAGATAAGAATCTTATAATAAATAATAATAATCTTAGAATGCTATGCAGTTTTTAAACAGAAAATACTCATTATATATATATTTTTTAAAATTATATTGTTTGAATATTTAACCTATAAATGATTTGTATGAAGCAATAGAAAGAATTTGAAAGAACAATGCCATTTAATTAATAAAAATAATTGCAAACAGATTTATTTTTTAACGTAAAAAAAATGGTAATCATACTAAATAATATTTTTTCAACAATAATACACAATCCATAAAGAATAACAGTATTGCCATGTTAATGAAAGTGCTATGTTTATTAAAAAAAATATTAAAAATATTTCCTTAATAAACAAACACGATACATTTTAAAAAACTTTATAAGTTAATAGACGATGGTGTTCAAAAGTTAAGTTACAGACACAAAACATGTGTTTTCTCGATTAAGAATAAATTTGTTGGAAAAAAATTTAGTACACAGAATGAAGTAGTCAACAGTAACATAACAAAATAAATTGGAGTAAACTTTCCAGTTAATAAGAGTGGGGCATACCGCGTAATGTTACAAGCCTCGTAGCTGGTCTTGATGCTAAAAATGAGGCTGTTGCCAGAAGTTTTGATCAACAACCTCATTTCACCGTTTTTAGAAAAAAGCGAGGATTTTAAAGACTGGGGAGGCGGGGAAGTCCTCGGAGAGGGTTTAACATCTTACAATGGCTCTTTCTACAACATGCAGAACATGTTCTATGGAATTTAGGTCTGGTAACCCCTTCCTACAATAACATTTCCTCCAAAAGCTGAGCACTGTGTGACTATTCTTCAAATAAAATCGCTACCAACACTTCCCCCAGAAAGCATTAATAAGGTTTAAGAACATCATCGTTTTTACAGTCAAAGAATCCTCCTCAAAGTCATTGAGAGGTATATGGGTACCCAATAAGCTTAGTCTCCGCATAATGATTCCACTTACAACAAAGTAGTCGATTTTCCTTATGTTAGGTACAGATTTGCAGATAAATTTACAGATGTACAGATTTTCTCCAGATAAAGACTAGTCTTGAATCATAAACCGATCTCGACCTATTAATAATGAGGACCTGTTGTGAAAACCAAAGAAAGATGTTAATCCCTCTCCAATGGCTTAAAATTCTTAAAAAAAAATTTTTTTTTCAATAATGGAATTTTGTAGACCCCAATTCTGTTGGTCCAAGAATAATGTTCCTGGCTTTAAAAAACATATTCTCTTCTACAATATGTTACTGGGAACTCATATCACTACCACTATACTACGACTAGTAGCAAGTTTTATTCTTCATTTATAAGAAGATTTTTTTTTATTTCTCTGCATTTGTTGTAAAAATTAATAAAAAAAATAATAATGAAAAAAAAAAAAAAAAAAACTACCATTTTTATTCATATTATTAAAATTTTTAATTTTAAAGATAATTATTTAAGAATAATTATATTATAAGAATATGCATGTTATAAAAAATTGAAATTGATTGATTGATTAACTAATAAAAAATTATGAAAATTAATTGTAAAACTTATAATTAATTGTTAAAAAATATATGAATTCCGTTGTAGATAAGCACCGTAAACATTATTTGTTCACTGTAACATTTAGGACAACTGAAATGCATCCCTATGTTTATGATATCCTTAATTTTCTTTCATCTTTATTACATTTGAAAATGCATATTTTTTACACATGAATAAAACGTACGTTTCTTAGACACAATTTTTAAACATAAATTTTTAACACGAACATTTGAAAATATTCATCAAATGTATAATATACAGCTTATTATTTCATTTTCTGACGTACATCATCACTCACCTAATACTTACTCATTATTTATACGACAAGAGGATTGAATTAGGAAATAAGGCAATTACACTAGCACTGCTAATTGCCTACAGCATCACCGTTTCATAATTCTACTAATAATATTCAGGGTGATTTGATAGTGGCTCAGCGCTCCAGATTGTCTTCCGGGATGGGTTCACTTTAATTTCTAACCCATCTTATCCCAGGGTACTCGTTTCCTAGGAGTCATAGATTGTCCTACACCCCTCTTCCCATCGGAAAGGGGAGGGCAAGGGGTGAGAAACTTCCAATTAATTAAATCTGTCTTCTCTCACCCCTGGCTCAGGACTATCCGTTTAACGAGCCTTCCGTTAGAGGACAAATAGCACTCGACTCGTGTTAAACTAATTAAAGCATAGCAACTTGCCATCTTAACTGTTCCGCTTTTCGACTATCTGCTTCAATCTGTCCATTCGTTGTAATGTATTTCGTTAAATAGTTTTTCACAAATAGGGGATTAAAAACGCGATGTATCCCCATTTGAAAGGCAGGGAGAGTTTTTCGGTTGTTATTACAATAACATGTATTTTATTTTATTTTGCTAAATTTTATTAAATAATGAATGGTAGATTAAAATTATCATCTCCATACTTAATATCTGTAATATTATGTAAACTACATATTAAGTATGATATATTGATGCAATGCACAGATCTCTGATAAAATGATAATCTTTCTTGTTCTATGTTTCTTTTGGTTGGGTATGGAATGGTAACATCAATAAAATTTGTGATTTATGATGCTACGTTTAATGAAAAGTTGCTAGAATACAATTTACGTGTAGTGAATATCGTGGTGGTTTTGTCATATAAAATAATCGTGTTGCTAGTTAATTATTTGGCAGTTCTTTACCGATTTCCTTATTGATATGTTGTGCTCTTTATGTATACATTTATATAATACTATTCCTTACTTTATTATATACTTATACTTATACCTTATTATAATTTTTATTATTATTTTACAATTATTTTTTATAATTTAATTATTTTTTATAATTTATTAAACGATATTTGAATTTTGAAATTTTGAATATTAGTAATTAAAAAGGAAAGCGTCTAAAAATGAATTGATTAAATAATAATTTATTTATATACAAAAATGTATTTTACGATTAGTAAAACATATGTATTTGAATGTTCGTTTGAATTGATGGCATTATTTCTTTACATTTAAATGTTTACATTAAAAATTTTACAGTGAAAGACCCCTATTTCAAAGACTCAAATCCTAAAAAGCTGAAATAAAAAATCATTAATATAAACATTCTATTTTTAATCTGATAAAAAAAAATAAACCTTATTTTATTAAAAGTAACTAATTCTACATGGGGTGTACATTAAAGCATTATTTAGTGACTGAATTTAGAAAGTTAAAATTTCTTCAAAATATAATATTCAATAAGCTCTATTAGAAGTATTTTTATTAATAACTTGCATTAGTTTTCTGTTTGCAAGATAGTAAGATTTGAAATTAAATTGAAAAAATTTATTGATGTTTCTAATTATTATAAGGGCTGAAAGATAATGTTACTGAATTCTCAGGATTACTTTATCACCTTTGATAGTCATTTCTGTTTGTGCAATAGCAATAAAAAGTGGGGAACATTCGCTTGTGACTTATTATTAAGCTTATTAAAATGCGCAATTTTATGAATTCTACTTAATTTATTATTTGGAAGCGTCTTTAAAGATACAGAAATTCCTTCTTGGGAAAAAGAATAATAATTTAAATAATTATTAGAGTTTAAAACATAAATATTTAAGTTTTAAAACTTAATATGTTACTAGAAAATATGGTAAAAATTTTGGACCAGATCTGTTTTCAGCGCTATTCAAGTACTGATAAACTACAAAAGATTTTAAAATATGATCCCAGCACATTTTTTTAAACATATTCTACTTTTTAAAATAAGTTTGAGGTTTCTGCAGGTAATTTAAAAGCTTTATTTATAATTTGAATATTAGTAATTAAAAAGAAAAGAGTCTAAAAATGCATTTGTACATTATACAATTTTTTATTCCGATAAAAAAATATTTTTTACTATTAGTAAAACATATGTATTTAGATGTTCATTTGAATTGATGGTATTGCTTCTTTACATTTAAATGCTGGTATTAAAAATTTTACAGTGAGAGCCCACTATTTCACAGGCATAAATCCTAAAAACCTGAGACAAAAAAATCATTTATACAAAATTTTATTTTTAAACTGATCAAAATAACAAACCCTATTTTATTCATATTCGTAACAAAAATTAAAAGCAAATAAAAAACATATTAACAAAAAAAAGATAAAAGATAAAAAAAGAAACATTAAATTGGTCAAATTGGTATCCTTAATGATTTTTACGAGCTATCATACGATTCTATATTTATATCTAAACGTTGTTTAGTTATAGCTGCTTGAAGGGCTTTCCTATAAGAACACATTTTTAGGTTGTTATTGTATTGTACTTATGATTTATTTGGTTTCTTTCTTTCATTATATTACTTTTCTAGGTATTTAACTTTCAATACTTATATAACTTTTTTTCAATACTTAATACTTATACAACTTGCATATACAAATCCATATTCCCATTTTTACATGAAGAGTTGCTAGGATTTTATTTCTTGTATTTTTGTTCGTCATAAATTTAAAATATACAAATGACATATTACTTAGTATACTGTTTTATAATTTATAATGCATTATACATAAAAGTAATTTAAAAAAATTACGTGTGGGCATAAATAATGGAACTTAGATGAAGTTTTATTTGTTAAAATATTACGCCTTAACCATAGTAACAATCCAAGGCTAACGTCATTTATGTTGATCTCTTACATTGATGCTGCGTCTTTCACCACTGTTTACAACAGAATTTATTGGACATGGTCTCACATATTCTGTACATGATGTTTAAAATAATCATCTCTAAATATTGCTCAACCAGAAAGTTATGTAGAATATGTCATTTTCTATGTTTATTTTTAATTAAAAAATGCCATTATTTTCTGATACCTTCTAAGTGTAACTGGAACTAACCAACTTCTACATTTTACAAAATATAGTATTTAAACTAGAAGTGCTGAAAAATATTGAGCTTTTGAAATAACAGGAAATTACAAGGACAATGGAAAAACATTTGCTTTTGGTAAAAGACTACATTCTAATATTTTCCTCGTAAATAAATTTTGAAAGAAAAACTTTTTATTGCTAAAATATTAATATATTTGTTTTTATTTGTCCGAAATATTTTTAACAGGAAACACGATATAATAATTCTCCAATGAGATGTAATCAATGAACTGCTGAAGAAGATTTGCAAAGATGAATTTTAACTTCCGATATTTGTGCCTTTTTTATATTTTCAAAAATGCTCTTAGTTGTTTCGCTAATTACCAAAGTCAAAATTAATTTCTTTAAAGACTGCCTCAACACTTGAAATAATTATTTACTTAAAGAAAATGACCAATTTCTCATATTTTCAATTTGTAGTCGACTGATATAAGAGCAAAAGACCTACATTTATGCATATATTCTATACATAAGTGAGGGTGTTTGCAGTAGATAAGTAATTCCTAATGGTATGTAGGTAAATCTGATTTCTCATTTAATCTCGCTAATAACTGATCTTTCGAGAAATAAAAAATAACTTCTACTAAAAGATTTTAAGTCATGCAGAAAATATTGACACTTTTCAACAAGAAAACAAATCAGGAGATACCTCAAGTATCTGCATAAAAAGAAAATTTTGATATTATTAGCTTGATGCGTAAATTAATAACAGAACTTGAAATAATTATTTACTTAAAGAAAATTAATAATTTCTCATTTCCTCATTTTGTGGTCGACTTTTATTCACATATGAGCAAAACATCCTTTATAGTTTAATAATTAAAATTAATAACAAAAACCTAACGATTTTTCACTTGCCTTGACAAATATAATCCTTTAAAGATTATTATACATTTAGTAGTTCTGAGTATTTATTATGTAATTAAAGCTCTTGATAGCATCTGGCTATTAATCGTAGTTTTCTAATTTTAAATAGTTAGTTAATCCTTGATTGTGTTCATATTCCCCTTCCCCCTCTGAATAAAAGAAATGTCAACTGGAACAAAACTTCGTTACTGTAAAAAAAATTCAATTCCTTCCAACAGTTACGACTCGAAAGAACCCGAAACCAGGTGTCCCGAATAGAGGAACATTTCATACACCTTTGGCCTGGGATGTATTCAAGATCGAAAATAAAAGGCATGACCACTGCTGGTTAAAGTGACCGAGACTGTCCGACGCTTCTCTTTATATCTGCATTTAACCCGTGACGTCAGGTGGGGGATAAAGGGGGTGAGGGGAAGAAAAAGTGTCATCAGCGGGTATCGGTGTTGGGGGAGAGAAATCGGTGGGGGCTTTCGGGATAAATCCCTCATTTAAAAGTGCGAAAGACAACATCTGGCGACCGGCACATTATAAAATCCAATTCTGGGTAGCAGACTTTAAGTAGGATGGGGAAGACACAGATACAGGAGGTGGGAATAGTATGAAGGAGTGTTGGCAGCGGCACCGTTTTTAAACTTGCGAAATGTGTCGTTTACTGGTGAGAGAGGGGGATAGAATAACCCGTGTTCACATCAGACAGACTTACAAATGCACTTGGAAGAAGTGTTTTTATTCTTTTAGCTGAATATTTTACCCCCCTCCCCTGTTCACCCACCCTTTTTGTAGCTGTTACGTTCACAGAACTTTAGTTCCCCCTTTGATTTTTTTTTAATATTTTTTTTTATTTTCTGATTCTGATGAGATAGACGATTTATAAACTTATTCCGTTATGGTGCCTTTTTTGTAATATTTTTTGGGATTTTTTTTTTAGGAGCCGCCGGCTTCCTTCTTGATGTCGAGAAAGAGTAAAAAACAAGAGTGGAGAGATTCAGAATGTTCTTTTCATTTTTTGGTGGCACTGGAAGAGTGTTGAATAATATATGATGGCCTGCAAAAATCGACTTCAAAAACAGATTTGAGCTCGATCGTATATATACACTCCTTGATCTTAAAAGTATAAAAAAAAATGGATGAATTATTATGGAATTTAAAAATGGCATCAAAGTTAACTTTTCTTAAAAATTTTAAAAATCAAAATTGCACTTAAAATTACCACATGCACGATACACTGATTTTTGAAATAATTGATTACACTCTACTTGGGCAATTTTTATCGTGTTACTATGAGTTTTATTTTATGCATAAATGAATGAATCGTTAACATATAAATATGAATGAATCCTTAACATATAAATATTTCAATAACTTATTGTATTGTGTTTCCATTTTACTATTTTCTTTCTTTAATAAATCAGCTTCAGGATAATTATGAAGGAAATAATGAACTGATGTCTTAAGAATAAATAGTTAATAAAACAATTAACAAAAGTCAGAATAAATTTCATTTATTATAGCCATGAAAATTTAATTGATTTTCATAATGCTAATCAACAATATATTTTTGTGCTATTCTTTTAGTTTTTGTGTAGATACTGCGTATAATTTATAAAATAATCAAACAAATATTCTAATAATATTTAATCAAGAGCTCTTTGCAATTATCTCCAATTATTTTGAAAAATAAATTCTTTTTTTACTAATTTTTTAAATACATGCAACCCTTTTAGCAGAAAATTGATGAGAAAAGAAAACCGACAAGTTTAATTAATTTTATTTTTATAATTAATAGAAGATAGAAAGAAAATCACACTTACTAAGTAAAAGAGACAAGTTTACTTATCTGAAACCAAGAAAAATTTTAGTTTTTAAAAACTGGAAAACTTTTCTTATTTAGGTAGAAGTAATTGTTTTTTAATTATTAAAAGAGACAAGTTTACTTATCTGAAACCAAGAAAAATTTTAGTTTTTAAAAACTGGAAAACTTTTCTTATTTAGGTAGAAGTAATTGTTTTTTAATTATTATTTTATTGATGCTTGAATAATAATAAATTATTATTTGACATAAAAATGGCAAAATAAATGAGTCATTAATGTAAAATTAGGGAATATATGAATTGGAATACATGAATTATGAAACACACACACACACAGAAAGAAGACCTCAATTATTAACATTGTTTTATTAACCTTATCTTAAATGTTTTTGATTTGTTGTTATTAACGTTTCATATGACTAATGGCTGTTCTTTACTCCGTGTATCTCTAAAGAGCAATCGCAGAACTGATTATATTTATTTAAATTAATTCATAGATTATTCATTGCCTCTTAAGCTCATTCGAGGATCTTGAGAATCTTTTTCCAGGAATTTCTTTTATTGTTATTGTTTAAGATATTGTTTTCTATTTATATTTCTTAGCAGACGATACATGATTCTGAAAATATATAAAAGCTTAAAAAAATTTTCATGAACTGTTTTTAAATTTTTTTCATTTTTTTTCGAAACACATAGAAAAATTAATTTCGTATAGAATCTCTGAAATAATGTATATAAAGTTCATTTAAGTAGTGAACATATTACAATATTTATGAATTCCTTATAAATAGTGAAAAGTTAGTAAAAGATAGATTTAAAAAAAATGATAAACATTAATTCTAAAAAAAATTCTACAAAATAAATAAGTAGAATGAATAAAAAAAAGGGTAATAAAGAAAGAGTTAAAATTAAAATTAATTATGTAAAATTAAGTTAGCTAACAAATAAAAGATATTGTAAGACTATATAAGAAGAACAATTGAGGAGTTTCATAATTAAAATGGTTTCTAACTGGAACTGATTAAATTATTTTAATAATCTTATCTTCTGCTTATAAATTACAAAAATATACAAAATATTTATCTTGTTTTATTCACTATGATATCAATTTAGTGGGGACGAATGCTGTAGCTAATTCATCTATGTATTATAATATTTTTTTCATTCTTTTTTTAATTGCATTAAAGTAGTTTAAATTACATATACGTTCTTTTATGTTTTTAAAATATATTCTCTGATAAAATTAATGACAACTGAAATTTTTTATATAAGGAATTAATTTAAACTTCAAATAAAAGAACTCTTGTTTAAGAAGAAAGAAAAAAAAAATTAAATATGAAAAAAATAAGGTTATTCATTAATAAAATTTTTTTGAACTCTAAACAAAGAGTTTGTCTCTTTTTATTTCAGTACATTCCTTATTCGTGCCTTGTTTAATTTATCTTTTCGACTTTCTATGAATGTATATAATCCTTATTTGTTATATTTTCTTTTAAAATGTATTATAATAAAATAACCTCTAAGCTGAAATTTAACTCATAAATCCAATATTTAAAATGTGAAATAGATTAATCCTTTCACAATTTTAAGTACATTCTACTAACATTTTCTTTTTACATCACATCATTATCAACTTGCTTTCTAATTAAGATATATAATTATGAGTAAATTAATAAGTTTATAGTTAAAAATAAAAATTTAATTTAATTATATCTGGGACCTCCCTCTCTTACTGTTATCGAGTAAATAATCATTCGTATTTCAAAAATAATTTTATTCACTCCTTATTAACCTCTAAATTGAAATTTAACTCATAAATCCAATATTTAAAAACGTGAAATAGATTAATCTTTTCACAATTTTAAGTACTTTCTAATAACGTTTTCTTTTTACATCACATCATCATCTTATTTTCTAATTAAGACATATAATTATGAGTTTATTAATAAGTTTATAGTTAAAAATTAAAAATTTAATTAAATTTATATTTGTAAAACTAGAGTCATTTTTACTTATGAAAAATTTTTTTTGCTATATCCGTGAATATAACTATTATTTATTCAATCTGGAAATATAACTATTATTTACTCAGTCTGGGAATATAACTATTATAGTCAATCTGTGAATATAACTATTATTTACTCAATCTGTGAATATAACGTTCATTTACTCAATCTGTGAATATAACGATTATTTACTCAATGTGTGAATATAACGATCTGTTGTAACGAACGATCTATTAACAATGTCGTTATCTATGAATATAACGATTATTTACTCGATAATATTAGAATTGGGATCCCTATAAATATTATAGTGTAAATAATCGCTAATATTTTAAAAATAATTTTATTCACTCTTTATTTTCAATAACGAAATTTTTGCTATTAAAATGATAACTGGAAGCAATATTAGAAATTCGCTTAACATTTCAATTTGTTTCCAAATTCTCCGATAAATTATTCTCAATTTTTATACTGCACTTGAATGTCCTTCTGGGAAGCAATGAAAATGTAAAGTAAGATCCTCGATCAATTTTCCCGCAGTCATCAGGAAATCAGTAATCAAACGGGAACCTACTTATGTCAAATCAATTCATTCAAGTCGGGATCTATTCAACTGCAACCGACATCACGTATGATATCCGGCAAAGCAATAATCTTCTCTGAAGCCGGACCCCTCGGGAGCTTTTCATATGAAAATTTCATTAGTGCTAAGCACGGCATTGGTATGGAAGCAATTGGTTTGAATTGGCGAGAATTTCAGATTTAACAGGCGCAACAATGCATTATCATACGACCGAAACGCAGTTTAGATCATTTACGATGATTCCCATTGTTATATGCTTTGAAATCGTGGGGTGTTTGCTGTTAATTTTAAGCATCATTATAGACACTCTGTATATCACTTTGAAATGAGGCGTTTGAGTTGGTGGGTCATATCTTGATGCAAAATTTGTTCCAGTCTCAAAGTGTGAAAATAATCTTTATTTCATTTGAAGATGCCTTATTATCTTAAACTTATATTACTAATTTTATATGAATTGTTTTCCTAAGATTCCAAGGAAAATTATTTGTTAGAAACATAAAATAAAAAGAAATTTAGTAATTACAGAACCTATTTAAGAAAATAATTATTTATATATTTAATTAAGTAGCTTTAAATTCAATTCAAATTAACTGTAATAAACCAGTCTTGGTTATATATATGATCATTAATTCAAATAATTAATGATTACTAATAAATAATCTTTATTTAAATAATATATTTTTAATATATAATATGTTAAATATATTATTTAGGAAATAATCTTTATTTCATTAGAAGGTACATTATTATCTTAACATATATTGCTAATTTTATTTGTATTGTTTTCCTAAGATTCTGAGGAAAATTATTTATTAGAAATATGAAATAAAAAGAAATTTAGGGAATTCAGAACCTATTTAAGAGAATAATTATTTAAATATTTATTTAAGTGGCTTTAAATGCTATCCAAATTAACGATAATAAACCAGTCTTGGTTATATATATCATCATTTATTCAAAAAATTAATGATTATATATGTCACCAAGACTAGTTAATGATTTCTTTCAGATTATTCTAGGAAATATTTTAAAAGGAGTCCTTTATTCTATGATTTAAAAAAAGTGACACATCACAAGCGTTTATTTTAGCGAAATGTGTTATTAAAATTTTAAAAAATTCTCTTATAAATACTTATAACCTAAAGTTATTAAATGCCTTTCTCTTAATTTTTGAATCTTTAATATTATTATGCAACAGCATTTTCAAATTTGAGATTAGGTACACAGATAAACTAAGGTTAAATAAATTGCTTAAAAAATTGGCCTCTCGTTATACAACAAATGCCCGATGACAAAGAATTCTTCGAATTAACTGTCCTGCTTCTGATTGGCCAAATGCACATAATTCTCTGAAATGGGGATATATGTCTATACTTGTGCATTAATCCAATGCTAGGCATTAATATAGTCAAAACGAATAAACGGAACCAAAATTGAATGCAAATTATATTCTGTAATAGCAATTTCTTCTCTTTTACACACACATCCAAATTCTCATTGCGATGCTCTAAAGATCCAGCTATTCATTTATTGGCTACAAAAATTGAAACATTTGCTGGCTGAGTCGAAAATTATTTACATATGTAATTTCGTTACATTAAGATATAACTATCTGTTATAATCAGATTGCTCTTTCTCAAGGTATTTTTTTTGTCGTCTTAGATTGTTTTTGACGTTTATTAGCAAAAGTATATGTTTCAGAGGTCATTAATTTTTTTTTTAATATAGAAGATAAATTTCATGTATATGGTGCTAAAAGCCACTTGTAGAAGCTTACCTATGCAATTCACTGAGAATATAGTATACAAAAGTAAAAATTTTGATGTTTGAAATTCTTCTACTTAACAACAAAATTATGATAAAATTTCTAAGATCTAAAGTGACTTTTTGATGAATTATTTATAGATGTTTTGAAAATATTTTTATTATTTTATTACTGGTATATAATTGTTAAATCATATAGTTTGATTCAAAAACTGATTTAACAGTTTCTTATTCATATAAGTCATATAAAAACCCACAAGGAAATTTTTTCTCTACTTATATTCTGTAATAATACTTAAACATGTTATATTTTATACACATAAAGTAGTTTATATAAATCACTCTAAAAATCTCTCTCTCTATATATATAGTAAAATAAACAGTTGACGATTAAAAAATGCTTTTGCATTGTATATATCAGGTTTATATAATATATATACCTCGATACCTCTACTTTACAAAAAAGCATATATTTAATGTTAATTAATATATCTTGACTGTATGACTAAGATGCAGTCTATTGTCCCTAAAACTCAGGTTAAAGGTTTAGAACAGCAAGACTAAAATATACTGTTTGTTTATGTATTGTAACGTGTATTATTTTATTTCAGAAACTTTATTTATTATTCCTTATTTTTTAACTATAGGAGATTAATTTAAGGATTTTATGCCAGAGTCATTTAATAGAGAATCTAGATTTAGCCAAATATCTTGAGTTACAAGTAATAAATGAAATAAAATGACAAAACCGTTTTGTAAGTAGTAGTAAATGAAATTTTTTTTCACATATTTAAATAAATTTTTATTAATATTCCCTTCTAGAGCTGTAACAGAAGATTCTATGATTATTAAATTTGTTTCTTCATATTCCCTAAATCTTGAAAAAAAATACCGTAGAATAATCTACTTTTAACACTTTTGATTATTTAAATCATATTTCAAATGATTTTTGCAAAAGATTTGTCTGAATTTTTTTGGTACGGTTGTAAATAAATTTTAATGGAAAATAGGAGCGAAGATGAATTTTTACTTTAAGTCTTTGGATATGAATTTCATGAATTGTTTTCAGTAGTTTAGCAATATTATCCTTTTTTTATAATGAATTTTTCCATCATGAAAAAAAAAATCTTAAAATATTATATTTTGATTTAATATATAAATTATTACATTAGAAATATTAAAATGATAAAATCATTAGTCAACAATGGTGACAACTATTAAAACTTGTTACGCGTTAATTATATTTTTATACATAGGTTATTAATACAGCTAAATGAAATACAGATTATTTTTTCCGCATAAGAATTTTAAATGCTTATATTATTGTTTAATTATTGAATATTATTATATATCATTAAATTATTAAATGTCATATATTATTAATTTATTAAATATTATTGTATTTAAATATCATAATATTAATATATATCATTAAAAGGATTTCATATTCAAATTTAATACATTATGAAACCTCTTAATTATCTAGGAAATCAAAACAAATATATGAATTACTTCAAACATTTTTCTTTTATTTTTTTAGCGGGCAATACGTTTATCTTTATTGCTCTTTTTAAACAAATGTAATTAATATATAAATTAAAAATGTTTATTACAAATACTAAAACTAGAATAAAATTCGAAAATCATTTACGCAAACCTTTTTCGCTCTCAAATTCAGGAGATTATTTCAATAATTTCTACATAATACTGCAGTTTTTTTCTTTCATTCTTTAAATCTTCAATACTTTATTATAAGTTGACATTAATAAAAATCATTACAGATGCTGACCAAGGCAATAACTTGATCCATCTCAAAGGTCAACCCTTAAAATCAATTCCATCTTAAATCAAAACCAGCCCTGTTTTTCCATAGAAAAACGTCCAGGAGAGGCTTTTGGAAAATTCAGTAGAAACAATTAATGAATTTAGTTAATATATTCTCAAATTAAAAGTGTTTATTACAAATACTGAAGCTAGAACAAAATTAGAAAATCCTTTATCTCAACCTTTTCCTTTTCAAATTCCGGAGATTATTTCAATAATTTCTACACAATACTGCAATTTTTCTCTTTCATTCTTTAAATCTTCATTACTTTATTATACTTGAACATTAATAAAATTATTACAGACGTTGACCAGGACAAAATGCAATAAACTAATGCATCTCAAAGGTCAGTCTTTAAAATCTTTTAAATAAATCAATCTGAACCAGGCATGTTTTCCCATAGAAAACAGTCCAGGCTTTGGTATTTATTACAAATAAATATTTATTACAAATACTGAAGATATTACATCAGTATTTATTACGAACACTGAAGATAGAATAAATTCGAAAATCATTTAAGTAAACCTTTTTCCCTTTCAAATTCCGGAGATTATTTCAATAATTTCTACATAATCTTGCAATTTTTCTTTTCCCTTTTTAAAATTTCAATACTTTATTACAATTTAACATTAATAAAAATCATTACAGATGCAGACCAGGGCAAAACTCAATAAACTGATGCATCTCAAGGTCAGTCTTTAAAATCAATTCTGAATCTAAACAAGACAAGTTTCCCCATAGAAAACAGCCCAGGAGAGGCTTTTGAGAATTCAGTAGAAACCATTAAGGAATTTCATTAATATATTCTCAAATTAAAAGTGTTTATTACAAATGCTGAAGATGGAATAAATTCGAAAATTATTTACGTAAGCCTTTTTCCCTTTCAAATTCCAGAGATTACTTCAATAATCTTACAATTTTTCTCTTTAATTTTTAAAATTTTCAATACTTTATTCATTCTTAAATTTTCAATACTTTATTATGAACACTAATAAAAATCATTACAGACACTGACCTGGGCAAAACGCAATAAACAGATGCATCTCAAGGTCAGCCTTTAAAATCAATTCTGAATCTAAACCAGACATGTTCTCCCATAGAAAACTGTCCTGGAAAATTCAGTAGAAACCATTATATATGCCGCCTTGCTACTATTACTCCTTGTCGGTCAAAGCAGGGTCAAGACGAGTGGGGGAGGGAGGGCCTTAAAAAAAGAAGGCACCGAAAAGAAAATATTTTGAGGCAAGCAGGCAAGCCTTGCCAAAAAATGGACGCGGGGATGCTGGGGGGCCAAATGTGAAAGAAAGAACGATGAATCACGGAGGCGTCGACCCACCCCTCGTTAATGACCCACCAGTGAGTCCAGGAACCCACCCCTGTTTCAGTCTTGGCTTACCGACCGATCGCAGAAGTGCTCTAATGTCCGTGTCAATAGAACAGCCGATGCAAATTGTTTTCAAATGGCTATTTAATTCCGTCCTTCCGTCCTCGCGCATTTTCGTCCTCGCATTGGAAGGGAACAGATGTCGAAGCCCAACGATTATTTCATCAACGCTACAGCCCCAGACGAGTGCTATTGTTTGAGGGAACCCTAACTGGAGGATTGCACTGGCTGAAAATTCCACGCCATTAATTATTGATGCAAAGGAGGCTGAGAGCGAAGACAGCCTGTAGCACGGCTGGAAACTCTCTGGATTGTTTATAATGTTTATTTGTCAGTTGTTTCAGGAGATTCTTCAAGGATAAAGCGTTAAATATAAAAGTCCCGATGAATGTTTTGAATTTATTTTTCTTGCTTGTGAATAATGATGCACGAAACAGAAATTGCATGCAGAAGTTTTTACGAAATTTTTTTTTTACGTTTATTTATTTTTCTCGTATTAAATTTTGATTGAATATTTTTTTAAAAACATTTTATCTTTTGTAGCTTGGTTAAAAATTTCCATTAATATCTCTTAAAAAAAATTGATAAATATTTTTTTCTTAGATAGCTTTTGATACATAATTTGTAATAATGTTTTAGGAACATGTATTAAAAAATGAGGAAAAAAAATATTTAAAATGAATATTTATTTTGGAATTAAAAAAAATGAAAAAAATTTAAAAATTTTCTGAAAGAATTAAAAATAAAAATGCTATTTAATACGACATTCAATCAACTTTTTTTTAACCAGAGTCAAATAAAATACTCATTAACATACTTCTAAAATAAATAGACAAACTTAATTTGGCCATTTAAAATTGAAGTCTTTTAAACCATAGTGACTGTTTGATTACATTTTTATTTATTATTCTTCTATAAAATTTTGATTGAATATTTTCTTATTTTTAGCTTCCCAGTTGGTTAAAAATTTCCATTAATACCTTTTAAAAAATTTCTTATTTCTTTTTGCTTCACGTTTGGTTAAAAATTTCCATTAACATCTTTAAAAAAAAATTGATAAATATTTTTTTCTTAAATAGCTTTTGATACATAATTTGTAATAATGTTTTAGGAATATATATAAAAATTGGGAAAAATACTTTATATGTACATTTATCATAGAAGTAAAAAAATGAAAAAAACTTAAATATTTTATGAAAGCATTAAAAATAAAAATGTTTAATGAAACAACATTGAATAAATTTTTCTTTATTCAGAGTCAAATAAAATACACATTAACATGCTTTTAAAATAATTAGAGATACTTATTTTGGCCATTGGCCGTCTTTTAAACCATAGTGACTGTCGGATCTCATCATTATTTATTGTTCTTGTATAAAATTTTAATTAACTATTTTCTTTAAAAGCATCTTATCTTTTATAGCTTCCTGTTTTGTAAAAAATGTCCATTAATATCTTTAAAAAAAATTGATAAATATTTTTTTTTAGATAGCTTTTGATACATAATTCGTAATAAAGTTTCAGGAATATATATGAAAAATTGGGAAAAAATACTTTAATTGAACAATTATCTTGGAAGGGAAAAAAATTTAAACATTTTATGAAAGCATTAAAAAATAAAATTGCTTAATAATAGAACAATCAATCAACTTTTCTTTAATCAGAATAAAATAAAATACTCAATAACATACTTTTAAAATAAATAAACATACTTATTTTTATCATTGAAAATTGAAGTTTTTTAAATCATAGTGAGATCGCATGATTAACATTGCATCTATTATATGTCATTATTTCTATAACATACCAATAAATTATTTCTGAAGTTAAAGAAACTTTAAGAAAGTTTTTTAACTTTGAATAGAATATGTTTACCAAGATAAAAGTTCATAGTTAAAATTATTAACTAACAAATTAAATTTAATAATTGCCATTTTATTAAAAAAATTATAAGTACTTATTAACCAGCATATATTTTCCGAAATTTATAAAAACTACAGTTTCTAACTGATAAATATGAAATATTATGATCTATTTTATGATAACTTTATTTATCTTCTTTACACAACATCGTTAGTTATTTTTAAGAAAGTAGGAAAAAAAAATATTGAAAAAATCAGTGATGTAGTAAATGTGTATATATATATATATATATATATAAAGATTGGGTTAAAAGAAAAGAAGATTGAAATATTTCCTGGTTAAAAGATTTCCATCATTAAACAAGAACAATTTTTTAAATATATTATGACACGTGATGTGTCAAATTGCCAAATAACGACGATAATAGTTATGATCTCTCGTGATTAAAAACTTTCTTTAATATAATATAATGTATATAATCTGATTTTTTAAAAATTGCTTCATTTCAGAAGTTTTTTTTCTTCGTTAATCATTTTTTAAGAAATATTTTTCCGTTGAAACAATATCACATCATCATCTTTCTTGAAATGAAATTGTTATATGTGCTGAAATGATGATATTTATTTGGTAGGAGGCTAAGAAACATCTAAAGACAATGTTCAACCAATAATAATATTGAATTGTTCCACATGAAATGAATTTTTTGTAATGTTTAAGAAAATCTTACATAAATAAAAACATGGAATCCAACAAAATGTGGATCATTTTCTGTATGAGTATAAACATGGACATTCTGCTACGCAATTAAGCAAAACATTAATACAGCATTTAGGAATGATACAGCTAATCCACAGTGAGACGATGGTGTCGAAAATAAATATAAAATTCTTTCTTTTAAAGAGCAACTTGTTCTATTTTAAAGAAGAAAAATAAATTTAAATTAGTTATTTTGCACTACAATTTTAGAATTAATTTGCATTTTAAAATTAATATATTCTGTATATTAATATCTTTCTGTTATAGACAATTTTTTTATAAATTTTTTTGGATATATTAAAGGTAACTTAATTCATTAGAAGATACCATTGTAATTTTCTTTACATATTTTATTATTATTATTTATTTAATTGTTTAAGTATAAGAATTTTAATTATTTAAGAATAATTATTTACTTAATTGTTTAAGAATAAGTATTTACTTAATTATTTAATAAGTAGTATTTTAAAGTTAATATATTCTGTATATTAGGATCTTTTTGTTATAGACAATTCTTTTATACATTTTTTGGATATATTAATGGTAACTTAATTCATTCTTTACATATTATATTATTAATATTTATTTAATTGTTTAAGAAGAAGAATCTTTATAATTTAAGAATAAGTATTTATTTAATTATTTAATAAGTAATTTTTATTTGAGTTTTATTATTAATATTTATTTATCATGCATACAAGAGAGATCGTATACCAAGATGCACGAAACGAGTGAATTCATTTATACAATTACTTCGTGAACATATCTGTGTGTTGTATGGAAGAAAACAGGGAAAATTTCTACCATTCAGCCTGACTATCAAAGTAAGATGCTTAGACACATTGTCACAATCGCTATCGAATCTCTTCATTTCTGATGTTTTAATAGAAGTATTATTGAATAGAAAGGTTTCTGATAGTAGTAATTGAAACAACTGATGCGAATTTGACTACTCCTGCACGCTATTTGCCCTAGTTACTAATGATCCGCAAATTGGGTGTAGTACATATTAGTCAACAATTAATTTATTTTCTAAATATGTTGTTGAAAGAGTTTTTTTAACTATGTTTTAAATATTTTAAATGAATTTAATTTAATGCAACAATAAACTCAATAAATTAAAAATAACTTCAATTAAAAACTGAGCAAAACTAAGTTGAACCCGTTAAAAAAATCTGTAATAATTTTTCCTCCGTTTACGAAAAATGAATTAACGATTTTACCTTGTGCTAAATTAGGCTAATAATCATCTATTGATATTCAGTTATAATGAGTTTACAATTAAATTAATCTTTCTTCTAAAGAACAATTTTTTTTGAAAAACAACTAAATCTGATTAAATGATTGTTTGAAGTGAAATTCGTACCTATCAATATTTTTTCCAATAGGCAATTATATTTAGAGTGCACATAGATATTTTATGGTTTTTATATTAACTAACATTTATATATTTCTACTATATCAACTATACATCTATCAATTACATGACAGCTCAAAAGAAGCGAATTACATCTATCATTCTATAGGAATCATTATAATATCGAAATTGGGGTAATGAATTGGGAATCATTCTAATATTGGAATTGGGGTAATGAATTGAGAATAATTTTAATATTGAATTATTTGGGGATTAGGATAATCTTATCCCAAACACTGTTTCATACACTATGGCCCTTTTACCTATGTAATTAGTAAAATGATTCTGCATATGTTATAAAAATATATTTTTTAATTTTGTTTCAAATAATATATTGATAAAATAACGTCATTTTTTAAATTCTTTAATATAAATGAAACTGAGATTGTCGCACAGATACTATTCGTTTGTATGTCTATCTTTGGCTTTCTATGTTTTTGAAATATATGATCTCGATAATAGTTCATCAATTACACAAATTTAGGTACAGGTGTATTGTGCAGGTTGGACAATCAGATTGTAAAGGAGTATGGTTGGGTTGATACTTGAGAACTCACAGTTTTATTTACACTCGCACAAACAACACATACATATAATTAGATACAAACAATATTTAACACATTTAAAGTAAAGAAAGATAATTATAGCTTCTCGGAAGGACTCCACTTCTGAGCCAAAAAATCGAAAATCGGTTACGCGCAGGATTGTACCAAATTTACTTCTTCTCCGGGTGAGTGTGTAGGCCAACTGACATATGTTCTGAATACCACAGGAGATAGTGTTGCTGGTGTGTAGGATTAAGCATGGTTATAATTATCCGTTACAATTTGTCATTTATCAGGTTCTAAAAACTGCCAATATTTTTCTTTACCACTGAACAGACTAAAAATTTGCAGTTATAAAAAGACTTCACTATGCTCATGAATTGTGAGTATGTTTAGGAATATTCATTTTTGTAGATCAGAGGTAGTAATAATGCAAACTTCGTTGTATACCTTAAATATGAAAGATGACGAATAGGTCAATTTTCATTTTCCAAATCTAGTTCTAATTTTCAAGACTTTATTTCACTTATTTATAAATTGAATTAGAAAGAATTGGATATTCTAACACGTTATTTATTTTATTTATTTTTATTGTGTCATTTCCTAACCCCGTAAAACAATTGTTCCTGTACATAATCTGATTCTGCAAAAAAGCGAAGCCATTCATTAAACATTTGAAAATATGACATTAAAATTATAAATAAATATTTGTAGTTCTATATTTGTAGTTAAGTCTCTTTAGTTCTTTTAAAAAGAGCGTTTTTTCTTCACTTATTTTTCTCTTATACATGATATGTTTGTTCATGTTAAGAAATTTCATTTTATGCTTCTAATTTAATTTTTTGCTTTCATTTTATGCTTCTAATTTCATTTTCTACTTTTATTTTCTTTTTTTTACATTTCCTCTCTATAATGAATTTTATGTCCAATGTCTGCATTAGTCCAATTCAAAGCCTATTGATAAAGTGCGCAGCTAGTGTATAGGAAGGTCTCAAGTTTGAATACGCTGCCGGCGTTCATTATAGTCACTACACGAAACGAAGAGATTATATATAAACTACCATAACGTGTATAAAGCGCCTTGAACTGATAGTTAAGCTACCTGGTGGTGACTTTCTATTACACAACACTCAAATATGGAGAAGTTATCCTTAAAAGTTCTCCCAGAAGGGAATACCATCCCCATTTTACTGGTCAGTGGGCTTTTTGTGGCATACATAAGGGAAACAAGTGGCCCATCTATGTTTAACAACAACAACAAAAGATATTGAATTCTCTTATATAATAAATGACATTCGACAATGTGATTTTCTCAATTATTGAATACATTTTATGATAAAAAGGATAATTCCAAAGCAATTTTTGAATATTTTAAGAGACTGTTGAAAAATATTTAATAAAACATATTTTTCTCACAGTTGTCTCCAAATTCAATTATATTAAACATCTTATTTTCAAAGAATTAGATAATTTGCTTTTATACATTTCTCTTTCTCTATACTATCAATTTCTCTATACTATCAGCATAATGGGTCATAGATTTTCATATTAGCACGGAAAATTTCATATTAGCACGGAATTATAAGTAGCACGGAATTATAAGTAGCACGAAAAAAATAAAATAAATATTTACCAAATGCTCCAGAAAATGTGTCCACTGTCAACTTATTTATTTCTGGCATATGTTCAGTCATTTTGATGATACATTTGAAAATATCTTATTTTATAATTGCTGTATTAAAAGATTTAACAATCATATTTTATTAAAAACTATGCTGGAAATTCTAGCAATTGGTAATTAGTAATTAATTAAACAAGCTTAAGAATGAAATAAATTAATTAGTTAATTTAATTTCTTTTTATTGAATTTATTTATTTTAATTCAGAAAGGTTAAACTTTGTATTAATAAGATCTTTTTATTTTTATCTTTTCTGTCGTCATTTCATTTTCAATTTATTTATTTATTTTAAATTTCTGCAATTTTTCTAGGATTGATAAAATAATGTAAATATCTTAATAATAAAAGCATTTTCAATATTTATTTAAAATTCCAATTTTAGGAGAGTCAACAATGTTAAAAGAAAATTTATTTTAAAAAAGTGAATTTATTAATTGAAATATAACAGAACTATTTGATCTTTTAGCTTTTAAAATATTATTGAAAATTATACTTCAAATTCAATTATAGAAATTATAAAATCTAAAATAGAGATTAGATCAAATATCAAACTAAAATTATAAATATACTAAAAATTATATTAGATTATAAATCTAAAACAAAGATTCAAAATCTATTATAAAGAGTAGGATTTTTATCTATAATCTATTTATAGAGATCATTTAAATTAAAACCAATTTTTATCAGTGTTTTAATTAAAATCTATTTATTAATTTCCTCCTCTTTTTAGTACAAATCATGATTTAAAAAAATTAACGTATAACGTATCCATATTTAATAAAAAATCTCTCATAGAAATCAAATAAATGGATGACGTTTTATTAAACATAAAATATTACAAATATAACTCGGAAAAAAAACAACTTATCATTAACTTTCTAAAGGAATGAAAAAATTTCCTTTTTTTCAAATATCAAATCTAAAGTTACAAATACATTATAAATTATGTTAGATTGTAAATCTAAAACGGAGAGATTCAAAATCTATTATAAAGAGTAAAATATTTATTTATAATCTATTTATAGAGATAATTTAAATTAAAGCCAATTTTAATCGATATTTTAGTCTAAAATCACATTAAATTAAAATCTTTTTGTTAATTTCCTCCTTTTTTTGGTACAATCATGATTTAAAAAAATTAACGTATCTATATTTAATAAAAAAAATCTCTCACAGAAATCAAATAAATGGAAGACGTTTTATTAAACTAAAAAGATTACAAATATGGTACGAAAGCAAAAAAATTAGAAACCATTAACTTTCCAAAGCAATGAAAAAATTTTCTTTTTTATAACCATTCAGAAGAAAAATCTAAAATTATGAATATATTCTAAATTTTATTAGATTATAAATCTAAAACAGAGATTCAAAGTTTATTATAAAGAGTATAATATTTATCGATAATTTATTTATACAGATAATTTAAATTAAAGTTAATATTTATCGGTATTTTCGTAAAAAATTGCATCAAATTAAAATTTATTTATTAGTTTCTTCCTCTTTTTGGTACAAATCATGATTTAAAAAATTAACGTATCTATATTTAATAAAAAAAATCTCTCACAGAAATGAAATAAAATGGTTTTATTAAACATAAAAGATTACAAATATAGCTCGAAAGCAAAAAAATTAGAAACTATTAACTTTCCAAAACAATGAAAAAATTTCCAATTTTTCACATATCAAATCTAAAATTATAAATATATTATAAATTATGTTAGATTATAAATCTAAACAGATTGAAAGTCTATTATAAAGAGAATATTTTTTATCTATAATTTATTTATAGGGATAATATAAATTAAACCAATTTTTATAGATATTTTAGTCTAAAATCGCATCAAATTAAAGTATATTTATTAAATTCATCCTCTTTGTGGAAAAATGATTTAAACAAAATTAACATATCTATATTTATTTTTAAAAAATATCTCACAAATCAAATAAATGGAGGACGTTTTATTAAACATAAAAGATTACAAATATGGCTCGAAGGCAAAAAAATTAGAAACCATTAACTTTCCAAAGCAATGAAAAAATTTCCCTTTTTATAACCATCCGGAAGAAACAATAAAGGGTACTTTTCTAAAAGATCTCACAATGAACCATTCCCGGAACTTAAAAAAATACTCTCTCTCCGGAAAATAAGCCCCGAAAAAATTAACGAAAAAAAGTGCCAGGGAATTGTGCAGTTACTGCCCCCCCCCTTGGAGAGGGGGAAGCACAAAATAACGCTGGCAATAATCTGCATGATAAATTTTCCTTCTCAACAGCCGGCCATGCACTGATTCGTCCGGGCTTGTTTATTGTGGACTGTATCGTACAAGTGTTGTCTCACGCTAGCATCAAATTGCCCGGATTAATCACGCATAACAGACGCGTAGTGTCAGGCGCCGGATTTTATTTTTATATCCGGTCCCCCCCTTCCACGGACTAGGCTGGCCTTCCTTCATTTTACTCTAGGTGGTATCTATGATTATATGGATCCTCCGTTGAATCTGTTCTCCGCCTCCCCTTACGATCTTCAGGGAGTCAATTTCCCCCGACCGTTTGGCATATGAGGGAGCAGAGCTAATAACGGCCTCCTGGATGCGCCCCGGCACTACAGTCCGGGCGCCCTGATTATCTTCTTTCCATAGAGATGCAGCAGTAATTTAATTAAACCTGGCCCAACCTCTTTTCTAAGAAGGGAGAAAAAGGATCGTCGAATAAAAAAAAATCAATAAAAACTTTTTTTTTTTTTCATCTCACTCTGGATCTTTTTTATACATATCCAGCGGGAGGGAAGGTCCTACCGTTTGTGTGACGGCCCGTGAGCCAGGAGTGAGCAGGAAAAACTAATAATGAATTTATAGAGGGAGTAGATTTGAATCGCAACAACCGGAGCAGGAGAAAATGAAAATGTCTGCAACTCTCTCTCTTCTTTTATTCCCCCTTTTTTAATACTTTCTTCTCACCTATCGGGAGGAGATAGAAGAAGGTGGTCTTCTCGCGGGGGTCGGATTCTCTTAAAGTTTGATAAAAGTTAGAAAATCGGTAAATTTCAGCGCTTCTCCCAGCCTGCAGCCAATACGCTTCGACGCAGGGAGGTAGATGGGGTGTCTCCTATAAATCACAAGCTGTTCTCGAAGTTAAAGTTATTGTCTTTTACTTTTCCTTTTTGTTTTAAGTATTGCACATTTCGCATTTATTACAAATGCTTTGAGAAGGAGATACGGAATTTAGATTCATAACGTATGTATATACGTACATATTTAGAATTTTTATTGGCAGTTATTCTTATGAATGGTAAAATCTTCTGCTCTTTCGGATTTAGGAATTTCTGCTTTTAGGGAATGCTTTTAAAATTTATCAAATTTCATTGAAGTTTTGTTTTATTTATTTATATTTGTGATGTCTTTATTATTTTTGCTATGGTATTTAATATGAGTAGTTTTTATTTAAAAGAAAACAACGAAAGTTCAAAATTATTTTGATTAGTAGTTCTTTTTATACTTGAATATGATACTTGTTTACGTATTGTATCATGTTGCACTAGTAATGGACATTTAAAAATGTCTTCCAATTAGTGCTAAATATTTATCTGAGACGCATTTGCGGCTTGATGGCCAATTGATTAGCGCTCTGGCCTTTGGTCCCTCAGGTTCGAATCCTGGCGGTAGAATGGATGTCTGTTAGTGGTTCTGAATCCACGTTAATTTGTAGGCGTCCCGGTCTACTTAGCCTAAAATGTGCATGAAATGACCGTAGAGCGAAAAAAAAAACCTGAGACACATTTTTCAAACAATATATTTTGATTAGTAATTTTCTTTTCATACTTGAATATGATAATTGTTTATGTGTTGTATCATGTTGCACGAGTAATGCAAATTTAAAAATGTCTTCCAATTAGTTCTGTCTAAATATTCTTCTGAGACACATTTTTCAAGCAAGATATTTTGGTTAGTAATTTTCTTCTTTTACTTGAATATGATAATTGTTTACGTATTGTATCAAGTTGTGTTAGTAATGAAAATTTAAAAATGTCTTCCAATTACTCTGTCTAAATATTCTTCTGGGGCATATTTTTCAAGCAAAATATTTCGATTAGTAATTTCTTCTTTTACTTGAATATGATAATTGTTTACGTATTGTATCAAGTTGTGCTAGTAATGAAAATTTAAAAATGTCTTCCAATTACTCTGTCTAAATATTCTTCTGAGACACATTTTTGAAAAAAAATATTTTGATTAGTAATTTTCTTTATATACTTGAAAATGATAATTGTTTATGTATTGTATCATGTTGCACTAGTAAGGAAAATTTAAAAATGTCTTCCAATTAGTACTGCCTAAATATTCTTCTGAGATATTTTTCAAACTCTTATTTTCATATACTATCATCACCCCCACTTGACAAAATAGGATTATTTGTTAGTAGTTAATATTTTTATTTATTATTTATACATTAAAAAGTAAATTTTGTATGAAAACGTAAAATAACATAATTCGTTTGATATTAAATTTATTAAAGCAAAATTTAAGGTTTTTTTTGATAAAAATGCTTAAATTTATTACAATTTCAAATTTTACTGAAATATATTATGTTTTCACGATTAAAAAAGCCATGAAATAGATGAACGTAAATTTAAGATAAAGTTTTAAAAAATATATAAAGATGTAAAAAAAAAAAAAAAAAATGAAAGCTATTTTATCCTGCAATAATTTTACTTGCATTTATAGCTGAAAATTTGTAAAGCGTAAAAATATCTTAAAATTTAAAAAATTTTCATTTATCAATAAAAATACCATAAAAAGTTTCTAAAAATTCAAATTATTTATTTCATACAAAGAAATGTATTTTATAGTCTCATTAAATGTTTTTAGCAGATTTAGTGCCAGCACTTAAAAAATTTATCTATTAAAAACAATTATGTTCAAAGTTGAAATGAAATATTTACGAGTGTATTTATCTGAATATCTTCAGAGGAAAAATTGGTTTTTCCTGATTAGAACTTGAGATTGTATAAATAAAGAAAAAAGTAAAACTAGAATATCAAATGTATTATGTTTTTAATGATAAAAAGTGAGCTAGATTCTTCACATGAATAAACTATTATAGAATTGAATTAAGAAGATGAGAATTTGTATTGTCATCATTCATATTTAATGTATTCATCGAAGATATATTTCATTAAAGTTACATTTATTTTACAAAGATGAGTACAATAATTTTAAATTTTATTATAAACAAGTGTTTATATTGCTTCGGAAATTTCCTGTTAAAAGTTTAGTTTGTTAAACTTTAGAAAAAGATATATTGATGTTTAATAAAAGTTAAGAAATAGTGAACTGTAATAATCCATCATCTGATAATTAATATTGAAATTTTTTAATCAGTGATCCTTTGCCTTGTTATATATATTAAGCTTATCACAGAGATTTAAAAAAGACAAAACATCATTTATCTATGTGTCAAAGGATTTCAAGTCAAAAACTAGCAAAATTTGAAATTTATTGTTACATACTGACTACAAAAGCAAATCTCCATTAAAATATATTATATATAGTTTAAGCCGATGAATATTTTAAAGAATTAAATTCATAAAACTTTTTGAAATGGAGGTATGTAATAAAATATATATATGATCGATATAGTCTTAAAAACATTTCATAGATGAGAAATCATAAAATGGTAATAATGCTATGATGAGTTTTACGTGAATAAATAAATCACTCGATTTTCAACATTCAAATTCCTGGATTATTAAATAGATAACAGAACATTCCTTTGAGAGGTACGAGAATGGAATAAGTGGTGATGTGTCTAACTATTTATCGATAATGATAGGACCAGCAATCTTAGCAGATTATCGTCGACAGATTAGGGAATTTGGTTTGAATTTGAAAATCAAAACTACTAGTTTCGCTAGCATAACAGTCCAATGTGGGCCAAGGCTTTCCTTTGAAGATATTTCCATGCATTTCTTTGGGTGACAATGGTCCTCCAATTTTTAACCTTTAGTACAGCAAAATCTTTTTTAACTGCGTCTATCCATCGCAACTTGTCCCTGTGGCTTTGTCAAAATGAGCCTTTTTACATAGTTTAAATCATTCGTTCTTAATGCATAAGCAACCTAGTTTAATCTATTGACATTAATAAATTTTATAATATCTAGGCCTTTATAGCATTTATAAATTTTTTCGTTGTACCGTCATCTCCAACAATCACTTTTCCTAACACCTCCAAGAATAGTCCTTAAAATCTTCCGCTCTAATATACCCAAATGGACCTCATTAGATCTTGCCAAAGCCCATTTTTCAGAGACATAGACCAAAATAGGTCTAATAAGGATTTTATATAACAAGTATTTAGTTTTCCTGCATATTAATCGTGTCTTAAACATATTTTTTAATCCATAAAATGATTTATTGACAAACACAATTCTGTATTTTATTTCAGGTAAGATATTATTATGTCAATTAATTTCTGATGGATTAATTTTTGATTGTGATGGATGGATTAAATACAGATTCAAAAGTGATATTTGTCAGGATACATCCAATATTACCTTATTAAAGATAATATTGGGTGTATCCTGATAAATATTTCTTGAGGAAAGCATATATTTCATTATCTTCCCATCCATTTATTAATTTTAATATAGAAACTGGTTCTGTATACCTTTTTAAATGGTTTCTATTTTTGATGCATGTCTTGCATGGATCATTATTGGTTGAAAAAAAAAGGAATCTACAGAAGAAATAGTTTGTACTCTAGTAATAAACTCAAGATGATTTAAAGTTAATAAGATAATAAAAAAGTCAAATATTAATTACTTACCTAACTTTTTTCAGTTGTTTCTGCTTTAAAACAAGATTCCCTGAATAATGATTTTCTTATTATTATTATTTTTTTTTTTAAATATGTTATTAATATATTCTGATAAACTTGCAATAACTATCTAGATATTTTAGAAGTTTTATTATTTCAAGAAATTTAGCCCCGTTGTAAACAATGGTTTAGTAAATTAACTCTCTATTCTCCATCCAATGGAATGAGAGGAGAGAATTGCTTCTAAGGATCATTGGCATTTAGCTGAAATCTGAAGAGCTTCGTAATTGTTTAATTAAAGGTTTCACCACAAGGCATCCATCACTTGAGGAGGAGGGCGTACAGAGCGAAGGTTTTGTCTTCTAACACCTCTTCCGATCGGCAACTTAATTGCAAAAATCGCCTTAAGGATTCTCTGAGCTCTTTTATTTTTTCTGACTTTCATTTTGTGCTGAGTTCTTGTTCTTCCTTCATTTGTTTTCGGACTTCTTTGGGTTTGATTTGAGTTTTAAGTTTCTTCTTTCTACTTTGGCGTTTTTTTTTCTAGGTAAAAATTTCTTTGTTAGGTAAAAGGAAAGTCTTCAGCAGACGCAGAATCATTAACCGTATTTTTGAGAAGAAAAGGAGTCATTTGGCTGATGGAAAAAGCTTCTTTAGAAAGAAATTTAATTTGATTCAAGCGTTTTACTCTTTCATCGATGACGATCCAGTTTTTGTCGAACACTTGTCTTCGGAAACTTGCAGCAGTTCTCCCGCATTTAGAATCATCTAAGCTGAAAAGGCAAGGGTATTTTGGAGGAAAAAACTGCAAATAAAACGCTTTCATCGCTTTTGATTTTCTAATTGCTTCTTTTAGATTGCAACTTAAGCTCTATACGGTTTTTGAGAGAGTTAAATTACTTAAATAGTTATATGCAAAGCTATAATAGTGTAGCTATTGGATATAACACAGTCATTTATTATTGATATTTATTTGGAGGAAAAAAACATCGTTTCTTTATTCGACATCTTTTAATAGTATGCTGTCAAACAATAAGGAAACAGTAAATAAAATCAGTCTAACATTCCAATTTACAGTATATCAATAGCGTAAGACAAAATAATATTTCTATTAGATATAGGAAAGTATGATATTATATATTAACATTCCTTTTGACTTTATGTTATTAAAATATTAATATTTCATTATATTCTAATTGTTGAAATTTAATGCAACTAACATGTAATTCAGAAAGAACGAATGAAATAAGTATTACATATGGTATTTCCCCAATTTTCTAATTGCTTCTTTTAGATTGCAACTTAAGTTCTATACGGTTTTTGAGAGAGTTAAATTACTTAAATAGTTATATGCAAAACTACACTATTAAAGCTATTGAATATTACGCAGGCGTTTATTATTGATATTTATTTGGAGGAAAAAAAACTTCATTTCTTTATTAGATATCTTTTGATAGCATGCTGTCATAAAATAAGCAAATAGTAAATAAAATCAATCTAACATTCAAATGTATAAAAATATATTAATAGCGTAACACAAAATAATATTTGCATTTAGATATAGGGTTACATGATAATATATATTAATATTCCATTACATTTTAAAGTATCGAAATCTAATGCAACTATCATGTAATTCAGAAGTTTGGTTTGTCGCTCTACTGTCCTTTTTTGCACACTTTAGTCTAATAGACAGGAACCTACAGTTTAACGTGGATTCCGAACTGCTAACGAACAGCCATGCCACCGCCAGAATTAGAACCAGAAGCCTGTGGTACCAAAGGCCAGAGCTTTAGCCAATTAGCCACTGTAATTCAAAAAGAATGAATGAAATATGGTACATATGATATTTCCCTATATAATTCCCTAATAATACAATTACATATGGTATTTCCCCAAGTTTAGGGATAACATAATAGCTATCATTAGCTAACTCCCTAGCCCTATAGTCCATGTTGGACCATGGCCGTCTGCCTACTGGCAGATTCCGAAACAGGAGATGTTGTCTTTTTACATGGAAGGGCTGGTAGACCGGCTACTCTACAATCATATTAGACCGAGACCTACTCTTTAAAGTGGATTTGGAACCACTGCAAACATCTATTACACGGCAGCGACTCAAAAGCGAAACCTGTGGCACCGCACGCCAGAGCTCTAGTCCATCACAGCCAATAGCTATCATTACTGTTTAAATTCAGAATAAATGAGCATTGACTTTCCTAAATTTCTTAAGATTAGCCTAAATTCAAGACTTCTATTTCAAAAATTATTTTTTTAACTTTTAGTTTAAAAATTTGAATTTTCTTCTTCCAATAAAAATAAAGATTCATTAAAGCGAGCCTAAATATGAAGACAATAGTATGAAGCAACAGTTAATGAGATCATTATTGCGTGGTCAGAACACGATTCTTACCCTTAATTCAATGTAAACTTCCTTTAAATTAAAACCACTCAATCTTAATTTTCCTCGCTTAATATCCGATTTAGTGACAGCCTCCAACATCCATTCCGGTTCTGTGGATGAAGTATTTATTACGAGAGAAAAAAAAAATGATAAGGTAATCGTTTTTCTTCGGAAAATATTTCCGTCCTCTCCCTCCACTTCTAAGTTTGAAAGGTTTTCCGCGCTCAATCGGATTCTGTATTGCCTTGTCAATAATCGTATCGAGCAGCACACTTGGCAAGCTGCTGTTGCATCCATCCATCTTCTCGCCCTATCGACCTTTACTGTTATTGCGTCTGTATCCACCCTGACCACAGGCTTCTAGTCCCCCTCCCGACCAGGGATTCTCTACGAGGCAGAAATATTGAGCCCCTTGTGGCTGTAGGTGAATATAGAGCCATAACCAGCGACCAGGATGAAGACAGATTGAGCGGGGCCCAATAGCTGTAAGAACGTTTATCACACGTGTTTAGAAGCGAAACACAAACTTGTACTATTTTGTTTGTGGTTCTTTTTCAGATTTGTTTCAGAGGTTTTGGGTCAGCGTAGGGTTTGTAAAATGTACATTGCTTATGGTAAAAAATTATGATTTTTATGCCTTCTATTCTTGAGTAGCATATATTTACTAAATGGGTAAATAATGAATTTTATTTCCATTTAGTGTTATTGTTACTGTAAGAGTACTTCTTTATCAATTTCTATTTTAATTTGAGTTGACCTTTGTTATACTGGAATTTTAAAGTAACAGTTTAAATTTCTTGGTATGCATATGAGAGCTTTTTTATGGGGGGGGGACTTTATGCTTATAGAAATATAACTATATATAGCAGTCAGAAAAATGAAGAATTTCCCTTCTGATATAAAAACGACTGTTGGTTAATAATTCAGAACGCATTGTTTTTTCTACAGAAAATTTTTATTTATTGCACACTAAATTGGTTTTGAAGTTTAATTTTACTTTTTTGAAATTATGATATCTTCAATAAAACTTACAGTTTTTTTTCAAAAAACTATATTTAAAATTAAATTGGCTTGTTTGTTTATGCTTTAGGATTGGAATTTCTGTTTTTAAAAGTAAATTTTAAACATGTATGTTTATAAATCTTTTAATTGAAGTCTTTTGCCAGTCTATCCATCTTTATTTGCCCCCATTAATATTTAAAAATAAAAATTTATTGTATTTCTGCCTTATAATTTGCTCAAAGAAAAAATTAAAATTAGTATTGCTTAAACTTTTTATTATAATTGGAACATAGTTAAATAGAACATAAAGGTTGTTCCAAAACTCACTGAAGAAGTAATCTTTCTAATAAAGTGCGCAAGAGGATTTGTTTTAGAAAACAATTTGGTATACCACCGAACATCTACTCTAAAGGTGCATTTTGAAGGAAAATTAGCTCTTTCATTACTAAGTATTTCAGACTATTTAGGACGTATAGCAATTCAAATCTTGCCTGAATTTTGCGATACACTGTGTAATTTCAATCTAAGTATTATCTCTCTCAAAGTAGTTTCAATATATTTTGTGGAAATATACTATTGCTTTAAAATCTAGCTAACTTATTATATGTGATGATATAAATTTAATTAAAATACATTTTAGAATATTTATTTGAAAGATATTTTATAACTGAATTTTTTGTAAAGATTTTTTTTTCTAAAATTTTATATAACGGAAGTTTGTGTATATTACAATTATGAAATAAATCTTCACGCAGTAGCATAGTAAATTGATGAAATCAGAAAGTGATTTTGATTTTATTAAAAAGTATTATTAATAATTTGAAATATCAATTTAACTGATGGTTAGCTTTGGTGATTAAAATGTTCTGCACGATTTAAAGATTCTAAAAATTTCGAAGTTCTTTCTCCATAAAAAGTTTTTGTTTTTTCTGAAAAATTAAAGTAATTTCACAATTTTTTATTTATAGAATATTATTGTTTTTCTCTAAAATTTAAGTTTTCTGATGTTCGTTTCCAATGCAATATTTTTCTCAAAAATTAAAGTGTTGGATTAAAAACATTTTTTGGTGAAAGGTGTTTTCAATTTAAATAAATGTGATGAGTAAAAAATTATAAGTATTAAATTATGAGTAATAAATTATAATAAATTATGAGTAAATAAATTATTTTTATTTTATAAGTTATAAAAGAAATGAGTGTTGCTTACTAATCAACAATTTTTAACTGAAACTAATCTTAAATTTTGATATATAGACTTTGCTTTATTTAAAATCAGAAGCACAGTAATGCTACATGATTTGATAATTTAAACATGCTGCTGTGCTTTCACATGCTACTACAATTACATTGCTAATACACACTGCAACTTTACTACTAGTTTACTACGCACTATTACTTTACTACTAATTTACTACGCATTAATACTTTGCTACTAATTTACTACGCATTAATACTTTGCTACTAATTTACTACGCACTACTACATTACTACTAATTACAATGCTATTAAGCAATGCAATTCTAAAATACCTAAATTAGTTTGTTGGGTTTTTTTCTCAGACAAACAAATAAAACAATGTTTTTAAACAAAACCATAAGCAACATGTAATTTTATTTTGAAACTTGTAATGTTTTGCAAAACAAAAAAGAAATGTTATAAAAATATCATTTATTTAACTTGAGTTTTTTTAAATAAACTTCTAATATTTGAAAAAAAACAACAACCGTTTTTTCTTTTATTTTTTTAATAAACGCGATTGAGAATTTAACCTGGCATATTTCAAAAACTTGCTGAATACGATGATAAATATAAATAAAAAAAAACAATTTTAATAAAGAGCTTCAAATATCCATTAAAGGAAATCATTCAAAACAATTATAATAATGATTTTGCACTAAATAAGCAATCTTCCTGTAAGTAATATTCCCTATATGAATATTCTTTTAAATTTTTTTTTCTCGATATATATATTAAATTTGTACACATTTTTTAACTTCTGACCAATACAATATGCTTCTTTGGTATAAATAAAATGACTTGTTTAAAGAGATTCCATTCATGCAAAAGAGCAAACTTCAATATAATTGAACGTTTCATGTTAGAGGCAAGGCCGAAGCGTCTGTACTTAAAACAAATTGAGAGAGGCCGAGATTTCATCTCAATGACAAACAAGAGTCGGATTATACATCTACTTATCTCCAACGGCCTCTTGAATTGATCCATTAGAAGCCACCTCGTATCACGTCTAGCTCAAATTGTGCGTATTTCGAGTCTGGCCCTTAATCGGATCAAATGAAGATTAGGTGTGGCACCCCCCACCCTCTGTTAGGGGGTCATCCATCACAGAGGGGCGAAAAATCATCCCCCTGCACTTCATTTTGGCTCTGACATGTTATACGAGGGGTCCTCTGCACCCAATTAGGTGCGGATAAAATTTCGTTTATGCAGCTTTCACTGCGAGGGATCCTTAGAAGGGGATGGAGTCATAAATTTTTTCATTTTCCATAGGCACAGATATGAAATACTATTTGGGGTTAGAGATTTATCACCGAGTATGGTTTTTGGAAATAGTATAACTGTAACGATTGCGACCCTATATGAATGACATAATTTTTTCTCCATTAAATAAATAAATACTGTAATTATTTTATTTTGCAAGTGTAATCATGTTACTTAAGTAGTACAAATCTAAAATTCAATGTTCTGATCAGTGATTTATCACAAAGTATGATTTTCGGAAATAATATATTAATGAAATCTATAATGATTTCAATCCTATATGAATGAGAGAATTTTTTTCTCCATTAAGTATATAAATACTGTAATTATTTTATTCATAAGTAATTTTATTTCGTAAGTGAAATCATGTTACCTAACTAGTATAAATTTAAAATTCAATGTTCTGATTAGAGATTTATCACAAAGTATGGCTTTCAGAAATAATATATTAATGAAATCAGTAACGATTGCAATTCTATATGAATCAGAGAATATTTTTCTCCATTAAATAATTAAATACAGTAATTATTTTATTCAAAAGTAATTTTATTTCGTAAGTGAAATTATGTTATATAGTAGTATAAATCCAAAATTCATTGCTCTGATTAGAGATTCTAACCTTTTTACAGAGATGGACAGATTTTTGTTAAAATTTGTCTATATATAAATAAAAAGGTACAAGAGAGAAAAGTGATTTATAGATAATCTATGTGGTTTACTGAAAAACGATAAATTTAACTTTTTGAAGATAAGATTTGCTGTGGGCCATGACTGTTTGGCGAACCATCTGCACCGCATTGGCATTTTTGATGGCCCAAATTGCTTGCTCTGTGGGAAAGACGAGTTCATGGACAGGCATCATGTAGCAGGATGCCCGGCCTTGCATGGTGACTCGGAGGTGAAAAGATATTGGAGTGCTAGAACTTTGCTGATGAGACAATGACTTTTTACTCTTATTATTTTCTTTTGTGTGTGTGTTTACATTATTTTGATCTAGTAAGTATTTGTTATTTTCTCTTATCATTGGAAATAATTTTTTTTTTTGAAGATAGAAGTAATCATCATGAAGAAATTTTTATGTTCAAGATTTCTGAGTTTTGCTGATGATTAATTTTATCTCAGATACTGATACAATAAAAATAGATGGGAACACCTTATTCATGTGCAATTGCTGTTTGTATTCAGAGTATTACATCACTTCTATTATTTACTTGTTTCGATACATAAAAAAACAAAAGATTGAACTTTAAAAAAAATTTTCCTTGTGAAATATATCAGATATAATTTAACTGAAGATTTTTTTCTCTTTTTCATTTTTTTTTTCAATTTATTTTTTTCAATTTATTTTGTAGAACATGTATTTTAGATCAATGCATTCCTTAAAAATCCAATTGTTAAAAATCCTTGCATCCAATGCATTCCAAAATTTTATTATCTAGAGTTGTTATTTAGTCTACATTTACTTTTACGAATGGTTTTTAGTTTTCTGTTTCTAATAAATTTTTTTGTTTAATATTCGTTTACGAAATTAAATCATAATCCAAAATTTTGATACATTATCAAAAAATAATTTTTAAAAATATATTTGCGGTATTAATATTTATTAAATTTGCATTTACGAATGTTGTGTGTTAGGTGATACTATTAAACAAACAATAGTAATATAATAAAAACATTTATTTTCACAATAAAAATTTTACTTTTTTATTCTTGAGTGGAATATTTTAAAAATGATGATTACTTAATCGTAATGTGGTAAAAAGTACTTAAAAATAAGTTTTTAAATAAAGCTTTTTAGAAAAGAAAGAGCAACAGACAGATAAACAATAATTTTTAAGATGGGCAAAATCAGAATACTTTGGACATTGAAAACTATTAATAACTCATAAAAAATTTTTATCAGAAAAAATTACTAAATTTGTTAAGTGAAACTCACATTACTTTATTTTTACATATCATTGTAATTAAAGGCTTGTGAATAAGAGCTACAGAGCTGGTCGATGAAATTGCTACAACTTGACACCAGCTTGCCAAATTTAAAATGTATAGTATGCTGGAATATGTAAATGATTAACATTTCAACACTTTCACTAACATTTCAACAACATTTTTCTCATAAAAATTCCAATTCGCATGTCAAATCAACACTCTCTGTATAAAGGAAGGACAGAATAGTACAGATAACATGCAGTTGTATATTGTGCTGTTAAAAGAGAGTGTGACGGATGTCTCAAAAATAGAGCCCAACACATCAGAAATGCAACAGCAAATTACCGACTGTATGCCAAATATTTTTTGTAAGACAATATCTTTTGTAATAGTTTTGTTATGGCACTTGTAAGAACGCCTACCAGTGCGCATCAGAATTTAATTTTTGAGGAATTGTGCCCTATCGAGACTACTGTTTGTCGTTCAGCTATATTGCAGCTAACATTTGTTGAGATTGCATGACTGTCGCAAGAATATGGAATCAATCATTTCAGCTGGGAAATCTATACCTAAATGTGTGGGATTTAAGAGGTTCCTAGTCGCTAACACCCGAGAGAACTATATTGTCCAAATGGCCTTGATGGATTGCATAGCCATTTCATGTACTCTGAAACTGGAATTTGAATCTCGAGGGAAACAACAATTGTCAGCACGGTCACTGCATTTTGTCATTGGCTGCATTGTCAGCACATTGTCTACAGCTCCATGAACTGTTAGCACGCGAACATTGCTGTGGTTTACCATGACGCTGCAACAGAAATACGATACACATGCCTACAGTGGAAGGACATAGAAACAAAAATTGCGTCGCGTCATCTTTTCAGACAATTCATGATTTTGTACACTGTATTATTCAGGTGCGGATACGCTGAAAGAAACGGCTATTGCCAATTTTCTTTCTTCTTCATCATATAAGCTAAGCAGTTGGATTGATGATATGGAGTTCCATCTCATATGCGTCCTTGTCTTATCTTATTCACACAGTCGGTAATTTGCTGTTACATTTTTAGTGCTCTGCCCTAACTTTGAGGTTTCTGTAATGTCCTCTTTTAACAGCACAATACGCAATTGCATGTTGTCTGTACTATTCTGTTCTTCCTTGATACAGAGATTGTTCGACTGGTAACCTGGCAAATATGTTCTGTATATCTGTCAACAATTGAGTACATTTAGTCAATGATATGACTGACACCACCTCTTGAGGGCTAGGATGATTGGTAGACTTTGTTATAGATTGGAATGTTGTACTTTTGTGAGATATTGTACTGTACTTGTGGATATAGCTGCATTGTGGATATAATAATTATGGACAATACTGTACTTGTATCTGCCATACAAACTTTATTTGAATCGATACCCAGTCAGATTAAAATTGCTGTTGCCACTAGAGCTAAAGAGAGAGGACTGCTCTGGTTACTGATTACTTCATATTGTTAAGCAAATTTACTAAAAAAAATAATTATGTCATTCATAGTTCTGTATATAGTATGTACAATAAATCTGTTTGTGTTATTTGCTTTCCTTCCTGGTCTAGCAGTTTTAAAGACGAGTTGTGTATTAATATATTTTTAAATTTAAACAAATTATTAAAATAAATGAAATAAAATGGAAATTTCTAAAAATATATGGTGTACAACAAGGGATTATCTTGAAAACCTTTCAGAATAAAAAAAAAATAACAAACGAGGCAAAGCTATATTTCCATCTTTCAAAACAGAATAAAATACTTTAATGATTTGCAATTAATATTATAAACTGATGCAGTTGGAAAGAAAAGAGCATTTTAATTTATTTTAGTGTTTGTAAAAACAAATTGAAATATGATTTACTAAATCAATATTGTTCCACTAACCCTAACGAAGAGCGCAGAAACGTAATCGATTTGTGACATATTTCAAGAAAACCAAAGAAAAGAGAAACAAATAAACAAGCAAAATTCGAGAAAAAAAAAACATTAATCAGCTAAATGACTGAACTATAACGGTCCAATTTTTTTATTTTTTACCTCGAAGCTTGGCACATTTTCCTCACGGCTGCAAGTGCAGTCATTAAGTTTTAATGGATCAGCTTTGATCGAACAACTGTTTTTAAATCCCCCCACCACAGGCGTTAATCATTATTTGTCTTGACCTAGGCTATGTTCTGCAATTCTCCAGTTTTTTCCGAATATTTTCTTTTGCAGTTTGCTTTTCCTGTTCTGGAAAATGAATGGAAGAATAAATTGGAGCTCAGCAGAAACTTTTAAGCGTCATTTCTCCCCGCTTTAATGACGCAAAAACTGATCTATGCCAATGAAAAAAAAATTGCTGAAAAGAGAAAAAAATTGGAAATTTATAGGGCAATGGATGTGGTGAAAATTTTTAATGATAGCTTTCTGACACCGAAAAACGTAAAAATAATTAACGGTATAGTTGAACTTATAAGGAGAAAATAATCAATTATATAAATATACATACAAAGTAAGCCCTGTGTTATTATTAGGGATTAAGTAATGCCCGATACTAATGAACACCAAGGAAGTTTTTTCAATAAGTTCTTAAGGTTTTTAATTTAGGATGCCTAAAATGTAAATTAGGTGTTGAGGGTTTCAGTTTTTTTTAATATTTCAACCTTTTTTTGTCAGTAATTAGGAACCAATGAAAAGACTTACGATCATTAAAATGTTCAGCTTTAAAGAAGTAATTAGTAAAGCTTGATTTAAATCATTGCTAAATTATAAATTTTAAATAATTGTTTGAAGTCGCTCTTTCTTATTTAATTAAAAAAAGATTATGACATTTTAACTAGTTTGTATTAAATCTTTTTCAATAAGTTTAAAGACTTCTAATGATTGATAACATATATTCAATTACTGAGGTAAGGATGAATAATGAGCTATTGAAAATTTTTTATGGTAGAATTATTTTTACAGTTTGCAGAATTGGATTAAATGTACATAAAGTCTAATTAGAGCAGCAAATAAGAATTAAGACATATGTTCAAATTAAGATAAACAAATAGCTAAGAAAAATTAATTATTGATAATTTCGCATCTAAATAATGCTTTAAAAATAATTATAGAAAAGCAAAATTTTCTGTTTTTTGTATATTTTTCAATAAGTTTAAAGATTAATGATTAATGACTCATAGGTGTTCAATTACTGAGCTAAGGATGAATAATGAATAATGAATAATTTTTATGGCAGAAATTTTTATTGATTGAAGAATTGGATTAAATGTATATAAAATATAATTAGAGAAGCAAATCAAAATTAAGACGTATGTTTAAAGCAAGATAAACAAATACCCAAGAAAAATTAATTGTTGATAATTTCTAAATATTGTTTTAAAAATAATTGTAGAAAAGCGAAATTTTTTGTAATAGCTATTCATCTATATGCTGTTTGATTCCTTAATATTAGTTGACATAATATTTTAAAAATGAAATTTCTATTATTTATTAATCTTATAACAACATCTTTTGAAATAAGTTAAGAAACATAAGTAATAACTAAGTAATTAAATAACTTATAAGATTAGTTTCATATTTCAGCCAGTTTATATATTCGAAATTCAAATTCTCTAAACTTTTTAGATTAATTAAAATATTCTTTGAAAATTTAAATTTGAATTCTCAACGTTAATGTTAATTTTCACCTTTAAATGTGGTATTTATTAAAGCGAAATATTTAAAAGAAAATGTTAAATATCTCATAAATACTTGTGAAACTAACTTGTTCAGGTTTTATAATTTATGCTTTTTTTATTTCGATATCAAATTAATTAATTATTAACAAAATTATTCCACAATTAAACTGGCAATAAAAAGTTTTTATTTATTTATTTCATAACATACTTTTAATCATACTAGTTAAAAAAACTAACGAAGAAATATTAATCAGAATATTAACGGCAAACTGAAGATTAAAGAAATTTTAAAAATTCATTAAAAAGATATTTGATTAATAATAAATATTTCACACTGTATTGTATATTTTTTCATTCTTCTGGCTTCTCCAACTCATTTTTATGTGTAGTGGTAAATTATAATTAAATTTTTGAGCATAAAATTTATCTTTTTATTCATAAACTCAATGATATTATTGCTGTTGGCAATGCATATTAATGTCTTTTATAGATTTCTTCTGCTTGATAAAATTTAAATGATCTCTTTATCATTTTAGATAAGCCAAAAGAAAGTGTATCTTATATAATTTTTATGTCTAGTGATAAATTATAATTAAATTTTTTTTGAACATAAAATGTTTCTTTTTATTTATAAATTGAATTTAAAATTAATTCTGCAATAGAGTTTTTGATAAAAAATTACTATTACAGGAAGCTATTATTTTCATTTAAAAGATATTAGCTCGACTCAATATTATTGGATTTGACAATGCATATTAATGTCTTTTATAGATTGTCTTTCTTTGATAAAATTTAAATGATCTCTTCATCATTTTAGATAAGCCAAAAGAAAGTGTATGTTATCCTAATTATGCGAGTTTCACAATTCTGGATAACAGCTTACTGGGTGCTCTCATTTTAGATTTATCATTATACGATCGCACCCAGGGATCGTGTTGGGATTTCAAATGCATCAATCAAACTTCAACCCTCTCACGCTAAACGAGAATATACATACATAAAAAAAGGGGTAAACTCGAAACAGAATGTACAGAACAAAATAAATCGGGAAAGGGAGCTTACTGAGTGAAAAGCCTGACTTCGATAAGCAAATTGTCCTGTCTTTTTATTTTATTTATTATTTTTTTCCAGTTATTTTATTCCACTCGTTCGTCCCTGATCCTTGAAAAAAGGAAGTTAATTACGATCGGCCCTATGCCCACCGTCAGCCTTAAATGGCGTTGACGTTTTATCGAAAATGCTTTCTCCGCTTCCAATGATAATGAGGATTTCAATGGCTCGTTCAACGTCTAAGTGTTCCTAATGCTGCTCTAGGAAAACTGTTTCCAGTCTCGCTTTCTGTTGACTCGGGTTATCTACTTTGACGAGTGACGATGGTCTTTACTTGGGATGATGGCTTCTTGAAATCGGGATTCTTTTGCATCGATAGTCTAAGGAGAAAAAATAAACGTGAACAAAAAGTGAACAAGTATGAGAAAGCTTTTTATGTTTTATTGATGTTTTTTTTTTCTTCTTCTAAGATTCGAATTCCATGAAAAAACAACACTGGTGTTGTATCTGTGAAGTTCCATTAAGGCCATGAAGACAGAAACCCATTTCTTTCACATACTTAATAGGGAAAGATTTAATCGATGGGAAATTTTTTGGAAAGAGATGAGATGATTTCTTAAAATAATTCTCTTTTTTAGTCTTTCAGCATTTATATTTCTAACAAAAAAAAAAAAAAAAAAAAAAAAAAAAAAAAAATGGTGTGACATTCTTTTTGTAAGGAGACAGAGAAGTTATTTTAAATTTGATCTTGTTTGTATTATTCTCTTCAGTGAGAAAGCAGTAAAACTTTTTTAAGAAAAAAAATCTTTCATCTTTTTTTAATAAAAGCTATTTTTCTAGATCAATCAGAAAATTATGCATATTTTTGATAAAAGGACTCACAATTCTAAATTTGTTAAATAATTCAGAAAATATGTCACATGAATAAGTTTTTTATTATAAAATTATTTTATTGGTAGATTTTTTTTTTCACTTACTTAATTGAGAAAGATTTAAGTGATGGGACAATTTTGGAAAGAGATGGGATGATTTCTTAAAATAATTCTGTTTTCTAGTGTTTCAGCATTTATATTAAAAAAAAAATGGCTTAAGATTCTTCTTGTAAGGAGACACAGAAGTTATTGTCAATTTGATCTTGTTTGCATTATTTTTTTCAGTGTCAATGACAAAGCTGGGAAACTTTTTTTAAGAAAAAAAAATCTTTCTCATCTTTTTTAACAAAACCTATGTCCCTAGATCAATCAGAAAATTATGCATATTTTTGATGAAATGACTCCCAGTTCAAAATTTGTAAATAATCCAGATAATACCTCATGAATAAGTTTTTAATTAGAAAATTATTTTATTGGCTGATTTATTTTTATCATAAACACTGGAAGATAACACTCATTAGCAACAATACACAGAAAAAACCATTGAAGATAAGAGGTTGAGATTAATTAATTTAATTTTAATTCTCCTTAATCTATTCTACGAGTTACTGATAACTCTAAAAGTAAATAACATGTTTCAGTGATAAATGGAGATAAATTGGAATTGTGGGTTTGGGAATAAAGTTGAACTTTCAATCTATAAAAGTTGAGATAGCTATTCAATTCAACTTTAACGCCACAAATTATTGTTTAGCTATTGTAACTGCTAATCAATTTTACAGTAACATTCCCAACTTATCCCGAGTGTAGCTCGTGATAAATTCAACAGTCAATTATGAATGCATCTACATTCATTAAACATTCAATTATGCATAGTTGAAAGGGGTCATTTTTATAGCATCATGTTGGTCAACTAAATTCTTGTTTAAATCCTGCCTATTTATTAAAGTGATCATAATAAAGAATCATTAGGAAAATAAACGGTGTGAATAGATTCATTTATCGTTATTATTAATATTTTGCTATTTGGGAGTCAAACGTTTGTGTGAGCTAAAAATATAACCATATGAAATAGTCAGGAAGAAATTGTAATTTATTTCAAAAATATAAAAAAAATTTAAATTTCTACTCCAAAAGAAGAATTGCATTTTTTCACTGTAAAAAAATTATTATAAAAAATTAGTATTTTATGCATGTAAATTAATTCTTATATAAAAAATTAGTAATTAATAGAACAATAGCGTTTTATTATATAATTTATACGATGTTAATACACCAAAAATTAAATTGAAAGAGCATGACGTCAATGAAGAATAAAAGATATTTATTGAATTGAAAATATCATGAATTGCATTAACAAGTTTTATTTATTTTTATTTAAAACATTGTTATTGCTTATAAAATATTATGTTATTATGTATTAAAGTGATCAAAATAAAAATTCATTAGGAAAATAATAGATTCATTTATCATTATTATTAATATTTTGTTATATGTGAGTCGAACTTTTGTGAGAGTTTAAAAACATAATTATAGGAAATAGTTAGGAAGAAATTGGAATTTATGTTGTAAATATAAAAAAAAAGTTTACCTTTCAGCTCAAAAAGAATAATAATAATGATTGTTCTTAAGCAGCTTTATGTATGATAGTTGGGTGATGAAGTTTATTTACGTGATCTATTTCATACTTATTGATTCTTTTTTTTAAATTTGTATTGTGATAAAATTATTATAAGAATATTAGTGTTATAAGTATATAAATTAATTCGTATATATTAAATTAGTTACTAAAAGAAAAATAACGTGTTGCTATATAATTTATACGATGTCAGTACACCAAAAATTAAATTATAAGAGCATAACATTAATGATAAATAAAAGATATTTAGTGAATTGAAAATATCGTGACATGAATTAACAAGTTTTATTTATTTTTATTTAAAATATTAAAATATTTTGTTTTTTAAATATTACTTTGTTTTTCAAAACAATGAAAATTCCTTTGTAGAACAATGAATGATTGATTTTGTGAGTCTTAAGGGTTATATCTTCTGAATAACGAAGATTTCTTTTTAATTGAGCACCATGCTCCATAAAATAAATGGCCTCAAGTATTTTAAATCTCCCTTTATCCAATGGAAATATTTTCCATTAATTTACTTTGTTTAAACCATTTTCATCGACTTACTTTCTTTTCTTAAACTGTTGGGATCCCACTTTTCTGTAATTAAAAATTAGATAATGCGTTTTAACATCATCAAAATGCTGAATGAAACTCTTCTTTCTGCAAAAGTTTATTGACTTTCTGTTATGGTAGAACAATAACGAACTCAATAAATGAAGCCTTAACCGTAATTTTTTTGGACTCACTAATAGCTTTCGCTAATTAATGAAAATTTTATGGAAGTCAACATTCTTTCTCCAATTTTGAACTGCTTTTTATTTCATTAACATTTTAACTTTTAGATTAAATGAAAAAAAGATTCTTGCATTGATTTTATAATTCATATACCTAAGCAGTTTTTTTTCTTAGCTAATTAATGAAAACAATCAATTAGATTAAAAAAAAACGAATATTGATATTTTCTATTATTTATATTATGCACATAAATTTACACTTCACAGTGAAAGTTTCTCCAATTTTGAAATGCTTTTTATTTCATTAACATTTTAACTTTTAGATTAAATGAAAAAAAAGAATCTTGCATTGATGTTTATACTTTATGTATCTAAGCAATTTCTTTCCTTAGCTAATTAATGAAAACAATCAGTTTGATTAAACAAACGAATATTGATATTTTCTATGATTTATATTATGCACATAAATAAATATACACTTCATAGTGAATGCCAATTGCTTAAAGCGTACTTTATTCAAGTTTTCAATGTAAAAAGTAAGAGATTAAATATTAGTGAATTATGCAATACTCCATATTATAAATTTAATTTTAACAATGAAGGAAAAGATTCCTAATGCCTTGTAAAAATAAATTCATTAATTATGTTTCCCACATATGTAATATTAAAAATTACATAAACATTTATATACTTTAGGTGTCAACAATATTTCTATTTGTAAGGAAGTTATTTTTAATTTACATTAACCATAAAATTAAGTAGATTATAATATTCAAATTTTTAGTGCCTCATTAAAATCGTTAATTGGTAGCATATATTTATTTCTGTATATAATCACGAAAATACTAACATGATTAAACTGCAAAGGAGAAATACAAAATCTTAAAATTTTAGTGTGTTTAGAGATTTTATATCAAATATGTCTTAGCAGTCACCAGACTTGTCCTTTTCTTAGTTTTCATTTGCTGCTTTTGATATGGTATTGGACTACAGCAACTTTATTATGTTATTGACTTCCAACTGAGATAATTGATGTCTCAAAATAGCACATTCATGACAAAAGTAAACACTCTGCATACATTTTTCCTTCTTTATTCTTTAGTTCCTATATTAATAATAAGGTGTTTGGTTTCGTCAATTTTTATCTCCTTTGAATATTTAAAACACATTTTCAATGTGGGTATCCAAGTTTTATAAATTGAGAGAATTGATGTCTCAAAATAGCACACTCATGACAAAACTAAACCCTCTGCATAAATTTTTCATTCTTTATTCTCTAGTTCCTACAATAATAAATATATGTTTGGTTTCGCCAATTTTTATCTCCTAACAATATTTAAAATGCATTTTCAATGTGGGTATCCAAGTTTTATAAGCTAAGAGAATTGATGTCTCAAAATAGCTCACACATAACAAAACTAAACTCTCCGTATACATTTTTCATTCTGTATTCTCTATAAATAATTATGTATTTTCTTTCACCAATTGTTTGTCTCTTTATATTTAAAATACATTTTCAATATGGGTATCCAAGTTAACTGAACTGAAAGAATTGATGTCTCAAAATAGCACACCTATGACAAAACTAAACCCTCTGCATACATTTTTCATTCTTTATTCTCTAGTTCCTATATATATAATTATATGTTTGGTTTCACCAATTTTTTATCTCCTTAGAATATTTAAAATACATTTTCGATGTGAGTATCCAAGTTTTATAAAAATACCTAAAAATAATTTTTATTTAAATTGCATATCAACATGTGCACAAATAATTACTCAATGTTCATATAGAACAGAACATAAAAATTAAACCTTATTAAATCCTATCTGACAACATAGATACACACTGTTGTCTTGCTGAAGCAGCCGCAACCTATATCTTCTCCCTCGTATCTTCCGACCGAATTGCTACTGTAGTATCCATCGTCTTGTTATGAATACATCCAAACGGCAACAGCCGGACATTGGAGGATATAAATAAATAAAATCCACATCCATAAGTATCCGTAGTCAGAATTTACGATTTCGTTCGATTGACCACAAACGGCCGACTCGGACGTTCCCCCTTGCGATAAAAAGTGCTTCTTCGTGGAAATATTATTTCGGCCAAAGATGCAATTCATTTTTCCATTATCGAGCGGCTGACCGCAGGGTTCGCGGCCCGTTAAGTTGCCGTTGATGGTCGTCATTGGCAGATCGTATCGCGTCTATCCCTCATCGATATATGAGTAGCGCGTATTTTTCCTGCCCCAGCACTTTTTCTATCTATTCTTTTCTTGGTCTCCCCCTCTCGGAAAAAATAGGGGTGGATTGATTTCTTAAAAGTGTAAAGGTGCTGTTATATGATACCGATAATCAAACATGGACGAATTGATGAAGAACTTGAAGCAATGAATTGAAGAAGAACGTGAAGCATTGGATTAAGAATCAATTGCTTTAGAACATTAATAAAGAAAAATAAATTTAATTCACAGAATTTAGAGGTGATAATAATAATGATGATGATAATCATTATTCTCCCCCTCTTAAAAAATAGGGGAGGATTGATTTTTTAAAAGTGTAAAGGTGCTGTTATATGATACCAATAGTCAAACATTGAGGAATTGAAGAAGGACTTGAAGCCTTGAATTAAGAATCAATTGCTTTAGAACATTAATGATAAGATATGTTTATTTCATAGAATTTAGAGATGATGATAATGATGATGATAATAATTATTCTTCCCCTCTTGAGAAACAAGTTTATTTCACAGAATTTAGAGATGTTAATAATAATGATGCTAATAATAAAAAAAGAAATAGGGGCGGATTGATTTTTTAAAAGTGTAAAGGTGATGTTATGTGATACCAATAATCAAACATAGATGAGGGGAAGAAGGACTTGAAGCATTGAATTAAGAATCAATTGCTTTAGAACATTAATGATGAGAAATGAATTTATTTCATAGAATTTAGAGGTGATAATAATAATGATGATAATATTAGTTATTCCCCCCCTGTTGGAAAAAAAAATATTGATTTTTAAAAATGTAAAGGTGCTGTTATATGATAACAGTAATCAAACATGGATGAATTGAAGAACTTGAAGCATTGAATTAAGAATAAATTACTTTAGAACATTAATGATGAGAAATAAGTTTATTTCACAGAATTTAAAGGTGATAATAATGATGATGATATTAATAATTATTCTCCCCCACTTGGAAAAAATAATTAGGGGCAGAATGATTTTTTAAAAGTGTAAAGGTGCTGTTATATGATACCAGTAATCAAACATGGATAAATTGTAGAAGAACCTCAAACATTGAATTTAGAATCAGCTTATTAGAAGATTTAACTTTAGAACATTAATGATGAGAAATACGTTTTTTTCACAGAATTCAGAGACGATAATAATAATGATGATAATAATAATTATTCTTCCCCTCTTGGAAAAAAGTGGTGATAAAGAGGTGATAATAATAATGAAGATGATAATAATTATTCTCCTCCCTCTTGGAAAAAATAAATAGGGCGGATTAATTTTTTAAACGTGTAAAGGGAATAATTATAAAGTGAAATACTGTTAAATTAGTATTTAATTATATGATACCAATAATCAAACATGGATGAAGGGAAGAAGGACTTGAAGCATTGAATTAAGAATCAATAACTTTAGAGCATTTATAATGCGAAATGAATTTATTTCAGAGCTTAGTGGTGGTAATAATAAACCATAATCAAATTGGTATTCTATAATAAATTCGTTAAATATACCATAAATATTTTTCCAAAATTATCTCAGAAAGAAGTTTTTGTTACTTTTCAATGAGTACGAAATTTTTTTTTTTTTTGTTATTTAGATTTCATTCTGACTCCATTGCTTTAGAGCATTAATGATGTGAAATAAGTTTATTTCACAGAGTTTAGAGGTGATAATAATAAACCATGACCAAATTGGTACTCAATAATAAATTCATCAAATCTACCATAAATATTTTTATACAAATATATCAGAAATAATTTTTTGTTATTTTTCTACGAGTACGAAATTTCTTTTTTTGTTAATTATTTCCATTATACAAATTTTCTTACCAAGCTGTCTTTTTTTAATAAATATATTTAAAAAGTAATATAAATATATGTCTTTTGAAGTAATTTTATTAAAAAAAAAACGTGTGTTTTTATATTTGTTGGATGCAGACAAGAAATTTGATCTCTATTTTTATAATGGCTATTGGCTACTTAAATAATTTTGATACTTTTTCACTTTTACTATTCTTATATTTCTCGGAGCTTATAATATTGATAACTGTAAATTAAAAACAAATTAAACTGATTTTATTAATCTGTTTATTTCAGTGCAATATAAATATTTTTTTCTTCACTCATAAAAAAATAATAAATAATACAAAATAAAAATAATTATAAATAATACAAAATAAAGATAATAATAAATAATAAAAATAAAGATAATAATAAATAAAACCAAATAATAATAATAATAAAGCAATAAAGCCAAAAATTGAGTGATTTACTAAGATAAGTTATCCGTAAATTGCATAAATCATTAAAGCGATAAAATAGTTACTCTTTAAAAAAATTTTGTAATTTTTTTATTTAACATTGTTTACGTGTTTAATTTATTATTTATACATACTCCTTTCATTTTAGCCCAACTGAATTATTTTGAAATTATTTGCTTTTCAGGCGAAATATTATAAATAGTTAACCGCTTAAACAAAAAAAAAGTTATTGTTATTATTTGAGTAATATTTATACAAAAAATATATTTTATTGCAAGTATAAAAAACATTGAACAATTTTGGGGAAAATATTTCAACGTTTTCTGAATAACTTAATAACTTAGTAATCCAATAAAAATTATGACATTAATTAATGATGACATTACAATTAAAATTATGCCATTACTTCATAAATGGTTGTTTGGTTTTTATTAAAATATATTAAATTTTTGTCTAATAATTACAAATACATCCGGACTTTGTATTCCCTTGAAAATGATTAACCAATAAACAAAATTAAAAACAACTTTATTCAATTCTAACTTTGGAGACATCCCCCGATTTCCGAAGAAGCTCTAGGAAAGGAAGAGGGGAAATGAATCTTTAGATGCTCATTTCACAAGAGCGGAAATTTGTTATGGAATATGAAAACGAGATCTCCCCGAGAAATCATTCCCAAATTTGCATATCGATACGATAGAACTGCCAACTCTTGGCCTTAAAGCGACTCCCAGTTTCATTCCTCTTAATAACTTGAGATTAGCCCTGATAGCAAATAATGGAGTGAGAGATAAGAATCTTCCGCCATAAGTTATGATGCGCGTTACAGTTGGTATGAATTTATAGTATGTCATAATACGATGGAACGACATTGGACTCCGCTTGGACACGCCTCTCGCATCATGTCCTAGATAGTAGGTTAAAAATGCCACTGGATAGATCGTAAAATCTGATGACAATTTTGTACAAGCGACCGATAGGCATACATGAATATATTACGAGGCGCACTCAAGATCTATGTTTAAAATTTTGGACTTGGGCTTATATTTACGAAGAGCGGGGTATATTTTGATTTTGCTTTTGCTTCCCCATAATCTTGCAATAAAATATTATTGAAATCTATTTAAGATAAGGGAGCCGTTTCATTTCTGTATGTGTAATCTAAAGCTGTATTCGATATGATATAATGTAAGAATAGCATATTTATCTTCTGCGACTTTATCTCCCAGTTTGGAGACAATCACAATCCACTAATATAATGCAAATTTAAATAAACAAAGCACTAAAATCAGGTAATAATATATTATAAGTAGATATTTACAGAATTCCTTCAGCTTCATTTATTGTTTTAAATATGTTAATGCTATCACACATTATTCTGAAATTAAAGGTCTTTTAAAGTAGTTTATATTATCTAATTTAATGAAATCTCTATGTATTTTAGTTGAAAGTAATAATAAGCTAAAGCAATTATTATTGAATATTTATACATTTTCAAACCGAGCATTTAAGAAGTGATTTACAGAATTCCTTCAGCTTCCTCCACTGTTATTGAAATTTTAAACATGCTAATATTATCACACATTCTTCTGAATTAAAAGTATTTTAAAGTAGTTTTTTTAATTATCTAATTTCACGCAACCTCTGTGTATTTTAACTGAAAGTAACAATGTCACTAAAGCAATTAATATTGAATATTTATATATTTTCAAGCATAATATTTAAGAAGAGATTTACAGAATTCCTTCAGCTTCATTCACTGTTGCTAAAATTTTGAACACATTAATGTTAGTATTATTCTGAATTAAATGTCTTTTAAAACATTTTTTAAGTATCTATAATATCAACGCAACCTGTATGTATTTTAGTTGAAAGTAACAATAAGTTAAAGCAATTAATATTGAGTATTTATATATTTTCAAACAGAACATTTAAGTAGATATTTACAGAATTCCTTCAGCTTCCTTCACTGTTATTGACATTTTAAACATACAGTAGAACATCTTTGAGTCGAACCTCGATAAGTCGGAAACCTCCAAAACTCGGGAAAAAATTTTGTTCCCTTCACTTCAAGCCCTAAAGCCTCCATTACTCGAAATTTCAACCATCTATATGTCGAAATAATTAGTCAATGCCCACAAGTCATTTTGGTATATATTTTCCCTCCGTAACTCGCAAAAAAAAATTGGACCTCTGTATCTCGAACATTAGCAATGTTTGATTTTACAACCTTTACAACTCGATCATTTGAAACTGATTACCTCTATAGCTCGAAGAAAAATAAGTTACCGACTTTAAGGATTTGCCGAAAATGCACGTCATTGTTTCTTAGAAAACATTGTATGAGTTTACAGTAAACAGAATAACCGATTCTATGAAATATTTTTATTATAATTCTTATTGTTGCTATTGATTTCATTTGAACTCTAGCGAAGCAAATCTTTTGTTGTCGATTGCAAAAATATCAAAAGTAGTTTTGTTTTACTGCAATACACATCTATTTTAACATATTTAACATATTATTCATTGATAATTGTACGGCACATAATGATATTCCATAAATGAAAGCAGTTAAAATCCAATATCTGCCTGCCAATACCACACCAAAATTACAGCCTATGAATCAAGTTGCAAATAAACATGTTTATTACTTCTGTAACTTGAATTTTTATTTAGTTTACCTCTCTAACTCAAAATAAGTTAGAAAGAATCTAAACCTCTACAAGTCGAATATTTCCTTACAAAATCCGTTAAGTCGAAATGCTCCATAAGTCGAAAACTCTATAACTCGAATTATTTGGCGTCTCCCTTGAAGTTCGATTGACAGAGGTTCTACTGTATTAATATTATCATACATTTTTTCTGAATTAAAGGTCTTTTAAGGTTGTTTTTTTAAGTATCTGATTTCATGTAACCTCTATGTATTTTAACTGAAAGTAACAATAAGCTAAAAAAATTAATATTGAATATTTATATATTTTCATGCAGAAAATCCTGTTCCAAACATAATGTTTAGAAAATAATGCTAATGAAAATTATTTTGATTATGTTTTCTACATAAATTCTAGGACTAAATTTTTTAAAAATTATTTTATTTTTTTAAATGAAACGTTTTATTAAAAGTTAGAATTTTTGAAGATATTTAGATTTAAAGTCAACTATTTATAACATCTATTCAATAATTTAAATAATATTACGTGTCTCTGTATTAAAATAAATCATTGATCGCTATTATAATTCATTAATACTAAACGAGCCCTTAAATTTTAAATTGAATATAAAAAAAGATACATATCAATACTTTTGCATCAGTTCAAAAATTTGAGAGAATAGTATTAAAAGAGTTTCTCGTATTGGTTTTTAGCTAAACTTGAAAAGGCCTTCCAAAATCCTTTAAATAGTCTTCCTTTTACAAAAGGGACACGATTGGCAAGTGAAATTCAAGATCTCGGAATATTAGATGCTCTTACGTGGTAGACATGTCGATCGAAAAGTCTATTGTGATAAAGTGTCAACCACTAAGGCCAGCTATTCGTCACTGGGACAAAAAGGAAGTAGTTTCTTCTGAAATTTTGGGAATAAATTAGCTAGGCAAGGAGAAGAGTGATTTTTCTTCCCTTTACAATTCGGCCAGGTCTTCTAGGAAATTTCAATATAATGATGATAAATTGAGGAAAGTGCAGGCATATCAAATCGATCTGCATCTTTTTCTGCCAATATTTCACTTGTGAGATGCTTTTTGACAAAGTGGAATAGATAAAAAATATATTGAGAGATTTTTGGGTTTATAGATTTTTAAAAGAAAAGGATTTATAAAATGTTTGGAAGGCTTTATTCTTCTCTCATATTTGCCACGGGATAAAATATCTTAGCATATTCATGATTTTTTCTGCTCTGTATTTGAACTCTTTCGATTTTTGTACTTTATGGAACATTAACAGTGAGTAGAGTTTTTATATTTCACGCGAAAATACACAATTACAGTTGCTTAATGCAAGCACCAACTTTTATTATATATTTAATGTATATAAAACAGAGATTTTATTCATAAGATATTTATATTAAATTATTATATCTTGAGAAAACTTTATAAAGAATTAGTTATAAATTCTAAATTATTACTTAGTAAATAAAAATTGTAAGTTTTCCTCACTTATAAATTATTTGAATGTTATTTATTCTTTATCATAATGATTATTCATCAATTACTTCGTTTATTCAGTAACAATAGACCATTTCATACCATTTCTTTGTTTATTCAGTAACAATATACCATTTCATACCTTTTCTATGTTTATTCAGTAACAATAGACTTTTATCACAATGATTATTCATCAATTACTACGTTTACTCAGTAACAATAGACCATTTCATGATTGATTCGTGGAATATATTTCAACAGATTTTTTATGAAGGAATATGAAAACTTTAACTATTGTTTTCTTCTAAAATTAAGAGTAATGAATAATATTTATAATCCTTAAGTATTTGGTTCTTTTGACTCATGCTTTTAAAACATATTACTGTTGATTTCTAGTTCTGAAATATAATTAAATGATTTCAGAATATTTTTATTAATAATTTAATTAATGAAACTAAATTCACAGCAGTTTTTCATCACAAAATATTTTAAATTTTGATAAATTACTGTGTGACATGAAAGGGAGTTGAGGACTTACCATGTCTTATAAAATGGGCAATTTTGTACGATGTTGTGAAAACAGGACGAATTGTAGGATAAATGGGGATCAAAATTGTTCTAGAACATAGAAAACCATTCAACAGAGTTAATACTATTGTATTGAAAAATGGGGATTACTAACAAATGGATGGATCTACTACAAGTTTCAAAGTTCCTATGTTTCCAAACTTGATAGCAGTTGAAAGAGATTTTGAAGATTTTAAAGACGAAGTAAAATAAATGATCGTTTTTAGGGATTTTAAACTTTCGCCTCAGCTCGTTTATTTGGACAAGAAAATAATGTCTCTTTTGACCTCTCCAAAATATATTTCGGTAAAAGAAATGCTACAAGAACTTGCCTTGAAATTTTCATGTGTTTCTTTAATTTTTTGTCTGTTCTGCATTACTTTTGTTATGCATTGTAAAAATGTGTTTAGTATTCACTAACTATTTACTGTGAAATAGTAACTATTTATTTTACTATTATTGTGTATTACTTTATTATGCAATGCATTATTGTGCATCAATATGCATTAATTTTATTATACATTGTAAAAATGTGTTTAGTATTCACTAACTATTTATTGGGAATTAGTAACTATTTAATTTAAACTTTCGCCCGAGCTCGTTTATTTGGACAAGAAAATAATGTTTCTTTTGACCTCTCCAAAATATATTTTGGTAAAAGAAATGCTACACGAACTTGCCTTGAAATTTTCATGTATTTCTTTAATTTTTTCTCTGTTTTGCATTACTTTGGTTATGCATCGTAAAAAGTTGTTTAGTATTCACTAACTATTTGTTGTGAAATAGTTGTGAAAAATGGTAAGTCACAATAGAAAATTTTTTCATAGCAATCAAGGGTTATCTTGGTTATATGCTATATTTATAAATAATATAAATTAAAAATATTGTTGTAATTACTAACTTAAATTCAATATCTTTAATAGAACGATAATGTATTGGTAAATGAAGCATTTTCTTTCTTTTACAAATATCTAAATTCATTTCTTTTTTATTTCAAATGAGAATCCCATTTTTAAATCAGATCTAGCAAGTAATAATAAGTCATAAAAGAAATAGTAAGTCTTAAAAGAAAATTTTTGCATTGCAATGAAGGGTTATCTTTGTTATGTATTATATTTATAAATGATATTATTTAAAAAGATTGTTATAATTACTAACTTAAATTCAATATCTACTATAATAGTAAGTCATAAATGAAAGTTTTTGCATCGTAATCAAGGGTTATTTTGGTTATGCGTTATATTTATAAATAACATAAATTAGAAAGATTGTTCTAATTACTAACATAAATGCTATATCTTTAATACAATGATAATGTGTTGGGGAAATAAAGTGTCTTTTTTCTTATTCAAGTATCTAAATGCATTTCTTTTTTATTTTAATTGAGAATCGCATTTTTAAATAACGAGATTTAACAAGTATTGGATTCAATTAAATGAAATTAAAGTGCTTATTAATTATTTAGAATATAATTCATTGGAATGGTGATTTTTGTCAGTAAACATAATAATCAAAGGATCTGATTGCAAGTAATGTTTGTATCATAAAAGCATGTATAAAGAGATTTTATTCATTAAATTTCAGCCTGCTGAATCCATAAATTATACATGTGTGTCTGGGGTAGGAAAAAGGACATTAAATAATTAATTACATTAAATAATAAGGTCATTAAATAATAAGGAAATAAATAGAATAAATGATAAAATATATTGCATCAATGTAAAATAATATAACTCTATTAAGCTTAAGTAAAATATTAAATCATCTATATTGTACTACTATTCTACATCAATATTTTTTCCCTTATTAAATTTAAAATCCGTTTTTCAGTTTTCATTGATATAACTTTCTTAATTGCCAGCATGAATATAACTTAAGACCTGGAATAAGTATTCCACATGTTATTTATGGGAATGATGTTTAAAATGGGTTTCGTATAAAAATGTTATTACTATATATTATCAATTATGAAGGTAACACGTTAATTATGTAATTTTAGCTAGCTAAACGATTTAAGTTAAAGAATAATAGGGATAATTTAAGAATTTACCTAGTTAAATAAATAATTTTAACTAGTTAATTTTGAAGGTAGTATTTTAGCCAGAAATGCCTCTTGCTCGAAAAAATGTCACTTACTCACTCATTATGAAGAAATCTGCAAATTATGAATGTAGTATGTTAATTAATGTAGCATGTTAATTATGACAATTTATGACAGGATTTTGATTTATTTATGTTTAATGGCGATTGAGTGTAATGTTGCTTGATTAATATTTCTTGGAATTTCCATGGTTATAAATTGCTTATTTACATTACAGCTATATCATCCTTGAAGTGAAATCAAAATTCAAACCTTATGTACATAATACTATGTGAATGACTATTTTAATACTATGTAAAACAGTTTTCGAAACTTTTTCTGTGCTGAGTGTAATGAAATGATGAAATGTAATTGATTTTGAATTTTTAAAAATTTCAAAAATTATTAAAGAAGTATATAATTGAAATAAATATTTCTGTCTTACGTCAAATTGCAGGTTAAATGTATTCTTCAGCTTTCTTTTTAAATGATTTTGAAATTCTACCCTTATAAGGCATGTTCAAAGTTCTCTTAGTTGATAATTGATAAATGTTTCAATACAGAAATAAATACCTTTGGAGCTATTTAGCCAGAAATGCCTCTTGCTCGAAAACATCTCAGTTACTCACACATTATGAAGAAATCAGCAAATTATGAAGGTAGCATGTTAATTATGACAATTTATGACAGGATTTTAATTTATTTATGATTAATGATAACTGACTGTAATGTTGCTTGATTAATATTTCTTGGAAATTTCATGGTTATAAATTACTTATTGACATGATATCTATATCACCCTTAAAAAAGAAAGCGAAATTCAATCCTGTTCTTATGTACAATCCTGTTCTATGTGAATGACCATTCGAAAAAAATATTCCATATTCAAAAATATATATAATTCTTTTACGGTAATGATAAGAGAAGCAAGAAGTTATATTAAATTTACTACCAATATTACATATTTGATCACAACTAAAAATATTTTAGGCAGAGTGCAATCACATAATGTTAGATTAAAAATTTTAAATTAAGTGTTTTTGTTATATATAGAATCCTTTGGTATATCCACCCTTATAATAACTTATTTAAAAAGAAATATGCTAAACATAACTCCTGAACCAAATTAAGATCCTCAACTTATAATCAGAATTCATTTAAGGTGGTAATGTTATAAACTAATGTAGTAGGGATAATGAAGATATTAGCAAGTGTTGTAGGTTTCAAAAAGAAAAGAGACAATTTTTTTGCGACATTAGCTAGAATTTAATGAAGTTTAATTCTACAAGAGATCACGACAAAATGATGACGTTTTTTCAAACTCTTTGAAATCTATTACTAAGTGATTTTTCATTCAAGGAACATCCTTTCGCAACTAGTTATCTTCTGCACTTCCTCCTGTAAAAAACGTTAAAAGTGTATTGATATACCTTATAGTATATACAGAAAGAGTATTGATATACTTTAGCATTATATGCCTTATTAAATTCTTTGAAATAAAGAATTTCAAATTATTTAAATACTTCATTTTTCTATTCATTAAGTCAGTGAAGTCATTGTATTTATGGATATCATATCATTGACATTTCAAGATTTACTTATTAAATAGATAACTTAAAATGAAAAAAAATTAAAGATGAAAGATAAACTCTTAAAACCATATTAATGAAACTAGCAGTTTCAGAACTGCCTGATATCGAAAACAAATTTGTAAATATGACGATCAATCGTATATTACTTAAAGAATATTTGTCTTACTTTCATATAATTTAGTGATCTTTATCATAATCAGATTTAATTATTTCAATCGGTACTTTTTAAATAGATTATGCATTTTAATAAATTCAAAAGTTAAGTTTTAGAGAATTATATATGTATATGTAGTTTATAACTAATAACTAAGATATGTAGGTTTAATTTAAATGCATTAAAAATCTTTCATAATTTACATGAACACAATTCAAAATAAATGAAGTAAAAACACAAATGAAATAAAATGAATGCATACAAAGGTGATAAATTAATGAAATAAGATTTAAAAAATACAAAGATTTTTATGAAATTGGGAAATTAACACTTGTTTTAAAGATTAAATATTTATTGGATTTTTATGTCATTAATTAGTACTTATAGATGGAGAATTTATTGTTTTCAAAAGTTTCAATAGCTTCAATGTCATCTTTTCGATTATAAATTAAGTTACTTTTAATATAATATATAGTTTTAATATATTTCCATCTTTTAAATCTTATTTTTAAACACTATCACATGCAATGGAAATTTATAAACCAAAATATAAAGTTTTTGTACAAAATATTTTGAAAAAATGTTCCTACCTTTTAAAACTGCAGGTTTTGTAGTAACAAGTTAAATGGAAATGTTTCCAGAATTATCTACTTTTCTGTAGAACAATTCTTAAAATTATTCATTAAAAGTTAATACACTAATAACAGTCCTTTTATTACAGTCCTTTTACTAATAACAGTCCTTTTATTTGTGTTTTACTTTTTTAAAAAACTAAACTAAACTTTTTTTAACTAAACTTTATTGTCCTTTCGTTTGTATGTTACTCAAACTTTTTTAAAATTAAACTAAACTTTTTGTTACTAAACTTTATTGTCCTTTCATTTGTGTATTTCTCAAACTTTGTTAAAACTAAACTAAACTTTTTTTTAACTAAACTTTATTGTCCTTTTATTTGTGTATTACCCAAACTTTTCTATAACGGGGAGAGATATCTTTTTAATAAATATTGGAAAAATACTACTGAAATATGTCGATAAATACACTAAAAATTTACTAGTTCTGAGTGTCAGAATTATTGCACAGTTTTCATGAAGTCTTTATAAGAAAAACTGGTTCTCTTGTGTCTCTTTCTTTTGTGATCTTGAAAAAAACCAAGAAGAGAGAGACACAAGTGCATGCCTAGTATTTTGCAACTTTAAATATATGTGCGTAAAAAAAGTGCTGTATTTTGTTTAAGAAAAAGATTCCTGGAGTCAATTACTTAATTTCTGAATTGCAGGTTATAATGAGATTATTAGATTTAATGTTATAATGATTTTACCTTCACCATTTCCAGGATTGTGAATACAGCTTCTTGTTGAAGATGGTAACAATTAAAGCTCCTTTTGCCACCAGGTTTCCACCCTCGGTTGGTGTCTCCACTGCCCAAAGAGCTGTGAATCGTTCCACATTCAACCAAGAGGACTGTGGTTAGAAGAACGCAAAGGAGGACGAAGACAGTTCTAGACGACATTTTGGAGATTGTGGAAAAAAAATGGAAGGGATTCTACGAAATAAATAAATAAAAATTTTATTTTAATATTTTACATGTTTGGATTGTATATTTAATATATAGGATGCATTTTTAGCCAAGAATGTTACCTGATATAAAACAATCAAAATTGATCTTTAAACTTCATCAAGTGAAATAAAACTTTTTGAAAATTTGTCATTTGCTTAAAATTAAGCTACTCTTCTTTAGTTGCAATTTAAATGTAAGTGATAAAAAAATGGTAAATATCTACTGTGAATAAATCGGTATTACATTTTATTTTATTACATTAATTGCATTTTATTATTTAGTATATTTTAAGAAGTCATAAATAATGTTTCTAGCGAAAACCAGAATAAATTGAAAATCTCATAATATTTCTAGAGGAAATAATTAACATTTAATATTTTTCATGTTTCTTTGTAACTGAATTTTCTAGAAAACAAAAAAGGTTTAGTTTCTTTGCTAAAAATATCGTTAAAATTTTAATTTTTGTAAAGCTTTAATTCTTTCAAATATCAAAACTACATATATCACTAAAAGTTAAAAATGTTAAGCTTCAGTGTTGAATGTATTCAAATGACCAACAATATTACAGTTTTTTTAATCTTGCTTAAATGCTTTTTTCTGTGATAAAAAAGAAAACTAATTAGAATTCATAAAGTGTTTTTATCAAGCTAATTCTGAAAAAAAATTCAGAAATTTTTTAAATGCATCAAATAGGAATGCAAAATATTAATTTATATTTCAAAAAATTTTGCTTAAAATTCAGAATAGAATATTTAGCATTATTTAGAATATATATAACACCTATATAAAATAAAATATTTAGCATTACATCACATACATACAAATATTTAAAAGTAGAAAGGAAACAAATATCAATCTCAAATTATTGAGAATACAATAAATAGCTCTTACATTGGTGATTAAGAAAATTAAGAGCATGTATATAAATTTTGTTTAACTGCAATCGATGGAAAAACATTTTCTTCTAAAATAAATATATTCTTATACAAATAAATTTCAAAATATAAACAATGCAAAAATAGTATTTCCATTGAAACTGTTTTGAAACTATGATTTGTTTAATATTTCAAAAGCAAAATTTATTTTCTTGTAAGTAAAAATTCATAAAGGATGTATAAATCCAGGAAATGTTTCAGAGGAAGGCTTTACTGCACTTTAAAATAATATTTCTGTGGAAAATATTTACAGCATAACTTTAATCTAACATATTATAACTGAAATTTATATTAAGCTTGATTTTATGAAGTTGGTATTAAATCATTTGTTTATTTACAAAAATCTTTGAGTGTTATAGATGAAATAAATATCAATAATTTTTATATGAAAATACTTTTCTGAGAAAGTAACTAATTTAAAACAGGCCAAGAAAAGAACAATTTTATAGATTTCTTGAGAACTACTTAAATAATACTAGGATTGGTTCGTCGCTCTATTTACAGTTTAACATAGATTCCAAACCCCTAATAAACATCCATGCAACAGTTAGGAGTCGAACATGAAGCCTGTGGTACCAAAGATACTAAATTCTTAGGAACTCTTTGAAATTTATTAAAAGGATATTTTTTAAAAGCAAATTTCTAGATTTTATATAAGAGAATTGGTTCATATCAGTAACCCTGTTGATAAAAAAACGGGAAAAGTTATTTTATAAGTTTTATTGAGGAACTGAAGAGATAGGCCAAAGAAATGCCTATGAGATTTATGATTATATTATTTTACTAAAACTGTTATTTTAAGAAAATAGTTAATATTACGAATTGTTATTCGTATAGTTGTGCCATTTTAAAATGAATTATTGCGGCATTTTGAAGATGTATTAACTTTCTAAGAAATTGTCAAAGTAGGTAACTTTATAAGATTTGATATTTATCAAAAATAATTTTTACAAAAAGTCTCAGAAAAAATTTCAAGGTTCATTTGAAAACTAGTCGAATATATCCAGTTTAGAAAATAAATTCTCATTATGAAATGCCATTAAAATAGTTAGAATTCCAAGAAAACTGAATTGCTTGAAAATAAATTGAAAATAAACTCATTATGAAATGCCATTAAAATAGTTAGAATTCCAAGAAAACTGAATTGCTTGAAAATAAATTGAAAATAAATTCTCATTATGAAATGCCATTAAAATAGTTAGAATTCAAGAAAACTGAATTGCTTGAAAATAAATTGAAAATAAACTCATTATGAAATGCCATTAAAATAGTTAGAATTCCAAGAAAACTGAATTGCTTGAAAATAAATTGAAAATAAACTCATTATGAAATGCCATTAAAATAGTTAGAATTCCAAGAAAACTGAATTGCTTGAAAATAAATTGAAAATAAACTCATTATGAAATGCCATTAAAATAGTTAGAATTCCAAGAAAACTGAATTGCTTGAAAATAAATTGAAAATAAACTCATTATGAAATGCCATTAAAATAGTTAGAATTCCAAGAAAACTGAATTGCTTGAAAATAAATTGAAAATAAACTCATTATGAAATGCCATTAAAATAGTTAGAATTCCAAGAAAACTGAATTGCTTGAAAATAAATTGAAAATAAACTCATTATGAAATGCCATTAAAATAGTTAGAATTCCAAGAAAACTGAATTGCTTGAAAATAAATTGAAAATAAACTCATTATGAAATGCCATTAAAATAGTTAGAATTCCAAGAAAACTGAATTGCTTGAAAATAAATTGAAAATAAACTCATTATGAAATGCCATTAAAATAGTTAGAATTCCAAGAAAACTGAATTGCTTGAAAATAAATTGAAAATAAACTCATTATGAAATGCCATTAAAATAGTTAGAATTCCAAGAAAACTGAATTGCTTGAAAATAAATTGAAAATAAACTCATTATGAAATGCCATTAAAATAGTTAGAATTCCAAGAAAACTGAATTGCTTTAAAATAAATTGAAAATAAACTTGCTATTATTGAACAGAATTTCTGATGTATGGCATAACAAAGACAAAATCTTACCTGTTTAATGTCTACTGAAGAGCCTGTGGAGTCTGAGTGATGTGGATGCAGTTGGAAGATGACACTTATATATACTTCTCGAGTAACTGGATTGCTTGTTTTCTCATGAAAAATTTCGTGCTAAAAATAAATGTTGTAAGAATTGCATCCCACTAGATGTCGCAGGAAAGCTCCTCGTTAATATTTATGAGGGTCACCGCGTAGGTCCCAGGAGAAATGAGGGGAGGAAATCAGTAAGGCGAAAAAGAAATCGAAAGAATTCGATGAATTTAATACAGGAAATGCAAAATTTTGAATACTTTCACAGGTTTTAGATCTCCGACATGGTTAGGTATGAGTAATCTTGTTTTGTTTTTTCTAAAAAAATACATAAATCATTTCAATTAAAGTTAAAATTGTAAATGAAATTATTTTGAGATTTTGTGATTGAAATAACTATTAAAAAATATTAAAATTGAATTTATTTTTACAGATAATACATGATACAATCTTTAAATTTATATCGTAATTGTGAGCTATTATTTTGGCAATATAAAGAGGCTGTAATTTAAATTTCTTTATTATTAAATTAAAAAAATTTTTGTTGATTTAATATTGATATGAGTTTAATTTTAAAGATGATTGGGCTTTATGAGTACTAGATATAAATATATTTAAAATAGTTAGACAGGCATTGTTAAATTTTTGAATATTTATAGCTTAAGTTAAGAAAATGTTTTTTCTGATTATTATTGGTTTTTATTTTATTTAATTTTATTATTTTTGTCCAACTATTATTATTATTATTGTTATTTCCGGACTATTTATAATTCATAACAGTGACAAAAAAGAATTTACAAAAAACAATGAAAAAAACGATTTTATTTTATAAAATTAATACTTTTTATATAGTTTAAAAGCAGTTTTCGCTCAAGTACTTAACTGATGATACAATCTTTAAATTTATATCATAATTGTAAAGTACTATTTTAGCAATATAAAGAGATGTAATTTTATATTTTTTATTTATAAATTTAAAAATATACTTTTGGTTTAATATTAACATGAGTTTAATTTTCATGGTGGATGTAGTTTAGAAGCTCTAGATACAAGTGCACTTAAAATAGTTAACCTGGCATAGTTAAAATTTTGAATATTATTTGTAGTTTAAGTTAAGAAAAATTATTATTATTATTTTAATTTGTTTCGGACTATTATGATTTCTTATTTTATTTTCTTCTTATTTTTTTCGGACTATTATTATTATTATTATTATTATTTTCGGACCATGTATAATTCACTACAGTGATAAAAAAGAATTTACGAAAAACAACGGAAAAATGATTTTATTTTCTGAAATTAGTAGTTTTTATATAGTTTAATGATAGTTTTCCTAAAAGCACTTATGATGAAACAGGGATATTTCCCACTGAAAGTTAACGCATCGTATTATATATGGCAAGCTGTCTATTTTTTTAGAGGAATCCAAGAATTCTATGTTGCAAGCGTATGAAAGCATAGAGAAAATTGATGACTTATTATTCGTATCAAGTACTAGGCCTTGCCATAACGGTCTAAGACTGGATTTTCGGGTTGCCATTGATTGCCAGTCCCATTATTGTCTAATATGCATGTTTGATAGCCTGATCAGTATTTCTAGAGATGTTACAACTTATGATAATCATATAGCTGCAGATTCTTCTTGGCGTTATCTATTAGCAGGACAATACACTACCAAGCTTTTCCCTAAATATAGTGTCTCCCTACAGATATGATCTGCTATTTTATCCCATTTTTTTCTTACAGAGGTAGAATAGTGTAAAGACGAGAACAGCAAACTACCCAAGTGACTACAATAGAGAAACTTATCCAAAAATTTAACCTTTTGGATTACAATATCTCAATCTGATTTCCTAAGTCTATTTTATTCTAAGTTTAGCCTTGAAACTGCAACTACTTTGACATGGAGGCTCCAAATGTTACTGAGTATTTGACAATCAGAATCCCTTTAGCATAGTTTTTTAAGTGATTCTAAAATAAATATGGCTTTATTTATTTTCTTATTCCTTAAGAGAGGCCATTTTAATAGCACGAAGTGCATAAATTCAATAAATATATATAGATAAAAAAAAGATATTTTTATTATTTGTTTCTATTTCTGTTTTTGATAATAAAAAATAAAAATATCATGTTACAGATAGTAACGGTTTTTTCTTTAAGATCGGAGGGTCTTATATATTACATATGCATCCCATGAACACCCACAGACGGGTGATGAGTGGAGGACTTATAGGGGTAAATGCCCAGCACATGAGTATCATAAGGAAGTATAATTGGAAAACCCCCGTTAGTCAGCCGAGCATCGATGGAAGATGCAATTTTACAATGACCATCGAGTCTCCTTATTTTGAAAACAGTGATTACAACAATACTACCAATGTATGCGAAAATCGACCTTTTTTGTATGCTAGCATGATGTCTTTCGTCTGTGTTGGTCATAGTAACAGTTTGAAGTAAAAATGTTTATCAGTTTGGGTGAGGTTTTAATTTTTTTGGCATTACTAAGGAATAAATGTTAACTAAGAAAGTTCTTTGAGTTCATCTTAAATTCCTGCACAAATGCTATAAACAATGAAGAAGGTATTTTCTTATTACATTATTACCTTAAAATTTATTATTGTTTTTGTAATTTATTTAAATAATTTAAATATTTAAAAGAATAACAAAATTTTTTTTTGAGTATTCTCATTACTTGTAGAGGTCGGTGAAGAATGCTCTTATAAGTTTGAAAGATAAAACAATACATATATATATTTAATAATATTTCATTTAAGAAATTTAAATTTAGTTTTTTTAAATCAGAAAGTTTTAAAACCAGAAAATGTTAAGATTCAATGAAATTTAAATTCGTATTTAAAGTTCAGTGTATCATTTTTTTTATTGCAAAAGCACTTGATTTTACATCATTGTCTCCCATACATCACAGATGCATGAGAGTGGAGCATAAAGATGGAATACAAAACAGCAATACAATAACTCATAACAATAACAATAATTACATCAAAACTGTGACCACATAAAAATAAAAGAAAATTAGTTGCTGGATGCCAGTGTATCATTTTTTCATTCTGAGCATTTTGTAATCCTATCCATAAACAAAAATATTTATTGAGCTAAATAAAGGGAGGATTTACAGTAATCTATGTACTCTTAAAATCATCCTTTCTTTTCGGAATAATTCGTTTCAGGTCAAACAACAAAAAATATATTTTCCTTTGATGTTAATTTTCATTTGTTGTACATTTATGTAATATTCCTCGTTGATTAATATGAAGAATCAGTGGCTCAATCTGCACTTATACTTTGTACTTAAAACCTATTTAAATTTACAAATTTGTAATTTTATATTTCCGCTAAACTTAAAACTAAATATATCGTTTCGTTTTGTTCTACTTTATATTCAGATACAAATCATTGCAATTTTTAATTTTTGTGGAATTGTTTGATCCTCTCATAAATTTTCATTCAAATGAATGAGTCGAAATTTTCGTTTAAAATGTTGTATTTTGAAATTATTTATTCTAGAATTTCAAATTCATATTTATTCGTGAATCATACGATATTGTATAACTATGATATAAAGCATATTGTACCATAAATAGTACAGGCAAGTAAAGTAGTGTTTGAACTGCTTCTAATTAAAAATCGAGCATTAAAATAATTTTATAAGTTATTGCCATATTAATCGTACGAGTGGATTACAGAGTTAAATTGAAAAAAATTCGTTAATTTATTTTACTGTGCTTGAAATGTTTTGAAGCAACTTGTTTTTTACTTTGGATGTTGAAACCTTTCCTATGAGTTCAACAGGAATTACTATTAGTCTATTATAAACTTAATAATTAATAATGTAGTAATGAAATACAATACTGTTTTCAAGTTCAGAACTGTTTTGAAAAAAAAATATTCAGATTTATATGGGGGTGACAGTAAACCAATCATTGTGATGAAATCAAAGGTGCGTACTTCCTCAATGAAATTGAGTTCGCTGTTTGCGCAAATTTCCCAAAAGGTTTCCAGGCAGAGGGGAACTATATACGGAAATAGAAAATTTCCACTTCCTTGAACTTGTATGAGATAGAACCATAAAGAAATTTCCATACATGTTGACTGAGAACATGTTTTCGTGGTTGGCGTTGGTAGGTAAGCAATTTGAATTTTTATTTACTGTGAGATCTCGCAATATCTAAGAAACTTCCTTTCCCTTGACTTTCTTTTTTCTGAAATCTTTTCAAATCATAAGAAAAATTTACAAGAAAAAGATTTTGCGTAACACAAAGGTTGTTGTTTCAGTAAGAATGCAGATATATTTCTTTAATATCATTATTGAAATTAAATGTACATTCTTCCTTCTTTAGAATTGATTGCAAAGTGTATTTTTATCATCTTTTGAATTTCAGTTAAATGGATTTTCAAAGATTATTTACTCACTAAATTGCTATTTAGACTAAATTTGACTTGTGGTTAATAATATAAAAATATCTATTTCTTTTAATATTTAACTATTTTCCTTTTTTTGAATAAATATTAAAATTTTACAATGATCTGTGAATTGCAAAAAAGGAAGATATTGAATATTCACAAATTTTGAATCTTGTACTCTAAAATTATTTATTCTATTTTTTTTTTAAATAAGAGTATGGTCTTATTTCTATTATACATAGAATAGTCAAATAAATAGTATATACTCCATTACAAGCTTTTCAAAAATTATACTTAAAGAAGGAAGATTACTAAAATCACCGAAGTCAAGCATCATTGGGCGCGGTCAGTACTTGGGTGGGTGACCACCTGGGAACACTGCGTGCCGTTGGCAAATTTGGGACCTGAATGGCCGAGTGTCTAGCGCTCTGGCGCTCGGTGCCACAGGTTTCGGGTTCGGATCCCGGAGGTGCCATGGATGTTTGTAGTGGTTCGGAATCCACTTTAAGCCGTAGGTCCCGGTCTTATGACTGTAAGAGCGTCACGGAGCAAAAGTCAGGCTTCTACCTACGGGTGCTCCATCACAACAGAAGCTGCTTCCTTCCCCTTCAATCATGAGCCGTATGGGCTCGTGGGCTTGGCCAGCCAAGTGGGATAAGAAACAACAACAAAAAGATTACTAAAAAGACAAGAAGAAGTATATGTGAAATATACATAAGTAATGTTGTCTTGGAAGTTATGAATGGAAAGTAATGTAGAATGGTTAAAGAGAGGAAATTGATATTATTGATTGAGTAAAATATTTTTCAGTTCAGTTTTCAGTTAGCAAGTTAAGCTGTAAGTTTATACATAAAAAATCAAGTATTTATAAATATAAAAATTGTTTTAGTTATGTTTATTTAATATAAAATATTAAATTAATGTATAAATTTTATTTAATGTAAAAATTATAATGATTAATTTATTTTATAACTAATCATTATAAAAAAAACGTTTTTCATCAACTAACTAAGAAATAATTAAAATCATGAATAATATACTCTATTTTAAACGTTATCTGGTACAAAAATTTTCTTTCTGAATTCTTCTCGTTTTCGAAATTTTAACATGTAAGAATTTTTAACACTTTGAAATCATTCACATGAAATTTTTTTGTTGACAGCTAAACCTTGTAAATTTTACTTGGTATATATATCTCTCACCAGTATCTATAACAGCTTTATTCAGAGTGAACCATTAAGACTTGTGAATTGTAATAGTTTTCTAAACAGTTAACATTTCCAGCACTCGAAATTGTTTTCTTGAGCAATTAAAATTTTCAGTAGTGGAAATTGTTTTATGGGAATAACATTTCCAATTTTCCCAAATTTCGTAATTAGTAGAAGTCGAACAAAACCTCTATTTTCATCAGCTCCTTTTGTGTAATTTTCAAATCCAACCATTATTACTCTTGACATCTGATCAGGTAGACTACGATTTTCTTTAATATAATGTTTTTGACTTAACCCAATGTTCCGTTTACAAATCTTTTTTAACCCATAAATTAAAACGTAAAATAACTTTTTATTCAATTGAGATAATTACCTCAATTGAATAATAAGTCTTAATACACTGAAGTGACAAAACTCATGGGATACCTCTTAATATCGTGTCGTCCCTCCTTTCGCCCGGCGAAGTGCAGCAACTCGACGTGGCATGGACTCAACAAGTCGTTGGAAGTCTTCTGCAGGAATATTGAGCCATGCTGTCTCGATAGACGTCCATAATTGTGAAAGCGTTGATGGTGCAGGATTTTGGACACGAACAGACGTCTCGAGGATGTCCCATAAATGCTCGATGGGATTCATGTCGGGCTATCTAGGTGGCCAGATCATTCGTTGGAATTGTCCAGAATGTTCTTCAAACCAATCGCGAACAGTTGTGGCCCGGTGACACGGCGCATTGTCATCCCTAAAAATCCCATCGTTGTTTGGGTACATGAAGTCCATGAATGGCTGCAAGTGATCTCCAAGTAGCTGAACATAAGCATTTCCAGTCAATGTTCGGTCCAGTCGCACCAGAGGACCAAGTCCATGCCATGAAAAAACAGCCCACACCATTACGGAGCCACCACCAGCTTGAACAGTGCCTTGCTGACAGTTTGGGTCCATGGCTTCGTGGGGTCTGCGCCACACTCGAACCCTACCATCAGCTCTTACCAACTGAAATCGTGACTCATCGGACCAGGCCACGGTTTTCCATTCATATAGGGACCAACCGATATGCTCACGTGCCCACGAGAGTCGCTGCAAGCGATGTCGTTCTGTCAGTAAAGGCACTCGAGTCGGTCTTCTGCTGGAATAGCCCAAGAAAGCCAAATTTCTCCGCACAGTTCTAACAGACAAGTCCCTTGTACGTCCCACATTGATTTCTGCGGTTATTTGACGCAGTGTTGCTTGTCTGTTAGAATTTACGACTCTTTGCAGACGTCGCCGGTCTCGGTCGTTAAGTGCAGGCGGTCTACCACTGCGCTGTCCATGGTGGGATGTTATGCCTGAAATTTCATACTCTCGGCACACTCTTGACACAGTGGATCTGGGAATGTTGAATTCCCTAACGATTTCCGAAATGGCATGACCCATGCGTCTAGCTCCAACTAACATTCCGCGTTCAAAGTCTGTTAATTCCCGTCGTGCGGTCATCATCACGTCAAAACCTCTTCACATGAATAACTTGAACAGAAATGAAAGCTCTGCGAAAGCACTGCCCATTTATACCTGTTCTACGCGATGCTACTGCCATCTGAAAATTTGCATATTGCTATCCCATGACTTTTGTCACTTCAGTGTATATAGCCTGTATTTCTTAAATAAAAACTGCTCAAGTGCACCTTTAACTCCAAAGTTCCTAATTTTGCTTTTTAACAATAATGAACAGCTGTAATGTAAGCAATCAGAAGGAAATCAGAAATGGATAAAGGAAACTTATCTTCCAAGAATTTCCTATAGACTACGCAAAATCTAGTTGTGTTGTCAATTATTAAATATCATTTTTGACTCGACAATTAGAGGAATATATGGAATTGAAGGATAAATGACAAATAAATAATTTCTTCTTATTTAGATTTAGCAGTACTCATTTCAGATAAACCAATTTGATTAAAATGAAAATGAAACTAAAATTGCCTAAACGGGATACGATTATTATGTGAGTCATTAATAATAAGAGTCAGTCATAAGATATAATATGCTAATAAGATAATTATAATGTTTTAAACAAACATAAAAATTAGTAATTAATATAACTTTCTTTCTAAGAAAAATCACAACAATATTAATTGAAATTAAAAAAAAAAATTAAGTACAAAAAAAAAAATAAATAAATAAATAAAAAAAAAAAAAAAAAATAAAAAAAAAAAAAAAAATGAAAACCGAAGTTATTATTGGTTGAAAAGTTTGAAAATGTCTTACCTGTAATTTTAGCTTGTAAAGGAGCTGGAAACCAGTTCGTTGGGTAAACAGAACTAATATACAGAATACAAGGACAACACTCCCTTCATCTAAATATATTATGTACAAAACAGACGTCGTGGCGAGCTCAAAAACAACCAGAAACTCTGTACCAGGACAGCACTTGACCTGAAACGCTAGCAATAAATACTAGCAATTTATCATTAATTCCTACACAGAAAAAACAAATATCTTGAAAAATAAAAATAGGATATGGATATTCGTATTTAAATGAAATAAAATTTTGTTAACTTCATTATTTCTTATATTATATTTTTATGTAATTAGAATTTCAAAAAATCAATAAGAATAATGCATGAAAATTTGAATGTCTTAAGGAAATATACATTTTTATTTTGGTCCGTATTAATAACAGAGCTGAGTTAGAGCCTGACATGGATTTTTCTGCAGTGAGCTAACCATTACATAAATACAAATCAATGTATAATAATGAATCATGCTTATTTCAGTTAATGAATAATAGCTATTGTGAACATTTAAAAATCTTCAAAGCTTATAATTTTATTTGTTATGCAAATTCCCATGTTTTGTGAGCTTTTAATCTATATTTTTCAACCTGGAAATAGTATTTAAGTAGATTATAAATAAAAATATCAAGCTGCACATAATAAATCTGCTAACATAATGAATAATAATACTTATATTTATCGTATTTTAAATGAAAATAGTAAAGATTTCTATAATTTTGTCCAAGAAAAATAGAAAATGACAGAAAAATGACCAGCAAGACACACAAATGAGATCATGTAAAGCTAGATAATTGAATCTTATAGAATGCAGGTGGTTCAAGTATGATGTTCAACCAAGTATGATGTTTGACTTTTGCTTAGAAATTATGTAAAAACACCATTAAGAAATCTAAGAATGGATTTATAATATATTAGGATAAAAAAATTCTTTGATTTACTTTTCTATTAATATTCACTTTAACCTTTTTAAATACTCCAGATGCGTTTTGCAGTAATTATTAAATCTGTAATTTTTTTTCTAATTAACGCAACGCTTTCACTTTATAAAATTTCTAAAAAAAATGAATAAATGCAGAATATGAACAAAGATACATCTACATCTGAGAGAAATATAGAATGATATTGAAAGATGACCCAGACTGCTCAGGCGATATCAAGATATTTAACAAGATAAAATGTCTGCTTCTTCTGCTAAAGTCTTGTTATGTCTACATAATTGTGTTTATGTCTATTCTTCTACATTTTAAACAAACTATTTATTTGCGCTTTCAATTACATTGCATAATGCAGTGGTGTTTTTTTGATTATATATATTCCTGAAGAAGCGATAGGGTTTCCAAAAATCTTTGGAATATACTGTCATCAAAGCTCAAACCCATGGGATATATACTATAAGAACCGTATTGTAATATAATTTGCTTGAGCCCAGTTCATACTTAGCTGAATTACTTACAAAAGTGTTGACTGAGAACAATGTAGAAAATATTCCATTTCAGTTTATATATATGTAAATATTTGCTAACAGTTATACTTAAAATATAATGTTAAGCTTCCCCAGTTATCTAAAAATTATTGCTAAATATTTGGATATTCAAAACTTGATTGAACTTCAAAAACTTTTAAAGTAATGTTTATAAAACATCTTTTATGATATCTGAATAACTACATAGAAAGTATGTTTATAATATGTTTCATAGGTGATAAAATCGATAATATCTTTCCCCTTCAAACCTTTGTTAGAATGCTAAATTAAATAAAAAAAGCAATTTTAACTCTATAAAATTCCTCGATGGATCCTGAAAAGTTAAATTTTCAATTCTCCATCAGAATTTTCTTCCTATAGTTGAAAGTTGTTATTGATTAATGTAATGAACTTTTAAATAAAGATTGAGAAAATTACTCTAAAGAAATTCGTTAACATTCATTAACATTTCCTTTTTAAATTCAGATTAAATTTACAAATGATTTCCAAAATATAAGACAATATAAAATTTAAATAAAATCTATTCACTTAAAAAGCATTTCTAACTGAAGCCATCTTTTAAAATAGCAAATTCAAAAATATATTTTATTTGCTTTTTTACAATTATAGTTTATTTTGTGATATTATTTTATTGTTAAGAATGAAATATAGTAATTTCCAACAGGTTTCTTACTATACTGTATTTTTATATTGTTAATTTAGTGACAAGAATACATTTGTAAGCAATTGGTAAAACAAATAAATTGATAAAGGAAAATTTTACAAGAGTATTAAAATAAGTTAATGCTAGTTATTAAAATAAAATAATGCTAGTTTATAGTGTTGCAGTTCAATTTTTTTAAGAAACTAATTGAATTATTAGAATGAACTGTTGCTAGAGACGATTCTTTCTAATTTTGAAAAATAAAACGTTGTTTCTTTTAGGACTTACAAATATTAGAAGGAAAACTGGTCTTCTTTTTACGAGATTCCATATTCCTTATTATGATTCAAGTATATTCTGTGTATGGTAGAGTAATACAAAATTTAAATTTTTTGTGTATTTTAAAATATAATGTATTAAAAAAATAAAACAATTTAAATTTCAAAATAAAATACGACGAGAATAAACGAAACCTAATAAGAAAATGTTTTGTGAAATGTTGGAAATTTTAACTAGCTTTAAAAAGATTAATCTTGATTTTAAAAGCGCTTTCAAAATTTTTTCCATACCTAAAATAGTAGAATAATTTATTTGTTCCAAAAGATACACGAATACCAATTAATTTTTTCCCAGGAAATCTATTTTATGTACTTTTCATATCTATGAAATGTACTTTACTTATTAATTAAAGTTAATGCATAACAATGTTCCGAATAACTTTGATAAAAATAAGCAAAATTTTCCCGAAATCTATGGCACGAACGAATGAATTGTATTAAATACAGAAGGAAGTATTTCAACACGTAGATAAATCATAAAGAGGCAGTAGCACTGGAATAAAACATGAAAAGGCAGTAGCAGATAGAAATTCATTTATAAATATTGTAATAACAATAATTAAATGTATATTTAAGATCAGGGATATACAGACTTGTAAAGACAATTAGCTGCATGTATTTATTGTAAATTGGGAACTCGCCTTATTAATTACCACACACAACATTTAAAATCACCCAACATGCATAATAAAAGTAAATAAGTATCATAACATTCGCACTACAAAAGCCCCTGACTTCCTAACATTCAGACCCCTCCAAAAAGAAAGAAATTGTTCAAGATTCTAAGGGAGCATAAGCTGCAGCGACGAAAGTGAAAATAATTAGACAAAAACAAATATCAAAAGAGTGAACTGCTGGAACTGTATTGGAAGATTAAGAAAACCCACAAATGTTTATACAAGATATACAATAAAAAAATGTGGAACATGTTTTACAGGAAATCAAGAAATTTCTAAAACAAAAAAGAAATACTTATAAAAACTCAAAGCCCCAAAAAAATGAATGACAACATCTTGAGGATAGCTTTATAAAAAAAATGCGCAATTAGATGATATATATGACATATAAACTGACAAAATAAGATGACACATATGACATATAAAATGACAAAATAAGATGACATGTAAAATCAAAATTTTACATGTCATCTTATTTCTGTTCGCTAGATGAGTGGGTTCAAAACAAAAACGCATCTAGCGATGTAATCCGATAAAATGAAGACAGGATAATCATACCATCCTCTAATATATATATATATATAGAATTTTTCACAAAATATTACATGATTCAATTGAAATCAATTGAAGAATTCAAAATATTTAAGTAGTATGATACATAAAAAACTATCGACCAATTAATGTTGAAACGGATTATCATAATGAAGCAAGTTAGAATCATAACAGAGTAAATAATGAAAATGTGACAATTTCAGTAATAGAAGAGCATAACTATTTTCTTACAAATGTAAACAAGAAAATCATGAAATAAAAATCGGAATATATATTCAGTCTCAATTTCAGTTTTAACTCAGTTTAAAAAATGTTCATGCAACATGTGTAAATTGTCCTAGAAAATTGTATATTCTTTGCAAAAAGTCTTCAATTCTTGCTAAGTTATACTACAATCAAAATGAATTTCTTTTAAACATCCATATGCTATGTTTGAAGACAAAAGAATATTTAATATTTATCTTTTACAAGAATGGAGTAATATTAATCAATTAATGAATTGAGCTCAACTTCCTTATTGTTGACAATCTGAGGATCTACAATGCAATGTCTTGTTCTTTAGGTATAGTTGGAAAGATGTACTCATTCATCCTATGCATAATTATCATCCTAATTGCAAATCTTTTTATCAATTTTCAACATTAAACATTTTATTTTCATCTGTTGTATTTTTTTCTCATGTTCTGGTATATTTGTATTTTCACTTTGAAGTTTATTAATATATAAAAAAAAGAACATTGATTTATAACTTTATTGTTTTTTATTTTGTTTAATAATATTCCATATAAACATAAATTAAAAAAAAAGTTTAATGTCAAAATATATAAAATAAAATATGCAAATTTTAAAATTTATGCACAAGAAAAAAATATTAAACTGGTAAATATATAAACACATTCAATTATTATTTAATTTTTCTTGCGTCAGTTGAACTAATTTCGGTGTCACAAGTAAGCATACAGTAGAAGATTTTGAGCATATTTCTGAAATATTAATATTTGAAAATACGCTGATGCTGATAAACCTCTGAAAAAGTTCTGATAATATTTACGCTGATGAACTTCTGAAAAAGTCCTGATAATATTTACGCTGATGAACTTCTGAAAAAGTCCTGATAATATTTACGCTGATGATACTTCTGTTGAGAAATGTTTAGTTTACGATCTCTCACCCCGAGAGAAAATATATTTGACACAGCCCTGTGTATTTTTTGGCCTACAGACTCTCACTTGGAGTGGTATTATATTCTTAAAAAGCTAAACTAAGTATCGGGTTTTGAGATTAGATGTGGAATCCTTCCACAAATCTAGAATTACCTGTCTTTAAATGTGTTAAATATTTTATATCTCTAATTGTATGTGTGTGATGTCTGTGCGTGTGTAAATAAAGTTGTGAGTTCTCAAACCTGTGTCTCAAGTCTCAACCCAACCCCACTCAGTTACAATCCAGTTGCACAACCGACAACACTACATGTATATAAATATGTTAATTAGTGAACATTTACATATTTCAATATTTTCTTCTTTTCAACCTCAAAATAACTTAGCTATTCAATAAAATTTATGTGATGTATCAATCAATTTCAATTACGTTAATTTAAAATGACTATACTTTAAAATTCATTGAACACACATTGCGAAAATTTTGTTGAATAGTAAAGATATTTGGAGATTGAAAATAAGAAAGTATTGACAGTATCACAAAATAGATTTGTCAGCTTGAAAATAATTGGCTATTTTAACCTTAAGAAATATAGTAAATAATAAGCAAAATATGTAAATTATTTACTAATTATCATATTTATATATTGTGAATCTAATAAACTATATAATTCTAAATATGTTAAAAAAGAATAAAATTTTAATGTTTTATGTGATTTTTATTTATAAATTTATTATAATGTTTTCCACATGTATTGGAAGGGTAAATATAATCCTAAACTATATAGGTGTTTAAGCAGTTATAATATTATACAAATGGAATGCGAAATATAAGATTATGTCATACACATTTTGTATAATTTAATTAAAAATCTTTTAAATAAACGACTGCTTTAAATGATTATGTTTTGAAAGATTCGGTAATAAAAATTAATATAAAAAATGAATTTCTTTAGTATAAAAAATGTTAAAAATATGCAAATTAAAATGAGAAGATCAACAGTTAAGCAGCTCCATCTTTTGGGAATAAACAGAAATATTTAAAAATGAATAATCATTGGAGCCATTTAACTTGTAAAAAGACGTAGTTTTGGAGAATCGGAATTGTTTATTGTTTTATTACAAAAATCTGATGAGTATTGTAATACCTGATGAGTAATATAATAATATTTCTGATAAATAATATTGTAATATCTGATGAGCAAATATAATAATATTTCTGATGAGTAATATTTTAATATCTGATGAGTAATATAATAATATTTCTGATAAATAATATTGTAATATCTGATGAGCAAATATAATAATATTTCTGATGAGTAATATTTTAATATCTGATGAGTAATATAATAATATTTCTGATGAGTAATATTGTTTTATTACCCACCAGAAATTTTATTTCAAATATCTAATTAATAAAAATTAAAAATTAAATTTTAGTTCAGACATACTTTCTCATTTTAAGTTTCAAAAAAAGAAAAAAATGAAACTTACGGGGTGTTTTTTTTGTTTTGTTTTGTTTTTGCTAATATTTTTGTCTTTAATTTGTAAAACAAAAAAAGCAAGCCCCTTCCTTATATGCCCGACTCTGGGCTCACCGTTAATACGCGCGATAGACCAGTTGGAGGCCTAAGGTTTGGTTCCACTGGTACATTCACTGGTACCGCTTTAATTGCAGTCACTGCTTTCATAAAGAAAGAGTTTCAATGGTAATTATGACAGTATATGTAAGTGCCTCGACAGTCACACAACCCAAATCACGCTGCCAAAATGTCTCAATAATATCAACCTGTCTGTCTGTAGTCACGCTGCCTGGCTGTAGTTTTATGGGTTTATTCCTAAATGACACGCAAATGTGGTGGCATGTTCAGAAAGAAGTAAGTATAGAAGTAAGTTCTTCATTCATTCCTTGTTGCTGGGTTGTGTGTGGTAATTCATAACCCAAATATGATATACCACCCGAACCACAAGATACCCAATGAAAGAAACTTTACGGAAGTAAGATTATATTTTTATTGAATTATGTTAAATTATAAGTTAACATCAAAATCTGTTAATTTATTTATTACAGTAACTTGCGCAAAGTAATAAAATTTCGCCTTCGTAATTTTTGTCTTTTCCTGTATTATTATTGAAAGGAAATATTATAAAAAGTAAAATACTTAATTTTGGAAATTAGTTTCATTAAAATTAAAGAGTTATTAAGAAATAATAATTGATTGAAGACTGGTAGTGTTGGCCAATGTTTTTGTATTTGTGAACGAAAACTGACTAGAAGTAGTAATTAGAAGAACTTAGATTCGAATCCACTGGTTGTGTCTGTTGCGTTTTCAGAAACGAGGTTCAGTTTGGTTTGTCGCTCTACGGTCCTTTTGTGCGCACTTTAGGCTACTTAGACCAGAACTTACAGTTTAACATGGTTTCCGAACCATTAACAAACATCTGTGCCAGAGGATGCTTCAGACATTTCTCAAAAGGATAATACACAATCGCTATAAACCGCAATTCTTCCTCTGTTAAAGTTCAGACGTGTTCGATTGATGGCTGTATTATTCTACGAGATACAGTAAAATTTCCCGATCGAAACGAAAGTACCATAGACAATTCTAGCATCTAAAAACAGCTTGTATTTGTCCCTTTATATAAGGGGGCACTACAGGGGTTTATGATGTGAGTCTGTGCTGAAATGCTAATGATTTGCATACACACACACACTCTCTCTCTCTCTCTCACACACACACACATTATATATATAGAGCAAGCTGGGAGACTGCAGTCAAAAGCCAAGTGGATTTTACAGATAAATGAAAATCCAATTGTCGTTACTTCATTTTATTAACATTTCTAAGAAATTAAAGAACTTGAATTCAGCTTCAGTAGGTAACGGAGGAGATAGAGAAAAGTACTACATCCAAAAACTACGGAAGTTGTATAGCGTTTAGCAGTCATAGCAAAAGCAAATCTTAAAAAAGTTTTGGTTAGTGGGAAATAAAGTAAAGGAAAACGGTTGTTATTACACACACACACATACATATAATGTATACATACATATGTGTATGTGTGTGTGTAATAACAATCGGTTTTCTTTTAATATTTTTGTGATAGATATGCAATAAAAATACATAGTAAATGTTAAGGGGCCAAGTCTAACTTTCGGAAAAGAACCCTAAATATGAAATATATATTTATATACTTAATAAGGTGGAAGGGATATGTAAGGAAATATACATAAGGGAGAGGAGATAGATCCCTGTTTGTTGTTGTTGTTTCTTATCCCACTTGGCTGGCCAAGCCCACGAGCCCATATGGACTCATGATTGAAGGGGAAGGAAGCAGCTTCTGTTGTGATGGAGCACCTGTAGGTAGAAGCCTGACTTTTGCTCCGTGACGCTCTTACAGTCATAGAAGACCGGGACCTACGGCTTAAAGTGGATTCCGAACCACTACAAACATCCATGGCACCGCCGGGATTCGAACCCGAAACCTGTGGCACCGAGCGCCAGAGCGCTAGACACTCGGCCATTCAGGTCCCAAATTTGCCAACGGCACGCAGTGTTCCCAGGTGGTCACCCACCCAAGTACTGACCGCGCCCAATGATGCTTGACTTCGGTGATCTAACGAGAACCGGTATATTCAGCATGGTACGGCCGTTGGCCGATAGATCCCTTATACCTTAAATGAAGGGCGTTATTAGATTTATTGGGAAATGTAAGAGTTAGAAAAATATTTCACATATGAGCATAGGTTTGTTCTATTTCTAATTTTTCTAATTTTTTTTGTTCTATTTGTAGAACAGGAATGATTTTTTTTTTCTATTTCATTTCTAGTTTTTAAATTAGAATGCGATCTAATTACTACGTGTTTGAGTGATGCATGAGTAAGCCCAAAAACCCATTTATTTACACATTCACCATTGATTCTGTTCAATACATGTTTCATACATGTTAACAGTATAGATACAATTCAATATATGTTTTCGTCAAACAGTATAGATTTTCTATAATACTCAATCAACTAAAGTTTAAATTTCATTTATTAAAATTACAGGAACAAGATGTCAAACATAGAACTATGATAAATTGTTTTTATATTTTCAAAGCCAAGTTCTGAATTTTCAGTTTTTAAGAATTTATATGTCTGCCAAATGTTTTAATATTTATATATGTCATATCATGATTTTTTTAGAAAGAATATTAAATGTTAATAAAAAATATGTAGAATTGAGTTTTCTGAAAGACAAAAGGTGCTCATTATATTTTCAAGAATTTAATTTTGAACAATTAGGTAATAAATCAGATTGAGTCAAGTTAAAAATTTTTTAAACAAATCAAAATTTTATATTTTAATAAACACCAAAAGAAACACTTTTAACTCTTAAATTATTTATTATTAATAGAAGATTTAAAAAAAAATATGTTTTAATTTTTTTCATTTCGTAACACTCTTATATTTCTTATTTATTCAATTAAAGAGATTTGGAAAAACTTTTTAAACTGAATTAAAAAATTAATTACAGTTTTTAAATTCTTTATTATAATATTTAAAAAAAAAATGTATGCATATATTTTAAAAGTTTACTTTATTTTGAATCGTTAAGGTTAATAACTATAATTTGAAGCATAACAAACAGTTTAGCAGTGTCAATAATTTATTAAAAAATGATTAGTAAATTGGAAGTATAGAATTGCTACTTATATATGTTGTATTGAGTATGTATTGAGTATGTATTGAGTATTTCTATGAGTACGTGTATTGAGTATTTCTACTTTTCACCAGAATTGTGGTTCATATCGTGGCGCCATCTATATATACTAAAGGTAATTTATTTTTGTGTTGGAATGGAAAATGGAATTTGAGTATAAATTGCATGAACAGAATTAATAAAAATATACTGTAATATATGTACATAAGTAAGAAGTATTTAGATTTTAATAAATTAACTTTTTTATGTTTTTAAATTTTTAATGCGATAAAATATGAATGACTTTACAAAACGAATAAGTATCAAATTAATGTGGATATATTTTTAATATGGCTCTTTTACGATAATGGTTCTTTAAAAAAATTAAATATCCTTTTAAAGGAATCTAGTTTAGTTAAAATAAAAATTACTAAAGTATATATTTACAGTCCATAATAAAAATTAATCTCCATAAAAATGCAAAAAGTGAAAAGTTTTTCCACAAAAGTTTTTTTTTTATGACATTGTAGCAAAATAAGAAAAGTTTGATCTTCGCATTAATTTTTATAAGATTTTCCCCCAAGTTAACGTATATAATTATTTACCTAACACTAACATATGTTGTGTGATTGATATAATTTTACAGAGTTAGCTCTGTTACTCAGATTTTAGAGTAGTAAGGTACACACCATACATTTAAATAAATTATATATTTCTTCTATGTTAAGATTTTCTTCATATTAGATATATCTTCTATATATACATTTAAATAAATTACATATTTCTTCTATCAGGAACAACGCCTTGCACTTTTCTCCCTTCATTAGTTTTTGAAAATTAAAGATGTGATTAATTTGATATATGTACGAATCCTTTTGAAAAAAATATTTTATGCATAAAATGACAAAACCATTTTATTTAACCAACTCTTTTCAATGCCTTTCACTTCTAACTTGCTAGACTGATTGTATGTTCAATTTTGAGTAATAATTAAACCATACATTCCAGTTTCATTTATTAAAACAAAAATAGCAATTTGTTAAATCAAAAAATAATTCCATACTTAAATATTATTTAATCAACAATTATTATTCGTCAACAGTGAAGAGCAGAAAAGTTTAAATAGATGGGTAAGAAATTAAAGCATAAAATTACAGAAAAACTCAATCCAAGTTAAAGCCCGAAATATCTTACTGACATAAATATTAAAAATATGTTATCAGTTATTTATTTATATAATGGTATATTGTAATAAAAGTGCAAAAACTATCATCCATCCTGTTTCATGTATATTTCATAGTTTAATAACAATGACAATCAGAATACTAAAGTAAATTGAATTGATCCATGGTTTTGACAATCTCCATCTTTAGCCTTCCTCTGTTATTCATATCTAACCAATAAACACGTATTAGTGATAGAAATATTAGTATATTGATAAACTTTAAAAACCTAACACCATCTGATTAATGAAAAAAAAAATTTGTTTTAAATAAGGAAAATAACATCTTTTTTCTCTAACTTAACAAATTGATTGTTATCCGTTATTTATTTATATAACGACATGTTGTAATAAAAGTGCAAAAACTATCATCCATCCTGTTTCATGTAAATTTTATATTTTAATAACAATGACAATCAGAATACTACAGTAAATTGAATTGATCCATGGTTTCGACAATCTCCATCTTTAGCCTTCCTGTGTTATTCATATCTAGCCAATAAACACGTATTAGTGACAGAAATATTAGTATATTGATAAACTTTAAAAACCTAACACCATCTGATTAATGAAAAAAAAAAATTTTTTTTTTAAATAAGGAAAATAACATCTTTTTTCTCTAACTTAACAAATTGATTGTTATCCGTTATTTATTTATATAACGACATGTTGTAATAAAAGTGCAAAAACTATCATCCATCCTGTTTCATGTAAATTTTATATTTTAATAACAATGACAATCAGAATACTACAGTAAATTGAATTGATCCATGGTTTCGACAATCTCCATCTTTAGCCTTCCTGTGTTATTCATATCTAACCAATAAACACGTATTAGTGATAGAAATATTAGTATATTGATAAACTTTTAAAACCTAACACCATCTGATTAATGAAAAAAATTTGTTTTAAATAAGGAAAATAACATCTTTTTTTTTTTCTCTAACTTAACAAATTGATTGTTATCCGTTATTTATTTATATAACGACATGTTGTAATAAAAGTGCAAAAACTATCATCCATCCTGTTTCATGTAAATTTTATATTTTAATAACAATGACAATCAGAATACTACAGTAAATTGAATTGATCCATGGTTTCGACAATCTCCATCTTTAGCCTTCCTGTGTTATTCATATCTAGCCAATAAACACGTATTAGTGACAGAAATATTAGTATATTGATAAACTTTAAAAACCTAACACCATCTGATTAATGAAAAAAAAAATTTTTTTTTTTAAATAAGGAAAATAACATCTTTTTTCTCTAACTTAACAAATTGATTGTTATCCGTTATTTATTTATATAACGACATGTTGTAATAAAAGTGCAAAAACTATCATCCATCCTGTTTCATGTAAATTTTTATATTTTAATAACAATGACAATCAGAATACTACAGTAAATTGAATTGATCCATGGTTTCGACAATCTCCATCTTTAGCCTTCCTGTGTTATTCATATCTAATCAATAAACACGTATTAGTGATAGAAATATTAGTATATTGATAAACTTTAAAAACCTAACACCATCTGATTAATGAAAAAAAAAAAAATTTTTTTAAATAAGGAAAATAACATCTTTTTCTCTAACTTAACAAATTGATTGTTATCCGTTATTTATTTATATAACGACATGTTGTAATAAAAGTGCAAAAACTATCATCCATCCTGTTTCATGTAAATTTTATATTTTAATAACAATGACAATCAGAATACTACAGTAAATTGAATTGATCCATGGTTTTGACAATTTCCATTTTTAACTTTCCAGTGTTGTTCATATTTAACCAATAAACATGTATCAGTATCAGTAACAGAAATATTAGTATATTGATAAAACCTTAATAACCTAACACCATCTGCTTAATGAAAAAGAAATTTGTTTTGAAATAAGGGGAAACATCTTTTTTTCCTCTTACTTCTAATAAATTAATTGTTATCAGTTATTTATTTATATAATGACATGCTGTAAAAAATTAAGAAACTATCATCCATCCTGTTTCTGGCATATTTTATATTTCAATAACAATGACATTCAGAATACTACACTAAATTGAATTGATCCACGGTTTTGACAATTTCCATTTTTAACCTTCTATGTTGTTCATATTTAACCAATAAACACTTATCAGTGACAGAAATATTAGTATATTGATAAACTTTAAAAACCTAACACCGTCTGATTAATGACAAATTTTTTTTTTTCAATAAGGGAAATAACATCTTTTTTCTCAAACTTCTAATAAATTGATTGTTATCCGTTATTTATTTATATAACGACATGTTGCAATAAAAGTGCAAAAACTATCATCCATCCTGTTTCATGTATATTTTATAGTTTAATAACAATGACAATCAGAATACTAAAGTAAATTGAATTGATCCATGGTTTTGACAATCTCCATCTTTAGGCTTCCTTTGTTATTCATATCTGACGAATAAACATGTATCAGTGACAGAAATAATATTATATTGATAAACTTTAAGATCCTAACACCATCTGATTAATGAAAAAATGTTTTTTTTTTTTTTGAAATAAGGGAAATAACATCTCTCTTCTTTTACTTCCAATAAATTAAATGTTGTCAATTTTATATTTATATGAGAGGCCTGAATGTCCGAGTGGCTAGCGCTCTGGCGCTCGGTAACACAGGTTTCGGGTTCGAGTCCCGGCGGTGCCATGGATGTGTGTAGTGGTTCGGAATCCACTTTAAACCGTAGGTCCCGGTCTAATATGATTGTAGAGCTTTGCGGGGGCATTGTTACACCGCGTCCGTGGCTTATCTTCAAGTTACACACGCCCCCTGGGTAATGCAAAATGAGTAACGTCTGTGCAGCGCTTGCCTTAAGGCATCCAAGACTCCATATCTGTTTGCCAGCTGCATTTAAAAAGGAATATATTTATATAATGACATGTTGTAATAAAAGTGCTATTATCCATCCTGATCCTTGCATATTTTATGTTCTAATAACAATGACAATCAGAATACTACAGTAAATCGAATTGATCCATTTTTTGATAATTTCCATCTTTAGCCTTACTGTGTTATTCATATTTAACCAATAAACATGTATCAGTGACAGAAATATTAGTATATTGATAAACCTTAAAAACATAATACCATCCGATTAATTAAAAAAAAATTGTTTTGAAATTAAGGGAAATTTTTTTGTTTCTCTCTTACTTCTAATAAATTCTACTGTTGTAATATACTCCAATAAAAGGCTTTAATAAGAATTCTTTTAAACATGTTATTCTTCATTTTCTTTATTCCCTGTTTCAAACATATATGTGGTCAAACAAGAAATGTACAATAATTGCTGAAACTTTGAGGAATAAATTTGTTGTATATCCGAAATTATGTCATGGAGTGTGAAATTTTTATAAAGAACTAAAAAATTGTAATTTTCTTTTTAAAATTATTTCATTCGAGAGACTTTCAAAATAGAAACTTTGTGAAGAATAGTCGATCCCTGAATTTAGTCAAATTTTTGTGAGAGATTCTTGATTTAAATTCTAATAAACTTAAATATACCACAATGTTCTATAACACCATTTCTTGTCACTTACTTTTTACTTATTACACATTTTTTGTTTTTATTTTAGGGAATATAAGCAAACTAAAAATGACTTAGTACATTATAATGCATAAACATTTCGATTAATTGTTATTATAAATCGCCTTCTCTCAAATCTTTATAGGAATCACTTAAAATTGTTACGCATTATCCAATACCTTTTATATATCGAATCATTATTTCCTCTCTAGACTTATCTGCTCTAATAAAACATTATAATCATCTAGATTCTGTATGGATGTTTCTTTAAAATCTACAGAAATATTTCTTATTTTGTTTAGACGTAGTTTTATTTTTCATATTATTGCATCGTGATCTATTTACCGTCAGCGAACAGTCCACCGATGATTGCCTTATTTGGAAAAGCTTTATGGGATAAAATATTTATCCAATGAATGGAAAATTTTAACCATATGGCCTGAATGCCAACCCAAGAGGATTGCATGTTGTTACAGTAACCAATGAAATTTCCATTATTTAAAATAATTACTAAAACCAATGTTATCAGCAGATTTGAACCTAAGCCTTCCAGCATAACAGGTTTTTTGTAAATTTTTTCCTTGTGTTTTAATTATGTATACAATGAACATCACAGCTAAGCATGATTGTTAATACGAGAAGCTTATAAACCTTGACGCAAATGCTATTGAGTCTAATTGTGATTGCAAATGCTACAGAGTCTAATTGTCCACGGATTGAAACAGACCTCACAACCGAATCTGAAGCTAAGCAGGCCTGCGTACGTAGCTGCTCGTATTACTACTGATCAACAGGTGGGTAATTACTATACATTAGAGGCTATTTTTTAACGTATCAATGTTTTATTCTTTATTATTAATTTTCCAAATTATTTTTATACCAAATTATCAGTTCCATAAAGTACTTTTTCTAACATGAAGTGTTACAGACTAATAAGATCAATAATGTTTTTGTTCGTTAACATAATATATAAATAAGAAAAATGTTTTTTAAATTTACGGTAATTATTTCAACTTTGTTGACCCGTTTAAATAGCATACTTTAGCTTTTGTTCGTTTAATAAAATTTTAAACGACAGTAAAGAATAATTACAGTATTAATAAGCACTATTATAATAAGTAATAAGTAATTATTAGTACTAAAGTATACTAATAAGTAATTATTAGTACTTATAATACTAACAATTATATACCTAGAAAACATGTAAGATAAACAGTGTTACTGACTAATATGATCAATAATGTTTTTGCTCTTTAACATAATATATAAATAAACAAAATGTCTTTTAAATTTGGGGTAACTATTTCAACTTTGTTGATCCGTTTAAATAGCTTACTACTGCGTCCAAAAAGTAAGACCAATTTTCAATTTAAAATTCCCGAGTCTTATGGAATTTCATTTTTTTTCTCTTTTAGATTGCTGGCACTGTCCTTGACATCTGTGTGAAATTTATTATATTCATTAGTGTTCGAGTTACACTTGGTTTTGTGAGACGCTAAAACTGATTCCGGCAATTTTTGAAATGTCTGAATTAATTGGGCAAAGAACTTGCATTAAATTTTGTTTGCGGAAACGTATAGAATGTTGCAGTAGGCAGCCAGTGAGCATTCCTATATTGGAAAGAAATGTTTAGATGTGGTATAAACAGTTCAAAGAAGGCAGAGAACGCGTTAAAGACGAAGAAACCTCTGGTCGACCATCACTCTCAATCGACGAAGCTCACGTCCAAAAAATTAAAGATTTGGTGCTTGCAAACCGTCGATTTACAATTAGAAACCTTTCTGATGATGTAAGAATTTCAAAAGGATTGATCAATTCCATTTTGGGCCTCAAACGCGTCAAATCTCAATTGGTACCGAAAACAATAAATGCGCCAGCGCACATTGTGTTGGTTCTTTCGCCAAAAGTGGCACCCATATCGTTCCACAACCATCGTATTCACACCGTGCTACTGCTGGTTATTCCCTAAACTCACACCAATCCGGGGATACCATTTTGAGCCGATTGAAGACATTCAACATGAATCGCCAACCGCTTTGAAGGTCTTCCTTGCCGATATCTTTTTAGCATGTATTGAGAACTGGAAAAAAAGTTGGCATAAATGCATTGTATCCGGAGGGGATTACTTTGAGGGCGATGAAATAAATTTGGAAGAATAAATAAAGTTTTTGAAAAAAAACAATAATTGGTCTTACTTTTTGGGCACAGTAGTACTTTAGTTTTTGTACGTTTAATAAAATTTTAAACAATGGCAGTAAAGAGTAATTACAGTACAAATAAGTACTATTATAATAAGTAATAAGTAATTATTAGTACTTGCAGTGTACTAATAAGTAATTATTAGTACTTATAGTGTACTAATAAGTAATTATTAGTACTTACAGCATACTAATAAATAATTGTTAGTACTTAAGTACTAATATTTATATACCTATGAAAAATGTAAGATAAACAGTGTTATAGACTAATATGATCAATAATATTTTTGTTCGTTAACATAATATATAAATAAACAAAATGTCTTTTAAATTTGTTGTAATTATTTCATCTTTGTTGATTCGTTTAAATAGCATACTTTAGTTTTTGTACTCCGGATAAAATTTTAAACAATGGGAGTAAAGAGGATTATAATTATATGTCTATGAAAAATGTAAGATAAACAGTGAAACAGATATATTAAAAAAGATTTTAATGAGCTACATTATTGTTTTACTCTATCTAATCTAATATTGTGTGTGAATAAAAATGTTTCAGGTGAACAGGTTAATGTATATTTTATTATTATTCTTGTATTTCATCCATCTGATGTTTCATCCATTATTTTTTAAAAAGTAGCTGTATGAATACTTTATGCTTAGTTCACTTTCATAGTTGGATCACGATCCGTAAACCTTTTACAGAATTGTCCTCCAAAAAAACTTAACTTATCTTCATAAATGTGTTACTATTATTAATTATTTTATGATGATGAATTTCAAACGCAAACGTTGTTGCTTTGTTTCCTTTTAATAAATGAATGATTTTAGCAAAAAATTGCTTCTGTTCTTAATTTAAAAAAAATGACTAAATATATATTAATTTAATGCTATATATTTATAAGGAAAAGGGCAAGTTTCTACAAAATTGGTGAGTGTCAGAATAACAAAAAACTTTTTAACGAAACAATTTTATTTTAATGATCAGTTTGATTCAATGGATATTGCTATTACGAATTAAATTGTTGTTCGCCATAATGACCAGAATTAATTTGTCACTACAATAGTAGATTAAGCAAATTGTAGCAAATTAGAATTATCCAGTATGCACTATAGTAGATCGGTTTCACTGAATCCAAATTTTTGAATCCTCAATTTTGAACGAGCTGTATATGAAATCTTCGCACCTTCTCTCCCACTTCCTAGGGCGGCCTGATGGCCAACTGCCTAGCGCGCTGGCAGGTTCGGGTACCGAAGGCTTCGGGTTCTCCTCACCCGAGAGGAAGTACAACGCAATCGGCGCTAATCACACTCTTCTGTTGAGAAACATTTAATTTGTAATCTCTCATCCCTAGAGAAAATATATTTAGCACAACTCTGCATATAAGTTGGCCTACAGACTATCCCCCGGAAAGCCGGAGAGAAAGTGTACCAATGCATACCTGAGTATTTTTATTTTCGACTTAGAAATGGAATTCTTCCACGGACCATTAATTATACGTCTTTAAATGTATTAAATATTGTCTGTAGTTAATTGTGTGTATGTGGTGTTTGTGCGCGAGTATATAAAGCTGTGTGTTCTAAAACCTGTGCCTCAAGTCTCAACCCAACCACACCCAGTTTCAACCCAGCTGCGCAATCCATAACACTACACTCTTTCTTTATAAAAAAATGTTTAATGAGAATTTCAAAGAAGATGTATTAAATGAAACAATTTCGCATCATTGATTTAGTTTAGAATAAAAAGAGCGATAGAACATTGTTTTAGTGCCAAACAATTTTTAGAAATCAGAATGTTACATAAATATAAGACAACTTTTGTTTATCTAATAACGTAGATTATTAAATGTGCACAATTGATTTAATTTCGGAATTTATTTGTAACCTAAGCCATTTGTAAAGGTTAGAAAAAAGGCATGCAATTAGAATTGAATCTGTGACATGGCAGAATCATTCTGTAATATTTCAATAAATAATATATTAAGAGTACTTAAAGAATAGAAATCGTCTCATACTGACATGGCGATTCTCGGATAAGGAAACATCACTTCCAAAAAGAGTATAAAACTACCTGAATATTGCATGTAATTGTAATGCCTCACCTTTAAAAATACTGTGGTTTTAAATGAGACATTGAAAGATTTGATATAACTAAAATGTCTTTATCCCGATTCTATCATTTTTAAACACTTGAAAGTACTTCTCATTTTTAAACTGTTGAGGTATATAAAAAGGTGTTTTCTTTACTTAGTCTGTTCCAAACTTTTAAGGTATCTCAAAGTTTCACCCAAAAACAACAACAACGTTTAGTATGATTTTCAAAGAAGATATATGAAATGAAACAATTTCCCATTGTTCATTTAGTTTAGAAGAAAAAGACAGATAGAACATCGTTTTCGTGCCAAATAATTTTTAGAAATCAAGATGTTATATATATATAATATAACTTCGTTTATGTAATTATGTAGATTATTAAATGTGCACAATTTATTTAATTTCGGAATTTAATTGTAACCTAAACCATCCGTAAAGGTTGGAAAAAAGGCATACAATCAGAACATAATCTGTTTGATTGTTTTAGCTTAATAAAATGCTTTGTTAAAGTGAACTGTTTGAAATTAACATTAAAATAGTTTGTTTCTACAAAGTAAATGAAAAGGAATGTTTTAAAGTGAAATATGTAAGATACTTAAGTAAGATTCTAAACTATGATATAAGTAAGATTCTAAACTGTGAAATAAGTAAGACTCTAAACTGTGATATAAGTAAAATTTTTAAGTAAGATTCTAAACTGTGAAATAAGTAAGATTCTAAACTGTTATTCACAGCGCTTTGAGAAAAAATTAATCGTACATAAAAAGCAGAAAAGATTAGGCCATAAAACGCAGTTATCAGCTGGTGAAACTCGAAATTTTTTCAAATTTGCAAACATTACCAATCTACTCTTAAAATAGCACAGCAGTCAAGTAAGCAAGTATCTCATACAACTGTGACGAAGTTTCGAGACAAATATCAGTGCTAATCTTCGGAACTAAGTAGAAAACCATGATTACTTAAACATCGTAGAGAAGCACATCTGAAGTGGACAAAGTATGTCACGCTCTGGATCACTACATAGAAAAACATTTTTTTCAGACGAGAAAGTTTAGTTTAAGTATTTCGGATGGCAATAATTACTTTTGCTAAGACTTAAGGAGATAATCTCGAGAGTTCTTCAATAGATAGAAAGAGGTGGTTCCATTATATGAGGTGGTTCCATTATGTCCATTATGTGTCCATTTTCTGATAAACAGGAAAATGCGATCTGCAAAGAGTTATAACAAAATGAACTCGGAGGGTTAGCATGTTATACGTATGTCTGGTTCCTTCGGAACACTTTTAGGAGGGTTGAAATACAAGTTCCACCATGATAATGATCCCAAGTCATGTTTCTAAATCAGTAACAGTACAGTTTAAAAGAGAAAATATTGATGTTCTATCTTGGTCGAGTCCTATTCCAGACGTTAACAACGTAAAAAACTTGTCGGGCTATTTGTTTACAATTATAAAAAATTACGAAGAATATCATTCAGTATATGCTGTCATTAGGGTGTAGGGCTGACAATCCTACCCCGTAAAAAAACATCTCCTGTCTCGAAATCTGCTTTAGACAGACTTCCTTGGCCCACCATGGGGCAAATGCGCCAATGAAGAAGAAGAAGAATATATTGACAGTAAGAAGAAATGAGACAGTAGTCCGAAGTCTGTTATTAAAAATTTAATTAAATTGGTTCTAAATCGTATGTTTTAAGTTATTTAGTAAAATGGTGAAGCAAAATCTTACTTAATTTGTTAAAGCTTTCTCTTTCAGTATGTGAACGTATAATTTTGAAACAGTTATTTTTGCTAATTTTTTATATTGCTGTTACACTACTTCTACATTAATTTCATCTACATATGTTTTTAAAATTTCTTTTACGGACATGTAGTAGCTTTGATTTTTATTAAAATATTTCATTAATTACCTAAATAGCAAAAGATTTCGTGGTTTTATATTTTTGTAACAGACTGTCAGAAAGAGTTAAATCTTGAAATAAAATGGTTTTATTTAAGTTTCAAAAGTAACAAACAAGTAGAATTTTTGAAGCAGAAAAATATTCATGCGTCACAAAAATAATTCAAACACCTTAATAAAAACCAGTGAAAACAAGGACATTTATTGAAAGCTTTGTTATTAAAAATTACAAATGAAATGAATATAGGCATATTTTTGAATATAAACTGTAAAACTAACTACTCTATTATAACAACTGTAGCCAATAAAAAGTTTCATATTAGAAGGCAGCTATGAGAAGACAACTAATTGGTAATCTTTATTTTTCCTTCATTCTGCATCAAAAGCACGAAGATCCTAAGTGTTCCATTCTTTGTATCTTTGTCACACTGGAATAAAAGAAAATACAATTATAACTAAATATTGGTGAGAACTATAATAATAGTAATAAATTAATTTTTAGCTTCAAATTTCTAAATTTCCTTTAACAATTATGCATTTTGACTTACTCATTAATTGAATGAACTTAAATTAGGGCTAAAAATAATTTTAATTGTAAAAAAAAAAAAAAAAAAAAGTAAGAATGAAAGTAAGGGAAAAAAAAAAAAAAAAAATTCAAAAGAAGTTCATACTCTAGGGTTCAAGACGAAATGCTTTAAAAAATCTTTTTAAAGGCAAAAATTGTTCACGATTTTCATTTTAGTTCCCATCATCAAAAAAGAAGGCTAAGAAAAGCTTGACTAATTACCAGAAATTTTTCATAAATCTACCTTTTTTTTTATTTGGCAGATTAAAAAGGAATGAACTATTTTTTAAGAACTCTTTTCTCGTAAAATAAGAATCTATAATTGGCCATGTTTTAGAACAACTGCTAATGAAGATAATTCCTACGTGTTTTTCTAATCCTTAATCTTAGATTAAAACTTAAAAGAAAATGAATGCTCATTTAACTCTAAAAGATTAATAAATCTACTTCTTCGAAATAAATTAAAAGTAAAACAAAACAGGAAAATATTAAGCATTCCCCAAAATGCACTTAAAAGCTTAATGATTACTTTTTTTCGAGATTTCATTTTTTTTTCTTATTTAAATAACGAAATCACAAAATTCTGCAAAAGGGCATATAAACTTTCATTGCAAATATTTGAAAATCATATTAATAAATAATAAAAAAATATGTACTCTTTCTACCACTGTAAAATTTATTTTAAAATCAAAACAATTTAATTTTTAAGGAAATGTCATATTTATACTTACAATTTTGTCTCAGGTCTTCTTGTTCCAATTTCAGAAGAAGTTGCATTATTTTTTTCCTGAACGATGCATCTTGCGATATCTAAAAAAGATACAACTGTATCAGTGAAAATGCTAAAATATTTTATAACATTTTGTTTTTTCAAAGACAGCTTATATAAATATTTATTTATTCAATTTAGTGCTCAACTATGATAATGAAGAAATCATCTAAAAGATGTAACTCCTTATATATCAATCGAATCTACATTTGTATCATTTAATTCCTCAATATTAAGCCACCTTAAAGTTTATGCACTTAAATTGATTATGCTTTCGCAGAGTAATGAATTAATCAAATGAAAAATTGTGACATAAATAAAAAAAATTCTTAATGTACAAACATTAATTGTTTTTTAAAAACGAATTTTGGATAAATGTTTCTAAGCAATATAAAAACAATATTTTTTTCTTATTTTATAAAATAACGATATAACATAGTCACAGAAACTATAAAAGCTTTTATTAATTTCAACAATACAAAATTAATTAAAATAATATGAGTTTAACTAATTTTGAAAAATAAATTAAGAAATGAGAGACATTGAGTAAATGAAAATCATCGAATAGAGATAAATTTCAATTTTGATATTATTAAACTCGTTAATTGGTCCCCTTTTTATCGAATAGAGATAAGTTTCAAATTTGATATTAGTAAACTCGTTAATTGGTCCCCTTTTTATCGAATAGAGATAAGTTTCAAATTTGATATTAGTAAACTCGTTAGTTGGTCCCCTTTTTATCGAATAGAGATAAGTTTCAAATTTGATATTAGTAAACTCGTTAGTTGGTCCCCTTTTTATCGAATAGAGATAAGTTTCAAATTTGATATTAGTAAACTCGTTAATTGGTCCCCTTTTTATCGAATAGAGATAAGTTTCAAATTTGATATTAATAAACTCGTTAATAAGTCCCCTTTTAAATTTTGAATACATAAAAAAATACGAATTCCAAAAATTATTAAAGACAAAATTTAAGATAAATATTTGTAAAATATTTTCATAAATATGTAATAGTTTTAAATAGTCTCCAAATTAAAGAAAGGTTACGGTAATTATCATATATTATCAGACTGCTTGTTTTTTATTATTAGATGAATTAAGTCATTCAGTTTTTTTACACTTAAATAAGTTGCTTATTTTTTATTCAGAACTCTTTCAGAAAATTACAAGTTCAAATTCATGTTACATGTACCCTGCTTGTTTACTTCGTATTCTGATGCACAATCTTGTTGAATTTTGCATTTCATAAAGAATATTTTATTTCTTAAATAAAGTTAATTGATATCTCAAGTAAAGAATATCTAAATATCTTCAAAGTCCGTTACTGATTAGCAGAGTACAGTCTGATGTTAACCAGTTTCTTTTCAGATAATTATGCCTAAAATAACTTAACTTATAATAACTTATAAGTATAAATTAAAATCCTTAAAATAACTTATGAGTATAAATTAAAATCCTTATAAACTAACATTATTAGTCTACATTGCACTAATATTGTAAATTATTGTACTGCATTGTAAATTAAAACACAATAAAATTGTATCATTTTATTATAAATAATTTTTTAATATAAATAATAATGTATTTATTGTTATAAATCTAAAATTGAATCTTTCAGTGTTTTAAATTTTCCTGCTTAATACAGACATACTTGAATGTTATAATTTTTATGTGATATTAACTTCAATGTCATTTTAAAATTTTTTTCAACCCATGAATTTAAGGTAGTAAGACGTTAAAATTTGCTTCATCTCCAATATTTGTTAAAGGTTATATAGTACAGTGTGTCGTGAAAATATTTAAAAAAAATAATTACCACCTGATTTATGAAGCATAAACACCAGAAATGATTAGCTGAGTCATTATAACATTTACTAAACTACATTACTCATAATAGATGACAAGTAGTATATAGAAAATATTTTTTAAGTCTCACAAATGGGGAACCAAAGAATAACGAAGAAACTACGATACAATGCTAGAAACATCAACTATTCGCATCAGTGTCTCTCTGTATGACTCTTTCGTTAAATGTTTCGACATTATGTGATATTAACTTTCTTGCCATTTTAACATTTTCTCAACCCATGAATTAAAGGTAATAAGATGTTAAAATTTGCTTCATCTCCAATATTTGTTAAAGTTTATGTATAGTGTGTAGGTAAAATGATTTTTTTAAATAAATTAACATCTGACTTCTGAAGTATAAACTTCAGAAACGATTACCTGAATCATATAAGACAAGAAGTACGCAGAAAATATATTTTAAATAAAAAAATGGGGAACCAAACAGTAACTAAGAAACCACGATACAATGCCAGTAGCATCAACTATTCGCATCAGTGTCTCTCTGTATGACTCTTTCGTTAAATGTTTCTACATTATGTGATATTAACTTTATTGCCCTTTCAACATTTTTCTCAACCCATGAATTAAAGGTAATAAGATGTTAAAATTTGTTTCATCTCCAATATTTGTTAAAGTTTATATATAGTGTGTAGGTAAAATGTTTTTTTTAAAAAAAATAATTAACATCTGAGTTGTGAAGTATAAACTCCAGAAACGATTAGCTCAATCACAGAAGACAAGGAGTATGTAGAAAATATATTTTAAATCTCAAAAATTGTTAACCCAAAAAGATATTACGATACAACGCCAGTAACATCAACTATTCGTATCAATGTCTCTCTGTATGAATCTTTCGTCAAATGTTTCTACATTTCCGGTGCCAGATCTGATATATGTTGTTTAAATTGAGTAATGCGGAATTAAACAATCGAAGTTTAACATTTGTCACGGCCATCTGAATGTTGTAATGTGCAGAGGTTTCTAATTAAGGGAGAGGGTTTCTCTTCTAAAGCTTTTATCAATGATCACAAATTCAAGTCCAGGAGTTTTCCTGCGCGGGGGAGGATTTAATACTAAATTAAGCATATGTACCAATGGATTTTACAACTTCCTGTGAAACGGCAAGCAACAATTTGAATTTTGTTTGAAACGTCAACAGTTTATACAACTTTAAAGACACTACCAGGAATACTATCTCCACTATTCTTATGTAAATAATTATTTATTGGAATCCTTACAATAAATATTATTACTTTGGTTAAATATCTCAGAAATTTAGAAATTTTTCTTGGAATGGTAAGGGTAATTAAGTCTTAGTAATTCAGTAAGGCTTTTCTTGGTAATTAGCCCTTCTTTTCTTATATTCTTTCCTTTTCTTATATCCTGTCCTTCTTTCTTATATTCTTCATCTTTCTTACAAAATATGATTACAATATTGCTTATTATTTTAGTTATTAAAACTTTATGTGTTATTTAGTTATTTAGTTTTCGATTATTCATTAATTATTAAAATGCAGTTTGTTCACTTACTGAAATAATTTGGGGAAATTTTGTTTCTGGAATCTTTAGAAATATAATAGAATTGTGAGCTAGTTTTACTAGTTCCTGTAATTTAATTTTTATGAATTGCAAAATCTTACAGAAAAAGGCTTTAAGTACGCTTGTCTTGTAATGAATGATCTAGAAAAAGGTGTAAAAAATTTAAGTTCGAATTCTTTTTAATATCTGTAATATATAAATAAAAAAACAAGAAATTTAATTGATATTTCAAAATGCGTTTTAAAATAATAATTCTTTTACACGTTTAATTTAGTCAAAAGTTTACTGAAATAAATTATTTTTTTTAAGGAAACAGAAATATATGTTAAATTTAATGAAACAAACCGTTCATTAATTTGAAAAATATTTAAAAGATTACATGAAATTAAAGTTTTCTATGTAAAATATCTCCTGGAATGCATTTTTTGAAGACAATGTTTAATTGAAAGGATTTGTAAAAATGTAATCTAATTTAAAATTTTTTTCTGTATTGAGGAAAACAAATCCTATGCCTCAAAAAATCTTATCTTTATTGAATCTTGAGATTAAAAAATATAAATATAGTATAAAAATAAGTAACATTTCCTGTTGAACATTTGCTCTCATTTACTTATTTTTGGCAGTCTGCTACAAAAGTATAAGGCCATTAGACTTTTTCATTTAGACAATTCATGAAATTTTTGAATCAAAATCAAAACTACTTCCTGTTAGCACATGACGTGTTAAACAAAATTTAGAAACTTGTTCGTAAGAAATTCATTTAGAAAAAAAATATAAGAGCAATATAACAAAAAATGGTACAAATACCTGTCACAAAATTATGAGATTACATATGGAAAAGAAAGTTTTACCATATTTAGTAAGATGTTGTTTCACCATTTTTCTGAATAACTTGAAACACACTAAAAATTTTTGTGGTCAAATTCCAGGAAATTATTTCAATTCTCCATAATAACGACTTTCAACACATACGCCGAAAAATATTAGAATTTTTTGCTTCTCATACTAGATGAATCAGATAACCCTATAGGTTTTCTATTAGAATTAGGTCACTGACAAGATAAAACATCAATATATTTTCTTTTAAATCATTCTGTTATTAATTCAGATGTATGCTGGGAGCATTATCTTGTAGAACTTCTATTTCATCCATTTCAGCCTCCTAAAAAGGGTACGAAGGGTATCTGAATTAAATATAATGTTCCAAGTTCATTTTGCTATTAACTCTCTGCATATCACATTTTCTTGCATGTGAGAAAACGCTACATACCATGATGGAACAGACTCCCATCTGAAATCTGAAGAACTCAAGTTATTACCGGTATTTTAGTCTTACCGATAATTTTTATTGTGTCCAGAACAAATAAATTAAATTTTTCTCGTCTGAAAATATTGAAGCTTTCCATGTAGAATTCTAGAGCATGACATTAGTTGACCACTCTAGAAATGTTACTTTATGGTGTTTAAATTGTCAAAGCTTTCTACTTATTTTCCGAAGGTTAACATAAATATATGACTTCAAATTTTGCCACATAATTGGAGGACACACTGAGTTACTTGTCTGCAGTACTGTTTCCCATGTGGACGAATAGTGTTTCGTTGCAAGCTTGAAACTTCGCTTATTATAGCCAATTGATAAGTGATTTTTGTAGCTAGATATTTTCTGCTTTCCATAGAATCCTTTTTTATTGAAATAATTGAGAATAGCAGTATTAGAATAATTAAGAATCTTACCTGTGCTATATTCAGGTTTTCTTTTTCTGCCGTAGAAATAAAAATGTTTACATTTCTATTTAGGACAGTTACTTTCTGTGAGGCATTTTGATAATCCAAAGAATCAAACGCATTTAATTTTGAATTTTTGTCTTTTTTAGATTGTTTAGGTTACAGTTAAACTACGAAATTTAACAAAAATAATCTGTATTATTAAAAAACAAGAAGGTTTTTTTTTAAAAAAGGGTAATAATTAAAAGCGTAATAATGTAAAAACAAAAGTGTCATGAGTTCAAGAAATTGACCGTATTTTCAACTTCATGTAAAGAGAAAACAATTTTTACTTATGTACTTACCTGAAGAAGAACGTCTTACACCCTTATTTTAATTAAAAAAATATGTTATCTTGATTTTATTAGTAGACTCTATCAAACTTTGACAAAAAATTAGGAGCAGTGCATGTTATTTAGTTAAATAATAACAATATCATAAAACTTGTTTTTATTTGATGAAGAAATAAAATAAATATTCATTGATATTCATGATGATTACTATTTACTTAACTAATGCATATTTTTTACTGATGTAAATTAAAAATATATTATAATATAAAATATGTGATAATATTGTTAATCTGAAAGAACTTTTCTTAACACGAAATATAAAGTTTGGTATGTAATGATCTATTGATGATTCAATGCAAAACCTTTGTTACTTTAAGCAAAAACTTTTAATTGAATTACCACATATATGAAATAAATAATAATATCAGTTAGTTGTAGTTTGATCTAAAAAGATTTGACATTCCTGATTTACCTATTATAATAATGAAACATTTTTATAACTTCTGATGACTGTAAATTGATCATTACTTAATTTTAAAATGTAATATGTTTTTAAGAAAAATAAAATATCGAGCTAAAATATATACGTAGATAAATTATTTATTTATCTTTTAATTAATCTAGATGAAGGAAAAAATTAAATATACTTCATAATGTATGACGTTAATACACAGTAATCTATAATTATATTAATCTGTTATTATATATACACATCAGTAATCTATAATTAATGTATTATTGTAAAATGAAAGAAATTTACTAAATAATAGATAAACTTTGGCATTTTATTTTACAGATACAGAAGTACATAAATTATAAAAATAAATAATAATTTTTAATTGAGTTCCACTAGAGAACTATTGGCGAAAATTATAAATTAAATACGTAAATAGCTATTAAAATTGTTAAAATTTATATTAACATCAACTATGTGTACCGTAATATTCACGTGTTGATAAAATGTTAAAAATTTATGTGAATTGCCTCATGCATTTTCATAGACGAGAATTAAATTTTTTATTTATCTTTCTATGTAACTTTTAAAAAAGTCAAACACAGAAAACAAATTTAAGTGGGGAAAAGATTTCAACTTACCTAATTAAGAAGGAACATTTTACCCTGTAAACTGGCTTAAGTGTTTTAGGCAAAACAAATAAAATTCTCTAAAAACAAATAAAACTGGGGTTCAAATATTTGTTCGCTTTTATGTTTTTAAGAGGGAAAAAAATACGTTACGTGTGATCCAGGAAAGAAAATTAAAACATTAAATGTATTAATTACAGGTTTATGCGTAGGAACTCTTCATCAACATCATTTGATGCAACAAAATTTTAAAAAACTTAAATAATTTTAGTAATACAAATTTATTTTATAAATTATGAAAAGAAGATAGGATATTTAATAACGTTACATTGTATTTAAATGCTTTTGAAAACATTTGAGCTATTTAAATCTCTGTTATTTTTAATGAAAAGGGAAAGTACTTTTTAAACTCAATTTTTTAAATAATGAAATTAAAAAATTAAATATAATTTAATTCAATTAAAATTGAAAAGTAGCAAAATATTTGTGTACTGAATTTCCCATAAGTAGCAATTCCTTAATACTAATGAAGTGCATGTCTTCTATGTCATTTAATAGTACGACAAGAAAAGTATAAAATTTCAGCTAAACAAATGTTTCCCCCTTGGTTGGAAATGTATATTTATTAAATTATTTGCCCTAATTCTTTTTAATTTTATTTACATTATATTTACATGTTTTGAAAACATTCGAGTTATTTCAATCTCTGTTATTTTGAATGGAAAGGTTATTAAAAAATTAAATAAAATTTAATTCAATTAAACTTGAAAAAGTAGCAAAATATTTGCTTATCAAATTTCCCTTAAGTAAGAACTCTTTATCATTAATAATTCAGTGCATGTCTTCTGAGACATTTAATAGTACGACAAGAAAAGTACAAAATTTCAGCCAAACAAATGTTTGTCTCTTGGTTGGAAATATACATTTATTAAATTATTACCATTTTTTTTATTTATATAGAGGGAATACACTATTATATAGTTAAAAATAACCAAATTAGTTTATAAAAATGGAAATAAAATGGAAAATCTTAGAAAATTTAATTCATACTAGATTAAAAATTGTAATCCTTTAGACTTACTTTAAATGTTTGAATTGCGTCTTTCGTAGTTTGTTTTGAAATTAATCATTTGTCTAAATGCGAGTACAACATTTTCGAATAAATATACTTCAGTGCAGTGCAAAAATGTACAACTTTCAAATTACAAATGTAAAAAAACAATTTCTTTTTATTTAATTTCTGGTATAACTAAATGTTCACAAGCTTTCAACGGCACAAATTTCAAAGTTGTTGGTATTAGGTACTCTACAGGCTGAATTCCCGATTTTAAAATTAAAATCCAAGGATAAATATTTCTTAATATTTTAAAAAGATCATTTTAATAACTCTCTGCTGTTTCAAAAAAAATTACTCAAAAAATTACGCAAGTCCCATATTTAAATGATCATTATCCCGATATTTAAATGATCATTCATTTTTGAAGTAAGAAATTAAATATTTGGGTTATCACTACATTTTATGAGTACATATTTAATCGTAAATGGTTTAATAAATTTTAATTGTAATCCTAAAATTATTCTTATTAAACATAAATAATTTCTTTTTATTTAATTTCTGGCATAACTAAATGTTCGATGTCATATATGTTTAAAATATTAAAATTAAAATCTAAGGATAAATTTTTCTTAATATTTTAAAAAGATCATTTTAATAATACGCTGTTTTTAAAATAATTGTTCAACTGAAGCCATGTATTACATCGACAACGTACAATATGCTCATTCATTTTTGAAGTAAGAAATCAAATATTTTTGGGTTATCATTACATCTTAATTCATACATTGGTTAATTGTGTTGCTGTTGTTGTTTCTTATCCCACTTGGCTGGCCAAGCCCACGAGCCCATATGGACTCATGATTGAAGGGGAAGGAAGCAGCTTCTGTTGTGATGGAGCACCCGTAGGTAGAAGCCTGACTTTTGCTCCGTGACGCTCTTACGGTGATAGGAGACCGGGACCTACGGCTTAAAGTGGATTCCGAACCACTACAAACATCCATGGCACCGCCGGGATTCGAACCCGAAACCTGTGGCACCGAGCGCCAGAGCGCTAGACACTCGGCCATTCAGGTCCCAAATTTGCCAACGGCACGCGGTGTTCCCAGGTGGTCACCCACCCAAGTACTGACCGCGCCCAATGATGCTTAACTTCGGTGATCTAACGAGAACCGGTATATTCAGCATGGTACGGCCGTTGGCTGGTTAATTGTAAATGATAAAATTGATTTATTGTTGCCAAATACCTGGAATATTTCATCTTTGAATCAAAAGAATCCTCATAAATTGGTTATGCAATTAGTGAATTAAATTAGTGAAATAAATTATCAAAGCTACATTGGACATACAAAATTTAATAATGAAAAAGCTGTGATAGTATTTTCCCCTGCAAAAGAGAGGGAAGGGAACAAAATGAATAGAAGAGACTTTCTAGAAAATAGAGACTTGTAGAAAATCTATAGTCAAAATGGGAGCTATTTAAATAAAACGTACTATCTCCAACAAATCATCATCGAAGTCCTTGGGCCGCGTGGACGAGAAGGTCAGAGGATACTGCTGAAGTTCTTTATCTACTTCGTGAGACCTCTTCCTTCCATTCGTCCATCCCCGGCTGTATTGGTAGGTTTGGCCGGCGGTCGACAGAGCCAGTTGAAGAACAAGCAGTATGGTAACGGCGGTAGCACTCTTCATCCCCGCCATTAGTAAAATCTACAAGAACAATAAGCATTGTTATGAAAAGTAATCATATGGTTTTAATTATCATAAATTCTCAACTAAAAAATCTGTTTTTAAATTATTACAAATCTTTCATCTTTTGCTTATACTAACATATTTTCGTTCCTGTAACGACAGCTCAAAGAAGTTGATCTTCTTATTACTGTTTTGTATCTTTCTTCGTATTCTTTAGAAAATTAAAATATCTTTCAATTTTAACAAGTATTTTGTAAATCCCCTAACTCAATAATCTTAAAGTTTATCGTACCATAAATGTTTATTACAGGATTTTGAGTTTTAAATTGAGCATAACTTGTCTTGAATAGTATAAATATCTATGCGGATTTAATGTGCTTGGCTGCATCATTAGCTGTTTTATATGAAGTAATTTAATTCACAGGGCAATCAGATACTTTATTTAAACATCAAAATATAATTGTTAAATAATTACACGGTCCACAGTTTTCATGTGGATCTCATTCCTCGGTGTTCTGTTTTTTACAAGGAGATATTAAAATAACGGATAAAAATTTGGATTTAAGGAAAATTATCTATTCATATAGATGCGTATAACATCGTATGTATAAATAACTTTTATATATTTTAAGAATATCTATAGTTATACTGATAGTTTTATATTTTAAGTTTCCGTACAACAAAAATTCTATTCTGACGTTTGAAAATTATTAAATCATTATCTTTTTCTTTAAAAGCTAAATATTTTCATGATATTGGATATATATTGGTATGTGATATTTCTGCTTGTTTTATATTTTAAGTTTCCGTACAACAAAAATGATGATGATTAAATGATGATGATTATTATTAAATCATTATTTCTTTCATTAAAAGCTAAAAATTTTCATGATATTAAAAATATAACTAAATAATATGTTAAGAAAACTAAAAAATATGTTTTTAAATTATTACAAATCTCTCATCTTTTGCTTATACCAAAATATTTTCGTTCCTGTAACGACAGCTCAAACAATTCGATATTTTTATTACTTTTTTGTATGTTTCTTCGTATTCTTTAGAAAATTAAAATATCTTTCAATTTTAACAAGTGTTTTGTAAATCCACACAACTCAATAATCTTAAATATACTAACTTCAATAATCTCAATAAATATTTATCACATTTTCAGTTTTAAATTGAGAATAACTTGTCTTGAAGAGTTTGAATATCTAGAAAATTTGTAGAAAAATAAAAGTATATCATTTAATGTAATTTAGAAAATATATCATTAATTTTGTAATAAAAATATATCATTTAATGTACTTGGCTTGGCTTATTAGCTGCTTTATCACAAGTTATTTAATTCCCAGTGTAATCAGATACTTTATTTACACATAAAAAATATAATTGTTAAATAATTGCATAGTTCACAGATTTCATGTTGATCTTTCTTAGAATGAAATATTAAAATAATGGATAAAAATTTGGATTTAAAAAAAATTATCTATTTATATAGACGCGTATAACATCGTATGTATAAAGAAATTTTATACTTTTTAAGGTTATCTAATTTTATATTGCTAGTTTTATATTTTAAGTTTTTGTACAACAAAAACTCTATTCTGACGCTTGAAAACTATTAAATCATTATCTTTTTCATTAAAAGCTAAAAATTATCAGGACATTGGATTATTTGTTAAATCAACATATTTTCAATTTATTTTTTTCATTAAACTTCTTTGGAATCACGACGGTTTATTTTGTGATTTAGTCGTTTATTTTAATTTTGCTAGTGATTAAGTTTGTTTTTCTTTCTTCGTATTTATTCATTTTATCATCAGACTATATATTATTTCTCTAGTTTTGTTGTAAGCCCTTTTGATATTCACAACGAAATATTAATCCTAAAGACTTATGCTATTAAATTGAATTGTTCATTTCCGTTTTTAATTAAGCAGTGATTGTCTCTTGTACTTGGAATACGATTATAAAAAAGTTTTAAAATATTTACAAACTCTTATTTAACTAATAGTTACGTAAAAATATTTGATAGAAATCATAATTCTAAATTAAACGTTAAAAATTTTAATTCAATATAGAATGCATATTTTTTTTATTCAGTCTTTGATAGATATATAATATTCATATAATATTATAGAAATAATTTCTTTTAATTGAAAAAAGACAGATATCTACATACTTCAATTAACTTACAACTGCTTATGCTCTGATATTACATTTTACATGAAAAGGTTTTATAAGTTAAAATTACTAATACTGATAACTGAATTATAATTTATTTCAGGAAAAAAATCATCTAAAGGTTTTACAATTTTTTGAAAAATATTTAGTTCATTTTTATTGTTTACAAAATAGATTATTATATGGATTAATAAAATATGTCGTAGTTTCATTTGAAATAAAATAGTTTTCATAAAATATATCATAGTTTCATCATAATAGCTAGCGAATTCGTTAGATTGAGAATCGTAATATTTTAGATTTTCTATTGTCATTATCTTAATTGTACTTAGGTTCCTAATATATAATGCATTCATACAAATGTTTTCGTATATATATATGGTTTTTGTCACTTTACACTTACAATCAATTAGCTAAGTAAGTTTTCTCAAGTCTATTGAAAACCTCTCGTGTTGTGATATAAAAAATAATTTGGAATAACTTGAAAAATTTTCAGTTTTAAAGTAAGTATATATTATACTAAAATGATTTCGACTTAACGCATATCCAAATATTCAATTTCATTATCGTCATTGAAAAAAAAATGAATTCAAATATTATAAAACACAATTAAACTTATTTATTTAATTGAAAATAAAAAATACCAAAATAAGATACGCCATTTAATGTAGGTGTAATTCATGAAAATTATAGTGAAACTTTATGAAATAAAATGATTATAACTCCATATGTGATTACTAAATAGCATTTTAAAATAAATTAAAGCCTTCTTAAGTAAGCCTTATTGTTACTTTAGAAATAGACAATTACGTAGAAAGAGTGGATAGGAATTCATCCAAAAAGTTTAACATTACTGGCTTTCAGGTATTTAATTGTTTGATGTATTTCAATCTGTTAAATACCAGAAAACTCTTTTGAGTAGTAAAAGTTACAGAAAAAGGGTTATAGTAGCTAAATTAATATAAAAAGAAACATTCGAAAATTTTCTGATCTGAATCTTCTGGATGTACCATCTTTGATTCTGATTCTATTTCTGATATTCTGAACAATTGAAAGGTAAAATTTTTAATTTTTCTCAAAAATAATTTGAGTATTTAAACTAACTTAAATGATTGTTAATTGAAAAATTTAGAATAAATAAAAAAATTAAAACACTATCTTTAAAAATGAATTTTTATATATTATATCTCGTCAAATAAAAAGTTTAATATTACTTGTTTGATGTATTTCAATATATTAAATACCCGAAAACTTTTTTGCATAGTAAAAATGACAGAAAAAGGCTTATATAGATAAATTAAAATAAAAAAATAACATTCGAAAATTTTCTGATCTGAATCTTTTGAATGCATCATCTTTGATTCTGATATTCTGAATCAGAATTCTGATATTCTATTTCTGATCTTCTGAACCATCAGATTGTACCATCTTTAATTTTCATCAAAAATAATTTAAGCATTTAGACTAACATAAATGATGTTTATTGAAAATTTTTGAATAAATAAAAAAATTAAAGCATAGTCTTTCCAAAAGAATTTTTATGTATTATATCTCGTCAAATAAAAAATATTTGAAATAAAACATTTCTCGAGTGTATAGAAATTATTTGATTTATTTCATCGAATTTCTTTAAATAAAATGCCAGTTTGTGTACTAAATAATTTAAAATATTAGAATTCTATAGAAATAAATGAATATCATCTGAGTAATGCATATAATTCTGCAATATACATATATATATATATATATATATCTCTATATATATATAATGTGAATTTCTTAATTATTTTTATTATATATTCTCATTATTTAGGTTTTACGTATCATTCTAAATAGCTGCAAAATGATTTTTTAAAATTTCCTTACAACTTAGCAAATTGTTGAAGTAAGCAATAATTTTTTTAACTTATATATATATATATATATATAATGTGTATTTCTTAATTATTTTTATTATATATCCTTTTTGTTTAGGATTTACGTATCATTCTAAATAGTTGCAAAATGATTTTTAAAAATTTCCTTACAACTTAGCAAATTACCGAAGTAAGCAATAATTTTTTTAACTTGATGAAAAAGCTTTAGCCCGAAATGAGATTAAGAAAAGAGGAAAAAGGTTGTTAAAATTACATTAATATTTTTGCAGAGCAAAAAAGGAAAGTCAAATCCATTAAACAATTTGCAGAAAACATTAACCTAAAAGAATTTGCCCTTATTTTCGGCTTGGAGATTGATAATTTAATTAGATAACGAAAAGAAAGTTTTGAAAAAGTGCATTTTCTTTCAACACGGAACGGACTGTTAGCCATTAGAAATTAATGAAATTAAATAAATGTTTCATTTCTTCAAAAAAAAAAAAAAAAAAAAAAAAAAAATTCCTAAACGAATGGGTATGATAAAATGTTGCTGTAGTTCTATATTCTGTGAAGTGATCATTTTTTAAGGAAATAGTTCATAAATAACCTATGATGCGATTAGATGTTAATTGTAACTCTGTGGCTTTTTAAAGTCACCATCTTCAAGATGGTAGTTACTTGTGACAAAGTAGATTGCTGGAACATTTATGTATTTTCTGTCATTGATTTAAAAAATCATTTATGGCTGTTAATTTGTTAGATTGCTTTAATTAAACTGAAAAGATTCCGAAATAAAAAAAGTTTTATAGGAATTTAGTGTGAAACTGAAGTCTTACCTTTTGTAAGGTGAGTAGCTACGCTCTCTTACTTGTTCACTGTTCGGAGTTGAAGTGTTCACTCTTCATCACACCCTGAAATCCCCATCATTTATTCCAGCGCTTCCCACGATGTCCATTGAAGTCACGTGGTATGCAGCGCTGCAATTCCATTGGCTGAGCTCTATTGATGGTAAACTTTTCTCGGTCATTCAAACAGGTTCGTAGGAAAGTGAATTAATTTCAGAGTAATTAGAACCGTTGGGTCACTGAATTTTTATGGATTAGAATTGAGGAAATTTACTCGCTTTATAGTGGATTCTGTCATGAGTTGATATGCAGATGGCCTTTAGTTTAACTGCGAAAGTTCTAAAGTGCAATTATTTTCTGTACTTTCAAGATTTCGTTCAACAAGTGTTTTTGTTTTTTTTAGGATATTTATTTCGGAGTAGATTCAGTAAAGAAAATCTTAGAAACTGGAATGGTTTTTTAATAGTAATGAAACTGTCTAGTATTCTTAAACTTCATTCTAAATGTGTTTTGAAGTCAGCATTTATCCTTTTAAAACAAAATAATAAAATATAATTAGAAAAAGATAATTTTAATTTTTTAAGTTTTGATTAAAATCTTAAGGAATATTTATCCACTGCTATTTTTAATATACATGTTCTTCCGATATAAAAGTTGAAAAGGCAAAAACATATAAATTAATTATAAATTATCAATGATTAACTCAACATAGAAAATGATAATTATAATTTTTTATTTTTTGATTAAAATTTTAAGGAATATTTATACACTGCTGTTTTTAATATAAATATTCTTCTGTGTAATATACATATTCTTCCGATATAATAGTTAAGAAGGCAAAAACGTATAAATTAATTATAAATTAAATTACAAATAATCAATGAAATTCAATATAGAAAAAGATAATTATAATTTTTTATTTTTGGATTAAAATTTTAAGAAATATTTATCCTCTGCTAATTTTAATACACATATTCTTCCGGGTGATATGATATAATATTTAAAATGACAAAAACATATAAAATAATGATTTGTTATGAAAATTAACATGTATTCATTGAAAATTATCAATGATTTGTTCAGTATAAAGAAAAGATAATTATAATTTTTTATTTTTGGATTAAAATTTTAAGGAATATTTATCCACTGCTGTTTTTACTATACATATTCTTCCTATATAATAGTTATAAAGACAATTTCATATACATTAATTATTTGATATGAAAATTCACATGTGTTTATTGAAAATTATCAATAATTAATTCAATATAGAAAAAGATAATTATAATTTTTTATTTTTTGATTAAAATTTTAAGGAATCCACCGCTATTTTTAATACACATATTCTTCCGGGTGATACGATGTAATAGTTAAAAAGACAAAAACATATAAATTAATTATTTGATAGGAAAATTAACACGTATTCATTAAAAATTATCAATGATTAATTCAATATTAAGAATTTCATGATTAATCAGTTTAATGAATGAAGAACAGGAAAATTAAACTTGATCACTACCATTCCTTTTTTTTGTGTGTGTGAAAGAAAATCTAAACACTTTTTTGGAAAATTTTTTGTATTGAAATTTTTTAATAATTAATTTATTTGCATTTAAATTAAATAATGATATATTCTCAAACATAAACGGAAGTTTCTCAAAAAAATTTACTTAGAAGGTAATTAATAAAACGAGGTTTGTAGGTGTAACAAATACTCTATCATCTGTCATGTTTGGTGAATCTAATGATATCATGATTTATTTTAGGGGAAAAAGGAACCAAAATCAATAATCCTAAACAAATGCTATCTCTGCCTCACTATTGATTACCGATGTGCAATGCTATTTAAAGCTATTTCAAAGCCGGATAACACTCTAAATGATTTTGCAGTGGAAATATGTGTTTAATTTTTCTTAAACTGACTGATAGCGCTATTGGAAAAGGATTGCATTTGTAATATTTAACACCCACTACATTGTTTTGATTACTCTTTTGATACAGGAGGGGGTGTTATTTGTGAAATGATGAAAAATTAGTTTTAAGTCGGTAGAAAATTAAAAAATGTTGTTAGAAAATTGACATTTATTTTACTTTCTCGTAAAATGTGTACACTTATAAATAATTTATAGACTTCAGCTAATTAGTATTATTAAATAAAAACGTCATTGTATTTTGTTAAAATCTTTATTAAAACTAAATAAATAAAAGCTGTGTTATAATAAAGAGTACATATACTTTTAGTACCCAAGACATAGTTATACTATTGCTAATACAATAATACAAAAAAACTATGAATTTTAATTTTTATAAATTAAAACATAAAAGAGAACAGTAATTATCATTAGATTATACAAACAATCAGAATTAAAAAAAAAAAAACTTTACATACTGCATAATGTTTGTTTTGGTATATCTCATAAGGCAGCAATTTTTTTTATGGGTCCCCTCACTACATTGTTTTGATTACTCATTTGATACAGGAGGTTTTTTTATGTAAAATGATGAAAAATTACTTTTAAGTAATTAAAATTAATAGTTATAGTAATTTTAAGGTATAAAACTAAAAATTGTTGTTAGAAAACTTACATTTATTTCACTTTTTCGAAATATGTGTACACTTATAAATAATTTATAGACTTCAAGCTAATTAGTTTTATTAAATAAAAACGTCATTGTATTTTATAAAAATCTTTATTAAAACTAAATAAATAAAAGCTGTGTTCTAATAAAGAATTTTTAAAATTGTCACTTATATGGTATCATTACATAACCCAAGTACCCAAGACATAGTTATACTATTACTAATACAATAATACAAAAAAAAAACTATGAATTTCATTTAAAAACATAAAAGAGAACAGTAATTAGTATTAGATTGTAGAAACAACCAAAATTAAAAAAAACAAAAAAACGTTATATATTACATACTGTATACTTTGTATATAGGTTACATTATATATGTTACTATATACTTTAAATAGTATATACATACTGCACAATGTTTGTTTTGATATACCACATAAGACAGCTTAATTTTTTTACAGATCGCAGCAATTTATTTAAAGAAAAAGTCTAATTTAAATCAGAAAAGGTATTCCTAGTTTGATTTTGGCATATGAAAAGTTTTTTACTGAAAGTGATTTGCATATTGATAACTTTGATGCCAGAATAAAAGATAAGGATAATCTATTGCGCTTATTTCCAAATTGGAATGCTTAGTTTTGTTCTGAAATTTCCACTTTTACCGAACGTTCTTTAAGCTAATATTTAAGGCTTTACTTTTTTCATGCAAAATTCCAAATCCAGGATTATATTAACCTGTGTCCAGTTTTAGAGAAAATAATATAACTCGTTTCTTAAAATATTTTTTAAAAATAATGTTTACATTTAAAAGAAAGGAAAACAGAAAGGGAAAAGTAAATTTCAATTCATTTTTACAGAATAAATAAGTTATTTTAGAGTTAATCTAAATAATTCATTTTTAAAGAATATTTCATGTATTTTGTGATTACGAAATCAATTTAGATGAAAAATTTCTGTTTTAAAAATTCAAACGAGTACTTTTAATAGCAAGTAATCAGATAGTAACGAGCAATAATTGCAGCGAAAACAAATCAAAATAAATAAAAAAAAATATTTTTTTTTAAATTCACTGAAAAGTACCATAAATTATTATCTGTGAAATATTTGCAATGTAACGAGAAGCAACCAAGAATCAATAAAATTGCCTTTGTTAAAAATACAAAGGATTGTAAAAATACAAGATATTTCTGAAAATGGCAAATTTCTTTAAAATGTACAAAAAAATGGGATATATTATATGGTATATTGTATTATATATATATATATATATATATATATACATAGTAAAATGTATCGCATACGTTAAGATTTAAAACATCAATTGCCATTTCATATACTATATTTCCTTTTCGGCTATTTGCATATGTGTTAAAACAGTGTATCTTAAGTTTTAACTTATAAAGTATTTTTAGCAATGAACTATTTAGTTATCTAAATACGTTCATTAGTTTAATCTTAATCATTTTTTTAAAAGAATAAATACTAAAAGGCAATTGGATTTTGAAGATCTTTATATAGATTTATAATTTTGATACCGTAAAATAGCACTATCTGAACACTTTAAAACATAAAAATTTCTTCATTAGCTTTGGAATGAAGTTACACTTTTTTGAATAAAATCAGTTTTCAATAGCATCAATTATTCTTATCATCAAATATTGTTAAACATCTTTCTCAATAAAAAAATAATATAAAAAAAATTTTTAAAGTCAATTCCTGTTTTTTTTTTCACTCTATTGCAGAAAAACCTTTATAAATAATTTTTATTTATTTTTTAAAATTTATCTGGCGCCCTCTATTGGTAGATATATGCAACTTAAATCTAAAAAAAAAAAAAACTAAAATTAATTAATTAAATTTAATTAATAAATTAATATTTGAATAAACTGTATCAACATCAAGTATCATCCACTACAAGTTAAAAAAATGTATTTGAACTTGAGTGGATGAATAATAAGTATTTCTTTAACGATTGAAAATTTGAACAAGATATATATAGGGAGAATGTGAGCTAATAGAAGGAATTGAATAACTGAAAAGATTTTTATTTTGAATTAATAAAAATAGTTGAATAGCTTGTAAATATTATTTTTTTCACATTCTGAAATGTTACTAAATTACATGTGAAGATGATGCTACTTCTTAAATATTAAGGAGTTATCTCACTTGTCCTAAGTGTGAAAACTTGGATTTGGAAAGTGCTATCAACTTATTAGAAATATTTACTCACCTTCAGACAAAGTAAGGATCTTACACATTTGATATTATAAATTTTCATTTTCATTTATTTCAAAGGCTTTGCTTAAGTAGCTTTTAAATCCAGCTTTATTAAATATTTTGAGACAGCTTTTGAATGAATGATATTGACTAAGCATAACTTCGATTTGTTGGAAAGACATGGTCATAATTATTTATAGTGTCTGAATGAATAACATATTTAGCACTTGAAGATAAATATAAATAAAAATTTCAATTAAATTAATCACTCTCGTATAAAATGTATTTGATTTTTTTTATCTTTTGGAACTCTCAACAAAACATATGTTTTGTTTAAGTAGCTTTTAAATTCAGCTTTATTAAATATTTTGAGAGAGCCTTTGAATGAATTATATTGACTAAGCATACCTACGATTTGTTGGAAAGTCATGGTCATAATTATTTATATTGTCTGAATGAATAACATATTTAGTACTTGAAGATAAATATAAATAAAAATTCCAATTAAATTAATCATTGTTATATAAAAAAGTGTTTGGACTTTTTCTCTTTCGGAACACAAAACAAACGCTTTGTTTAAGTAGCATTTAAATTCAGCTTTATTAAATATTTTGAGAGAGCTTTTGAACGATATTGACTAAGCATAACGTTGTTTTGTTGGAAAGTCATGGTCGTAATTATTTATATTGCCTGAATGAATAGCATGTTTAGTACTTGAAGATAAATATAAATAAAAACGTCAATTTAATTAATAATTGTTATATAAAAAAGTATTTGGACTTTTATCTTACAGAACTCACAAAACAAGTTTAACAATGAAAAAATGTTAGAATACCGTAATCTTACGATGTTACAATTTTATGAAAAAATATTCTGTAACCTATAAAATCTCTTTAAAGAAACCGTTTTATTTCTTTAAAAAATTAGTTTCATTTATCAGTTATATGCCAAAAAGCAAGATTTTATGTTTATATCCTTTTATTTTTTTCCGATGAAATTATGCTGGCTTTTTTATAAAGTATTTTTTACATGAACATTTAAGTTGTTTAATAAAACTTAATATTGCTCTCTATTCCGTTTTATGCACATTATTATTTTTTGAAATAATATTTTTTTTAAATAAATATTATTTGATTTAAAAAAAATTTAAAAGTAAAATATCTTCTGTTCAGTTTTAATGCTTTTCAAGACATTAAAGAATTATAGAGTATTTAAATTTTGAAAAATAAATACTTAAGTACAACTTTTTTACATTCCACTTTTATAGATAATTTTGCTCTTTTCTTTTTAAAATATATGTGATTAATCCCTTTTTATAACTTTTTAAATCCTTTTCTATAATGGAAAGAACAACAGAAATATGAGTACAAAATTTTTAACTAATCATACTAAGAATAACATTTATGTTCAGTTTTTCATTTGATGAGAATGATTTAAATTAATGTAATTTATAATCCAGAAGTAAATATTAATTCTTAAACAAACTAACTTTTTTTCCTAATAATCGTTAACGTAACCGAGTCTGTGATTGTATTTAAAGTTTTTTTAAATAAGTAAATAATTACTTGCAGTATCAATTCTTTTTATAAATCAGTAAAGATTAAATGAAAAAATTATTAAATAATTGAGATTTTAAATACAAATGCATGTTAAACAATTAATATGTCTTCTAATAGTGTGTTTTTTTCCTTCTTAAGCAAAACTACTTAAAATTTTCAGAAATATGTATTTTTTATTAATATATCAGAAAAATGTATTAATATGGTAGAGGATAGATTATTTTCTTCTGCGTTTTTTGCTTAATGATTATAGAAGATGTAAAAAACTGACGAGAAAAGGATTTAGTTATAGAATTAGAATTTTTACATTTAAGTATTTCAAGTGTACATTTTTTCTCATTTAAGAAATGTTAAAAGAGGATGAAATAAATCATAAGATTCTGCCTTTTTTACAAAAAGATATATTTTTTATATATTTCTTATCCCCATATCATCTTTATATTAAAAAATATCTAATGTAAAAAATGTTATAAGGTAAAATATTCCATTAAAATTTTAAAGTTTTGTATTTTATTCTTTATGAATTTAAATAACTGCTTTAGATTTGATCAATGGTTTTAATTTTCAAGAGGTAATCAAGTATTATTCAAGTTTTAAACTACAAGTCATTCATGTTTTTTTAGATATAATGATAACTCCAGCATTGATATTGAAAATAAATATAAAAATTCCAATTAAAATGACAATTAAATTCCAATTAAACAATAATTCACCAATTTATGTAGTAAATGCATAAGTTCAATAGATAATAAATATTATTGCAAAAAGCAATTAACTGTGTACATATAATCAGGGAAATAAACCGTGTTAGAACCATGTTTTTAAGAAAAATAATAATTTTTTAAAATAAAATTAAGATTAAAAATGAATAATGTTATTTTCTGCTTAGTGAAGAATTGTGGTTACATTTTAAGAAAATTTTATTTTAATTTTAGGAATTAGTTTACTATTTAATATATTTTAATTATATACTTCTAAGTCTAAGTATATTTTAAAGTAATCATAAATAAAAATTTATAATTTTACTACTGTGCCCAAAAAGTAAGACCAGTTTTTTTTTCCAAAAACTCTTCATTTATTCTTCCAAATTTATTTCATCGCCTTCAAAGCACAATGCACTTATGCCAACTTTTTTCCCAATCTTCAATGCATACTAAAAAGTCATCGGTAAGGATGGCCTTCAAAGCGCGGGGCGATTCAAGTTGAATCTCTTCAATCGACTCAAATTGGTGTCCACGGAATGGTTTTTTGAGTTTAGTGAATAGTCAGAAGTCGCACTGTGTGAATACGGTGGTTGTGGAAAGATATGGGTTTCACTTTTGACGAAAAAGTTCCGAAGAATCAATGCAGTGTCAGCTGGCGCATTCTGTGTTTTCGTTACCAATCGAAATTTGAAACCGCTTGAGGCCCAAAATGGAATTGACCAATTCTTTTGAATTTCCAACATCAGCAACAAGGTCTCTAATTGTAAATCGATGGTTTGGAAGCACCAAATCTTTAATTTTTTGGACGTGACCTTGGTCGGTTGAGGTTGATAGTCGACCAGAGCGCTCTTCGTCTTCAACGCGTTCTCTGCCTTCTTTGAACTGTTTATACCATTGTATTCTTTAATGCAGTATTATGGATTGTATTTTTTTTACAGTTCCATTGGAAGTAGCTTCTTCTTTCCACTGAAGTAACCAATTAATACATTTTATAAATCCAAGATATCTATTATTTTCTGAAAAAAATTTATTAATTATGTTTTTTGACGTAAATGCATTTGATGGGAAGTGAAAACTTATAAATTCCTCCGTTTTGTAAAAGAGCGATTATAGAAAATATTTTTAAATCAACCTAATTGTTAAATAACTTTTTACTGAGTATTGCGTTTTTTCAGGAAAGATTCTTTGATGAAATGATGCTAAAACGAGTGTGTTTTATTTTCGTTTTCATTATCTTAACCTTTGCAATGGGCAAAACGAAACAGGTGAGGCTTTATACACTTTTGGTAGTATGAAAATTAGTAATATAATAAAACAAATTAAAGCTAGCTAATTTATAACTGTTATAAAATTCAATACTTGACATCTACTTACTTTAAATTTCAAGCTTCTTACACCAGTAGGAACATAAGGAAATTAAATTGCACTTTGACAATGGAGCTAATAAAATACGTGTAGCTACGAATTTAATAAGAAATAAAATACATCTATTAAATTTTTTTCTTTTCGAAAATTTTCCGTTTTATTCTTTTGAAAAATATATTACTATAAGTTCCAATATAAATGATGATATTCAAATTTCACTATTGAAAATAAATTGCGAAACAAAAAAATGTTGTTCAATTTGTGTCACTAAAATAATGTAATTTCCAGGCTTTGTACCATAGACAACATTTTCCTGTCGTTGTGAAAAAACCATTTTGCAATGTTTATGGTGGATGCATGTCTCTTCCAAGAACTCCAAGAACAAGAAGATTAAGATATTTTGTACTCCGGTAATAGTGTAATTTGAAGTTTTTTTTTTCAATTAATTTTTATTTTGTTTTAATTTTTTTTTTTTGGAATTTTTTCCTTTCTACTTTCACCTTTATAACTGGTAAGGGTAAAACAGTCTCAAAAAATTTTGACTACACTGTATTTTATAATTCTAAAAATAAACATACTTCATATTTCAGAAGCGTGTTTTAAGTTCTTGTAAGACTTTTTGTGCAAAGTTCGACCGGAGCGCTCTTCGTCTTCAAAGAGTTCTCTGCCTTCTTTGGACCGTTTATACCACTTGTAAGCATTTCTTTCCGATATAGGAATGCTCACCGAATGCCTTCTGCAACATTCTATCTACAATTTAATGCAAGTTCTTTGCTCAATTAATTCAGACATTTCAAAAATCGCCGAAATCACTTTTAGCATCTCACAAAGCCAAGCGTAACTCAAACACTAATGAATATTTTGATGCACAGATGTCAGGGATAGTGCCAGCAACCTAAAAAAGAAAAAAAAAAGGAAACTCAATAAACCCAGGGAATTTTAGATTGAAAATTTGTCTTACTTTTTGGACACAGTAGTATATCCTTACTTTCAATTTGTAAATGTAAATATTACGTATCAATTCATTCAAGATATTAATTCAGGGATAGAGTTTTGAACTAATTGTTTAAATTAAGGAGTCTAAATTGATTATTTAACTACATTTCACACACAAATAGTAATATTTAGCTGGAAATTTTTTTCTTGTCATCTTCCGATGTAAATATCAAAAATTTCTTTTAATTAAACATGCTGATAAAGATAAATTGTAATTTATTATTTCATATTGATTAAAGTAGAAATGTAAAGCTTTTAAGTATGCTGAAAATAGACACCGTAAGTTAGAAAATGTATTTACTAATTACAAATTATTGATTTGCATTTGATATTCGTTTATAATTTTAAAAGGATAAAAGTATAAACATGCTAATGTCGAAAGAAAAATTGCAATTTATTATTGCTTATTGATTAAAGTAGAAATATAAAGCTTTTAACTATGCTGAAAATAGACATCATAAGCTAGAAAATGTGTTTACTAATTACAAATTAGTGATTTGCATTTGATGTCCATTTATAATTTTAAAAGGATAAAAGTATAAATATGCTAATGTGGAAAGATAAATTGTAATTTATTATTGCTTATTGATTAAAGTAGAAATGTAAAGCTGAATTGATTAAGTATGCTGAAAATATTGATTAAGTATACTGAAAATTGTCTCCGTAAGTTAAAAATGTGTTTACTAATTACAAATTATTGATTTGCATTTGATGTTCATTTATAATTTTAAAAGGATAAAAGTATTTTCAGAAATGGACGAAAATCTTCAGACAAATACATTATTTTGGCGCCTTTAACTTAACATATCGTTTCTCTGGAATTTGTGTGAGATAAAATGATTTTCAAATCCATTTGCTACTCCATGCGCCAACTAAAATACTCTTCAGGGAAGAAATTCGTAACAGAACTCCTCCAAGAGAGTTACTTTAAGTATTTCCAGCGCAAAAGAGTTTTAACTTGCTATTTTTTAAGGTTATGATAAAATAAGTTAAATTCAAAGCTTTTAACTTAACAAGTTTCGTAAGAAATAGGGAAAGAAATGGAGATATATCTGGTGTTAAGGATATATGATTTTAAATTTATTTCAAATGTAAGGGTAATATCTAATTTTAAGTTAGCACTATGTCCTTTAATGAGAATCAGAATCAATAAAGTAGATTAGAGTTATTTTTATTTTTAATGTAATACGTCAAGTATTTCTAAAAAAGGGTCTAATTAAAAGAATTAAATCCATAATGGAAACTGATAGCTTTTAATTAATATAAAACTTAAATAAGCCATTCTTTATCAGACGAATCAAAATTTAACAAAAAAATCCCTTATAAATTACAGAAATGACTTTACTGTTTTAGATGTTATACGTACATTATGGTAGAAAAGAAATTATTTTAATGTACATTAAATTTACATGAAATTGCTCATTAATTTATGATTTTTTTCTCGAGAAATGTTTTTCTATTTAAAAAAACAAATTTAAAATAATAATTTAATTTATTATTTTGTATAACATATTTTAAATTGTTTATACAAAGTTTAAAAATGCATGTAAAATAAATTATTTATTAAATGCATATTCAAATTTAATTAAGTAATATTTCAAAGAAGTTATAGAAAAAAAAATATAAAGTTTACCATCCCTAAATTAAAATTACAGTACATCAATCGTATTTTTTTCCAATACTAGGAACTGATCTGAAGCCATACTATTAGAACTGCAAGTATGTATCAGTTTTAGTATTAATCAGCATGTAAAACTGGGGGCTTGCTACACTGTACCTACATTTTGCTATCACTCAAATTTTGTTGAGATATTTTCGCATGGATTGATAGCTTGCTTTCCGCTTTCTCTTTCCTCTTTACTATCCTCCTAGTTTTATTCGGTATCTTGTTCATTTTGGCATTAACATTGCATGTCACATTTTCCGGTATAAGAGAAAACGCTCCACACCATGATGGAACCGACTCCCATCTGCCACCTAAAGAACGCAAGTTATTGCCTTAAGTCTTACCAGTAGTTTCTATTATGTCCAGAACATATAAAGTAAATTTTTCTCGTTTGAAAATATTGAAGTTTTCAATGTAGAATTCCAGACAAAGTATTTCTATACTAAATGCTCCAGCTAAATTAATTCATAATGCAACCCTAATCAATTTACAAATTCTAATTAAATCATGGAGTAGGTTTTTGGATTTGGTATCTGTCGATAATTTGAGGTGTCATTTAAAACTCTTGGTTTGAAATGCCTTTTTAAGTACTTCGATTGCACATTGCATATAAAGAAGATGTAAAATTCACATTATGTGAACTATTTTAGAGTTATGAATAATAACATAATAAGTAATAGATATACATAATAATGTATAAAGAGTATGTATTATTTATTGTCCAGAGATAAATGTAAGTTTGATTCTAAATAGATTTTAAGCAAGTGCTATCATTCATTGATAAATTTAATATTAATAAGAATAAGTATTCAATGTATTTGTATTCATATAACGTACAATTATTGTTGTTTGTTATACGAATACAACAATAATTTTTTGTAAATATAAATAAAAGAGTTAACATACGATGTATAAATTCATTTTTAAGAGTAGTTCCAAAGACTACTATGTAAGACTATTAAAAAATTATACATAGTAATTTCTAAAATGATGATTTGAAAAGATTGAATTTCAGTTAATTAGAAAAATTTCTTTTCAGAACAATAAAAGAAAAAGAAAAATAATTTACAAATTACAAATAGCAAGCATTTTATATATATAATTTACATAAAAACCAGGGGAAAAACAGTCGGTGAATATATATGTTTCAAATATGCAAAAAAGAATGATCTATCATAAAATTTTTGTATTTGTAACAGATACTCATTTAAAAAAAAAAAAAAAAAAAAGTAAAAATATTCTGTTAAAATAATAAAACATAGGAGATAATAAAAACCTACAGGAAAAGAATTTTTCTAGCGTATGGTATTGTTACACTTACCTAACAATTTTAATAATTAAATTTAAAATGCATATTGTGGAATAGAAAAATTAAGAAATATTACTGATAAATCGCAAATATTAGGCTCTTTCAAAATTAACATAAATAAATATATCAAATTAGTATTTAATAATGAAAGTAATTCAGATCTATTGAGAAAAAGAATAGCATGATTTACAATAACGGTTATATCAATGTAAAAAAAATATTAAGAAATGTACACCAAATTATTGATGCTTTCCTAAGAAACATTACTAATACTTTTAAAGACATATTATTAGTAAATCGAAAATATTAGGTTCCTTCAAAATAATATAAATAAATATTTCAAATTAGTATTTAATGATGAAAGTAATTCAAATCTGTTGGGGAAAGAATAGCATGATTTACAATTAAAGTTCATATCACGGTGAAAAAAAATATGAAGAAATGTACATCACACTATTCATGCTTTTCTAAGAATTATTACTGGTATATTGAAAATATTAGGTTCCTTAAAAATAAAATAAATAAATATTTCAAACTATTATTTAATGATGAAAGTAATTCAAATCTATTGGGAAAAAGCATAGCATTATTTACAATTAAAGATTACATTAAGGTAAAAAAAATTAAGAAATGTACATCAAACTATTCATGCTTTTCTAAGAAATACTACTAATATTTTTTAAGAAATATTACTGGTATATCGAAAATATTAGGTTCCTTCAAAATAACATAAACAGATATTTCGAATTAGTATTTAATGATGAAAGTAATTCAAATCTATTTGGAAAAAGAATAGTATTATTTACAATTAAAGTTCATATCAAGGTAAAAAAAAATATTAAAAAATGTACATCAAATTATTGATGCCTTTCTGAGAAACATTGCTAATATTTTTTAAGAAATATTACTAGTAAATCGAAAATATTAATAAAATAATATTTTCATCAAACTATTCATGCTTTTCTAAGAAATATTACTGGTATATCGAAAATATTAGGTTCCTTAAAAACAAAATAAATAAATATTTCAAACTATTATTTAATGATGAAAGTAATTCAAATCTATTGGGAAAAAGCATAGCATTATTTACAATTAAAGATTACATTTAGGTAAAAAAAAATATTAAGAAATGTACATCAAACTATTGATGCTTTCTGGTTGTGCTATTAGGCACATGAGCGGCCGGGGTCTTTAATCAGATATATAGCCGTGGAATTCCCTTCTGTAAACGCGACTGCCCACATTGTTTGAGCATTAATGCCATCTACGTGATTGAAGCATGGCTAAAATCAGTAGTACGCATGCCTATCAGGAAGTACTTTAATCAAAGAGCACTTGTGGAAAATGATTAGGTATTTACGTATTACTCTTAAGAATACACTCAGAGCAACCAGTAGATAATTTATTAAATTCTCTAGTAGTCTTACATTAAAAATACATACAGTGGGCCCACAAATTTCAGAAAATCAAAACAACTTTGTGTTCTGGATCGGAATGCTAAAAATAATTAATTTCAGTGATGCTCCTTTAGGTTGTGTCAGCTAAAATAATTTAAGATTCTTTTTCACCAAAATTTTCGGTTCGATCTAATTAATTAATTAACAAGATTTCAATAAAGTATTTAATTTAGAAAATGAAAGGTACAGTGAAAGACACATAAAAAATGAAATGAAGTTCATAATGTAAAAAAAAAGGTTATTAGCTGATTGACACTTAAATCGGAACCTATTATGAAATTTAAAAAAATCGGAATAATTTATAAAAAATGTTTATGCCTTTTTCCCAATTTAAAAATATAAAAATTCACAAATAAATTAAATATTCAGAATATAAAATATCGATTTTCTAAGTCAGAGAAAAATGCTTCATAATTTATTATACGCATTAAGAAATGTTAGTGCATATTTAAATACAACCTGTAAATTTGTTTGACTTAAGACAATTTAGAATGTTATAATAGATAATTTAATTTTCTAAATACATTTAGTTATTTTTATTTGCATCATAGCATAGATTAAATGAATGTAAAGGTAATGTAAATGTAAATGTTAGAGTTTTCTAATCAAAAATTATGATACTTGATTTTTTTAATAAATTAGTGGGATTCAACTAATCATAATTCTAATGAATTTTATTTTTCTGATGTTTGCTAGATTTGTGTTACGCAAAACTTTTATTATTCGGACGATACATTTTATATAAGACTCGAGGTTGTAGGTTTCACTTTAGATTTCTGAGTACATGAAACAGCATGACTGAAAAGTCTTGACTTGATTGAAAAAAATAACTAACTAATAAGATTTTAATAAAGATAAAAAAGTCAATTAATAAGATTTTAATAAAGTATTTCATTTAGAAAATGAAAGACACATAAAAAAAGGAAATGAATATGAAGTTGCTGATGCAAAAAAATAGAACATTAGCTGATTGATACTCAAGAGAAAAAGTCTTTATTGTTTCTTGACTAGTTTGACTAGTCTTGACTACTACTTGTCTTTTGAAAGTTTCTTGATTCTAGACTAGAAAGTCTTGACTTGTTTAAAAAAAACAAACTATTTTTAAACAAGCTAAAGATAGACACAATAACACATGTAATTTGTAATATTTAAAAAAAAGGTTAAAATCTGCTCTTTCAAATTTAAACAATAGAATGAGAATTGAAAACATTAAACAAACTTAAACTTACTATAAAAAAAACATTGAATTTATAAGTTCCGGTATTTTTTTCATTATTCAGTTGTTTTGGTCAAGTTTACAAGCTACATTACAAATTGGAACACAACGCACCTTAGTTATGAATATTTTGCATCACAGATTACATTTTCAGAACCCACTTACAGAGGCGATAGATTTAAAATATTTAAATGAAAACACCGTATCCTTTCTTTTATTGCATCCTTTAAAAACAGCATATTCATCGTATCCTTTACAAAAGACATAATGAGTGCTTGAATAAAGTCTTCATGCTATCTCTGTTTCTAAGAGCGGATGCGTATCATATAGAGCGGATACGAGCGTTACCTTATTATAGATATTTTGCATCACAAATTACATTTTCAGAACCAACTTATTAGGGTGATAGATTTAAAATATTTAAAAGAAAACTTCGTATTCTTTCTCTTATTGAATCCTTTGAAAACACCATATCCATCGTAACCTTTACAAAAGACATAATGAGAGCTTGGATATAGTCTTCATGCTATCTCTGTCTCTAAGAGAGGATACGTAGCTTATAGAGCTGATACGAGCTTTATGTTATTGTAGATATTTTGCTTCACAGATTATATTGTCAGAACCAACTTATTAAGGGGATAGATTTAAAATATTTAAAAGAAAACACCATATCTTTCTATTATTGAATCCTTTGAAAACAACATATCCATCGTATCCTTTACAAAAGACATAATGAGAGCTTGAATATTGTCTTCATACTATCTCTGTCTTTAAGAGAGGATACGAGGGTTACCTTACTGTAGATAAAAAAAAAACATTTTGAAATCTTCACTTCCAAATGTTTAAATACTTCTGTGTATATTTTTGCATAAAAAATATATTATATAAAAGTCATATACCGCAGAAAATTCAATTAATATTTCAGGGATAATGATTAATTGTTCATTTTCTTCCATAATTAATTTTGTTGATTTTCCATCTTGTCCATAAGCTGTTTATATATAGATGTAAGTTGTATGTTATATTTACTTATAAATCATGAGCCAGATGGAAAATCATTATTTTAATAAACTTTACAGAAACAAGTAATAAAAAAAAAAAATTTAAGTCAATTCCTACTTTTTTTTCACTCTATTGCAGAAAGTCCTTTATAACTAATTTGCATTAATTTTTTTAGTTTATCTGGCTCCATCTATTGGTTGATATATGCAACTTAAATCTAAAAAAAATGTAATTAATGAATTAATATTTGAAAAACTGTATTAACATCAAGTGTCATCCACTACAAGTTAAAAAAAACCGTATTTGAACTTGAGTGGATGAATAAAAAGTATTGTATTAACGATTGAAAATTTGAACAAGATGTTGTTCATTCTTAAGAGTATAACTGGAAGGCTTTTTTTCCCCCCCTTTCTTCTTCTTTTTTTTTTTCTTTCCCTCTGGTTGAATTTTTTTTTTTTTTTTTTTTTTTCGTTTTGGCATTTTTTTTTCTATTTTCCCCTTTATAAATGGTCAGTGTAAAACAGGCTCAAAAAATTTTGACCCCTCTGTATTTCATAATTCTCAAAATATACATTCTTTAATCAGAGTTGTGTTTTAATTTCTTGTAAGACTTTTTGTGCGATGTTCCGTTACATATAAAAAAATTAAGCTTAAAATGTTTCTCCAGAAAATTTTTCTGTTTTGACTTTTCATTATTTTATTCTTAGACTAGTAGTCAAATAATAATTGATTGTTAAAATTCATTTTAATATTATATTAATTTAATTTAATTAAGTGTATTCATAACTATCAATTTTAAAACTAGTAATTTTTATGGCGGTAGAAAATGCTTAATCGTAAGGCAATGTCAGTTTTTAAATAAAGTAAAATTATTACAACTTTTGACTAGCAAAGCATGTACAATATTTATAATTCCAAAACTCATTATTTCAAATATCAACTTAAAATATTCATTAAATTATTAAAGAGTTGTATTTTAACTTAGCTTATTGAATCAGCTTATAAAAATAAACATCTTAAAGTTTAAAACTACCAGTTATTCTACCCAGTTATTCTGAGCCACGACCACGAAGACCTAATATTTGACCAAAGTCATATCAAAGAGGCACAAATGTCTCAATAGCCTCACGTATTTCTTGGTTTGAACAGTCTGAAAGCATTTTCCAATAACCTCCAAAGCTTTCAGAATCTTAGATTTAATTCTGACTAATGGCAGGGCTGCATGTTGCCAATCCTGTTGATAGGCAATCTAAATGACACATCTAAACCTTTCATAAAATTATAGTCGTTGACATGACTTGAAACGTCAGGATTGGCAGACATCTATCTGTATAAAACTGGAAAGATTTCTAGTCTCTTCATACATGAAGACCAAGAATTTCAGGTCTGTAAATTTATCGTTTTTACAGTTACTTAATTTAATTTTATTTATATTTGTTTTAATTGGAATTTTATTAATAATAAATGACATTTTTATTTAAAAATGATTTAGTTTGGTGTGGTTTGTCGCTTTACGGTCATCTTGTGCACACTTTAAGCTAAACAGACCGAGACCTACAGTTTAACGTGGATTCCGAACCACTGACAATCATCCATGCCACCGCCAGCATTCGAATCTGGAGCCTGGGATACCAAAGACCAGAGCTCTAGCCAACTTGTATAAAAATGAGGAAAAAGATAATTTCCATAGCATAAGAAATAAAAAGCATTTGATAGTAATTTACGAATACATACGTTTACATATACAAGTTTTAAATTATTCTTTGAAATTGAAATGCATTATAATCCCAAAATGTTGATAATCTTTGTAATATTAAATTATTTTTTAAAATGTGTTTAAAATAATGCAATTAATTTGTTGAAATGTATTACAATCTTAAATTATTCTATGAAACTGAAATGTACTGCAATCTTAAATTATTCTTTGAAATTGAAATTTGTATTATATTGTAATCTCAAAGTGTTTCTGCACTTAAATTATTTAACTTTAGAAATAGATACATTTCCTAAATATCAAAATTAAAAACAGTTTCTCATTTGAATGTGTAAAATTAGAAATATTTAGTGAAATATTCTATTATAACTTCGGAAAAAGACTTAAACATCTTTCTTGTAATCTTTGTAAACATCTTTCTTTCAATTTGTTTATGTATTTTTTTCGAAAAATGTATGAAAATAAACAAATAAATAAATAAGTAAAAATAAAAATGAATGTTCAAGATTTATGAAAAAATTAATTCTCCAGGTAAGAAATTGCCATTTTTACTAATACACATAGTGATTCACATTTTCTTTTTAAACTTATAAAAATAAAATATAATAAAACCTTCCTGTTATTTTTAATAAAAAAGAGTATTTTTTTTTCTAATTTTTACATAAAAAGTGATAAAAGTGATAAGTTACATCTACATAAAAAGTGATAAAACGCAATTTTTATGTAATTAAATCCAAACCAAAAATATAATTTTAATTATTGTTAATTTTCATGTATTATTTTAAAATAACTAATATCCTAGAGGGCCCAGACATGCTGGAATTTCTCAGAATGTTCTTTCATTTTCCCCATGATTTACAGTTGCTTTGGGATGCATAAAAAATGATGTTTACTTTTATGACCAATAAAACGAGAAAATATCTGCAAAGGTAGTTTTCTTTGCTTTGTCGTCTAAATTTACAAAGCTGTATTAATAACTGAAAACTTACTATGAAAGCTTTCATAAAAATAGGGTGGCTAATTTCTATTAAAACATAAATTTGTTGACAACATCTAGAAATTGACAGTTTATAAAAAAAACAACAAACATTGATATCTACAGTGAGCATGAATCATGTTTCAATTTTTCATATTTAATGTTTAATAGTGTAAATTATTTAATGTATTATTCCTTTGTAAACACATAACTTTGGTACATCTAGAATACGTACAATAGTACAATCAACTGCTGTTTCGACAAATTTTTTTTATTGTCGTCTTAAAACCCATGATGATAAACAAGTATCTCCATGTTTTATTATAAATATGAAGTAAAAGAAATTTTATTATCTAATAAAATAGCTGTTACGTTTTTTTTAAAAAGGTGAAAGCATCTGCCGTCAACTACAGTCAACTGCCGTTTCAACAGATTTTTTTATTGTCATCTTAAAACCCATGATCATTAAGAAAAATCACTATATTTTATTAAAAATATGAAACAGAAGTAAAAGAAATTTTATTGTCTAATAAAATAGCTGTTACGTTTTTTTTAAAAAAGTGAAAGCGAGTGTCAATTGTCCTTCAATGGTGACATTAGAGAGTTTTTGCATAACGTTTTTTTATCGTCCGATATTTTTCTTCCTAGTGCGCATGCTCATAGGAATAGTTCAGTAGTGCAGTATTACAGATACGCATGCGCAATAGGTACAATGTTTCCTATGAGCATGCGTGCTAGGAAGGAAAAAATATCGGACGATAAAAACGCTATGAAAAAACTCTCTATTATATTTTAAATATATACTTTAAAAGGGCGTTATATACCGCTCGTGTCCTTGTAACAATGTGCGAGCTATCTTGAAGGAGGACCGAGGTTCGAATCCTCTAGAGCAGGGGTCGGCAACCTGCGGCTCGCGAGCCACATGCGGCTCTTTGGATGTGAAGCTGCGGCTCTTTAGTTCATACGCAAATATTATTTCTTTTATTTAAAAAAAAAAAAAAAAAAAAAAAAAATCGTTCTGAATCGATTAACGAGGAATATGAAGAACTGTTTCATGCTATATATATATTATCTAATTTGCTGTGAAAAACTACTTATATATGAATAAATAGATATTTTTTCTTATGAATAAATAGATTAGTTTTTTTTTCATCAAAAAACTTTATTTATGCGAGTACTATTTATTGTTGTCAAGAAAATTTTTTGCGGCTCTTTAAAAACTGAAATTTTGTAAATTGTAATTTTTGACTCTTCTGACTCAAAAGGTTGCCGACCCCTGCTCTAGAGGCAATGTTGTAGACCAGGACTGGCACCCCGCGGCCTTCCTTGAAAATTTTCCGACCCAAAAGATTTATCACACATTTACAAAATATATTTATTTTATAATGGGTAAAGTAGTGAAAACCAATGTATTAAAAATTACATTATGTGTGCATCCATATATTAAAAAATTAACTACCGAAATTATGAGAAAAAATTAACTTTGATATTTTAATAATATTCTTGCGAATATATGACAGATATTGCCTATTTTATTTCTGAGTTTACAGTTATGAGTTCGTAGAACAATTCAATTATATTCTGGGAACTTATGATGCGCGCGCCTGTTGAACATGTATTATAGCAGGTTCTACGTTTCACTTTAAGTGACCTCAGTGACGCAGTGACCATCCCTAGATATTTGAGAAATCTGGCAAAAAAAAGTTGTGAACGCTTTTGGTTCACCTTATACCTGCAAATCGTTTTGATCTAAAATGAAATTGGCCAAACACAAAACAAGCACAAACATAACGGACGCTGACCTGCAACACCCATTACGATGTGCAAATCCCCAAATTGAGATCAATTTACAAAAGCTAAGTGAAAGAGTAGAGAAACAAATACCGCACTAATAAAATAAATATTTTTTAATGATTTCATTTTTTTATTTCGTTTATATTGATATATTTCTTATATTTCGTTTTTAGTGTTATATATTTCCTTTACATTCTACATTTAGTATCATTATTCTTATATTATCTATGTTTACATGTAAGAATAATAGTAAACATAAAAATAATAACTCATTATATTTCAATTTTTCACTTCAAAAAATGTCTATAGTGGGTCTACTACTATACCACCACACCACGCCACATCACTGTGACTAGAACTGAGTTGCCTCTTTACAGTTTGGGAATGATATGGGTGAGAAGAGATCTGAATGGGCTCTGTGACGCTCTAAGGTCATATGGGACCGGGACCTACAGCTTAAAGTGGATTCCGAGCCACTACAAACATCCATTGCCGCCGGGAATCGAACCCGATACCTGTGTAGTCGCCAAAGATAATACAATTTCATATTTTTAAAATACTTTATGGAAAATTTTTGCTTTTTTTTTAAATTTGAACATTTTCATTCATTGACAGTCTTCTAAAATTCTAGGTCTCCTTATATACTATTGTGCCTGAAAAGTAAGACCAATTTTTATTTTTCTCAAAAACAACAATGCACTTATGCCGGACACAATACACTTATGCCAACGTTTTTTTCAATCCTCAATGCAGGCTAAAAAGTCATTGGCCGGGATGGCCTTCAAAGCGCACGCCGATTCATGTTGAATCACTTCAATCGACTCAAAATGGTGTCCCCGGAGTGGTCTTTTGAGTTTATGGAATAGCCATAAGTCGCATGGTGCTAAATCAGGTGAATACCGTGGTTGTGGAACGATATGTGCTACATTTTTGACGAAAAAGTCACGAAGAATCAATGCAGTGTGAGCTGGCGTATTATCGTGACGCAAAAACCAAAAGTTGTCTTTCCATAAATGTGGCCTCTTTTTGCGAATACCTTCACGCAAACGACGTATAACACTCAAATAATATTCCTTGTTGACAGTTTGGTCCACATAATGCACCACACCATGGTAATCGAAGAAAACCGTCAACATGACCTTGATTTTTAAGCGAATTTGGTGTGCTCTTTTCGGTCTTGCTTCACTTATGTCACTATATTCACTCGATTGATCTGTTGTTTCCGGGTCGTAAGCTTATATCAAAGTCTCATCTCCAGTATGATGCATTTCAACTTATCCTGATAGTCAGAAAGCATTGTTTCACACACTTCAATGCGACGATGTTTTCCAAAAAAATTCAGAGTTTTCGGTACCAATCGAGTTGAGGCTCAAAACTTTTTAAAATGGAATTGACCGATCGTTTTGAAACTTCAACATCATCAGCAAGGGCTCTAATTGTAAATCGACGGTTTGCAAGCACCAAATCTTTAATTTTTGGACGTGAGCTTCGTCGGTTGAGGTTGATGGTCGACCAGAGGGCTCATCGTCATGAACGCGTTCTCTGCTTTCTCTGAACTGTTTATACCACTTTTAAACATTTCTTTCCGATATAGGAATGCTCACCGAATGACTTCTGTAACATTCCATACTCGAACAAAATTTAATGCAAGTTCTTTGCTCAATGAATTCAGACATTTCAAAAATCACTGAAATCACTTATAGCGTCTCATAAAGCCAAGCGTAACTCTAACATTAATGAATATTTTGACGGGGATTTTCACACAGATATCAAGGACAGTGTTAAAAACCTAAAAAAGAAAGAAAAATTGAAATTCCATATGCCCGGGAAATTTAAATTGAAAATTGGTTTTACTTTTGGGGCACAGTAGTAATTTCTTTTTAAATAAGGAGATAACTTTAATATTCTTCTTAAAATTTTGTAAAAAAAGTTATTATCTCTATACCACCAGTCTTTAATAACCTCCTTTTCCTTATTGTCATTCTCCACCAACTCCAACTGCATGCATTTTAAGCGCTTTCACTTGATCTATGATATTTTGTTTCCGATATTTCAAGAGAATTGACTTTCTAACGAACTGGCAGACAGGTTAATTCTCTTTAATTTTCTGGTTATTCCTTTTATTCCTTTTAATTGATGTTCTTAATTACAAAGTCTTTCCTCAATTTTACCACTGTCGGTTTCAAAATTACGTGCGTGGTTAACTTTTGCAGACTAGTACATTTGATTGATATCAATAATTACGTTTTCTCTGGCCTGAATGTCTAGCTCTACCTGTTATGGATTCGATTCCTGGCGATGTCGTGGATGTTTGTAGTGGTTAGGAATTCACTTTAAGCTGTAGGTTCCTGTCTCATATTGCTATAGAGCGTCACAGAGCCAAGTCAGACTTCTACCTGCGGGTTCTCCATCACAACAGCTGCTTTCTTTCCCTTCAACTCTGAGTCCATACTGGTTCGTGGGCTTGGTTTAGATGTCTACCAAGTGAGATAGAAATAAATACAACACAACAACTTTTTTCTGATTTATAGGAATGCAGTATAATGTATTTGCCTCCTTTATTGAAGTATAATGGATTTGCATCGTTTAATGTAGTATAATGGATTTGTAACCTTCAATGCAGTGTAATGGATTTGTATTCTTTAGTGCAGTATAATGTATTTATATTCTTTAATATAGTATAATGGATTTGTATCCTTTAAATCAGTATAATAGATTTGTATCCTTTAATGCAATATAAGGGATTTGTGTCCTTTAATGCAGTATAATGGATTTGTATCCTTCAATGTAGTATAATGGATGTGTATCCTTTAATGCAGTATAATGGATTTGTATCCTTTAAATCAGTATAATAGATTTGTATCTTTTAACCCAATGTAATTTATTTGTATCCTTTAATGCAGTATAATAGATTTGCATCTTTTAATGAAGTATAATGGATTTGTATTCTTTAATGTAGTGCAATGGATTTGTATTCTTTAATGCAGTATAATGGATTTGTATTTTTTTTACAATTCCGTTGGAATTAGCTTTTTCTTACCGCTGAAGTAACCAATGAATACATTTTATAAATTCAGGATTTCTATTATTTTCTTTATTAATTATGTTTTTTTTTTTTTTATGTAAATACATTTGATGGGAAATGAACACTAGTAAATTCCTCTGTTTTGGACAAGACCGATTATGAAAATATTTTTAACTCAACGTATTTGTTAAATAACTTTTTTCTGAGTTTTGCTTTATTTCAGGAAAGATTCTTTGATGAAATGATGCAAAAACGAGTGTGTTTTATTTTCGTTTTTATTACCTTGACATCTGCAATGAGCGAAATGGTGAGGCTTTATATACTTTTGGTAGTATGAAAATTAGTAATATAATAAAATAAATTAGAATTAGTCACTTTATAACTTATAAAATTCAATACTTGATATCTACTTACTTTAACTTTTAAGCATAAGTCTTCTTACACCAATACGAACATAAGAAAATTAAAGCGTGCTTTGACAATGTAGATAATAATAAGTGTTTAGCTATGAAAATAATAAGAAATAAATTACATCTATGAAATGTTTTTGCTATAGAAAATTTTCCATTATATTCACTTGAAAAATATACTACTTTAAGTTGTAATATAAATGATGATATTCAAATTTCACTATTGAAATTAAATTGCGAAAGAAACAAAAACAAATAATATATAAAAAAATATTTTTAAAGTCAATTCCTACTTTTTTTTCACTGTATTGCAAAAAAGTCCTTTATAAATAATTTTCATTCATTTTTTTTAAGTTTATCTAGCGCCCTCTATTGGTAGATACATGCAATTTAAATCTAAAAAAACCTAAAATTAATGAATTAAATTTAATGATTGAATTAATATTTGAAAAAAACTGTATTAACATCAAGTGTCATCCATTGCAAGTTCAAAAAAATGTATTTGAACTTGAGTCTATGAATAAAAAGTGTTTTATTAACGATTGAAAATTTGAACAAGAATAATGTTGTTATATTTATATCACTAAAATAATGTAATTTCCAGTTTTTGCACCTCAGACGAAAAGATCCTATCGGTGAAAGAAGAAATGTATTTTGCCCTCCTTATCGTGGATGCCGGCCTCCTCCAAGAAGGACTACTAAAAGACCACTCAGATCATTCAGATTAGAGAGTTTTCAAAGACGTTCAAAGCGCAGCATTTCTTACAATCCTAAGAGTCTTTCAGAATTAATTAACGACCTACTTTATACCAATTATATTGAAAATATTTATGAAAATGTAAGTATTACATTATTATATCTAGGTAGCAACTTTTTAAAAATCATTTTGATGGATATGTAGTTTCGATATGGCCTATTATGCAATGATAAAAAATGATACTTAATTCATAACTAATGATACATAATTCATATTTAAGGACACTTAATTCATAATTAATGGCACTTAATTCATAATTAAGGGCATTTAATTCATAATTAAGGAGAATTAATTCATAATTAATGATACTTAAGTCATAATTAAGGGCACTTAATTCATAATTAAGGACACTTAATTAATAATTAATGATACTTAATTCATAATTAATTACACTTAATTCATAAGGGTACTTAATTCATAATTAAGGACACTTAATTCATAATTGAGGACACTTATTTCATAATTAATGGCACTTAATTCATAATTAAGGATACTTAATTCATACTTAATGATACTTAATTCATAATTAAGGGCATTTAATTCATATTTAAGGAGACTTAATTCATACTTAATGATAATTCATAATTAAGGGCATTTAATTCATACTTAATGATACTTAATTCATAATTAATGATACTTAATTCATAATTAAGGGCACTTAATTCATAATTAAGGACACTTAATAATTAATGATACTTAATTTATAATTAATTACACTTAATTCATAATTAATGATACTTAATTCATAATTAAGGGTCTTAATTCATAATTAAGGACACTTAATTCATACTTAATGATACTTAATTCATAATTAAGGGCACTTAATTCATAATTAAGGGCACCTACTTCATAATTAAGGATACATATAAGGATAAGGATAATTAATGACACTTAATTCATAATTAATGATACTTAACTCATAATTAAGGACACTTAATTCATATTAAACACAAATGATGCTAATTAATAATTAGTAAAACAAACAAAATCTAGAAAAGTATAAAAATCAAAAATTAACGGAAAAATTTTATTTTTAAACTACTAGAAACTAATAATAATATAAGATAAAGTTAACAAACATTAAAACCAAATTTTGACAAAACAATTTCGAATCACGTGGACATCTTAAATTGTATATTTTTACATGTTTTTTACTTAATAAATATTGCTAGATTAGCATTTTTATTTGCAGTCCAATATGTTAACTTTTTTTGTCAACAATCTTGACTGCAAAAGTATTTTTCTTTCAATATGCCCCAAGGAAGTTGGAAAGTTGGACATCGATGGTTTAAATAATATTTTCCTATACATGGTACTTTGTTCAGTAATCTTAAAAACAGTTTAACTTTATGATTTCGATGTTTTATGTAAATGCATTTCCAAGGAATGAATTTTTTAACTTTGTGTTAGAAACATTGAAAAAGGTTTTTTTTCATCTGATTTTTTCTTGATGAAGAATTTACAATTATATAGGATAAAGCCTTATAGTTAAATAGTTAAATTCATGCCCTATAATATGAAATTGCATTCAACAGGTATAATACTATATTAAAATTTAGTTCTCATCTTTATCTATATTTAAATCATTAACATAATATCTTGAATAAAATTTTATTTAATAACTTTTCCATTTTTGTTATAATTTATTACCAGTTTAATTGTACAAAAGCATTGAAAATTGTCTTTTGAATAGAAAACAAAAATAAAAGTTTTCTTATTGAAATTATTAAAACAAATCTAATTTTTAATTATTAAATTGAATCTGATAATTATTTTGAATATTATATTAAGCCTGTTTTTATGCATTGTTTCATGTTTTTTTTCTTTATTTTTAACCTAAGTACAAAGAAAATTACAATAATGTGATTCCCTTTCTTACTGATCTGTCTGAAGAAAAGCAAATTCAAGAGGAAACGAAGCCAATGTCGTAAGTGTTAAATATTAGTTATAATTAATTTTAGAAAAAAATAATGAATGATGCAAATTTCAATGTTTTACATAATTCATTTGATACAACATATATTGTTAAATAAATTGTTATCAAATCACAGTAAAAAGTCTAATTAAATATATATTTTATTATATTTATAAATGTATATATATATATATATTTCTAGAATTCTAAAAAAGAGAGCTTAAAGAATAAAACTACTAAATAAATTAATATAAAATTTCAACAGAGGAAATAAATACAACACATTTATAAGAATCTACTTATACTTACTTACTATGAAAACATACTTATTTACAACTTAAACTATGAAAATTAAACTTATTACTTATTTATGAATAATTATTATGAAAATTAATTTATTTAATATTCCTAAGAAATTAAATTTCTGCAGGCTAGTGTGTGGACTGTGATTATATATACACTACTAGCCATTAAAAATTGCTACACTAGTAAGAAATACAGATAGCAAAATGATATTTATTGGACAAATACATTATATTGAATATAAAATACATGATGCTTGCGTATTAACAAAAGAGAAATGTGACAAGAGCTACAATAGTCATTAACATTTTGCTCTTGATTTGCAAATCGCTCTTGAGTTGAATAATAAAAACTATTAAAACTATTACAGTTTAGCACCTCATCACTAGTATACAAAAGTATGTTCAAGTATACTATATAACTATATACACTACTGGCCATTAAAATTACTACACCTAGAAGAAATTCAGACAACAAAATAATATTTATTGGACAAATTTCTTTTACTGGAAGTAACAAGTGATTAAAATTTCAAGAAATTTGAGTGCATAGATCCTGAGAAATCAGTACTCAGAACAACCATCACTGGCAGTAATAGCAGCACTTATACTTCTGGGCATTGAGTGAAACAGAGATTGGATGGCCTGTACAGGTACAGATGCCCACGCATCTTAAACACGATCTCACAGCTCATCAACCATAGTGACTGGCGTATGGTGACGAGCCAGTCGCTCGGCAACGGGGGGCCAGACGTTTTCTATTGGCGAGAGATCTAGTGAACGTGCAGGCCAGGGCAACAGTCGAACATTTTCCATATCAAGGAAGGTCCGTACAATACCGATGTAGGTATGAACGATGTACGTATGTACGATGACTTCTGAAATGTAGGGTTTCGCAGGGCTCGAATATAGGGTGGAGCCCCGGGTCGTAACACACCAGAAAATAACTGCACTGTTCAAAGTGCCGTCAATGCGAACAAAAGGTGACCGAGACGAGTATCAAATAACACCCCATACCATCACGCAAGGTGATAGGCCAGTATGACGATGACGAATGCACGCTACCAATGTGCATTCACCATGATGTCGCCAAACATGGATGCGACCATCTTGATGCTGCAAACAGAACCTGGATTCCTCTGAAAAAATGACGTCTCGCCATTCGTGCGCCCAGGTTCGTCGTTGATCCCACCATTGAAGACGCTCCTGTCTGTGATGCAGCCTCAATGGTAGCCGCAGCCAAAGTCTTCGGAGCTGAGAGTCCATGCTGCTGCAAACGTCGTGGAACTGTTCGTACAGACACTTGTTGTCTTGCAAACGACCCCAATTCTTGATTCAGGGCCTGTGATGTAGCCGCACGATCCATTATGAACATGCGGGTAACATGTCCTGTCTTCTCGGCTGCAAGTGATAAGGGGCCGTTGGGATCCAGCACGGCGCTCCGTATTACCGTCCTGAACCCATCGATTCCATATTCTGTTAACAGTTATTGGTTCTCGACCGACGCGAGCAGCAATACTGCGATACTATAAACCGCAATCCCAGTAAGCTACAATTCGACCTTTATCAAAGTCTGAAACGTGCTGGTACACATTTCTGCTTCTTACACGAAGCATCACAACAACTTTTCCCCAGGCAACAACGTTCAAATGCAATTTGCGTATGAGAAACCAGCTGAACGATTTCCTCATTTAAACACATTGTATGTGTCGCTCCCGGCGCCTGCTTTATCTGAATGCGCAGAAAAGCTAATCATTTACATATCACAGCACCTTCTTCCTGTCATTTAAATGTCACGTCTGTAACATGTCGTCTTCTTGGTGTAGCAATTTTAATGATCAGTAGTATATATATTTACAAAAGAGAGATGCAACAAGAGCTACAATATTAATTAATATTTTGCTCTTTTTATGTATATTATAAAAATAATTAAAAATTAAAATTTTATAAACATTCATTGAATAATAAAAACTATTAAAAATATTATAGTTTAGCACCTCATCACAAGCATACAAAAATATATACAAGTATAAACTTATATAATACTTAAAGTATATACTTAATATATAACTTTATAGTATATTATATATCAAAGTATTTAATGTAAATTTTGATTTTTTAAGAAAATTACGAAATTAAATACAAAACATTCCATGATGCTAGTTACCCTTTTATAGGATAGGTTTTTTTTAAAAAAAATGTATTGATGTTATGATGTTTATGAAATTGAGTAAAAAAATCTGTTATAATTACTTTATGAATGAAATTGTTTTATTAATAAATTTTATTATTTTATAAATGAAATTGTCATCTAGCCTACTTTTTTAAAAAAAAAATCTGTGTTTCGATAAGGATCTTATAAGTCATACACAGCCTGTAGTTGGATTACACTTTCAGACAGAAAAACAGAAAGTGAACTGAATCTGAATTAGATGGAAAAATAATATTTATTTAAAAATAAATTATTTTATATAAAAGATATCATATTTAACAATGAATAAGAAATTGATTAAGAGCAATAATTAATATAAATGATTTGGTAGCCATATTAATTGTATGTAAACTTTAATTTTTTTTCTCTGATTTTCTGATTGATTTATATACCTATAGTCTTTTGTCTACGATAAAAAATATCGCAATAGAAAGGGTGTAATAATTTCTCTTCAGTTCTTTTAAGTAATTGAGAATTTTTCTGTCAGATACTAGTAAAGTCCTTTTTAATTGTTTCTTTGTTAAATTTTGTTGTTCTAATGCAATGTTGTTGTAGTTCTATCTGGCAATACGGACACAGTTAATCTTTATGCCATAAGGGTACTATTACTATGAGCAACTGCTGCACTATTGCTGCTCCTTTAACACTACTACTTTGTTAAGTAACTAAGAATATTTTAATGACTAAGAATTAAGCATAAAACAATCGAAAAAGATTGAGCACATTAAAAAAAAACTTATCTAATGAAATATTTATAATAAACAAGCAATATAGCAGTAATGTTCAGAAATTAATAAAATTTTATCTTCATAAGTTTCAGTATGACACCATTGGTTCTTCTACCCATCGATAATCAATCTTTACTCAGACGATATGGATCACATCCGGCGTCTCTGTGTCAACAGCAAAGACAACTCGCTTATTTAATGTTGATAATTTCCATAGAATTTTGCTATTAAAATTGTCCGTAAGATAACCCCAAAAACAGAAGCATCGTGGTTTAAAAAAAGGATTACTTGGAGGCCATAGCTGATCCTACCAATCTATCGGTCGAAGAATTGACAGTTGAGAACTTGTCTTGCTGTAGAGCAGGGGTGGACAACCCAAATGATCCTGCGGGCTACTTTGGGAATGCATCATAACTCCGCCGGCTGCATATAAAATTATACTTCCCCATATTATATTTAGACACACTATAGACATTTTTGGGAGTGAAAAATTGAAACATAATCAGTTATTATTTTTGTGTTTACTATTATTCTTATGTAAGCATAGATAACATAATAATAATGATACTAAACGGCACATTGTAAAGAAATATATAACACTAAAACTGAAACATAAAAAATATATAAATATAAACGAAATAAAGAAATGAAATTATTAAAAAATATTTATTTTACTAGTGCGATATTTGTTTCTCCACTCTTTCACTTCTTTTGCAAATCGATCTCAATGTGGGTATTTGCACATCGTAATGGGTGTTGCAGGTTAGCGTCCGTTATGTTTGAGCTTGTTTTGTGTTTAGTTTATTTCATTTTAGAAAAAAGCGACCAAAAGAAAAGACCCAAGAGCTTGATGAAATGATCTAATAGCTTTGAAATTTTCATGATGCGTAAGGTTATGGTAGGACATGCATGCCATTAACACTGCAGTGTATATGAAAAACTATGAGCATCAGTAATACCTCATATAAGCAGTATAAAGAAGTGACAACAGATATATGGTTTAAGGATTACAATTGTGCTTTCTCGCTTTTTATCTTCTAAAAATGTTTAATTATGTCTCATCGAAAAACTGAAAATTCAATACGTAGCTCGACTCATAACCCAGTGGTCAAGTACGCTGCAAACGTGGAGGAAGGCTATATGATTTAAAAGTGTAAATATTTCAGAAATATTATGAAATGCATGTTTGATTTTAGATATTGGTAAACTTAACAATAACTGAAACTTTATTTTCAGGCTCTACATTATGTAGAATCTTCAGCGGTTTGTATTACTTCATCAACCCAGTGTACTATATTTCTTTATTTGGAAACCAAAATTTTGTATTACTTTCATTTGAAATAAAAAATACATATCATATTAGATTTACATTCTTTTAATTGGAAGAAAAATACCCTTAATTTTAGTAATTGGGTCTTTTTGAATGCTTCATAAATAAAATATACTACATTAATTACGAAAAATGGACTTGAATAATTTTAATAATTTTATTTTCATAGAATAAAAATTTCATTTTTTGTTAGAAATATTACTTATTATGTTATAATTTAATATAAATTTTATTTAACTAAATTTTAAATTATAATTAATTAAATAATATAAAATAAAATATTAAAAATAGAATACATTGTTTAAAAATATGTCTATAGAACAAATTCTTTTTAATACAGCAATTGAATTACTTTATAAGCCAAAATTAAACAAATAAGAAAAAAATATAAATGGTTTTGAATCATTTTGTATTTAAATTACGGAATTTATCTCATAGAAATAGAACGTAGAACTTCGATATAACTTGAGATCATTTCTAAAGAGAAAAGTGTTTAAGGAAATTCAGTACAATAAAGGTAAAAAAACTTATTTTGAGATAATTGTTCTGAAATAACGTCTATTTCAATATATTTCTAACAACTTAAAAAAATTCTTATTAAAAGTGCAATAAAAATTTAATTTAATTAATAGACACAAGCAGACATTTTGTGGTTTACATCCACTAATTCGTATAATTTTATAAGGTTTAGTCGAAAACAAATTTAAGGAAATATAAAGGATATTGACACATTTTTGTAAAGATTTTGACATTTTCCAAGAATTAAGTTTATAACATTATATATAACATGGTATATAACGATAATAATATGTAACATGATATTTAGAAGAGTGAAGTTTTAATTATTTCATTTTTTGTCTCATCTATACGTAGAAAAACATACTCCAATGATTTCTATTTGAATAACCTGAGATTGTATAATAGCTGTAACAAAGTTCCACTTCCTCAATTTATTTTTTGTAGTTTTGCATATGGATTTCGACTTTTTTCATGAATTAAGTTTATATCGTTATATATAACTATAATGATATATAACATATTATAATGATAACGATATATAACATATTATAATGATAACGATATATAACATGACATGATACAATAATGAAACAGGAACAGTGATATAACAGGAGGAAAAAAGCACTGTAAAAATTTCTAAATTTTCGCCAGAATTTTGAATAATATGAGATTATATAGTAGGTGTAGAAAGGTTCCACTTCTTTGTTGTTGTTTTTACAAACCATTTAAATTTAATTTGTAACTGTAAAACTACAAAATGAGTTAAACAGCACATGAAGAGGGTGTTAAGAACTTTTATAAATATTTTGAATTTTTCCATGAAATAAACTTATAGCATTATTATGATGCTCTTTTAATTTATCTGATTTTATTATCTATTTTTTACTCAAGAAAAATCATAAAAGCACAGAATTTAATAAAGCATAGACAATTAATAAAGAATAATAGAATAAAATATAAACAATTATAGGCAAGATATCTGAAAATCTTTTCTCCCAAATACCTTGATAAAAGGAGATTTTTAAGAGCAAAATACAAGAGACAATTCAAGAGAATACAAAATAAATTATAAGGGAGAAAAAAGTGTGAGTAAAAAATAAGTAAAAGGACAGTGCCTAAAAAAACGTAAGAAAAATATTGCACATAGAGCCAGAAAGTTTTGAGTGTGTAAACGTTTTGGCTTTAAAGGCAATTTTCACAAAACAGCGATTTTCAAAATTGTAGGTACATTTTCTACAAAACTATAATATGTGTAAATTTAATTCTTTGCTTATGAATGTCTTATGAATTGTAAATTATATAGAAATGAGCTTTTACCAATATTTGTATAACTACTTGTTTTATATCAATTTTAATTATAAAAAAGTGGCAATATTAAAGAACTCTCAAGTTCCCTCTGGTTAAAAATTTTTAAAAAAAGTTCAAATGAATAATATTTCAAAAGCTTATTTCAGCATAATTAAAAATGTATATTTAATAAACAAACAAACAATTTTAAGATCCTAATTAAAATACTTTCTGAAAGGTACATCAAAAATGGCCATCTAACATTGCCAGTATAGAAAGTACTGAACCCTAATTTCCAGCTTATTTGCATTGTGAAATAAATACATCATTGTATTTTATAAAAATCTTTATTAAAACTAAATAAACAAAAGCTGTGTTATAATAAAGAATTTTTATTTAACACCCACTACATTGTTTTGATTACTCTTTTGATACAGGAAGGGTGTTTTATGTAAAATGATGGGAAATTACTTTTAAGTTGATATAAAACTAAAAACTGTTGTTAGAAAACTGACATTTATTTTAATTTCTCGAAATATGTGTACATTTATAAATAATTTATATACTTAAGTTTATTAACATTGTTAAATAAATACATCATTGTATCTTATAAGAATCTTTATTAAAACTAAATAAATAAAAGCTGTGTTATAGTAAAGAATTTTTTTAATTTGCACTTATATGGGGTCAGTATATATGCTTATAGTTCCCAAGACTTAGTTATACTATTACTAATATAATAATACAAAAAAAAAAAAATCCTGTGAATTTTAATTCTTGTAAATCGTAATGCAATTTCAATTTTTAAATAAAGTAAAATTATTACAACTTTTGACTAGCAAAGCATGTACATTATTAATAATACCAAAATCCATCATTTCAAATATCAAATTAAAATATTCATTAAATTTTTAAAGAGTTGAATTTTAACTTATCTTACTGAATCACTTTATAAAAATAAACATCCTAAAGTTTAAAACTATATAACTAAATATGTATAATTTAGTACACCTAATTTACTCCCTCAACTGTTATTGTCCCAGTTATTCTGAGCTACGACCACGAAGGACTAATATTTGACCAAAGTGATATCAAAGAGGCACAAATGTCTCAATAGCATGACGCATTTCTTGGCTCGAACTGTCTGAAAGCATTTTCCAATACCCTCCAAAGCTTTCAGAGTCTTAGATTTAATTCTGACTAATGGCAGGGCTGCATGTTGCAAATCATGTTGATAGCCAATCATGAAGTGACAGATCTAAACTTTTCATGAAATTAAAGTCACTCACATGACTTGAAACGTCAGGATTGGCAGACATCTATCTGTATAAAACTGGAAAGATTTCTAGTCTCCTCGTACATGAAGACCAAGAATTTTAAGTCAGTAAGTTTATCGTTTTTATAGTTTCTTACTTTTATTTCGTTGATTTTTTTTAACTGGAATTGTATTAATAATAAATGATCTGTTGATTTAAAAATGAGGAAAGATAACTTCCATAGCATTAAAATAAATAAGCTTAATATTACGATTAAATTTGCTATTAGATTTAAATTATTCTTTGAAATTAAAATGTACTGTAATCTCAAAATGTTGGTAATCTTTGTAATCTTAAATTATTTGTTAAAATGTAATGTAATGTAATCAAATTATTGTAATTCATTTGTTGAAATGTATTGCAATCTTAAATTATTCTTTGGAAATTGAAATGTATAGTAATCTCAAAATGTTGATTAAAATATTAAAATTACAATTTTAAGCATTATAAATGTTTATGCAGTTAAATAGCTTAACATTAGAAACAGATGCATTCACTAAATATCAAAATTAAAAACAGCTTTTCATTTGAAAAAAATGAACAACTGTTTCTTAAAAAAAATTTTTATATGTGTAAAATTAAGAAACATTTAGTATAATATTCTATTTATAACTACGGAAAACTACTAAAACATCTTTCTTGTAAGCTTTGTAAACATCTTTCTTTCAATTTGTTTATGTATTTTTGTCGGAAAATGTATAAAAATAAACAAATAAATAAATAAGTAAAAATAAAAATAAAAATGAATGTTCAAATTTATGAAAAAATTAATTCTCCAGGTAAGAAATTGCCATTTTTGCTAATACCCATAGTGATTCACATATTCTTTTTAAGCTTATAAAAATAAAATATAATAAAACCTTCGTGTTGTTAATTTTTACATTATATCTACATAAAAAGTGATAAAACACAATTTTTTATATAATTAAATCCAAACCAAAAATATAATTTTAATTATTGTTAATTTTCATGGATTAATTTATTAAAATAACTAATATCCTAGAGAGATCAGACATGTTGGGATTTCTCAGAATGTTCTTTCATTTTCTCCATGATTTAGAGTTGCTTTGGGATAAATAAAAATTATGTTTACTTTTATGAGCAATAAAACGAGAAAATTTCAGCAAAGGTAGTTTTCTTTGCAATTTGTTTATATATTTTTTTCTAAAAATGTATGAAAATAAAACAAATTAATAAATAAGTAAAAATAAAAATGAATGTTTATGAAAAAACTAATTCTCCAGGTAGGAAATTGCTATTTTTGCTATTACCCACCATGATACGCATTTTCATTTTAAACTTATAAAAAAATATTATCAAAAGAAAAATTTAGTATAATATTCCATTATAACTTCAGGAAACGACTTAAACATTTTTCTTGTAATTCTGAGTTTCAATTTGATTATATATATATATTTTTTCGAAACATGTACGAAAATAAACAAATAAATAAATAAGTAAAATTAAAAATGAATGTTAAAGATTTACGAAAAAAATAATTCTCCAGGTAAGAAATTGCCATTTTTACTAATACCCATAGTGATACGCATTTTGTTTCTAAACTTATAAAAAATAAATATATATATATATATATATATAAAACTTTCATGTTATTTTTAATAAAAAGACCATATTATTTATATTTAGATAAAAAGTGATAAGATTTTTCTATATAATTAAATCCAAACCAAAAATATACTTTAATTATTGAAAATTTTCAGGAATTAATTTATTAAAATAACTAATATCCTAGAGGGCCCAGACATGCTGGAATTTCTCAGAATGTTCTTTCATTTTCTCCATGATTTACAGTTGCTTTGGGTTACATAAAAAATGATGTTTACTTTTATGAGCAATAAAACGAGAAAATTTCTGCAAAAGTTGTTTTCTTTGCTTTGTCTTCTAAATTTACAAAGCTGTATTAATAATTCAAAATTTACAATGAAAGCTTTCATAAATATAGGGAACCTAATTTTTATTAAAACATAAATTTGTTGAAAACATCCAGAAATTGACATTTTATAAAAAAAAAACATTCATAGCTACAGTGAGCATGAATCATTTTTCAAGTTTTCAAAGTTAATGTTTAATACTGTGAATTATTTTATATATTTATTCCTTTTTAAACACGCAACTTCGGTACATCTAGAACACATACAATAGTATAATCAACTGCTGTTTCAACAGATTTCTTTTTATTGTCGTCTTAAAATCCATGATGATAAACAAGCATCTCCATAATTTATTATAATATGAAAAAGAAGTAAATGAAATTTTATTATCTAATAAAATAGCTGTTACGCTTTATTAAAAACGGCGAAAGCAAGTGCCAATTTGCCTTTGATGGTGACATTATATTTTAAATATATACGTTAAGAGGGCATTATATTCCTCGATAATGTATTTGTATCCATTAATGCAGTATAATGGATTTGTATCCTTTAATGCAGTATAAGGGATTTGTATCCTTTAATGCAGTGTAATTTATTTGTATCCTTTAATGCAGTATAATAGATTTGTATCTTTTAATGAAGTATAATGGATTTGTATCCATTAATGCAGTATGATGGATTTGTATCCTTTAATGCAGTATAATGGATTTGTATCCTTTAATGCAGTGTAATTTATTTGTATCCTTTAATGCAGTATAATAGATTTGTATCTTTTAATGTAGTGTAATGGATTTGCATCCTTTAATATTTGTACCCTTTAATGCAGCATAATGGATTTCCATTTTATTTTCAGTTCCTTTGGAAGTAGCTTCTTCTTTCCATTGAAGTAACCAATTAATACATTTTATAAATCCAAGATTTCTATTATTTTCTCAAAAAATAATTAATTATTTTTTTGATGTAAATGCATTTGATGGGAAATGAAAATTTATAAATTAATCTGTTTTGTGGAAGACGGATTATGAAAATATTTTTAAATCAACGTATTTGTTAAATAACTTTTTACTGAGATTTGTGTTTTTTCAGGAAAGATTCTTTGATGAAATGATGCTAAAACGAGTGTGTTTTATTTTCATTTTCATTATCTTGACATTTGCAATGGGCGAAAAGAAACAGGTAAGGTTCAATATACTTTTGGTAGTATGAAAATTAGTATTATAATTAAAAAAAATTAAAACTGACCACTACTATAAAATACAAAACGTGATATCTACTTACATATGTCTTCTTACACCGATAGGAACATAAGGAAATTAAATCGTGTTTTGACAATGGAGCTAATTAAATGTGTTTAGCTAGGAAAGTAATAAGAAATGAAACACATGCATTAAATTTTAATATTAACCATGATGTAGTTTAAATAATAATATTAAACATGATGTAGTTTAAATAATAATAATAATCATAATGTAGTTTAAATATTCATGGTAAACATGACTATCCATAATTTTTTATAAAATACTGCCAGTATTTTTTTATTTATCAAATATAGAATGTTAAATATATAATTTGTTTTTTTTCATTATAAAACAGAAAAGATTAAAATTCATTACTAAAAATGTGTCCTCTAAGAATCCTAAAACTTTTCCTTAAGAATATTCTAATAAAAATTTATGAATTTGTAGCAGTATTTATCAAATTTCACTACTGAAATTAAATTGCAAAATAAAGAAATGTTGTTCAATTTGTATCACTAAAATAATGTAATTTCTAGGTTTCGAACCACAGACCAAATTTTCCTGTCGCTGTAAAAAAAGTATTTTGCAATGTGTTTACTGGATGTGGCTCGCGTTCTTCAAAAAGGACTGCAGAACTAGGAACATCAGAGAGTTTTGACAGACGTTCAAAGCGCAGCATTTCTTACAATCCTAAGAGTTTTTCAGAATTAATTAACGACCTACTGGATCCCAATTATATTGAAAATATTTATGAAAATGTAAGTATTATATTATTAAATTTAGGTAACAACTTTTTAAAAATCATTTTGATGAATATGTAGTTTCGATATGGCCCATTATGCAATGATAAAAAATGATACTTAATTCATAATTAATTATACTTAATTCATAGTTAATGTTAGTAAATTCATGTTAAACACAAGTGATGCTAATTAATTATTAGTAAAACTAACAAAATTTGGAAGAGTATAAAAATTAAAAATTAAAGAAACACAATTTGTTTTTAAATTACTAGAAACTAATAATAATATGAGATAAAGTTAACAAGCATTAAAACCAATAATACAAACTAAGATAAGGTTTGCATATTACCGGAGAGATACTTATTAAAAAATTATTATTTAATTATCATTCATTAAAAAGTATAAGTATGTTAATTTTTTTAGGTGGACGGATGTACTTCAAAAATTTAGTTATTCGAGGTATGAAGTAAAATACACTAGTTTCAAACTGAAATTTTTACATAATACCCTTTAAATATCCAATTATTTTTGAAAGGAAATGCATTTATTACATAATATTGTGTATGTAAAGTCACCGGATACAAAAATAGTGGTTAAATGGTATTTGTCAAATCGTTATGCAAAGATAATTAAATCAGGTATTTAACTAACTACAATTTCCAGAATAGTTAAAGATTGAAATATTAAAATTAATTTATTATACTACAAATAAAAATATACATATTTTTTGCAGTCAGTTATGTTTATTTGAATCTAAAATATTTGCTTTTACTTGTGTTTTAACCATTGATTCCTAACACGCGGACATGGACCTCATGTAGCACGGAAATTCTATGAATGCTACCCAACATAAAATTATAAATTTCTTTAAATGAATGAGTTTTTAATGTGTTAAATTATTTTTTTGTAACTCTAATGAAATAAAAATATGTAAAATAATGAAATATATGAAAATATAATTTTATCCAATTAATTATCTGAATTTCTTAGATTTAAAGTTTATTTTATCTAATTAACTATCTGTTTTTCTTAGTTTTAGGTTTTATTTTATCTAATTAACTATCTGCATTTCTTAGATTTACAGTTTATTGCATTTCTTAGTTTTACAGTTTTATTATTTACAGTTTTATTTTATCTAAATAACAAGCTTCATTTATTTTTTCTTATATATTACAGGTATATTACTATATGAAGATTTAGTTGTTATCTTTATCTATATTTATTCCATTATCATAATATCTGTAGCATAATTTTCCTTAATAACTTTTCCGCTTTTGTTATAATTTATTACCAGTTTAATTGTATAAAAGCATTGGAAATTGTCTTTTGAATAGAAACAAAGAATAAAAGTGTTTCTATTGAAATTATTAAAACAAATCTAATTTTTAATTATTAAATTAAAACTGATAATTACATTAAGTCTATTCTTATGCATTGTTTCATGTTTTTTTTTAATTCTTAACTTAAGGACAAAGAAAATTACAATAATGTGATTCCCTTTCTTACTGATCTGTCTGAAGAAAAACAAATTCAAGAAGAATTGAATCCAATGTCGTAAGTGTTAAATATTAATTATAGTTTATTTTAGAAAAATACTGTATTATGAAAATTTCCTTGTTTTAAATTATTCAGTTTGATACAATATATATTCTTAAATAAATTTTTATCAAATTACAGTAAAAGGTCTAATTAAATATATATTTTATAAGCAAATAAGTTTTTTCCAAAATTCTAAAAAAGAGAGCTTAAAGAATAAAACGACTAAATAAAATAATATAAAATTTCAACACAGGATTAAAATGAGTGAAAGAAATACAACACATCTATAAGAAGATAATATTATTATTTATTATGAAAAATTATTTATTTATAGACTTTTTATTTAAGATAATCAGGAAGTGTAATTTATGCAGGCTAGTGTGTGGACTGTGGTTATATTGAATATAAAATACATGATGTTTGCGTTTTAATAAAAGAGAAGTGTAACAAGAGCTACAATTGTGATTCATATTTCGCTCTAGGTTTGCGTATCGCTCTTGAGTTGAATAATGAAAACTAAATTTTATAGATTAGCACCTCATCGCTAGTATACAAAAGTATGTACAAGTATACCATATAACTAAATACATTACTGATCATTAAAATTGCTACACCACGAAGAAATGCAGATAACAAAATAATATTTACTGGACAAATATGATATACTGGAAATACGAAGTGATTAAATTTTCAAGGACTTTGGGTCCTTAGATCCTTAGAAATCAGTACCCAGAACAACCACCTCTGGCAGAAATAACAGCACTTATATGCCTGGGCATTGAGTCAAACAGAGATTGGATGGCACGTATAGGTACAGATGCTCATGCAGCTTCAACACGATGCCACAGCTCATCAACCGTAGTGATCAGCGTATGGTGACGAGCCAGTCGCTCGACAACCATGGACCAGACGTTTTCTACTGGCGAGAGATCTGGTGAACGTGCAAACACATGCTGTTTATATAGACTTAAGAAAATGAATAATTCGAATTTGAAAATTTTTATGTGTATATTTTTCATATAATAACCAATAAAAAATATTTAGATCAAATTACAGGTTTCTTTTATTTCTACAACTAAATTTATTTTCTTAAGTTCATATATGATTTAAAAGTGTAAATATTTCTGAAATATTATGATATGCATGTTTGATTTAAGATGCTGGCAAACTTAACAATAACTGAAACTTTCTTTTCAGGCTCTACACTATGTAGAATCTTCAGTGTTTTGTAATACTTCATCAACCCAGTGTACTATATTTCTTTATTTGGAACCAAGATTATGTATTACTTTCATTTGAAATAAAAAAATAAAGAGCTTAAAAATACATATCATATTAGATTTATATTCTTTTAATTTGTAGAAAATACACTTAATTTTACTGTTTCGGTCTTCTTGATTGTTTCATAAATAAAATTTATTGCATTAATTATCAAAAATTTACTTGAAATACTTTTAATAATTTTTTTTCCACAGAATAAAAATTTTATTTCTTGTTATGAATATTAATTATTATATTATAATTTAATGTACATTTTATTTAACTAAATTGTAAATTATAATTAATTAAATTAATTAAATAATATAAAATAGAAATATTGAAAATAGGATAAATTGTTCAAAAATATGTCTATAGAAAACTAATTCTTTTTAATACATCGATCGAATTTCTTTATAAGCCAAAATTAAACAAATAAGAAATATATGTATGTAAAAGTTTTTGAATCCTTTTGTACTTAAATTGCGGAATGTATCTCACAGAAATGGAACGTTGAACTTGATATAATTTTAGATCATTTCTAAACAGAAAAAATGTTTAAGGACATTCAATACAATCGAGGAAAAAAAACTTATTTTCAGATATTTGCTTTGAAATAACTTCTATTTCAATATCTTTCTGATAATTTAAAAAATTCTTATTAAAAGTGCGTTGAAATAAATTTAATTGATGGAAACAAACAGGCATTTTATGGATTACTTCCATTATTTATTATAATTTTATAAGCTTAAGTCGAAAAACAATTTAGGGAAATATAAAGGATAATCAGACAATTTTGTAAAGATTTTGACTTTTTCCATGAAATAAGTTTATAACATTATCAATAACATGATATTCATAAGAGCGAATTTGAATTATTTCATTTTTTGCCTCGTTTATGTCTAGAAAAAAACACTCCAATGATTTCTATTAAGATAGTTACAGCAGAATATTGAATAATCTGAGATTATATATTAGATGTAATAAAGTTCCACACCATCAATTTATTTGTTGTTATTGCATATGAGAGGACAAAACAATTAGATTTAAACTGTATCAATAAAACTACAAAATGGGTTAAAAAACACATGAAGAGGGTGTTAAGAATTTTTGCAAAGATTTTGACTTTTTCCATAGATTAAATTTAAATTAATAAAAAAGCCTTGATTGATATTTATTCGGAACTGTATTTAATTATCATCTGCATCCTTAAAATTATTCATTACTTTAAAATGTCGTTGGAATATAAACAATGGATCGAAGGCTATAGTATTTCGTTTTACGAAAGAAATACTCTTATTTAATTATTAAAAAATGTGAGTTTGTGGATTAATATTTCTACACATAAAATAAATGACATAGTTAATAAGAAAAAGAAAAGAAACGTGAAAATTTACATTTGATTGGGAAAAAAGTAAAGAATGCATACCTAACACAGATACATACTTCTCTTATTATACTAACTTATATCGCCTCTCCTGTTTTAAAAGAAAATCCCTCCCCAAAAAATCTAATGCAAAATCTTTAAATATCTCCATAAGTACTGTAAACAAAAATATGATTTATCATTTAAAATTAATTTAAAAAAAAAATATGATGTCCATCAGCTAATGCCAAACCACTTTTCTGAGCGTGAAACTATGTGAAGATTGTTGTATGAAAATTTATTAACAGATAAAAAATTGAAATATGATTGAACGAAGACTGCAGTAGAAAAGTAATAATAGAAATTTATAATAATATTTAGTTAATAATGATTTTATTATCAGAAAAAGATATAGTAAATTTTGGTTCAATAAATATACCTGAATGCTGAAACTGTGTAGTAGATTCTTTTGAAATTTAACGCTTTAATCTTAAATTCAGAAACATTTTATTTTACTTTAGCTGTTTATCTACATTTTAAAATATTTCGAAAGTTATTTCGGCGGACGAGCGACATAAAAAACAAAATATTTTCTGGATAAGATATTTGCCTCCATTTGTCTAAAATATTTTAACTCTATCCATATGTACATAATTATATTTAATTTTAAGATAGAAGTGAAATTTTTCAAAAATATATCATTGTTGTTATTTGTTATAAATATATTTATCTAAAATATGAATTAACATCTTTATAAAAAGTTTTAACTAAATCATTCAGTTTTAAAGATATTTTGATTCCACAGATGGAGCCACTAGTTCATAAAGCAGTCTGCTCGTAAAATATTTCCTGTAAATTGCAAACTGAAATTGTAAGCCACTTATAATGGATCGACCACAAATTACATGGAAAGAGAAGTCGAACATTACCTAGTCCTTTATTTTACCATTGCTTTCCCCTTTATAAGAAAAAAAGATGCCATGCTTAATCATGCTTTTTAATTTGCTTATTAAAAATTCGTGTATATAATCATAATGATTGACGTGTGAATGATATTCGTGTATATGATCACTAACTAATTTAAGAAGACCAATTTTTTATTAAAATTTCTTTTTAACTTTGTTTTAAGACTTCGAACTGATTAACATGTGGTTTGAAATTTATCGATGACTAACTAAAAAGAATTTGAGTTTTACAAGCAAACATATCAATTAAAGGTTAAAATTTATTTTACTAGATGAACTTGTTTTGTAGAACAGTTTTTCTTCAAAACATGATGTAACTCCTTAAATGATTATCTAAATTCTATAAAGATATTTAACATTGAAATTCGATTACCCAAAAGTCAATCCAGAAATACCATTCTTAAACAAATACGATGTTTTAAAAGTAAGTCATATAGTATAAGTCTAGTAAGTAAAAAAACTAGATATTAATGTTATGGATATTATTTAGATAATAATTTATTATATAGTATAATAATAATTTATAATAATACTAAGATAATAATTTATAATAATACTAAGATAATATTTTTATAACTTCTAATTGGTTAACATGTGACTTGAAATCTATAGATGACTAATTAAAAGGAATTTGACTTTTGCAAGCAAACATATCAATTAAAGTTTAAAATTTATTGTACTAGATAAACCCTGTTTTGCAGAACAATTTTTCTTCAAAACGTGATGTCTGTCTATAACTGATCATCTAAATTCTATTAAGATATTTGACATTGAAATTCGATTTCCCAAAAGTCAAACCAGAAATGTCATTTTCAAGCAAATACATTATTTTAAAAGGAATTTGAATCTAGCAAGTAAAAACTGGTAATTACTTACCATCAGTTTTAATTAATAGTTTAAACATTCCTTATAACTTTGAACTGACGATAATTAAACGTTACCCTCTTAAAAGTTTTCAATACCTTTATTTTTTATATATCTAATTTATTTAAGACACTTTGATTTTTTGTAGGAAATACATCACGTCTCTTTTTATAATAGTTTTAAAACCACTGCTTTAATGTATTTATAGTCACTCATTTAAAAACGTGTTTTACTTTTCAGTTCGCTTAGTATGCATGAAAAAATCATTGATTAAACGTTAATTATTATTATTCCAATTCTTAGATCGGTTGATCTTGTGAAAATGTGAGCAGGAAGATTAAGACTTAAAAATGTTGTTGTTGTTGTTGTTGCTTATCCCCTTGATATAGAATCCTAAACCAAGTCCAGTAGATCATGCTGCATCAATAGATCGTAAACAGTCCTCCCCTCATTCAACAGTTGCCTCACAGAGGCACCAATACAATCTATGAGATGAGAGGGAGATGCGATGGTCGAACAATGACAAAGGGCATATGTCTTCTCGTCTCCATTGAAGGTCAAACTCTTAATGTGGCCAGTCCTTAGTCTAGCTAAAGCCGTCTGAGCAGGTCTAGGACAGGAGCACTGTATAGACATACCAGGATATTAGACTTAAAAATAAATGATGTAATCTAATAATATTTATAAAATGGTATATGAGTAATTCTGCCTTAATAATGAACATTAATGAATATATTTAGAAGAAACAATTATGAACGCAATTTTTTCTATTAAACAAATAGAAGTACTTTACCCCTATACTATGATTAATTATTATTATTATTGTTATTATTTTGATTATGTAACAAAACTATTTTGAAACTTTTGTAAGACACCTGCGATTCATATGAGTTAAATATTTTTATATTTCTGTGTATAATTTAATTCAATTATCACAGTTAGGATTTAAAACCAATAAATTTTTTAAAGTGGTCAATTTGCTGCATGATTTATTAACAGTTTTTAATTATTATCCTAATAGTGTTAAGTAATAATTTAGTTTTATGATGTTAAAAAATGATGATGTAAAAAAAAATAATTTAGAATAAGTTAAGAAGAAATTATTTATAATTATAATGTTAAATTATAATTATTATTAATTTAATTATATAATTACAATGTTAAAATCATTACGTTTTTTAAAAATTATCTTTTTAAAAAATATTATCAATCAATAAGTATTTAAAAAATCGAACTTAATAAATTCTTAAAAATTCCTTTCAAAATATTGTCATTAGAAAATTTTCTGTTCATTATTTAGCTTTTTGACCTTTCTTATATTTCAAATATACTGAGGAATATGTATAGTAATTTAAATATTTAAATTATTTGAGGATTGATTAAAAAATTCCAGATTTTTAATGGACAATTTATTTTGAATTTACTATATACATTTTCTAACACCTTAATATTTATTGTTTCTACTAAATATATAACTGTTTTTTTAATTTTAATTATTTTAATTTAAGAGCTGACAATATATTTCTAATCTCTGACATCAGAGGGCACCACGAGCCATTATTATACTGAAAAAAATGTGATTTTGTAATTTTTTGATAAAAAAATTCCAGATTTTTATTTGACAATTTATTTTGAATTTCCTATATACATCTAATACCTTAATATTTATTGTTTCTACTAAATATATAACTGCATTTTAATTTAAGAGCTGGCAAAAGATTTCTATTCTCTGACAGAAGAGGGCGCCACAAGTATACTGAATGTTAATGTAATTTATCATTAGATACTTTTGAGATTTTTATCCAGGATATGCTATAATAAGGAAATAAAACCAAAATTTAATATAGAAACACAAAATTAAATGCTTGAAAAATTATATATTTTTATTTGTGTTACCAAGGTTCATATCTTTAATTTGATAGCACAAATAAAAAGAAATATAATTAAAAATAATTTTTCCGATTTATTACTACTATCATTGACATCGCTTATTATAACTAATCAATAATCTTTCCAAGAAGAATAGTTATTTTATTAACTTTCACATTACGCAAATATATAAAATGAATGATATTTTTAATTTATGAGAAAAAGTATTCTGCGTTAGGAACTACAAATTCATATTTAAATTTATAAATTACTACTATTTACATTTTTCACAAAAATATTTTAAAATTATTTAATTTTTATAATTAATCAACAAAAGTAGGTACATAGTTTTGATCTAGGAAAAACGTTCCTGGTAAATAAACTTAAATAACTAAATTAAGTGTTATGGCAATAAAATATCAAAAAGTTAATTTAGAAAACATTATCCTCTGGAAATTTTTTTTCTGTTAAATATAACTAAATTTTATTTAAATGGTTTCAATAGTTTTTATGGGAAATTATAAAAAAATTCAATTTAAATATCCTTTAATTTATTAAAAATAATGTTGATTAAATAGTTTCAATATATAGAATCTCAAAAGAGAAAAATAAATAAATAAATAAATAAAATAAAATAAATAAATAAATAAATAAAACTAAGATTTGTTATTTCAGAAAAAAAACCTTTTCAGGGTGTTCTGAAAATAAATTAATATTTGTAATAAAACTAGAATTTCAGTCTTTGTTTAACACAATATCAGTTATTTAAATAAATAGCTTGTATTTTATTAAATATATATATATATATATATATATATATATATATATATATATTGGTATTTTTAATTGAAACTCTTATGAAGTAGCCTATTATAGAAGCCTTTAAGTATAAATTTCGTAGAATAAACAACTGAAGAGTTTTTTGGCTTGAGCACTTTGTAATGATATAGCACATTCTAATAATAGACAAAGATTGAATGTTAAAACAACCAAATATTAAAATTTGAGCAGTTAAATTTTCAATAATTTTTTGAATCTTTTATAAATAGAATCTAATGAAGGTATTTAAAATTAAAAATTTCCAACATTTGATATTTAAGTACATATTTAATTATTAAATATTAAAATTTAAGGAATGGATATTTAATAAATAAATAAGGGCTTATTGAAGCAAATTATAGCTGTATTTATTTGAGGCAAAACTAGATATATTTATTTAGTTAATCTAAACACTTTTTTTCAAATGATTATAACTAAACTCATATTTTTATTTTATTTTTTCTGGAAGAACGCATAATATAAGAAATATAAAGAACTTTTCAGCTGCTGCCTCTCAAAATGAGGATATGTAATCTTATAATTAAAAAATCATACGTCACACGATAAATTAATATAAGAAAAGTATGTTGATAGAAATATCGATTCAAATGGCAAATAGTTACGTAGACTTCAGGTACATATGAAATTTTTTAGAACATCTAGATTTATTTAATTATTTAAGTATGGAGCAACGAAAAAGTATAACTACAACGATATTCAAATATAGGATTTTTCTATTGAAAATACAGAGTGATTACAATTAAATTTCCACTTTCAAAATACTGTAAAAAAAGAACCACTCATCACAATGAATTCAAATTTGAATTGAAGATACTTGAAGAAAGGGAAAAGGGTATGGCATAAAAAAAAAAGGTTCCAGAAAAAGTTCATCGATTTTTCCCATCCAATTTGCCGTGGTGGATGGGCTTTCCACTAACAGTGTCACAACTGTTGAATGTCAAAAAAGTTTCAAAGTGTATTAAAAGATGGCGCTGTAAGTGGCATAAAGAAAGTTAATTCGGCTGCCAGTGATATTTTCAATGTGTTCAATGTGTTAGTTTGTTTCTGTTTTTTGACGAAAAAAATGACTGATGAATTTAACAGTTGTGACATTGTTAGGGGAAAGCCCCTCCACCACGGCAGGGCCATACAAAATTGAATGGGACAAATTGGTGGAACTTTATTTGATGCCATATAGTTTCTCCCCTTTTTCAAGTATCTCAAATTAAAATTTGAACTCATTGTAACGATTGTTTCTTTTTTACAGCATTTTGAAAGTGAGACTTTAATTATAATCACCCTGTACATCATGAAAAAAAAAAAAAAAAAACTTTTTTTTTAAGCCCGAAAGCAAAAAGTATACTGAAGTAAAATAACCACAACTCCATGAATGAAGATATCACAAGACATAAATCAGGAGAGAAAGAAACTGACTGCATAACATAATTATGCATATTTTTCAATTTTTTGAAAGAATTTTATTTATTCTTAAAAAGTCAACAACCATATCAATATATTTGACCAGGAAAGCTATTACGAAATGATAACAAATTTTAATAAATGTGTACAGTCATAGAACTAATTTTCTCATTACAAACACTGAAGATTTTAAATAGATTTTTAGCAAACGTTTATCAAAACAGGATGGAAATTCTTTTTGCAAAATAGCATATATCTATAAGTATTTACTACAAATTATAAAAACCATTTATCAATGATTAGAAAAATAAGTGAGAGAAGAATTATAGGTACTTAAAAAGTAAAGGAATTTGCAAAGTTATTAAAATATACTTTTCTAATACAATATAGAAGAATTTTATATCAATTAAGAAAAAAAAATACTATGGATGTTTTTAATTACTAATGATAAATTAGTGGATTTTGTAATCATTAACATAAAATTTTTTATTGCACTGATTAATTTTTTGTATTAAATTTCCTTAATTTGCTTTAATTTTAAGTCATATTATGTCCATCTTGTCTATTAAGTCATATTCTGTATCATTTATCTTGTGTCTTCTTGTATAGCTATCATGTTATATAATTCTTTTTTGTTATCTACCTTGCATATACAGTATAGATGTTTCTCTTGTCTCATATATACAATACAGATGTTTAAAAAATAGCTTTAATTTTAAGTCATATTATTTGTTTATATATACAACATAGACGTTTCTCTTTTCTCATATATACAAAATAGATGTTTAAAAAATAGCTTTAATTTTAAGTCATATTCTCTTGTCTTCTTGTATAGCTATTATGTTATATAATTCTTATTTGTTACCTACCTTTGCACGTACAATATAGATGTTTAAAAAATTACTTTAATTTTAAGTCATATTCTCCTGTCTATCGTGTCTATTAAGTCATATTCTCCTGTCTATCGTGTCTATTAAGTCATATTCTCCTGTCTATCGTGTCTATTAAGTCCTATTCTCTATCATTTCTCTTGTATTGCTATTAAGTTATATAATACTTTTTGTTACCTACATTTGCAAATACAATATACTTAGATGTTTAAAAAAATAATCCCCAATAAAACTGAATAAGATTTTTGAATTTTTTGTATAAAAACACTTTTACTAAACTGATAGTCCACGAGGACCTAGACACAAGGGGAACTGTTCAGGGAAGCAGTGGATCTGACAGCTTTGTATATTAATGGTCTACCCTTTAGAATTTTTCTCTTAACATAAAAAGTCACCGAAAGGCAGAAAGGCACTTGAAAGCTATTTGCCCCTTTTTGTGGAACATTGCACTGCATTTTAGCAAGGTAATGCTTTTATCCATGCCTTCAATACTACAAATACTTCAATACTTCTTATACCAGGAAAGCGGGTCAATTCTCGAGTGGCCTTCCTTTAGTTCCAGAAGAAATCCCTAAAGCTAGCAGGTCAGAATGGTGTATGTCAACTGTGGGTAACCATCAGTTCACGAAAAGGATTTTGGTAGATCGTTGTTTCTAATAGATAAATTACTCGTATTAGATTTTTTAATATTTGATTCAGATTATTTGTAATTTGACTGTAACTGTTTCACATTGTATTTAAAAATAATTATGTTTTCTGTATTAAAAGATTTAAATTTGAATGAAATAAAACGCATCAAATAATCTATGTGGTAACCATGAGTTTAGAAAATCATGAAAATAATTTTTAGAATAGATCGTTGTTTCTAATAGATAAATTACTTTAGTATTAGATTTTTATTATTTATTTTAGAATAATTATTTATGACCTTGTATTTGACTGTAACTTTTAGAAAATTTCATATAGTATTTAAAAAAAGTATTCTTATTTTCATTATGTTTTCTGTATTAAAAGATTTAAATTTGAATGAAATAAAACACTTCAAATAATCTATAACTTAAAATTTTTTTAGAAGTTACAGAGTTTGATGAAGAATTTTAGAAAATAATCTATGACCTGAAAATAATATAAAATATATATTTTAGAATAATTATCTATGACCTAAAATAATTTCAGAAATTAGAGATATTGATGAAGAATTTTAAAAAATTGCAAATCGTGATATATAAAGAATTATTTAAAAATTATAGGTAGTATATATATTCTTATATTCAATTTATATAGATATTCAAAGAAAGTTATCGTAATCCAAGTTAAAAATCACTTCTTTCATATTATATATTGAAATCACATCCGTTCCTATGTGAATGCTTTGTAACAGTCATAAAATCGTAGACTTTTTAATTCTGTTCGATAAATTATGCGTATTAATTTTTTTTTAATATTTGATTCAGATTATTTGTAATTTGACTGTAACTGTTTCACATAGTATTTAAAAAATAATTATGTTTTCTGTATTAAAAGAGATAAATTTGAATGAAAATGTATGAAACAACGGTTTTAAAATAAAGTATATCTATGACACCTGACATATTTTTAGGAATTAGAGAGCATGATGAAGAATTTTAGAAAATTTCTAATCTTGATATATAACCAATTATTTAAAAATTACAGGCAGCTATACCTATTCTTATTTTTTAATTTATATATGTATTGAAATGAACTTATCATTTTCCAAGTTAATAATCATCACTTTCATATTGATTTATATATTGAAATCACATACTATCCTATGTGAATGCTTTGTAACAGTCATAAAATAGTTGACATTTTAATTCAAGATTTGCTTCTTTAAAGGTGCTTGTTAATTTATTTTACTTCATCAGTGTTGAAAATAAATTGTATATTGAGTGGATCTTGACTAATTTTTCAAGTAGAAAGTCGGTTTTAAATACAAACAAAATGACAACTCTTGTCAGGCTGGCAATTTGTATTTTGCCTTGGGAAAGGAGGTTGGTGAAGATGAAAAGGAGAGGCACAACGTTCTTGAACGAAATTTTTAAATACAAACGATACATGAAGAAAAAATTGTCACTAGACAATTAATAAAAAAGCGCCCTCTTAAAGGAGGTGAATAACAAATCTAAATATGGCAGTCCGTTTATAAAAACTGTTTAGTAGACCTCTATAAGTATAGAAAATATATCTGAAGGATCTCATAATGTTTACATTGCTCTAACTTGGTTCATATACATAAAAAAAGATATTGCATTTAAAATAAAATTTGCATTTGCACTAAAAGTATTGCATTTACACTAAAAATTACATTTGCAATAAAATTATTGCATATACATTAAAAATGCATTTGCGCTAAAAGTACTGCATTTACACTAAAAATTTCATTTGCAATAAAAATATTGCATATACATTAAAAATTGCATTTGCCCTAAAGATGATGCATTTGCGCTAAAGATATTGCCTTTACACTAAAAATTGCATTTGCACTAAAAATATTGCATTTACACTAAAGGTATTGGACAAAAAATAATAAGTCAATTTTTAAAAAATTACACAAACAAAAAATAAATTAAAATTAATAATTTGAAAGCTCATCGATTACAGCATTGATGTCAACTTTTATATTTCGACGCATATTTAATAAAGCTATAAAAAACCGCCTTCTCAATCAACATATTGAGGCACTATCATAACATTGCACTAATAAAAAAATACTGATTCATTGAAATAAATATTAAACAGAAAAAACAATTGGGCTTAAGTGGGATGCGGTCATAAGTATGAGCATGGGCTCATATTTCACTTATGGGGTGGGGGGAGGGCTCAAGCCGCAGACCACCCTCTGGGTGAACGCCTGACTCTTGTTGTATATTAATAGAAACCAATACCTATGTAGAATAAGTGGAAGCAAAAAATATTAGTGTAATACAGATACACATATTTTGAAAATGTTCATTTATGTACTGTAACATCTAATAAAAACTTTAACATAGATAATTATATCAAAATTAAATTATTCTCTTTACATTTCAGAAGAATAAATCTATTCCGTAATTAATTTTTTAAAGTTATTAATAAAAAGCATTACAATAAAATTATTGAGAATAATATAAATGCAAATTATTTAATTATCTAATACATTAGAATTATACTTTAAATTCCTTTTATCTGATATCAAATAAATTAAAATCGTTATTAGCCATGATAAAATACATAAACACTTTTATAATGTATTATTCATTTCATTATTTCAAAATATGGGTTTCTTACAATTTTGAAAGATATTTTAGTTCTTTAAATAATTTAGACAAAATTGCTTTATTTTAAAATTTAATAAAATATATGATAAAAATTAAGGTACACCTACCAATACCATAATCAGTTTAAAAGTTATGAGAAGGGAAAAGAAATTTGTAATATTTCAAAAAAATCTTTGTAAAATTTATTATATGTCATAACAATTATAGTAATTAAGAAGTTGATAAGTACAATAAATTTAAAATTAATTTTAGATAAACAATATAAATTGATTTAGAAGGAATTTTCAAAGAGGTACGTAAATAGTAACAATAATGGAAATCGAATGTATGCATTGCTCTTCGTGACTTTTACCATCTGGAAAACATCAATACTTTTTTTAAACATGAGATAAGGATTTTAGAGCGACTGTTCTGAAGCAAACCAATTTAAATCTATTTTTATGTTTCGAGATTATGTTTTTCCCTCTTTCAGAGTACATTCAGTAGAATAGACTTCTACATTCCAACAACAAGACATACTTATAAATAAAGGAAAATAAATGTTATGTTATTAATTTAATTAATTCATACAAATACTGCATTTTCACTATTAATATGGGCAGGTTGATTATAATTAAAGTCCCACTTTCAAAATGCTGTAAAAAAAGAACCACTTGTCACAAAGAGTTCAAATTTGAACTGAAGAACTTGAAGAATAGTCAAACGGTATGACATCAAAAAAAAGTTACAAAAAAACTTCCATCGATTTTTCCCATCCAATTTGGTATGACCTTGCCGTGGTGGATGGGCTATCCACTAACAGCGTCACAACTGTTGAATGACTTGGAAGTCATATTTTCAAACAATCAAGCCCATTGAGCACTACAGTTGGTTTAATGTGTAACTCATGTTAAATATGTGGTAATTTCGATTCAAAATATTACTGGTAGCCGAATTTACTTTCTTTATGCCGCTTACAGCGCCATTTATTAATACACTTTGGAATTTTTTTTGATGCCGTACCGTTTCCCCTTTCCTCCAGTATCTTCAGTTCAAATTTGAATTCATTGTGACTAGTGTTTCTTTTTTTTTTTTTTTTTTTTTTTTTTGCAGCATTTTAAAAGTGGGACTTTAATTATAATCCCCTTGTATATATGCCTCATGTGATGTGTAGATTGAGACTTTTATAATAAAAAAAAATGAAACTCAATTCCTTATATATACAGAATAATTCAATTGTCATGGGATAAACTTTGTAGGGGGATTAAGTTTACCAAAACATAATTGTTTTTGTATAGGAATTTATAGCCGTTAATGATACATTGTGGCGCGAACACAAAAAATGAGATATGAAAAAAAAAAACATTGTTTGCTTACATAATTGCAAAGTGCTGCTTTGATTCAATAAATGCTCAAAATTGCAAACCACCAACAGTAAAATATGCTTGGTAGCGTCTAAGGAGGGATTGGTGAACAGTTTCAAAGATGCCAGGCATTTCGCACTTTCCGAATACAATGTATCTATGCATCATGCGATGTGTAGATCGAGACTTTTATAATAAAAAAAAAGTAACCCAATTTATTATATCTAACGAGTGATTCAATTGTTATAAGATAAACTCTGAGGGGGGATTCAGTTTACTAAAACATACATTTTTTAATATAGAAATTTATGGTCGGTATTCACGCATAGAAGCATGAACACAAAAAATGAAACATGAAAAGAAAAACATTGTTTGTTTACAACTTCATTGCAAAGTTCTTATTTGATTCAATAAATGACCAAAATTGCAACCACCAACAGTAACATATGCTTGGTAGCGTCGAAGGAGTCATTGCCGGACAGTTTCAAAGATGCCAGGCTTTTCGCACTTTGCGAATACAATCTATCTATACACCATATGATGTGTAGATTGAGACTTTTATAATAAAAAAATCAAACTAAATTTATTACATGTACTGAGTAATTCAATTGTAACGTGATAAACTTTTAGGGCTGATTCAGTTTACTAAAACATACATTTTTTAATACAGAAATTTATGGTCGGTATTGACGCATAGAAGCATAAACACAAAAAATGAAATATGAAAAGAAAAACATTGTTTATTTACAACTTCATTGCAAAGTACTTATTTGATTCAATAAATTCTAAAAATTGCAACCACCAACAGTAACATACGCTTGGTAGCGTCGAAGGACTGACTGGTGAATAGTTTCAAAGATGCCAGGCATTTCGTGCATTGTGCCTGCAAATATATACATCATGGGATGTGTAGATTGAGGCTTTTATTAAAAAAATCAAACTCAATTTATTATATATACACAGTAATTCAATTGTCATGTGATAAACAGTTTACTAAAAAATACGTTTTTTGTATAGGAATTTATGGTCGGTTGAGATGCATAGAAGCATGAGCACAAAAAATGAAACGAAAAGAAAAACATTGTTTATTTACTAAATCATTGCAAAGTGCTTATTTGATTCAATAAATGCTCAAAATTGCAACCATCAACAGTAACATATGCTTGGTAGCGTCGAAGGAGTGATTGGCGAACAGTTTCAAAGATGCCAGGCATTTCTCACATTGCGCATTCAATGTATGTATGTGTATATTGAGACTTTTATAATAAAAAAAAATCAAACTCAATTTATTATATATTCAGTGTAATTCAGTTGTCATGGGATAAACTTTAAGGGGTGATTCAGTTTACTAAAACATATATATTTTTTTATATAGGAATTTATGGCCGGTAGTGAAGCATTGAGGCACGAACGCAAAAAAAAAAAAAAAAAAAAAAAAAAAAAAAAAAAAAAAAATTATTTACAACATCACTGCAAAGTGCTTATTTGATTCAATAAATGCTCAAAATTGCAACCACCAACAGTAATATGTGCTTAGTAGTGTCGAAGGAGTCATTGGTGAACAGTTTCAAAGATGCCAGGCATTTCGCGAATGCTAGCAGCCGCAATGGATAATTGAGCAACAAGGATCTCAATTGAGTCAACTGGAAACTTGCAAATGAGAACAGAGTTGCAAAAACAGAGTCAGAATTAAATAGAGTGGGGATCGGAGTTGCCAGACAGAGGATTTAAAACTCGTCAAGTGACAGGTGTAAGGGCATTGTGCCTGACTGTTACGAAAAAAAAATTCGCTTCGTTCCTCTACGTGTCATTTCAGACTATACATTGCTATACAAAAAATGTATGCTTTAATAAACTGTATCACCCTTAAAGTTTGTGCCAAGACTGTTGAATCCCCCTGTATATACAATAAATCCTTATTTAAAGCGGGAGTTACTTCATTGACACATTGCACACATGGCAAAATTGTGCACCTTAAAGAAAAACAAAATGATGGAAATATAAAATCTATGGCAAAATCATTGTAGATATTGAGGTAGGCACATTTATTTCAAATTAAGAAAATATGTATACCTTAAACAAACCAAAATAGTTTTGTAATTAAAAGGTGGAAATGAAGCAAATTCTAATTGAAAGGAATTTTATTACTAATTAATAAGATAAGTGATATGCAATTAATTTTTAGAAAACTGTTAATTTTTGCTTTGGCCAATGACTAATGGAACTCTTTGCAATTTTTATGGTAAGGAGAGAGAAGTTTTTCATTGCTTCTCCTAAAGTCTCCACCTCTTTATTCATTTGGGCCTGCCCTCATTTCAAAATCATACAGTTACGGTGTCCTTTATAAAAATTCGTTTAACTTCTCGTAAGTTAAGGCGCTTTACCTTCTTTTTGGCTTAAACTACAAGATCAAGTTTTTCATTGATCATTCTCGATTAAATTCTGGAATTCTTCTTCCATTTCTGAAAATCCTTCCCCATCAATTGCGTTTGAAAATTCTACGATTTACTCAGCTTCATTTTCAGACACTGAAAATCTTCTAAGATTTTGAGGCTAGAGCCTATGTTAGAGTTACAACAACACTGCCGACCCTTTGCAGAGTACCGCGTATGAATGAAATTGCAGCGTTACTTAACCTAAACGTAAAAAATTTAGAAACACGTTAGTGTAAAACAGCGTTCTGAAAATCTAGGTTTGGCAAAGGTAATCTGCATAATTATTTGTAAATATTAACAGTGAAGTAAAGTATAATCCTAAACAATCAATTCCATCAAAATTTTTCAAAGGAAATACAAATAAAAATAACTGGTCCAAATGTGAAGAAAATTAGGACTTAATTATGTTTATTTAACTTTAAAAAAAAATTTGATCACAGTGTTGTGTACAAAAATTGACTCACTGAAATCTTTTAAGAACAGGCTATAAAATTCAATATTTTTTCGGAATTCAGTATATAATAAAGTGACACCTCATTTTTAAATGCAGAATATTTAAGAATTTTTTTATTTGAAAGAAAAACAATGCAGTCATAGATTATATCGCATTGTGACTCGAATAATTTTTTGTAAATTAGATTAACTTGGAGCGCAGATGGATTAAGGTAAAAAAAAAAATCTTTGATACAATGTGGTACAAGGAAAAAAATGGGTATCAAAATGTATAGTAGAACTAAATACTTAAAAGGAATTACCTTACAACAAAAGCTGCAAATTAATGTATTGTGTTTTATTACTTTTTGGATACATGGAAAATATGTAAAGTTTTTGTGTTCTTCAAACAAAGTACTTTATAAAAATAATTAAAATAAATATAATATTACATGTTTCATTAATCTTAAAAGAATTTGTAGAATATTGAATCTGTTCATTTCCTTTCATTCATCCAGTGATTTTTTTTCAAGTCGTAAGTTTATTAAAAATTTAAATAATTGTTTTAAAATTCTTTTTAACGCAGTCTAGAAATTAATTCAATTAGGAATTTATGCATTTATTAAATGTAGTCACAAATTAAAGTGAAAATGGGGGGAAAATTATTAATTAAAAGAGTTATAATACAAAACAAACCAATGCAGAAGTGGAATTGAAATATGAGTATTAAACCAGCTTAAATGAATTCTTTAAAATTGTGATTCTGTAGTTTTTCATTGTTTTTGTTACCACTCACTATTTTATAAAAAAAATAGGAAGGTTTTATTTAATGATTGAGAAATTATAAAATTTCTTTTATGACTCAAAAAAGAAGAAATGTTTGCATATAAAATTAAGCTTTTAATCAAAAATGTTCATTAACTAAATTAAAAAGCTTGCAACCAATTGGGAATGTACGAATTCAAATAAAATTATTTATGAATTGAATAAATGTTTTAAAGCCGATATTATACTTAGAAATAATATGATTACATGAAATATGGAAAGTCAAAAAATAAAATATTCATAGTTAACTTAAAATTTATTAAACTTTTTTCGAAAGTAAAGGATTTAAACTATTTCTTCAGAAAAAATAGAAAAGTAGATGCGAAAAGTGGTTGATTCTTATATTACTGTAAAATGTCTCTAATTTGTATAATATGTTTTAAGATATTCCGTGTCTTGATAGCATTTACAAAAAATTTAAACAATCAAATGGAGTTAAAGATGACACAAACATGCATGAAAACAATACAGCTTCAGTATCATAGCGTAAAAATGGTAAAAAATAAATGGACAATTTAATATTAAAAATATTTAGGTAATATATGCATAAGTATGGAAAATAATAATTTGCACGAAAAATCTAACATTTTTTTGATATAATTGTTCCCAAATTTTCTCTAAATAGTTTTACTTTTTTGTCATTATTAAACGTAATTTGCGGCGAATCTAGAATTATTAAGAATAGTATAATGTGAAATTATAAATAATAAAAAAATATGAAATTATAAATAATAGAATAACATGAAATTATAAATAATAAATTAATATGAAATTATGAATAATAAAATAATCTGAAATTATAAATAATAGAATAACATGAAATTATAAATAATATAATAATAACATGAAATTATACATAATAAAATAATCTGAAATTCTAAATAGAATAATTTGAAATTATAAATAATAGAATAATATGAAATTCTAAATAATAGAATAATCTGAAATTATAAGTAATAGAATAATCTGAAATTCTAAATAATAGAATAATATGAAATTATAAATAATAGAATATTCTGAAATTCTAAATATTAGAATAATCAGCTAAAAATTCATAAACTTTTATAAAAATTGCAAAAAAATGGTTTAAATTTCTAATGTTTGGAATATCTCTATAAAGAATGAACAAATGTTTAACAATTAAATTTATGTTTATAAAAATGAGAAATATAATTGTAATTGATAGGTGTAGCACGCGAACAAGAAAACAAATTGATACCTGACATTATATTTCGAAAATTCTTAACAATTTAAATTTATTCACACTACATTCTCGATTGCTGTGTTTTCGCGAGTGTCTTAAGCATCCTAGATAAAATATTTTATATAATTTGTTTTTCAATGAAAATATTAATGGGCTTAATTTTAATTTTTAGAAAAATAAAATATTAGATATTATTAAATATTATTTTAAATATGTTAGATGCCAGAAAGATATATTTGCCAGAAATATACATTTTAAATATTATGCTTTGTTTACTTCTAAAACAGGGAATCAATAGGATAAATTTTTATGCAAAGAAAGAATCAACTCAGCAGTTTCCTACGTACATCATTGGATTAAATAAAATTGTTTTTAATAGTTCATAAATAAAGATCTAGACGACTGAGTTGAATCATAAAATGTGGTAATGTAATAATAATTCAATGAATATAATAATAAACATGTTGTTCAAGTTCAATAACTTGTTCTTATGTCACTAACTAAAATAAGGATTAATCATAATCATTCATTTAAGCTTAAAAATAATCATAAATGATATATATTACAAAGCAGAGTATACAGAAACCTCGGTGTTTTCTGGTCACACAAGTCATTGTAAATAAAACGCACAACATATTACTTTATTACTCGACATCTGAAAAAAAAATCAGAATGAAAAGTATTGTATGTACTGTCTAAGAGTAATTTCAACAATAATTAATGGTGAAAAATTAATAAATATACTTTAATTGCATTTGACCACACCAAGTTTAAATAATGTTTAAAATGTTACTAAATCTTTAAAATGAATACTTTTAGAATATCAGCTTATGTTTATTATGTCATTCAAAATCTTTGAAATAATCAATATTTAAAATGTTAACTAAGTAATAAAAGCTTAAAATAATGATAAAAAGTTAAAAATAGTTATAAATCTATGAGTTAATATCGTAAGAATTAATTTATATGTAATATAAGCATGATCTTTAATTTGCAAACGTTTATTTACATTTTAGACATTTATTTAAATTATTTTATACTGTTTTTTCTTTTTATGTTGTAATGAGCAGGTTTCTTATGTTTGTTATGTAATTATTATATTTTTATATATCACATGTTTATAACAATTTTATATGCATAGTGTGTATGTATTTGAAAAATCCCTCCCCCTAACTCCCCCCCATGTTAATGCTGGAAAGTTAAAATCAAGGAAAGACCCTTTCCATCCTATGATCACAGGTGGATCCGGTTTATTTTTCTCGAAAAATAAATTATTCTATTATTCACATAGGAAAGGTGAGTTTTTAATTTGCAATGGGTAGTTAAAGGGCTCTGCGTGATATATATAAAATTGGCCGCTTTCTTCGCATGAAAGAGATGTGAAGCTCAAAGGTTTACATATCTGGATTTTGATTTGCAAGAAAAAGTTGACGGCGCAGACTAAAATTTCAATGCAAGGTAGAAGGAACGCACCTGGTCTTCCTCTCAAATCAATGCTGTCTTGAGGTGGGCCTCTGGATGCAGGATCTATCCAATCTGGCGAATCAAAAAGTGGTATAAAAAAAAACTAAGCGTTGGAAGGGATTTATAGAGTTACCTGGAGAGACGAGAATTGACTGAAACAAAAAGAATCGTGACCCAGAGAAAAAAAATACATAAGATGGAGACCAAATTGGGTGAAGCGATGATCTTCAACGACTGTACGTGTTCCAAAGAGTATAAAATAGAGGAAGTATTTCCACTCGAGAAAAAAGAGGTCCCTTTCCTTTATGAAGAAACCATGAATTGCAGTGGCCAGTGCTATCAATTGGGCTTTTGAACTCATATAGAGTCGTGCACAGTGTAGTCAACCTATCTGCTGGAAAGAAGCAGTACCTTCTTAAGAAAAGCTATAACCATATTTATATATGTGTCTCAAGAGAAGAGATTTATCCCCGGAATGAAGATCCGGACAGCAAACCCTGCTGCCTTAACCTTCGACGAAGGAACGGTAATTTGGTTTCATTAAGATGACACAACTCAATGTTGCAACAAGTTCAATAGTGAACGTAAATGACTATTGTTCAATAATGAGCGTAGAGGAATATAAAGATTTGGAAAGTCCAATTAGTAGTAGTCCCAGTAGTTTCAACATTTTCACTGGAAAGGGGTTTGAGCTAGTTAACTAATTGTGATCTATATTATGGGGATTAATGTGCATTTTATTGCAATTTTATATAATATAAGATTCTGATGCTTGTTTATATAGATGTAGTTTGTTTTATGATAATAGTATTTATAGTAAAACAAAAACATTTTGTGATATTATTAATTGTAGGGGTATGGTAGCAATTTTACTTTTGCATTTATTAAATTTTTATAGTGATATTTTTTGAAAATGTATGTTGAAAATTCTGTGTAATGAATATATTTTATTCTAGCGGTAATATTGTTTGGAGTTGTATGCCAATTGGTTTGTGCTATATACTATAAAATGAGCACATATGCTTTAATAATCTAATTAGACTTTATTATTATTATATTATCTGGATCTCATTATTATTCCATATTCGTGTAGTTTCACCATGTCACAAGCTTTTGGAATATTTAGATACTAAAAAAAATATACGTGGTGATGTGTTGGTGTTTATGTTAAAATTTGTTATTTCTGGTTAGTTAAAGTTATTGTGTTTTATTATCCCCACATAAGATTTATGCTTTATAGTTGAGGATTTTGAAGTCGTAAAAATTCAATTAATTTGTTTTTTATTAGCACTTAACAACAATTTTTAATTGTTTTATAATTTTGATTCGTAGTTATCCTAAATTGAGCATTATTTCTAAAACCAACTTTAAAACTGTAACTGTAACTTTAAATCCATCAAAACATCAAATGTAATGAATTTTTTATAGGTAGCACATGGCATAAAACTAAAATACATACAGTATATTTTAACTTCGCAGCTAATGTAAATTACCTGGCAAAGTCGCAAGTTATTTTTTAAAGAATTTTCGAGTTCCCCTTAAAACTTGCTTAATTATAACTAAAACATAACAATAAACATTTTTCTTTATATTTCTAAGCCTCACAGAATTAAAAGTCCTATGCAACAAAAATATTGACATTTCAGTCAACTAATTTTAGAAAATTGCTTCTTCAAAAAACATTTAGTGTAGAATTTCAATATACTATCATCACTTAAAATATCAATTATGTATTCAGAAAGAAAAATGGAGTTGATAATTAGACCATGACGCACGATGCTTTTTTAATTAAGGAGATTAAGACGAATAAACAATATACTAATTTATCCCATTTATGTACGTGAGAAATTAGTAAGTGACTAATTACAAGTAATATTAAATATACTTGTAATTATTCCCTTAATAATTGGATTATGTTGATGCGATAATGGTTAAAAACACATATTTTTCATTTTTTTGTAGAGCAAAAGTAGCAAATTTGATTTGAATTGATGAGTCAATAAAGTTTATATCTTAACAGTAATTTATATCGATATTATCATTGTGATTTTTTAAATAAAAGAATGTAATACATTTGATGTAAAAAAGGAATTTAAAATTCAAATTTGAAAATTGCCAATTTTTCTTTTAAAATAAATAACTTGGTAAATACTCAATTAATACTAATTTTATATAAAACTGCTTACATTTAATTAATAATATGCATTGAAACTATAAGGACATTAAGTCATAGTCTTAGAAAAAACCTATTAATTTAAATATCCAGATACTTAGTATCTTTTCTTTTTTATAATATCATTGATGTTGGGTATCAAAAGGTTTTTTTTTAAATCAAATTTAGTATTTGAGTGAAGATTTTAATATATAAGTTTAAAAAGATTTTGAGATTGCTTGATTTTTTTTTGTGAAACATTTATTATTGAAATGTTCCCTCATATATATGGGAAATGCCATCATAGAAATAATAGTTTACATGTCAGTTAAGAGTACAATGAATTCCAACAAATTGAGAGTACAATGAATTCCAACAAATTAAAAATACAATGATTTCCAACAAATTGAGGGTACAATGAATTCCAACAAACTAAGAGTACAATGAATTCCAGAAAATTAAGTTACAATGAATTCCAACAAATTAACAGTACAATGAGTTCTAATACATTTGTGCTCTAATTTTATTTCATTGAAAAATTTTGTTTGTGTATTTTTGTCACCACACAGATAATTATTTCTATACAAGAGCATGTGTAATCTTCAAAATAAAAAATGAAATCCTCCAAATCATTTTATAATCACTTTGAAATTTAATGTAGTTTGCATTATCTAGAGCATTTAATATTGAAAAAATGTTGCTAGCATGCAATTTAGTAATTTTTCTATAAAGAAAAATCTGTATTTATTCAGCGAATAAACGGAGCAAGTTGAAATCATTTAATTGCACTTTCGACAACAGAATTGAATAAACTGATTGTTAAATTTAATTTTTCAGTTAACAATCTGAATTATCCGCCATTAGTTTGTATAACTATCTAACACACTGTCTTCCGCAAAACTCACAGTCATTAAACATTAAATGTTGCAAACTTTAATTCTATTACATATCATAACTGACTCTCATGGCATTCTCATTGTTAGCTTCACTGATTACATAATCAGCTTCTCTAACTTCTCATTGGAGTAGACATTTCTCAGCTCATGGTCGATCCCCAATCACAATGGTACAAATAATGGTGTAGTCCATATTAAATCTGTAGTTGTTTCGACCTGTGAAATTAAAAGCGCAGACATTTGCTAATTTCCTGAGTCTCATTATGTATGGCACCGAATATCTGCTCTCAGATTGGAGTTATAGATAGTTCTCATTAGTACAAAACACTAATTACATGTAATATAACTACCCACAATACTGCTTGTCTGTTGTCAGATTTTAGTGATGGGTTGTAATTATATACTTGTTAAATAATATACATTCCTCTCTCCTGGGAATATAATGCCAAACCTGCTAAAGGAAAAAATAATAAAGAATATAATGCCAAAACAAACCTAGTGAGAAAAAAAATGCTACAATATAAATTACGAAAGCATAATCAATTGTCCTCTTTTACTTTAATTAAAAAATATAACCAGTATAGATTAAAAAATTAAAACGAAAAACTTAGCCATAAGTTAAGTCTAGAAAATGTCTCGAACCCTTAAAACAAGAATAAAATAAAATAAATAAATAAATAAAATTCCCCGAGTTTCTTTAAATTTTATTGCTTTTCCACTTAAATGGAAAGTTTCTGTTTTTCCATTGCCTAAAGAGACTTTTTCTTTTATTTTCACGATTTTTTCTCGTATCTGGCGCTGATGCTTGCTTATTTTTCAAGATGTACGCATTCAAATATGCATCTAGAATGCAAGGAATGCTTCACACTTTTTTTAAGCGCAAATCGGAATGTTTAAAAAACTTTTCTGTTTTAGAAAGAAAATTATGAAAGAATTTACAAATGAAAAATAGAAGTAATGAAAACGTTTATTTATTTATTTTTTTTAAATAAAACTTTATTTAAAAGATCATTTGTTATGAATAATAAAATGAATTGAATTATTAATCGATGAAATTTTTCAATTACACTCAACACAGAATTGCAATGCAACTTAAAATAATATGTTAAAATTCAATAATTTCTTATAAAGGGCAATTATTATATTTATAATATTCCAAGGAATATTTTTATAACATATGGTATTACAATTATGTGACAATTAATATGACAATTATTTTATTTAATAACGTATCAATCCATATATATTATTCAGTTAAAACTGAGTTAAATAACTAAACTATTCATGAAGTATTATTCTTTTTTAGGAAATGAGTCAGGAGGAAAAAAAATTAATTCTATTTTTTAATAATATAATTAATTTTTCGTGTAATAGGTAAATCACCTCGATTCATTTTCTTATACTTGAAAGCATAGACAAGTCTTTTTAAGAAATATTTCTTACATCTCAAACAACCAAATAATATCCTGTCTTGGTGGATTTTTTTTATCGTAGACGTGTTATAGTAAATTCTTAAATTCATTTAATTGAAGGTGAAAAAAAAAGATATTGTAGAAAATTTTTATTCTTTAAGAAAAAATTCAAATGACTTTTTTTATTGACTTGTTATTTAGTATATCGCAAGTACAGAAGAAATCCAGTCATTTTGTAAAATAAAAATATTTACTAAATAAACTCGTATTGTAATTATTTAATAAAATAAAAATTATTTAGAAAATTTTTATTCTTTAAGAAAAATTACAATTGGTTTTTTTTTAATGTTGTTATTTTGTTTATCGCAAGTACAGAAGAAATCCAATCATTTAGTAAGAAAAAAAATATTTATTAAATAAACTTGAATTCTAACTATTTAATAAGATAAAAATTATTTTAAAAATGTTTATTAAGAAAATTTACAATTGGCCATTTTTAATATATTTGTTTTATAGGTTTATCGCAAGTACAGAAGAAATTCTATCATTTTGTAAGATAAAACAAACAAACTCATTATTAACAAAAAACATTATTAACAAACTCTTAAAACATTGGAAGTCTGGGAATTATCTTTAAATTATTTATTAAATCATAAATATTTTTTAATTTTCCGGTATCTTATTTGGATTTAAGTGCAATAAGCATTGCTAATATTATAACAAACCCCCCAGAATTTATTATTTTGCTTATCGCAAGTACAGAAGAAATCTAATCATTTAGTAAGATAAAAATTATTTATTAAAAAAACTCGATTTCTAATTATTTATTAAAATAAAAATTAATTAAAACTTTTTTATTCTTTAAGAAAAATTACAATTGACCTTTTTTAATATATTTGTTTAATAGGTTTATCGCAAATACAGAAGAAATCCTATCATGTTGTAAGATAAAAATAATTATTAGCAAACGCTTAAAACAATAAAAGTCTGTGAATTATCTTGAAATTATTTATTATACCATAATTATTTTTTAATTTTCCGGTATCTTATTTGGATTTAAATGTAATAAGCATTGCTATTATTATAGCAAACCCCCTAGAATTCAGTGCCATACCACAACCCAGAAGTTTGTGGAGAAGAGATTACTGTTGCTATAGACAAGAATGCAAACTGTGCTTGTATTACTCGAGAAGTGTTTGGTCAGCGATGCATGAATTACTCTAATTGGTAATTCTCTGACCAAGATTCGAGGGGTGGCTAAGCGAGATGAATCGACAATTTTGCATCTAACACTGGTAAATAATGTATCCGGTAAATTAGTTTCATTTCAAAGAGTTTTGAATTTGATGTGTACTTTTTGAAGTTCGTATTTGAATGCTTTTTAAATCATTTGTTTACGTTTATTTTACGATATTTATTTACTGGAAAGAGATATATTTTCTAACATTAAATAAAAGGAAATCAAGAAAGTTAAAATTACTAAATTTTTGCTCTTTTATGTGTAATTTCTACTTGTTTTTTATTTTAATTCTCGATATTAGGCAGTTTATTTAAAAGGCATGCTTAAAGAGCATCGCTGACTATTCCTAAGTAAAACGCATAATAATATATAATAATAATATTACAATATATAATAATATATACATACATAATAATAAAATACATAAATAATAATAATAAATAATACAAGTATTACCATTTAGCTTCAGAAAAATTACTTGGAATTTAACATAATTTCTAAAACCATGGAAAAAAATAACTATAAAAAGACAAACTCACTCAAAAACAATTATGAAGAATTACGACACCTAAAGTGTTCCTAGTTTATTGTTTAGGTTTTTGTATTTATTATTTTTTGAATTCTTATGCGTGATAAAATTTTAGATACAGATTACAGTGAATATTTGCTCTAATGGCTGAAAGTCATAAAAATATTATATGTATATATATATATATATACATATGATATGATCTACATATATATATACGTCTGACAAACATATGTATATATATTCAACTTAGGATATATTTGGATTTTTCTTAGTTCTAATGCATCAATTTTATTAGTTATTTTTGGCACATTTTATCAAGGTAAAATATGTTAAAATATCTCTGTAATACATTAAAAAATATTCCATACGAAAGTTTAGTGTTTAAAAATAGAGTGCTAATTTTAGCATATAGCGCATTTTATAGACAGATCAATAGATTAAAAATGTCAAGCATACTCAATAATTATATATATATATATATATATATTGGATAAAGACTTGGATATATTATATGTTCTGTGGGTTCATCTAAACCTGCAACTTTCGTTATTTACAATTTCTCTTCTTTAGAACCTGTAAAATTCTGATAACGAAATATCTTATTTTTTCTCGGTTGGTTATGTTGTCACCCTGATGTAATGTTTTATCGAAAATAATGATAAAATTAAAGAATTACAACATAAAAATTTTCTTTAATTACACAGTTAGAAAACATATTACAGTAAATTCATAACTAAGAGAGCAATTCATAGATGAAATTCTAGGGTTTATAGCTAAAAGAAAACCGAAAAAGAAATTCATAAAAGTAGTTCAAGTAATTTAATTTGAGACAATAACTTTTCAGTTTTTGTAACTAAGGAAATTATTTAAGTAGGACTGTTTCTTTACTTCAAATATATATATATATATATATATATATATATATATATATATATATATACACATATATATATATATATATATATAATGTTATAATGTTATTAATCCTACATACATATTTGCAATGTTATTTAATTGAGTTACATTAATGTATTTCTATTATTAACTATTCATAATTATCAAATTTATTCGCAATTTTTAACAATCAGTACAATTGTTTATAGTAAAATTTAGATAGTAAATTAATTTAATTAAGTTTATTTTATTTTATTATTTTATTTAATTTATTTAATTTAATTTTATTATTTTATTTAATTTTATTTTAAGTTTATAGTAAATTAATTTTTTGATAGAGAAAATTTCTATTAATTTGGAATCAATCTTTTGTAAAATTTGCAAATTTGCGAATAAAAATTGAAAGTTGTGGCAGAGATCACACTTTCTATTCAACAAGAAGAAATTTTTCTTTTGTGTTAAAAATTACCGAAGTGTTACTTTTGAGTTTTTCAGATGAAATGAATTAAATATATTTTTTGTTATGTCATAATTTAAAAGGTATATTTTATTATATATCCAATATTTTGATATGAAAAAATAATTTATTTGTTCATTCTATGACAAATAAATTAACTGGTTTGTTTTTTCATTTATCAAATTTCCGAAGAATGCGAAGTAACAGTAACAAGTCATGTAAAATAGAAAACACATTTTTTTCCCTGAGTTACTCCAATTTTGGTGTTTTTCCTCACTTTGGAATTCCAATATTGATTTTGTGGCATGAAAAAATAGCTTCAGCTGCTTCTCTCGCTTGTGGTAGGAGCTAATAACAAAGTTTAGAGGACTCTGGATTTTTCTTTCTATTTCAATGAATATTGGTGGGCTTGTTGTCCTACTTAGGTATCCTAGGTATCAGTTAATTATTTTCGACACGTGTACTGAAATAGAAATTTTAATTTCTTACACATACAAAAATTATGTACAATAGCTGTATACAGAAAATACAGCTCAAACATATGATTAATTTATCCCGCTCTATCCACAAGCCTATTCTTTTTTCCGATTCAAAATTACGGTCATTTGAGTAGTATTCATGGACATAACCTAATTTAAACGTAGCAAAATTATGGGCCTTAGAATTAACGGTTTAAAGGAACCGTTAATTTACATTAGCGTTAAGAGTTAAGACAGTTAACCAAAATTAACTTTATTTCACCTCTACTTGGCACAAGTGTTTTCACTTTGTAGGGCAGCTTTTCCACTTTTCCATTGAAGAAAATATCGAGCTCATTCATCAAATAATCCATACAAACATGTAATTGCAACTAAAATTAGTATATTACACGAAAATGTCTACATCATTCTTTGGTTCTTTGAATAAACATTGTATTTATTCTCGTATGTTTTCACAACTGCTGTCCTCTAAACAAAAAGAAACTTGGGTTTTGATGACAAGCAATCTCATTAGCATGACAGGTTTGGATACTAACTTTCTGACTGGCAATGAGACATGTTTTCTACGATCATCTACAGAGTTGTCAATCAGCTGGACGGAAGTAGAGAACATTTCAAAAGACGCAAAGCTATCGTGGACAAAAGCAAGGGGAAAGAGATTTTGGTGAAGTTTTCTATTTCAAATGTGTCGTTCATTAAGCATTTGTAAATAAATAACTTAGTTACAAATTCTTCTTCACATACGAGACGTTATCAGAATAGAAGTATCTTAAAAATGGCCAAGAAATGAATGTGTTTTGTTGCATTATATTTCCTATACATACCAATCAGTAAAAGCTTCAGAAGCTTCTAAAATTCAGTTAATACAAGTGGAGTTAATTTTGTTGGAAAGTATCAGCTATACTGTTTACTATACAACAAGAGGTTTCTGTTAAACAACACTGCATGATTTGAATCTTATAGAAATGACTTCACTTGGAATATTTGGGATGAAAAATAATTAAATATCTACATAGCATTTTGCGAGAGAGAATTCAGTTAATTATTTTTTCGTACTGTAACACACACATTGTTTTAGCTGTGATGGATTTGATTATCCTTCTCTTTAAATTATTAATTATCGTTCTCTTTTAAATACTGATTGTATTTTCTTTAATAAATTTGAGTTGTCTTAAATTTATAATTCATCCAAGTTACAAAAATTGGATAAAATAATAAATAATAATTTTGGCAAAATGCCGTGTTTTTCTCCTAAATAAATAATGATAAATTGAAAATTTAAACAATATAAGCTATGCTATTGATAATTGTAAGGTATATCTATGCTTATAAATTTATAAACATGAAGTTAAAGAGAGATAGCCTTGAATATGTTTTTATTCTAAGTTAATAAGAATTAACCTTCATTTGCAATGTTGAAAAGGAAATTAAAAATTTTTAAGAAGAACTAAAAAAAAAAAAATCACTAAGAAAATTATGCATTGTTAGTGAAAGGAAAGAAAAGGAGTGATAAAGAAAGTACTGAGAAAGAAGAAAAAGTAAGGTCTCATAGATTTTCAAATAAATTATGCTTATATTTTTATATTTATTTAATATAATAATTGATTGATTGATTATACATTGGAATAATTTTATTTATTATAAAATATTTCTGTAATGAGAGACATTATTTTGTGTTAAATAGATTAAATGGTCTGCACTTCAATCATATCAACTGTAATTTAATCCAGAATTTGGGACGTCAGACTATTTCTAGAAGAATAAGAGAAATAAGAAAATTATTATTTTTTTTGGAATATTTCACTCTTATTCAGCAAATCAAAGCTGTATTCAAGATATTGATTGTAATTATAGATTCATAAAGTTTAAATAAGTATGAGTAATGCAGTTTCCAAAACGCTTAGTTGAATAATACAGCCGTATGAATTCCCCTCTACAGAAAAATAATTAGATTACATGAGCCATTGAATTCTTAAACATTAATTAAATAATATTTAATGTTTTAATAATAATATGTTTTTTTGGAGGAAAACATATGGACACAAAATCTTAAGCTTACAGTAAATGTCAAAATAGGTGTGTTGAATCAAGAAAAGAGATTCATAATAGGAAGAGTTGGCAGCTGAAACAATGTGTTATGTAAAGTTTGCATGCAACTTTGCTAATGCGACTGAGTAAATGTGATTGGTATGCTTACAATTAATCAACAGGAATTATTATTTTATTTGATTATCATTATTATTTTATCCTTATTTGATTATAGTTATTATTTTATCCTTATTTGATTATGATTTTATTTGATTATCATTATTAGTTCTTTGATTATCATTATTTAAAATCATAAATTTACAATAAATGCCAAAATAGGTGTGCTGAATCAGGAAAAAAAAATTCAAAATAGAGAGAGTTGGCAGCTGAAACAATGTGTTATGTAAATTTTACATGCAACTTTACTGATGAAAATGAGTAAATGTGATTGGTATGCTAACAATTATTCAACAAGAATTATGATTTTATTTGATTATCATTATTAATTGATAATTATTTGATTATCACTATTATTTGAGTATTATTTGATTATGATTTATTTTGATTTTGATTTTATTATTTTATTTGATTTTATCCAAATATTTTGTTTTAAGAATTTTATTTATTCTTAGAACTTTATACGAAATTATAACTTTTCATGATATCAGTTTCCATACAGTTATAACGATTAAAATATATTTTTCTAAAAATTGCATATCTTAAATTTTGCATTCAAGTGAAATGATATATTAATTATAAAAAATAACAATAATATTTCATTATACTATTCAAATTTTGCTAGATATTTTATCCAATAAACTTTTATCCTTTAGCTCTGTACTCAAATGAAAACACTACTTAATAATTATCTCTTCCGTTATGCTATAATTAGCACTTTAAATATTTTTGTTGCATTGCTTGCTTCAATATTTTACTAAGCAGCAGTTTAAAATTAGAGGCATTTGAAATTGTAGTTGTTTGTAACAAGAATTCTTTAAGAAACACTATTTAGTATTAGAACAGCATATAATGAACGAAAAGTGAAAATATGAATTATTACCTACTCGTGACATCTTACTCTAAGAATATAGTAAAAAGTTTCTAGAATCTTACTAAAGCTTTCCTATGTTCTTTCGACAGTTTTGAAAGATTAATTTAGCTGCAGCTTTTAGCTTAATTAAAATTTTAAAACCTATTTAACTTGGTGATTTTAAAGCAGGTTTTAAATGTTATTTAAAAGAGTTTCTAAAGTTAAAATAGAAACTCTGTTTCTAATATATCTCGGTAAAATTTGTTTATTTAACCTACACATTAGGCACTCTTTGGAATTTTTAAAGCTATTTGGAGAAGATAGTTAATTATTTTTTAATATTAATGCGTTTGTTTAAAATAATTTTTAAATACAATATTTAATCTCTTTTACTAATGCGTTTTCGATTGATTGAAATCTTTATTTTAATTTTAGTTTATAATTGTGAACAATAAAGCAAAAGTTTTGTCAAACTCGAAAAATATTTTGAAACATTTTACGTTTTGTAAAATTGAAAATTTCTGTCAAGAATTTGGATAAATTTGTATTTTGCTATAAATGTTTTTAAATACTTAATTCAGTTTTTAACATTAAAGGAATAGTTGTTTTATCCATAGTTATTACATTAAAAATGTGATCAATTTTGTTTAATTATGAACAGCAATATCTTGAAATTCAACTGCGTACATTTATTGAAAACTTATACATCTCAAACCAGAAGGATCAGAATTATTTTAAAAGAAATTTTTGTAATAAAGACAAATTACATATCTAAAAAAATTGTTTCCTGGCATACGTGATATTCAATATTTCAAAACCTTCTTTGAAACAAATACTTTTTTAACTTTACGAAAACAATTTTTATTTTCTTTGAAATACTAGCAGAATTTTAATCAAGAAATTATTTTAAAAGATAACAAATTCCTTCCACATTCTACGAAGCTCTTCCTACCCGTATATTTTGATAAAAAGTATTTGATATTGATTTTAAAAAAATTAAAAATTCAAAAATATGCTTTATATAGACTATGAAATGAAAGAAAAACAAACTATCTACATTAAAAAGATACATTTTAAAGTTACTACAGTTATTTTAATTAGAGAATATCTTGAAAAAAATTTAACTTTTTTAAAATACAATAATACTATATAAAATTACTAAGACTATGAAGACACTTATAAAAAATCATTATAAATATTTTTAACTTTTTTTATTAATAAATATATAAATATCATTAAATTGAAAAAATGAAACTGTAAATTAAAAATAATAAAATTTTAATTTTTAATGACTTTTAATTGTTTAATTTTTTTGTAGAAGTTATTGTTTTTTCGATAAGTAATTTTCTGAAATTTTACTTTACAGTTCTTTTGAATTAGATAATATTTTTAATCTTTATTTAAATGAGATTTTTTAAAAATATAAAACATAGATAATCCAAGAAAATATTTTTGAATCTATAATCTTTGACATAAGAATCTTTGAATCTATCTTGAACCTATAAGCGTTTTACTTAAATTTGGTTAATTAAAATTGATGAATTAAATTTGACGGAAAATACCATAGACTTTCAAACTTTGTAAATTTCGATTTGTTTATATAATTAGAATATCAAAACATATCACTTCTCGGAAGTTGTCATGTTTTCTAAGTGAAAACAATAAGAATTTATAAAACAATTTTCCTTCATTTCAAGTTGATTTTATTCTAAAACATAGAATCTTTTCTTTTTTTTTGTTGATAAAAACTATTTTGAATCTTTTTAAATATCTTTTAGCTTTAATTTAATAAATTTTTGTAAAAGTAAATAATATTTACTGCAGAATTATGCTGTATGAAACATTTTCGTGTAAAACTCTTTGTAATTTTTAACATGGTTTATTATTTTCTGATCGCTATGTTTACTGAACTGTTTTACGAAATATTTATAATTCCGATTGTAATTAATTTACCTTTCTTTATTTTAAGTTCAAATTAACTTTATTATACGTACACTAAGTGACTGAAATAAAAAGTAGGAAATTTTGGAACTTCAACAATATTTTCCACTTTAGTTTCTTTTATTCGAAAGTGTTCCATTTCTCTATAAGATAATGGAATTAAATAAACAAACGCCTTAAATAAACGTATTTAACTAAATAAAATAGATTGAAATAATTGGTTTCTTGCCAATTACTGACTTATATAAACAAAATTTACTTTGAAATATCTGGTGTGCTTACTAGATAAAATTAAAAATATTACGTAGGATCATGATTTTCCAGTGCATATGCTCACTAATGTAAAATAATATAAAAACCTTAGCTTCATAAGCCTTTTCGTTTAAATAAATGTTACGACATGTTTAATTAGTAACGGGATACTGAATTAATATTGTTGCAAAGCTGCAATCTCTTTCCAATCTAGTTAACTATTGAATAAAAGGTGTCACATATTAAAGAAATAATGAGTAAATAAATCGTTTGAATAAATAAATGTTTTATTCGTTATCAAGTCTTATCTCACGATGATTTATCTGCAATTATCATTATAGGAAAGAATGTTTCAACATTAGGTCCTGAAATTAGTCTATATGTCTTATAAGCATGAATAATAAAATTCGTAATATTTCAGCTTTACTTGAATAATTTGGAAAATGATAAGTAACTTACAGCAAAATTTGCTATGGAAATATATCATAGACAAATGCACATTAACGAATGTTTCCTTACAGATTTGTTCCATAATATATCAGAAAGATTTGACTTTAAAGACTTGGTACCATTTCTGTTACGATATAATGATCGATAGAGTCCTAGAAACTTTACATAAATCACTCCAAAAACATCGTTTATTCCTTTTGCAAAGTGTTCATCGTGTTTGCTTTAGCTTCCATATAAATTCTTTTGTACTGAGTACGTTTTCTAATTAAATCTTTTAATTGTTATATTTTCCCTTAATGTAACATAATGCTCATTTTTATCTACAGCATGTTTAGATTAACTCTTTTAAAACGTTTTATATAAAATTTAATTGTCAAAATTTTGCAAAAATTTTTTAAAAAGCTTAATATTTGAACAATTTAATGTAAAAAATAATGATTATAGGAAATAAAATTAATAATGCAAATTTAAATTTAAATTTAAAAAGTACACAAATAATTACTAAGCAAGATAAATATGTAAGAAATTATAAATGAAATAATAATGAAATCTCACTTTCTTGTAAAACATTCGATAGATCAAAATGTAAAATATTTGTTTGTGTATTTTAAATTTTATCTACAAATTTAGATGTAACTTATTTTGTTGGTCTATAAAGTTATAACAATGTAGTTTTTTTATACCTTAATTATATAAATAAATCAAATGAAAGGGATTAAAGAAAAATTAAAATTTCTTTGTACACCTTTTATTAAATAATTTAATTTTCTTTGGCAATAATTATGCGGAAATATTGTTTGAAAACATTATATATCAATCCAATTATCCATCTCTATAAATCCCTCCATATATATAGTTATATATCTAATACATTTATTTCTAATAAATGGGAAAAATAACAAAAATGGACAAACATAGATCTAAACAACTAAATTATATTAAAGGATTATTTAATTGTTCATTATTTAATTTTCATCTGTGAGGGAAAAAGTCTCACATAGAGGAAAGACAAAAAATATTTTTTATTCAGTTTCTTGGTATGAAAAAAAAAATACACAAATTACAAGCTTTAATAAAATCCCTTTTAATAAGGCTTGACGAGCAACATCACTGGGCGAAGACTTGAAGTCTAACATTTTAATTAGACAGTGAATATTCTGTCCCTTTCTTCTCTTTCTAACTTGTGAATTATTTTTGATAGTGATAGGCGGTCAGAACTTCTCTTCCTAGAATTAATATATTTAATGTCTGAATTAACCTGTTCTATTGGGATAATGTTTGTAGAGTTTATTGGCCGAACCATTTGTATGATTGCATTGCATCCTCTGCAGACGCTGTAGATTGCATCATAATGCATGAAAAAGAATTCCATCTCTACATGGCTGCGCCATCAAAAATATATTTCTTATTATGTATAGGTGGGATCGGCTATTCATGGATACACAATCCCAAATCATCACATCACTTTGTCCAAATCTGCCAGGGTGGTTTCGAGTCCCACATTTCATTCAAATAAAAATACGGCTATAATCAAGATGGACAGTTAAACGAGGGCCATTAAAGAAGAGGGTCGTTACATTCATTTCCTCTGCAATCGACATTCTCTTCTTTTAAGATTCTACCGACATTACTGTGACTTATTAACTGAAAATACACAATAATTATGCGACGTACTGACCAATAGCGTGGAGATAAGTCTGTTTGAGTTGAAACTTGAGTGTCAATAGTCTAGATTAGGTGGTCTTGGACAACAGAGACATACATGTTTCGGTATCTCCTAATCGTCAGTGATCCTCGTTTAACGTTGTTGCTTGTTTACGAACTTAATATGGTCTTTGTCTTGTATTTCCTATCTCTGCTCCAAAGAATATATTGGGAATCACACTTTACTCCTATCACTTCCTCAACTAGGGACTGTGTTAGCCCCCCCTTCAAAGCGATCAATAATTTTCCAGGTTAAATGACTCAGTTCAAACGTTACACTCGTTCAACTAAAGTACTGGGAGCATGTGAATAATGTTCCTCCATTTTCATTAAGTAGGCTGAAAACCAAATTTCTTTTGTTATTGCTAATGCATGATTGTCAATGTCAAGGATATAATTTGCATATTCGGACGTTAGAAATCATGGAAAATTTGCCTTTTTTGTCTCTTAATTTTTTTAAGGAAATTTTGACTGTACTGTTAGTTAATGATATAGCAATAGTATATAGTTGTATATCGTTAAAACAGTAGCAATATTGTTTAAATGTTGTGAGCAATATATTTATATTATGTAAGGGACTGCTTTAATCAACAATTTGTTAAAGCCCATGAAAATTAGTTTGTAACGATAATTATTTTTTCCCTAAAGATTTTAAAATTTAATTTATTTTCTATTTAATTCTCTGAAAAATAAATTTAATAAACACATAAAACTATAAAAGGAAAGCACTTAAAAAAGTCTTAGGCAGTTAGGAAGTTTAGAAGCTTGCAATTATAGAGTAATAAATTAAGTTCTACAATATTTCCAATTCATTTTTAATGTTTTTATGATAAAATATTTTTTCAATATAGTATACATGCAATTTATTTTATTCAAAAAATGTTTTAGAAAAATGTTAGTCTTATGATATCTTTTAGTATACATATTAATGCATGTAATATTAATACAGTAATATACAAAATATTTCATATTAATCAAAACATAGTTAACTTCCGATACCAGTGTTTTTATCTTCCAATCAAAACATAACTTACAAATGCATTTTATGTGTTAAGGTTATAAATTACGCATGTCCAGTTTGCAAAATTTCTCAATTTTCGTTTTAATTTTATGTAAGTTATATTTTAGTTAGTTAAATGGTAATTAGAAACACAAGGCCACTTTGAAAAAAATTATTTTTAATGGTTGAACTTTTTAGGACATGATTATTTATGTTATTTGTAAGAAATTTTTATTCTAATGGTAGAAAATAAATAATAAATGAATTTCCCCATTGTTGACGCTCGTATACTCTAGCCACAGAAGTAATTTATAATTCAAATGTCTAAAGTGGTTGATGTCTAGCGTTTGCTCTGTTTCGATTAAAATTAATCTATAATTGTCATGTCCAAACAATGTATTTGCATTTGACTGAAGCATCATAGATTACAGATTTGAGAATTGGAGTGGAAACAATACATCTGCATTGGCATTAGACAAGTCATTATTGAACCTCAGAGTATGGAATGAGTATAACGGTAATTAAGTGTTTCCTGTAGTTCTAATTTGAACATCTTTGTAGTGTGCAAATTGATAATAAAATATTTCATTTATCTGTGGTTAAATTATCAAGAGTGCAATAAATTGGCAATACTGATTTACAGACTTTTGAGTTTAATACTGATTTACAGACATTTGAGTTTAATACTGATTTACAGACATTTGAGTTTAATACTGTATTTCAATATTTGAAAGAAAAGTCTCATTTTTTAAATCTTATCACTAGTTTAAATTAAAGACACTTTTTTGCTTAAATGAAATTTGTTTTGATATTTTACTGATCTGATACAGAAACTTTTAAATATATTTTGATATTTTACTGATCTGCAGTAGTAAAGAAAGCATTTAAATAAAAATCTGTAAATATATTTAACAAATTTACATTGACTTCCTTTTAATTTATACACATATTTCCATGTGCCATATATTTTAAATATTATATGAATAGTCATTTTATCATATATATATACCTATAATTAGATATATAATATAACATAATACAATATAAAAGTACTGTTAAATACTCGTAGAATACAATATATCAGAATTAATCATAATTTTTTTTATAAAAGTATAATTTGATGTCCCTATACTTCTATTTCTTTAAAAATTTGTCTTACAATTTTTGAAAATAATTTTAAATGGTTAATTAAATTTCTAATTGCACTTTAAGATAATTAACAGACATTTCTAAATATATACAATTTATTCATTACATATAAATAATTCATTAATAATCTGCATTGAAATTTATTACATTACTTCCATTTATCTTCGAGCTTAATTTAAAACAATGAATAAATTTTATCAAATTTTTGTACAGCCTTTCTATAAATAAACTAATTGTCTTTATTTAATAAAAAAATAAAATACTGTTAAGTAGTCATTAATTTACATTATATATTAATTAAAATGGACTTAATTATGAACTAAATAAAATTACCTTTATTTCTAATTTAAATGAAAGAAAACATAATTTATACTTATTAGCTTAAACTTTCACAATAATTCAAACAAAGGAATCAGATTAATGAAACTTGCTTGCATAAGTGAACTTTTTGCCAATAGGAACAATGTTGTTCGTTCTTGCAAAATGATCATCATTAACAAAGTAAACCAAAGCTTTTAATCCATATTACGTTATCGGCTTAGAGTTCACAATGCAACGGTAATTTAGATTCATTTCATTGGCAGAGAAATTCAAGTTCAGATTTGAGTAAAATGAAAACGTTTCAATTTCCCTTGACAGTGCTCTGCAATTTAAGTGCTTTTTTATCTATTTAATTCTCTTACTGTTGTACCTGTTTGGTAATTAGGCCTCTTTAATCAGCAAGTGGATTTTTAAATAAAAGTTAAGGGAAGGAATTTTTATCCTAGACAGGATTTTCTGGAAGTAATAATGGATAAAAGAATTTAAAAGATTTTAATTTAAAAAGTGCTTATTAGTTATGACGAAAGTTGAAATTAATTAAAATTTTTTTTATATAAACTTGCTTTTATAGAGTATTTATGCATGTATCTGTATAAATAAACCTTTTACGTCGATAATAATTATAATTTTGTGTCATTTTTTGATTGCAAAGAAAGGAATTATCTGTAGAAGCATAAGATGCCTTAAGGTTCTTTTATGTTTTCAAAAAAAATTTATTAAACTAAATGAAAAAATATAAATTATTATTTTTCAAACATTGAGTGAAGATTGCAAAGCTTATTTGCTTTTTAATTTAAAAATGAAAGCAATTAATTAAAATTAAAGAAAATTAATTAAATTAAAGTAAAAAAAAGTAAATTAATTTAGTAAAATTAATTTAATATAAATAAATTAAATTAAATTAATTTAATTTAATCCAATTTATTAATTTAAATTAATTAAATTTAGTTGAAAATGGTTAAATTTTAAAATTAATTTAATTTAATCCAATTTATTAATTTAAATTAATTAAATTTAGTTTAAAATGGTTAAATTTTAAAATTAATTTTAATTAAATTAAAATTAAATAATAATATAACTTTAATTAAATAAGAATAGCAAAACTTATTAAAATTGCAAAGCCTCAATTAGATTTGAAAAAATATAAAGTTTGAAAACTTTTAAAATTTTAAGTAAAATTATCTAAAATATATCCATCATTATAAAATTTATTATGACTTAAAAGTTTTGCTTTCAATGGCCAAGATTACATCGAATTAACCTATGTTACTGATAAATAATATAAAATAATTGCATTAAATTTTAGTTTTTAAATTATAAATGCTTATAAATTTATTTTAATTTATTGCCTGAATAAATTTCTAAGCTCAGTTTATATTTTCTTGAAAACATTATAACCATCCCAAAATATGCTTTTTGACACTTTTCAAAATGAATGATTGATTGATTGCTGATTTAAATATAATATTTTGCTTCTCTTCTTGAGTAGAACTAGTTATAGTTAAAGTTTTGACGTCTGATATTAAGTTCGTGTTTATGGTACCGGGCTTAAAATATTTACTTTAAAGCTCTTCATCGATAGGGTGCAATAAGAAGTTGCATGTATATTGAAATCGTCGTCTTTGTTGACTTCGCTAGAATGACTAGAGAAGACGAGTTTCATTTCAAGAATTACAAAAATGTAATACATATAAACTGTAGCGGAAACTATTTTTACAGAGGTTTATTAATGTTACGAGAATAATTGAAATTTTAAGCTCTTATTAACCAATGAAGAACGTAATTCCTTCTAATTATAAAGATTAATACAGAAGAGATTTAATATTTATAAAAGTTTATTTGTTTCTAAGCATTATAGAGCTGAAACATTTCATAACATATTTTTAAAACTAAGTATTCCAAATATATGATACTTAATTTTCAATTAAATGTCATGTAATGCAGATTATTAAAAAATTATATGAAAACACACACACATATATATATTTAATGAAATAGCATAAAATTTATAATAAATTCTTTTATCTGTTGTATTTAAAAAAAACCATTTTGATAAATTGAGATAAAGCAGCGCCGAAGAGCATACATCTCAAGGAACCAAGTCAAGTCAAGTTAAAGTTTATAATTAAATTGTTTCAGTGCGAATTTATACGCTTATTTTATTAAAAAGGCATCTTTAAAGTATAACAAATAATTTTTATTTTAAATAACTAAAAAATAATAATTTTTTTCCTATAAAAATAAATAAATAAAGGCGAATTTTGTCTTACATTGAGCCAATTTTTTGCAAAAAAAACAACAACAAACAGTTGTTAATTAACTCTTTGGTTTATATTAAACTTACTATAGAATTTATTCATAATTGGTTGCAAAAAATATTCTGACAGATTTTAACAATGCTATCCTTGATATTTTTAACTGAAAAATCACAAATATTTCTCATTCTTATATCTTATTAAGCAATAGGATTTCTTATGTAAACTTCCCTGATAGTAATAAAATATTAGTAACAGCTGATTTCAAATCAATGAACATTTCTTTATACAAATTTTTCGGAATATGTACATGAATTTGTTTTTGCAATCATTCTTAAAAATTTGTTGCATAATAAGACTATCTTTTACTTTAAAAGGAAATGACAGATATTTAATTTATCTTAAATTCCACAAACATTCATGCAAAGTATCCCTAACCTGGTCGTTAATACATAAGACTCTGTAGTAAAGTAGCTAATTTCTAAGCCAACTAACCGAACTGCGCAGAGAGTTCCGATGTTTATACCGGTTAGGAACACGATAAATCGGTAGAAAATCCGAAAGTTCTTGCTATGGGTTCGTGGTTTCATTTGGTTTGTCACTCTACAGTCTTTTTTTGCACACTTAAGACTAGTTAGACCGGTACCTACAATTTAACGTGGATTCCGAACCGCTAATATACATCCATCCACCGTTAGAAATCGAACCTGAAGCCTGTGGTACCAAAGACCAGAGCTCTAGCCAATTGTCCCTCAGACCGCTTGAGTTCGTGGAGGTAGATGCAAATTCCGAGATACACCACTAAGGTATTCTTAATAAATTGTTGTTGCCTGGGCAATAGTCTCATTGAAAACAGGAAAACATTTCGTGTGGTTTCATGCATGTAAAACCAATCATATCTTCAAATTTGAAATATCAAAATTCCCTTTAGAGGTAAATTTATCTTGCGCCTGGTATATTTATTCATTTGTACTTGTTTTAAACAAAATGATGTTCAAATTCAATACTAGTAAACTTCGTACACACCACTATTTTTATCAATATAAATATGAATAATTTGAATTAATTATAATTATAAAATATTTATTGAACACTTACAATAAAAACTTTGTCATGGAAACAGAAGAAAGGTATGGAGGAATCTCGTAATAGGTTAAAATTTAAGAATAGAATATAGATTAAAATTATATAATAAGTACATATATTAATAGACAAATAGATTAAAATTTAAAAATACGTGCACTGATTGAAAGTCAGGAACGAAACGACATTAACATTAAACGTGCTGATGTGTAGAGAAATCCTTTAATCAATTATTTCAACTAATTTAATAATAAATATTATGAATAATTTTCTAATAATGAATAACTTAAATTAATAATCAAATAATAAATACGAATTTCGTAAATTAAATAAATTGTTCATAATAATTGAACTGATTTAAACCTAAATCCTGTTAAATTATTTAATAATGGAGTAGCCAATCTACAATTACTCTGAAGGATTATGCTTCTATAGAATTTAATATGCCTATTTATTGAATAAATTAGGGATGAATAAAGTTATGAAGCCTCGAGCGGCCTTAATTCACTATCACTTAGCTAGGGGCCAGACAGAAAAATATTATCTGGAAATTTATCTAACACAGATATATATTTAATTTCTTTACTTGCTTTTTTATATTATATAAAAAGAATTTTAAACGTTATATTACATAAAATTAATAAACATTTTAATACTTAATTCAAATTTTGTAGTAACTAGGCTACAAAGGTCATTAATCAAAGGTTTTTGTTTATAATTTTTTTTTACATTTATGCCTAAAAAAATAATTGATCAAACATGTTTACTGAGTTTAATGTATTATTTATTAACAATATCAACTACTTTATTTGGAACAATTTTAAAATATGACATGTTTTAATTAATGAATATAAATGCGATTTAAAAAATTACTTGAAGAGGGATCCTACATCCAGGCTGCACATTATTATTAAAGTATCCGATCTTTTAGTCTGCAATAAAATAGAAAATGTTGAATAAAATATTTTTCTAATATTTAAATACTTATTTTTTATTAATCTACTGCTACATCTTTCCCCCTATTTTAATCTTCAGTCAAAATATTAAAAAAAATAATAATAATGAAAGTGACATATGATGAAGTGGGTTCTGGTCTGTGCATCCCTGAATTAAAGATTTATAAATTTATTTCATTATACTGTTCTGAAAATAAATGTTGCAATTTGTATTGCAGCATGTCTCATAAAACTAAGAATCGGTGCGATTTTGATATTTAAAAGTTTTATTCATTATTTATTCATTACAGTTTATTATTCATTATAATTTATTCATTACGTAAAAGTCACGAAAAAACACAAAGAAACAAAAAGGGGAGAGTGTTAATGAAACCTTGCGCTTTCAGTGTAAAAGGATAAAACTAATGTTCTTTTAACATATATAAGTTTCCAAAAATTTTATACCTGGTGTTAGGAGAGTGTAACAGACTTCCCTTCTGGCTTCCAAGATGTCCCGTCGGGAACTAGGAAACATTTTGTACCATTGATCAATGTTAAGAGTTTTGCTTGCTGGAGAATTCTTTGATGGACGACCTCTTTTCCTTAAAGGAGTAATTAACACATTTGTTGTCTGAGAGTTTTATGGTAAGGTCGAAAGACCGAAGTAATATAAACTCCAAGATAAACGATTGGACTAGCAGGGTTGTTGATTTCATAGATCTCTTGAGAACGCTGGACATAAGGTCCATCTCGATAAGGTGCTGATTCTTTTTCTTTTTGGTTTTATTTTTATGAAAGAACAAATCATGTTGGATGTCATAAAAGGTTCAAATGTCTCTTCCAAACTGTAGAAAAGCAGTTGTGTTTTCAGTGGAGTCACTCTTTTTAGTGTTTAAGATAAAATTATTGAATGTTTAAATGCCCATTCTGTGTGGTTTTAACCAATTAAAATCGCCAATCTCGATTTTACGTCTTTATATTTGTTAAAGATAAGCACTAAAGAAATGTGGTTCATTGTCGCGTATTCCGTATCCCAAGAGTACTTCTTTCAAGAAAATTACTGCACACTTCTTCACGGTGGCGTTTTAGAAGGAGAAATTTTCTATTCCCTTTGTAAAAATATCTTTCGACAATAAAAATCCATTTATTTTAATCCGATGATTTAGGCAAGGCACCAAATAGGTAAAACCTTTCTAGATTAAAAATAATTACACAAAAACACCATAACTGGACTGCTTTCAGTGACAAAAAATAAGCAGTGCCTTTCAACATGAAGTTTTCGCAAAACAAACTCTTATAAGCATTCAATTATGTGAAGAAACTTATAATTTCTTCATAATAATATCACGCCATGTTTTAAAAAAATTCCACATAATATTTGACTAAAATAAGAAAGATCATTTCATGAAGTATTTAATCTCATCTAGTTGTCCTTTATTCTGAACAATATGGATTTCTGAACGATAAGGACAGCGTATGTTCAGCGTAAATTCAGGCTTCAGCATATTTTCAAAGAAAAAGAATTTTTGATTCTCACTGCATTAAGGGGATTTTTTGCTCATATTTTTAATGGATTATTTTCCGTAGTTGATGCAAGATGTTTTTCCCTTGATTAAAAAAAATACGGCGCAATGGACGTAACAGAAAATAAATTGATTTTTAAAATCTTCAACAGCGATTATTAAAAAAAGAAAATAATTGCTTTTTTTTCCAGTACAAACTACAAACTTTCCCCAACACAAACTTTTTCAATTCAAACAAATAAACATGAACTACGCTAAACTTTAACTCACAGAACGATATTTTGAGAATGTTTGATGAATATGCAAATAACTCGAATTGGAAATGGCCCACTTAAAATTTTATACAAAATATAAAAGAAAACCTTTATATAATAAATTTGGAATAAAAGTAAAATTTCAATCAAATAAATCAAATTCCCAATCAGATTAAAAATAAATAATATAAAATCGAAATTCCACTCAAATCAACCTCCTATACGACACGCAAATTCAAGACAACTGTCCCTAAAATTAGTATGGGAAGCATGGTTCTCCCTCCATTACTTGTAGGTAAGCAGGTTATAGTATAAATAAATGTGAAACATGAGGTCCACCAATGTACAAAAAATGAAATTCGATATTTCAGTTCAAAATTTCATATTTTTCCCTTTTAAGCAAGTTTAATGTTGTATAGCTTATTTTTTTTTGTATAACTTTATTTTGCAATTAATAATAGAGTATAAAACTTAATAGAAATAAGCAGCAACAATTAAAAATAACTGAACAAGAATTACTAAAATTTTCTGAAAACCATTTTTAATCATAATACCGGAACCTAAATCCAAGATAATTATTCTAAAACTGATGTATACAAAATTTTTAAATTAAGATTTTTGTTAAAATTTGATGTTGTATATTATCACTGAGGGACAATTTAAATTATATTAACTATCTAATAACTCATTAAAGTGGCTCAATCTTCAAATAACATACCCTTATTTTTCATTCTATATTCTAAAGATGTAATACCTTCTAATTTTATAAATGTCACTAAAAATAATTATGATATTAATTACTACAGTTAGTATCAAATCATTTAAAAATATTAAAAAAATGTTAATAAAACTGTCGCAGCAGTTAAATAAATATTAATAAAATTAACATAGACACATTTTACATCTAGATTCATGGCAAATTTGATTCTTTACAAAATAATTTTGAATAAATCACATAATTTAGATAACTTTTATAGGTGTTGTATAAAGTTTTCAGACATTTGCAAAATTTTTCCTAATTCCTTACTTCTTCATTATACTATCAATATTACTGCATAATATTTGATACATATACATTTTCATTATATAATCCCTTGTATCATATGGGCTTCGCATATTTTGAAAAGTATAGAATAAGTAATTCCTTCGATAGGAATATCAATCTAATGTTTCTTTAATAGGATTCAGAAACATTTCAACATTCTTTAAGAAAATCTTGAAGAATGTGAAAGTTAATATTGCATCATAAAATCTTTTTAAGAAGTATAGCACAGCGTTATTAAATATATTGACAACTTTTGCGTAGACATATTTTCCTTTGCTTTAATTTCAGCATATAAGATTCTTCCTTAAATTAGAATTAATGAGATTTCCTCTGTCAATCTACAAATTACTTAAAAGTTTTTTATTCATTACTTAATATTATAAGACATAAGTGTAATGATTTACAATTTATGACTCTGTAAGCAAAAAAAATATTGGCCACCTGGACACTATAAAGGCGGCACTCAACAAACGTAATTTTAAATGGAGGGTAGAACATGCTGTTATATGCTAATTATAGCATCTCAAAGCAGGTAGGCGTCGGTATAAAATGAATATGTTACAAATATACCCACTCGAAATTGGTTACTTACGTAACGGTGTTATTATGTGAAGATGAAGAAGGAACGTCTATCAGCATGCGTCGGAATTTTATTGCGAAAGAATTGTGTCATACATAGATTGTGTTTTATCGTTCCACAATATTTATGCTCACGTTGGTCAAGATTCCATGGTTTTCATGAAAATATGAAGTTGATTACTCCAGGAGGGTCATACAAAACTTCGTAAAGGATTTCAGTGGCATCAATCAGTCATAAACGGCAGGACAGACACGTTAGTCGGGGATACTTGAGTGATAGTACCAGCTACGCCAAGTAGCCCGAATCAGGTCAACATATCATGTATGATCGTTTGCGAGTTGATGTCAGCAAAGACAGTGCAGTGACGTTAGCAGCTCCCAGTATACTAGTGGTTCTTTTGACTTCCGTAAAGCAGTTGACAATAGACTGGCATGTCACCCCTTCCCAGTCATTTTGTTGAGGACTTTGGGACAGAGTTGAAATCGCATGCATTGTCGTTCCAACGTCTTTCATCCAAGTTCAATAGTAGAGACAGATACATTTACGATAGTGCGTTCAACGACGAACATGGTAGAAGAACTGGTGTCCCATCGTATTTACAGACGAATCTCAATTTTGACTACGTCATCATGATGACAGTATCAATATGTTGTGATATCGAAGGAAAATATTTTACCAGTTTGCATTCGTATTCCTGATAGGAGCCCAGCGTCATTAGAGATGGTACTGACTGTAATTGGATATGCCTACCTTTCACCACTTGTTTGAATTTCCAGTAATTTAGACAGTCACAATTACATTCTTGTTGTGTTAAGGCCTATGGTTGTGCAGTAACTTCGATTCCTCCATTACGCTACCTTTCAAATGGACAATGCACCATAGAATCTATCCCGTGAAGAACATTTGGACAGTGGTTTACAAAAGACTGTCATGTCACCACTTCTCATTCAGTTTGTTGATGAACTTTAGGACAAAGTTGAAATCGCAAATATTGTCATACCAGCCTCTTTCACCCAAGCTCAATTCCTAAACCAACCCTATTACAGCTGACATTGCTACCAGAGGTGACTGTCGTGAGTGTTAATTTTAACATGCTCTTAACTTCAAAAACAACGTTTAAATTTAATCATGTCTTCCACACAACACATTGTAAGTATACAATAAACATGATTTTGCTAACTGTTTTCCTCCTTCCTGTTACAATTTAAATGACAACAATGAATTTATTTTAAGTGACTCTAAAATAACGAGATTTGATACTTATATATTATCCAACTCATGACTGAGTTGCAACGTGGGCAGCTAACGTCGGGAGGACTGAGGTTCGAATCCGCTGTTGGCATTGCTGTAGTCATGGCTTTCAGAAATATGTAGACTTGATAGTGATTGTGAGAATATGTATCAGCATCGGTAGTTAGACTGCTTGGTTGAATTTTTCGTGTTTTCTTCTATACGCACAAAAACTTCAACATAAAATAGGCATGACATAATACGAACATAGCACGAAATACACACATTACGCAAATGAGGCATAGTTACACCTAAATATCCTGAAGGAAGGCACTGTTCCTCATCATCACACTCTACGATACACGGTTCGTGGTATACATAAGTGAAGAATGAGGCCCACCAATACTAAAATACACTCACAAAAGAAAAACACATTCACATTTTTTCTGCGAGTTGCATAATATTTCTTAATTTTTAGTAAGAAAAAAAACCTTATATATAGGCCATTTTTTATTTAAATTTTTATTTTACTTTCATGGATATGATGGTAAATAAATAAAACTTTACCCTGAAATTTTTATTTATGAATAGCGGGAAAATCTCGAATGAATTATTTAAGGACGAATTAATGTGTCTTTTAATTTCTTTAATGTCTTTTAATTTTGATACACGTTGTTTTTTAGAAATGCAATCAAATGTAAACGTTAAAAACTAATGACCTACGAAAAATTTATTAATGATTAGAATTCATAATTTAATATTTTTAAATAATTAATTTAAATCTTTTTATTAATCTTCAAAGAATTAATTAATTATTTAAAGATACATTAAATTAAATTCCATTACACATGTGTTTTAATGGGAATTTAACCTCTTTCATAAATGATTGGTAAATTTTCTAGTTTCTTAATAAATTTAACGTGTTATTTGAAATGATTAATTTCATTGGTAAGCACTGATGTAGGAATCTAATAATTTCTGTAAAACTTATTTAAAACGGTTTGTTTCGAAATGTCAATGTTGTTTACATGCGGAAAGATGCAGTTTTGAAGAATTTAATACGAGCTATTCCATATTTATGCTTTAAAGCTGGGAAAACCAGAAAACTTAAAGATTTTCCTTTGATAACGCGATAACATAACCAAAATGATTGCTGGAGTATAAGTTGATTTTCATTTTAGATCAAGAACTCAGGAGATTTAAATCCGTAATTTCTGAAACAACATGTACTTTAGATTTTGAGATAGCGTTTGTCGCGACTAATGATCACAAATGCAACAGCTTGTTATCTTGTTATAAACTGCAATAAAAAATAAAAATAGTCTTAAAATATTTTTATTTCTATTTAAAATATGTAATTTATATATAAATAAAAGAACATTCTCAACATCATCCCATACCAACATCAGAGAAAATTTAAATTAATTCATTAGACATTAAACATTAGTACAAAGATAACTATTTGTGCAAAGATCGATTTGTTTTTTTGTAAGTGATACACAAGCAGTAGCCTCACGTAAGCATTTCTAAATGCAATTCTGTATTGTAGTAAGAGTTTCGAGCCTCTATGATCATCTTCATTAATTTATTTTTCCGGCTATCTCTTATTTCTTAAGTGGAGGCCAGTACTTCTCTTACTTCTAGCAACATCTCGACTTACTTCTCTACTTCTTACGAATAAACCTTAGGCCAGCAACTATTGGTTATCTTACCTTAGGGCTAGCTCAAGCTGGTTTTTTCTGTTGTTGTGAACGGATGTGTAGGACAAGAAATTTGCTTTTAACGTATAACTAAAGTCTCTAATAATTCAACGAAAATTATGAATCCTGGCTAAAACATATTTCGAAATTTTTAAATTTTTAAACGCACAAACTCGATTTTTATATTTGACAAAAATGTAAAGTCCCTTGCCTTTTTTAAATATTGTTTTATTAGTCTAGGTTAATATATTTATTACATGAATAGATTTGATTCTAATTATTTATAATTAAATTTGCTTATTAATATATATTGTGTTTATTTTTAACAACATTATTTTTCGTTCAGAAAATTAGTTTATTTTGTCAAGGAAAAATAAAAAATTCATATGAGAAATAGACGGTTTTTTTTTTCAATCTGTGACTAGAATATTTAAATTTCTATTATTTACTTACATATCTTGTACAAATTTGAGAATTTTATCAATAAACATATCAATTGAAATTAAATATAGAATTCTTTTATTTTTTCATTAACAAAATTTAGATTTCATTTACATATAAAACGTATGTATTAGTACTTTCTATGAAATATTTTCTTTGGAAATAAAGTCTATTTTTAGCATGTCAGACACTTTTGATGTGTTTAAAGTGCTTATACATTTTTTAATAAATCAATAATTGATTCCTCTTAGAATTCATTTGATAGGTTTTATCTTAGGCCTTTTTTAGTTTAATTAATATACCTTTTAATTGTATTACTATATATAATATAATAAAAAATTAAATATATATTGACCAATTTATAAATTGCTTTTGACAATTTAAATCATGAAAACTTGCAGAGATCTCCTGAATTTTGAGAATTGCAGCATAAATTTAACTTGTGAAATTTTCCTTTTTTCTTAAGATTTATAACAAAGTACTTAATGTAAAAGTATTTAAAGTACTTATTAATTTTTCTTGTAGAAAGAGGAAGGGTAGATTTAAAGACTAACTATTATGATGACCTGACTAACTGACTATGCTACCTGACTAACTATAATGAAATGAATGTTCAGCTGACAAATTTATTTGTAGCCATTCAAACTTTTTAGTGAAATAATTATGCGAAGAATATCTAATTTAAAATTTTAATTGAAATAAAATATTCCATGTAATACATTGCATCAACTTAAAACGCTACATTAATATAATATAACATTTACGTTTATGATATAAATATTATGTGTATGTTTAAAATATAATTAAACATAAGTTTCAAAAGTTCAATAAATTACTAATTTTATTGGACTCTTTAATCAACTTTATTTCAAAAGGCTTCTAAGAGATTTTTAACTTCGAAGACGATTTTTATTATTTAGAGAATAAATGGCAACTGCAGAAAAAAACCTTTTTTCTCGCACATAATTCTTTCGGCAATTTCCAAAATCAATCGTTATTTATCTTAAAAAGGAAGAATGTAAGATTGGATATTATGTATTCCTTTTTGAATAAACTTAAGAAAAAACTGTATTTTACTTCCCAATCCCTGTCCGAATACCCCATGGACTATGAAGCAATTGGCTTAGGAGAAAAAAATTTACATGTAAAAGAAACCAAAACATTAAACAATGTCTTTGAAGAATTACTCAAAAGGAAGCATTATTGATGTTAAAATTCTTTAAGAATTTCGCAGATTATTCATCCTATTATTATTAACATGCAGTAAATAAGTAGTAGTCAAATAGAATAGCTGTTACTACAAAAATGGATAAGTAAAAATGTAAAGCTTTTTTACGTATGGATTTCTGATTTGCCTTTTTAATAAACTCGGCATTTATTTGAATTTCATTTTAATCATAAACAAATAAAATCTTTGTTCCTCAGATTTAAATGCATATAGTTCTATATTAATTTTATAATAAATGTACTATATTGAAATGCGCCCCTAAACCCTCCTCGTTCCCCTTTTCAAGGATCACGCTTACATTCCTCTTAGAAACCTACTTTTAAAAGAAGTTTCTCTTGAATTTAGACTTTACTTTCTGTAGGCGAGAAAAAAACGATGATGGCGGAAACAAGCTAGCCAACATCTGAAGTTCCTATCAATCATCCGAGAAGATGTCGGGGAAGACCTAGTAAGTGGCTAAAAGAATATGATAGAATAGCAAAATTCAACAAATAGGACTTTATGATGTGCGTGACTTTATGATGACTATGTTTCTTACTCAACAAGACAGTGGTATTTGAACAACGAAGATATCTTGAATTCTTGACAAATGTTCAAAACTACTCTAAGGGACATTTTTGGCAATTTTCAGAAGTATATGAGAAAGGCTGAAGAACAATTAATACTCGGGGGAATGAGCACGCAATCCTACATTTAGTGTCTTAGGACTTTGCCAATTTAATCTCACGTGAAATGAGAATGAAAAAGTTTCACACTTGATTAAAAGCGTTGGCGAGGATGGCTTAAAAGGTACATTAGAAGAATGAAATTGCCACTACAGCCTATTTCATTAAATGAAACCGCTATATCGAAGATGTGAAGCAAAAGAAACCTGGAAGGCTGAAGTTTGAAATAATGTCAAATGACGTACCGGTGACAGTTATGGAAAACGAAACGGATTTGGTATCTATCCTTTGTATTCCTCCCGGGAAAAAGTCCAGCGAATGTAAAACGAACAGATAAGCATTCATAAATATAATTCCAACCACTAGAAGAAATAGTGCAAGATGAAGTTCTGCCACCCGTCTCGGAAAAACCCGAAGATGACTAAGGTACGTCTCCAAAGCGAGGGAACCAAGATCTGTTTACAATTCACTGCTGCAGCCAAAGAAGACTGAATTATGGTGAACAGTCGAAAATAGACCAGTTTTTTCCACTGTGAACATCCAGGCTAAGTCGTATGCCACTGTAGGGAGAGAAAAGTTGTTTTTGACAATTATCGAATTATAGATGCAACGGCAACCAAGTAGACGCAAATTTCGAATGACCACATTTTAGTCGCCAATCCTCCCAGAGTCAAACTTGAAACTGATCCCCAACACAGCATTATTGGTCACCATATCGCCGATCCAGTCAATCTCCGAGCCGTAGGAATGAGAAAAGTAAGTGCCCCAAAGATGTCTGCAAACCACCAGGACATAATAATGAATAATAAGACGATACACACTCTTTTGCATTCTGGAAAATGTGTCTTGCGCATTGTTACAAATAACCAAGGAAAGGCATTTGAATTTGTAATTTTGAAGCATTGCAGCCATGATGCCATCACTGGATGGACTTTCTAGCAGCTTCTAAGCGGTTATATATACTGTGGTTGGAGTAAGCTATTTTTCGATGACGTTTCCAAGATCTCGCAACGTCGGACGCTGGAAGTTGTAGGCCATAGAAAACCACACGCCGCTCCTCACAATAAAATAACAGTAACAGGACCTCAAGTTAGTAAAGACTTAGCTATACTAGTGAAGAGCTATAGGAAATTGCCTTTCGAAACGATATTGCATCCATAAACTCTTCCTACTATAATGAAGTGATAGCTAACGCTTAACATAATAAAAAAGATTTTTCAAATAGGAACGTGTATAGGTCTGACTGAGCTCCTAGATGGAAGTTATTTATGTACTATCACTGCCGTCCTAAATAACCTTACTGCACTAAACGTTGTATCGGGACATCTAATCGGCTACTCACTAATGGTAGCTCGTTATTTAAACAAAGAGCGAAAAAGCCAAGCTAATTGAATTTCTCCCATTCACTAAAATGAAAGTCGGAAACTAAGCGAGCGAAACTTAAAACATTATATTTAATGAATTTGCATTCATTTTTCTATTTTAATGTTCTTAAACTTTTATTTCAACTATGCTTCTTCACACGAGAAAAAATAAAAAATATATTTTTTGAATTCAAATTCTATGCAATATGTTTTTCATTGTTTACTTTTTCTTTTAATTTACGCCTGTTTTTATTTCAATTTTATCTAAAAAAATATTCATAGTATCTTTTAAATATTAACGATTGATTCTATATAACATCCAAATTCAAGCAAGAACAGCCCAACGGCTGATAGTCTCGCATATAAATATTATAATCTCTATACAATACACTAATTTAGAAAATTGTTTTAACCTAATTTTACTTTTTCGTTTCATTTAACTTCTTCTATATTTGTGTATATAAAAAATAAAAAAGGCGACCCATGTAGACTTACTCGCATTTGATTTCTTCTTCCTTTTTGTGAATGACATCTTCATCTATTAAAGTAAATTTTTAAGAATTTATCTTTAAAGTACTATATATCTTCGGATATAGATCTAAAAGGTTTCGGATTAAAATTTTGAAAAGACTTTCAAAATATAATTCACTTACTTTAGGAAACTTTAACATAAGTTCTAAGAATTATAATTAAACAAAGTGAGTCGTATTCAAGGAATTATAACCAAAATAAGATTTTATTAACATTAATAGTAATAGGATTTTATAAATTGTATTAAGTATAATTTATTGAGTGCTTCTAAAAATATATCTTGAGCTTTTAAGTCAAATATTTGAGTGAAAAAAAATTGAAACAATAAAAAACTAAAGCAATTGTTTAAATGATTAGGAAGAATGACCATGTTTGAATAAAATGATTGTTTAAATATTTTATTAAAGATTCACAAAATTTAATATACGAAGTACATTTTAAATGCAAAAGAAGTTTAAATTTAAAATTCGATTAATAAAAATGTCGCAGATCTCCTACAAAGTGAATCACTTTCATATTTTTTTAAATATTTTTCTCAATAGATGTACCATTATTTTTGTTTATGTCCATATGAGAATATTTATAATAATCTTAATGTGAATATTTATCTTAATGAGAATATTAATTAGAATACTTTATCTTAATGTGAATATTTATCTTAATGAGAATATTAATTAGAATACTTAATCTTAATGAGAATATTTATAACAATCAGGCAGTTTAATATGATTTTCAGTAGATATTTAGGAAATAATAATATCAATTAACGATTAGAAATTAACAATTCATATATTTTACACAATGTCTTGTTTATAGAAGATTCTGTCATTTGATCACTTCTCTCTCCAATATAGTGATTTTCCTTTAAACAAATGCTTCAGTGAATGACTCAAATATAAAAGAACTGATGAATATTGGCGTTGAATGGTATTTTATGTTGGAAACAATTTGCAGTTTACGTTTTTTTAGTTTAGTTTTTTTTTTTAATTTAGGAAAAATAATATATGATCATACTGATGATCAGGTATTTGTTTTCCAAAATTATTTTTTAAAGAAGTGATTAAGTTAATAAAATACTTTAATTACATATTTCTTTTATTTATCAATGGATCACTTTTATATTTGCATAAGGTGAATTTCTTTTATTATTCGACAAATTTTGTATTTCGTTTTCAAGTGTTTGCCAAATTCAAAAAAATGTCATTTTACTAATTTACTTTTATCCATTACGTTGTATTTTCCTAATTTTGATAATGAATCGCGGCAAACTATGGTAACATGTATCAAAGTACTTAAATATTACTTTTGTTTCTATGTCTATAATTGTCTTATCAATTAAAAATATTAATTAATCAGGTAAAACCAAAGGTTGGTTAAGTTACTGTCCTTTCAAATTTATTGACTTTAAAAGATTCTAGAATGGCATTCATGCAGTGTATCATTAGTCATTAATATGAAACATTTTGCTAACAATAAATGTTAACATCAATATGATGGATGAGCATGTGGAAAAAAATTTATTGACAAAGATTTTTTTTTATATACAATGGGAAGTTAAGGAAGATGCAGTCTGAGTTCTATGGAAAGGAGACAATTTCGCCCAATATTTCGTACTCAGCAGTCATGGTCAAATGGTTAAGGTGAAAAAAACTCCACTTTTCGAATATTGTTAGCTGTTGTATGTATTGTAGCATTTTTTCTCAAGGGAAGAGTTTTGGCATTTCATACCCATGAGAGAGGAATGTATGTTATTTGACAAATGTATAATAACACATCACTCAAATTTCACAGCAGACAAGCAGTATTTTGGGTAGGTATATTACATACAATTAGTGTTTTGTACTAATGAGAAAACCTGTCACTCAAATCTAATAGCAGATATTCGGTATCATGTATAATGAAACTCAGGAAATTTGCGAATGCCTTCACAGGTCGAAGCAACTACAGATTGAATATAAACTCTACCATGAATTGTTCCATCGTGATTGGTGATATACCAAGAGCTGAGAAATGTCTGCTCCAATAAGAAGTGAGGGAAGCTGACCCCCCTTCTTGACGGATTACCTTAAAGGAGCTTCTTTTTTTGCTGAAGAAGAGAGAGAGAGAGTTCTGCGACGAGTCAACCAGAAGTGTTATTTTTCTTTTTTCTCTGTAGTGACTGAATAGGAGGGAAATTCCGCCTGTTTCCAAAGTGAACACCTTGTGGTTTTGTGTCTCACGCTGTTTAAAAATTAAGGTCTGCAGCAGACCAGGCAGTTATATTCGACGTAGCCTCGAGAACTCTGAAAATCATCGACCTTGGAGAGAACTGTACTTATAATTTAATTCTGCACTTGGGATCAAATTTTATTTTAATTTTTAATTTCTTTGTATAATAACAAAGAGTGCATTATATATATATATATATAATTTTTATTTACAAGCACTATATATATATATATATATATATATAGTGCTTGTAAATAAAAATTTAAAGTATTCTCATGAACCTGAAATTGGCCCTCTTGAAGCCGTTGTAGGTCTAATACAGGTCGAGACGTTACAGTATAAATATGATGAAATAAAACAATGAATATGATATATAAATATATAAATACATGAATATAATACATGATATGAAAACACATAAATATATGAATATGAGGAAATAAAACAAATAAGACAGGCTAAAGTTTTATACTTTAAACTTTTTTGAAATATATCACTATTTTTTAAAGGGTTTCAGCCTTCAAACTTCTTGGCGAGTTTGTGTATTAGGACGGAAAAAAAAAACAAGGTTAAAATATTTTTAATTTAAATTTTTTATAATGAATATAAGCATTTTTAAAAATAAACAGTTCTTATTCATATAATAGTTATGAACAATTTCAGACTGATTTAATATCTGTAATTATAATAGTTTAGCAAGAAGTTTATAATTTCTTTCAATATGTATTGATATATTTTCAAAATATAAATGTATGGTATATAAAATAATAATAATAATAATAATAATGATAGATTTTAAGTTGCAAGTGAATATTTTTGGAAATATAGGAAGAAAATAAATTTTAGAAAATTGTAAAGAAAAAGAAGAAAATGGACTTCTTAGTTCTTTTCACGGTATATATATAAATTAAAGAGTTTACAGTTAAATTTTCTTTTAAAAAATACAAAAATTTAAAAGTTCTTTGCTTCAAAAATTTGAAAATATATTTTTCCATTACAATGACAAATGAATACAATATTTTAATATGAAATTAGCTTTTGTACATTTTGATAGCCAATCTATGTTTGGCAAAAATCATATAAATACTCAAATCATAAAAGGATTAAAAAAATTTTAATACTTTTCCTTTAGTAAATAGATAAAAATGCAAATGTAAAATTATAGTACTAAAATAAGTAATATTTCTCATAAATATTTTCTTAGAAAGTCTGTTTAAAAGGAAAAAAAATACTTAAAAGGAAACATAATCAAATTTTAAGGGAGAGGAAATCCACAAATTATGAATCCCATATGACGTAAAAATCTTATCATTTAAAAATTCTGAAACAATACCTGACAATTAGAATTCTACTCCTTAGTATATGATAGTTAGAATTATTCGTGCAATTTCGGACTCACAAATACAGTTACGTCTATAAAAATTTGTGAAATATAAATTTAAAAAAGTTTCTTTTCAGGTGTTATTATTTTATTTTTGAAATAGTAAAATATATAAAAGAACATCTTTTTCTTAGCTGAATAGCAATTTTTGATTTTATCAGGGGGGGGGGCAATCATCATAATTCTAAAGTCAAAATATTATAAATGATTTATGTGGTTAATTAAAAAATATTTCCATATAATGCGGGATGTAAATTAAAAGAGATAGTGTATAATAGGAAAAGATTGCATGACATTTCATTGCATTCTAAAGATATATTAATTATCCCTCGCTTGAAGATGCATATTCGAAAAAAAAATTAAATAATGAAAGCAAAGAAAATTCATTACATACAGTTATTATTTGTTCTTTTATGATAGTTGATACAATATTTATTAAGAATAGTGAAAGAAATATAACAAAGAATAATTTTGGTAATACAGGTTAAATTTTCCACATTTCAAAAAATTACTGTCTCATGTGTATTATGAAAAGGTAACAGCTTTGTAAAAATCACGTTCTTAAATCAGATTTTACCTCACCAAAACTATCTGCCAAACTAGAAAATATCACATAAAAAATTTTTAAGAATGATTTATCCAAATGAACGGGATGTAGAGAGTTAATTCAAATACACTCATGTCCATAAATTAAGGATAATTCAGAATCACACAGAAATTGAACTCTAAAATAAAAATTTCACCTATAGAATTATTACACACATCTTGAAGAAGAATGTGCAAATTACAGGAAACCACCAGATGGCGCGGATAGTACGTCACAATGACGACAGTGTAAGAGAGGGGTATATAAGGAATGGTGGCAAAGAAGTAAAATTGTTCACAAGCGCTTTAAAAGACTTTCAGTGCAATAACCGCACAGTTATGGCACAAAGGAAGCATTTGGATGATTTTTTACGTGGTAGAATTATCGGACGACTGGAATGTGGACGTACCCAGCTGGAAGTATCCGAGGAACTTGGAATCGCCCAGAGTGTCATCTCCAGGCTTTGGCAACGATTCCAAGATGATGGTAATGTGAGTAGATGTTACAGCACAGGTCGCCCCCGAGTTACAACGCCGAATGAGGACCGGTATTTAGCAGTTACTGCCAAAAGAAACAGACGGAGCACAGCATCAGACCTGTCTCGTCAGCTCTCTTCAGCTACCGGTACGACAGTTTCAAGGCAGACCGTGTACAGACGCTTAGGGCACATTGATCTATATGCTCGTAGGCCTGTCAGATGTGTTCCCCTTACCGCAACTCACTGTCGTCGGCGATTAACCTGGAGTAGAAAGCATGCATTGTGGACACCGCAACAGTGGTCTGGTGTGATGTTTTTCGAAGAGTCAAGGTTTAGTTTGCAGTCTGATTCTCGCCGGACTTTCATATGGAGTGCGCCAGGTACCCGTTACCACCAAGAGAACCCCATTGAACGACACTGTTACGGTGGAGCAGGATGGCTCGTTTGGGGAGGAATTATTCTTGGTTCCAGAACTGACCTGCATGTTCAGAGTGTAACGATGACAGGCCACATCTATCGGGATGTCTTTCTGGAACAACATGTACGTTTGTTTCGGGGCTCTATGGTGCTGAATTTCTGTTTATGGATGACAACGCCCGTCCTCACCATGCAAACATTGTAGACGAATGCCTTCAATTGGAGGATATCACCCGTAGGGATTGGCCAGCATACTTACCGGACTGAGAGCATGTATATAGCAATAGAGCATGTGTGGGATATGCTTGGCCGACGAATTGCAGCCCGCCAACCCCCTCCCACCTGCCAACCGGAACTTCGGAGGGCATTGCTTGATGAGTGGTGTAATATTCCCCAAGATCAGATTGATAATTTGATATTCAGCATGCCTAGGCGTTGTAAGGCCTGTATTGCATTGTCCGGGAGACATACTCCATATTAACCATCATACTAACCATGTTATACTGTTTTTTGTAAATAGGTTCTTTTTTGAAATTTGCTCCAGGGAATAAAAATCGCAATTTTTATTAATTATGTCAAACATATAGCATCTTTTTTGCTCTTTACCTTTTGTTTAATAAATAGACTTTACAAATAAGTCAAATTTGTTTGCCTGAACTTCATTATCCTTAATTTATGGACATGAGTGTATATTTACAATACTTTTATTTACACATTACAATGAAGATATGACACAAAAAATTAATAGAAATACAGAAACAAAAAACTCGCATCTACCACGGATGACTACCAACAAGAAAGTTCTAAAGTCCAGAGAAAAATTCTTGCACCGAAGTACGGGAACAGTTAAGATGATGTCCACGTGGTAAATAATTCAAAAAGTTGTTATATACAGCATTTTTGACATCAGAAATTAAAAAAAATATGTAAAAAAATCAAAGTCAAATAAGAAAAATATCATACAAAATCAGTTATATAAAAAACTGATAAAAAATATCTTTAAAAAAAGAATACGCAGTTTGGAAATTATCAATACTGGTTTATACTGAATTTAGTGTTTATTGAGCAAGAACTGTATACTGGCTTTGAGTACATACAAAATAATAAATAATAAAATTATATCATCTTTTATACCAATAACTTAAGAATTGTGGATATTTTTAATTGACTGAACAAACAATAGAAAAATTAAAGGTCTTTAAATGTAATAGAGATTTTGGTGTTATAGTTAACAAGAGACTGGATTCAGTTTCAAAATCAGTAAGAGAGCAAATTGAGTGTTAACAAAAAGAATAAATTTTTGTCTTTAAGTGGTTTTAAATGAAAATTTATTGAGAAAATAAAATAAATGACAACAATTTACAATAAATATCCAAATTTTAAGTTTACTAAAATTTTATAAAGATTAGTGGAGTTTCGAAATTTCAAAATTTGTAAAAATATTTTCTTGGTTAAAAAATTGTGAATTTTATACCCAAGATAACGAATTGCTCAATTATATAGATAGAGTGTAAAAATGCACTTTATTATTAATGGAAAAAAGATAATAATAATAAAATTTATTACTAATTACTTAGTAGTGTATTTTCAACTTGAAATAATTAAAAAAATATAATTTAATACCAAATTTTCTATACATAATAGCTGCCTGATAGCCAATTGGCTAGCGCTCTGGCCTATGGTACCCCAGACTCTAGATTCGAATCCTGGCAGTGGCATGAATGTTTTGTTAGTTGTTCAGAATCCACGTTATACTGTAGGTAATTAGCCCAAAGTGTGCACAGAAGGACTGTAGAGCTACAAAAAAAAATCAATTTATACATAACAAAAGAAAAACACTCTTCAATATATAAATATATTAATTCTTTGTTTATTCTACTATATTTTTGATTAAAAATCAAATTAATTTGATTATTTTTGATAACTAACCTAGAGATTTAAACCTGTAAATCTCTCTTATAAGTTTAATTTTAATAAGATATGGATGTCATATTTTCGTGATGATTTATTAGCAGAATTTAAATAGGGTCAAAATGAAAAAAAATTACACATTATAAAGATACTATTGGTATATCAGATAAAATTTCACATAACATTTAAATTCAATATCTTAAAAAAAAAATATATATATAATGTTAAAGGTTATAGTCTGTAACCACTAACAGATAAATGTTACTAAAAAAATATTTCTTTTATAAATATTCAATGGTAAAAAAAACTAAAATAGCGGAGAAAGAGATAATTTAATTTAGAAATGTCAGGAAAACCTTTTAGGCATATCGAATAAAAGCCGTTTTAAATTTGTTCAAAATTAAATATTGTTGTTTAAAAAAATTTTATTGATATTTGCGAAGAAGAAATTCCAAATAATATTTAAATTATTTATCTTTGAATATATACGACGGTTAAAATGTCATAGAGTGCAACCAAAAATGGAAAATAGCTCGTAAAAAATATTTTCTCACTCAAATACAAATATCCAATGCCATAAAAATTAAAAATAGAAGAATAAATAATTTAATTTAGAAATGCAAGAAAATATTTTTAGATAAATCGAAAAAAAAGTCTTTATAAATGCAAATTTAATTTTTTGGATCATAAAATTAAAAGGGAAACTTTTGATTTTGAATTGAAGATAAATCATTCATCAACTAATTAAATAATATCATTGTTCAGTTTCTCTTATTTGCAATTCTCTTTTTCCAGTTTTAAAAGGAATCTATAGTATTTTGTTTATTAATGGCCTACCAATATTGTGCCTATTTGGGAAATCAAAAAATATATATATAAATTTCCATGTATTTGTCTATATTATTATACTACTGTGCCCAAAAAGTATGACCAATTTTTATTTTTTCAAAAACTCTTTATTTGTTCTTCCAAATTTATTTCATCGCCTTCAAAGTAATGTTCTCCGGACACAATGCACTTATGCCAACGTTTTTTCCAATCCTCAATGCATGCTAAAAAGTCATTGGCCGGTATGGCCTTCAAAGCACGCCGCGACTCATGTTGAATTTCTTCAATCGACTCAAAACGGTGTTCCCCGAGTGGTCTTTGGAGCTTAGGTAATAGTCAGAAGTCGCACGGTGCTAAGTCAGGTAAATATGGTGGTTGTGGAATGATATAGATTTCATTTTTGGTGAAAAAGTCATGAAAAATCAATACCGTGTGAGCTGGCGCATTATCGTGATGCAAAACCCAAGAGTTGTCTTTTCATAAATGTGGCCTCTTTCTGCGAATAGCTTCCCGCAAACGACGCATAACACTCAAATAATATTCCTTATTGACAGTTTGGCCCGGCGGAAGGAATTCATAATGCACCACACCACGGTAATCGAAGAAAACAGTCAACATGAGCTTGATTTTTGAGCGACTTTGGCGTGCTCTTTTCGGTCTTGCTTCGCCTTTATCACGATATTCGCTCGATTGATCGGTTGTTTCGGTTAAGCATAAATCCCAGTCTCAGCTCCAGTTGTGATGCATTTCAACTTGTCCTAATAATAAAAAATCATTTTTTTCACACACTTCAACGCTATGATGTTTTTCCAAAAAATTCAATGTTTTCGGTACCTATCGAGAATTGACGCGTTTGAGGCCTAAAACATCTTTTAAAATAGAACTGACCGATCCTTTGGAATTCAAAATCCTCAGCAAGGTCTCTAATTATATCGACGGTTTGCAAGCACGAAATCTTTAATTTTTTGGAAGTGAGCTTCGTCTGTTGATGTTGATGGTCGACTAGAGCGCTGTTCGTCTTTAACGTGCTCTCTACTCTCTTTGAACTGTTTGTATCACTTCTGCAGCATTCTATACGTTTCAGAAAAATAATTTAGTGCAAGTTCTTTGCTCAATTTATTCAGACATTTCAAAAATTGCCGAAATCACTTTTAGCTTTTCACAAAGCCAAGCGTAACTCAAACACTAATGAATATTTTGACGTGAAATTTCACACAGATGTCACGGACAGTGCCAACAACATAAAAAAGAAAAAAAAGGAAATTCAATATGCCGGCCGGGGAAATTTAAATTGAAAATTGGTTTTGCTTTTTACGCACAGTAGTACTGCATTACAGGATGTAAAGAGTTAATCATGAATCTGTTAAATATGATAGTTAAGAAATGTAAACTAATTGGTTAAAAATATTTATTCTGATGTGTAACCAAATTTATACGAAAGATTAACAATCGTTACATTATATCGGATCACGTCTGATATAATTTTATATTGAATAATAAAGAATAAAATGAAGAAGAAGGTCTCACAATAATCACAAAGAAACCCCTCAAAATAAAATATTTACAGTCTTTGTAGGAAAGCTTTATCATTAACGAAAGAAAAATTTTGTATTGCAAAATTTATTTAATCAAAAGTTAAAAATTATAATTTACATATTAATCAACCCATTAATATTAAAAGTATGTATTTCTGAGTTTGACTTTTCTAAATATTGTTCAATTATTTAAATATATGAAATTGAATTTATATTAAAGCAGAATGCTTGTCGAATGTATCACAAATTCCACGTACTGAGTACAATGTGCAAAAAAAAAATAAATAAAATAAAATAAAAATAAAAATTAAAAAAATAGTTTTAGGATAAATAGTAGGACTTTAATAAGTATGAAAGTCATGCAAAATATTTTTTCTTTATTAAAATAAATGACAAATATAATAAATTTATTAATTATTAAAATTATTAATATTACCATATATATATATAATATAAATTTATTAATAATATTATATAATTAATATATTTATTGTCAAATTTAATTAATTTAATTTCAAATTATCTTAAATAAACCACTATTCCTTTATCCTTGTGTTGTTGTCTCTTATCCCACTTGGCAGACATCTAGGCCAAGCCCACGAGCCCATATGTACTCATGATTGAAGGAGAGAAAATCAGCTTCTGTTGTGATGGAGCACCCATAGGTAGAAGTATGACTTTGGCTCGGTGACGCTCTTACAGTCATAGGAGACCGGGACGTACGGCTTAAAGTGGATTCCGAACCACTACAAACATCCATAGCACAACCGGGACTCGAACCCGAAACCTGTGGCACCCAGCTCCAGAGCGCTAGTTCTGGCCCATTCAGGCTCCTTTATCCTTGTTTTAGTGAGAAGAACCATAAAACGAAACTGAAGTTTTCTACAATGGACAAGAATATGGATGCAACCAGTTTTCAATTGTTTATAAAATTCTAATTGTTATAAATATATAGCAATTAGAATTATATAAACAATTGAAAACTTGTATATTAATGTTATTTTGCATAAAATTGTAAGCTTATCGTGAAAAATTTAATGAACATATTATTTTGAATATCTTAATATAATCACTAAGGTATTATTTTGAATATCTTAATATAATCACAGGTTAAGAATCAATGTTACAGCTTAGGCTTGGCTTTTATTAAATTATGGTTAACAAATTAATCATACGTTTAGAAAATCAACAAAAATTTAAAATTCCAACTTTTATAAAGGACATACACTTTGTATTTTCTAATATACTTGCATGTACATTCAGTACAATTTATTTTTTTAATAAAGACAGATTTTTAATATTATTAGATGTTATTTCACATTGTACGTTTATGAATGTAAAGAGTATAAAAACATTGAAATGTTTTGATATTATTTATTAAAAATAAAATAAAAATAATGAAATGAACTAAAATGTTTATTTATAGATAGAGATCCCCTTCATTAAGTAAAAACTCTTAACCTAATATTTTCTTAATTAGATTATTTAATTGAAAGTTAGATTAATTTAAATTAGATCATTTAATTCAAACTGAATGTTCCCCCAAAAGTATTGCTAAAATATTTTCCAAATACTATTTCACGAGTGACAAAAACTATAATTAATACATACCACGATAAATGAAGATTAATTATTAAAATTAAACTTAACAATTTCTCTCCTTAAAACATTAACTGAAGAAAAAAAATTCACAGAATTTTCAATATATTCTAATTTTAAAACCTAAAAGGTTATATGAAAAATAACATATAGCAATTTTTCATCTACTATTTTTCATACAATATTATATAAAGAGATTAACTGGAAAATATTCAGATTATATTTCCTAATGAAAGTCAAGCCTTTTGAAAATTCTGAACTGAAAGAGAAATTTTTAAAAATAACTTTTATCAATAAGCAGTAAAAAAATATAATTAATACTCAGCTTTTAGTAACAGAATGCTCAAAGGCGTGTTATTTTTTTTCAAATGACATTTAAGATAAATTTTCATATTTCAACCTCTTAACAATTTTTGTTTCAGTCCTTTCATTTCGATGCAGCAAATAATTTTTTATTATAAATAAGCTTGTAATAACCAGTAATTTTTTTCATTTTTAATTCACGTAGTTTAAAGGGATTTCAGAAATTTTATTTTAATGTTTCTTAATAAAAAAAACTAATTTAAATATATGAAGATTCGAATAGATATTTTTTATGAATATGTAAATAACATAAATATTTATTAATTCAGTCTTTCAATATGCTACTAAATTTGATTAGATAGAAAAACTACTTGAATAGAAATACTATAAAAATGACAATATGTATCTCACCGAAATACATCAACTGAAACTGAAAGGAAATTGGAAAAATCGATTGGTGTGTTAAAGAAACGGTCTACCGACAAAGTGATGAAAGGAGAATATTGCTTTTTCAAAAGAATTTTAAGAGTTAATACTTATAATCTGAGTGTCACTTGGAGAAAACATGGAAAACTCCCAACAGGCAGTCAAGCTGTCAATGCGACACGCTTTCATACGCCATTGTAATCGCTTGTTTCAGGAAGTAATAGTAGCTACCACAAATGAAACTGGCGCCTGAATGGCCGAGTGACTAGCTCTCTGGCGCTCGGTACCACAGGTTTCGTGTTTGAGTCCCGGCGATGCCCTGTATGTTTGACGTGGTTCGGAATCCACTTTAAGTCGTAGGTTATGGTCTAATATTACTGTACAGCGTAGGGCTGACAACCCCGAAAAAAAAGTCAGCGTCACGGAGCCAAACCAGACTTTTATCTACGGGTACTCCATCACAACAGAAGCTGCCCTCTTTCCCTTTAACCATGAAACCACATGGGTTCGTGGGCTTGGCTTAGATGTCTACCAAGTGAAGATAAAAAACAACAACAAAAACACAAATGCAACCAGATTCGAAACTGATTTCTTATAGCTGAATACATTATCACTGGCCTGATAGTCTGACCGCTTAGGAGGAGTTCAGTGACAAACACACGTAAAGGAGAAATATTTATATATAAAGATATATCGATTGCAGCTCCACCTATCAGGTCCAATTGTGAATTCAAACCATCCAATGACCCACTCAAACACACACAATAAATTGCACCAAAAATCGATCCAGCTATTTACGAGGAGTTCAGTGACAAACACATGTACAGAAGAATTATATATATAAAGATAATCAAATAATTTAGATTCGTCTTTGCTATGGGAATAGCATCTTGTTAATCAAGCTGCTATATACGAATTGTTATTGTATATTATAGAGTATTTCTACTCATTGAGATAATACTCTCTAATCAAATAAAACATTTTTTTTCATACAAATGTTTTATGTCACAGTAAAATTCCTAACAGTTGGTAAATGTACCTTGATTTAAAACGTATTTGAATAAGAAGTTTTTGTTTCACCGCAAAATTTATTTTAATTGAGCGATTGTTTAAAGTTTCTGGAAAGGTACTCAGTTTACTCAGGAAAAAAAGGAAAAGAAAACCTGTTTATTCAATGATCTGGCTTACATTACAACTTAATTAACTTTTAATTACAACTTTTTTTTTTGTATTTTGAGAAGAAATCCTTCAATCGATTTAGATTTTTATTCAGTGTGTCTAAAAGCATATAATTTCAGAATTTAAATTATAATAAATTGATGATTATAAGTCAATACAATAAATTAGTATATTAATTACATTAGAATTAATAATTTAATTACATAATTTTTTTAATATTTGAATTACATAATTTTTACATTAGATTAAAAACAGCATATTGTTTTAAATTTTTTATGATCAAGGTTAAGATTTTTAAAAGAAAATAAATGTTAAATAATCATACACTGATGTGCAAAACTTATTAATTTTAAGAAGGCAGTTAATTATAATCCTACGATTAACCAAGATATAAAAAGATTTAGAAAAAGAAAAATGTTCCCCACTTGTTTGTCTGCTGTAACTGCAAAAGGTCGTCGACAATGTATTTGTCAAGGTCCAGTTTGCACCCTTTATTAACTGAGCAGTCGGCTCAATCAAAAGCAAATCTCGGGATTATTGGTATAAGAAAGTCGGAACAAAACAAAGGAAAACTTAAATGTTTCTATTTGTTATAGGAAGTCAAGAGAAAAAGAGAAACAGAAGTTTTGGGATTACTAGTTTGAGAAGAATACAAAAAAGAGAGGAGGGGGCATTGCTTAAGAATTGTGTTTTATCATAGTTTAATGCCCAGAATTATTAATTTTTGTGTTGATCATATATAGGTTATGATGTTACTTGATAGTTTTGTGAAGTTAAATTGATAGTTGAATTAAACCTGTTTGAGATGCTTTGGAGAGTTGCTTTTAGTAGAATTATATCTACCGAAGAACACCTAAAAACAGAAGCAGATGCTCATTAGAAAATGGGCACTTTTGCCTCAACAACTGTTGGATAATTTGATTTTGAGTATGCAGAGACGATGACAAGCAACCGTGGCAGTTAAGCAATATCAAAAGGCAATCTGTTTGTTATTCTGTTTCTTGGACAGACAAGATTTATACCAACGTTTCTGTTTTTTCGATAAATCTTGTTTTTTGGTTTCCTACTGTATGCATTTGTTTGGTTTTCAACTGTATTATTTATTGTGTTACTGCGCTCTCTTTACTGCTTTCTTAATTGTTTAAGTACAAAATCCTGTCTCTGTATTCTTAATTTCACGTCTTCCAGGAGTTAAATAAAAAAATAGTCGCTGCTTAGGTTGCACACCATTAAAGTAATAAATTATGTTTAAAGAAATAAAGTCAGTAAAGAAACAAAATGCCTCCATTTTTACTTTTCAGAAAAGTAACATTAGTATAGTAGTCTGAAAATAATTAAATCATCACATAATTTTGGAATATATTCCATTGTAATTATGATTTGAGTTATTGATGACAGCCAGTGCATCTAAAAGAAAAGTGACATAACTCTGATATTTTGATTCTTCAGAATTGGTTTTCAAGGTTTTTTTTAAGGAATTGATAATGAAACGTTCCCAAAGATATAAATGATTGGGCTTAAAATGATATTTTCTCTACTGTGCATAAACGAAGAACCTGATGGCCGAGTGGCTAGCGCTCTGTTGCTCGGTACGACAGGTTTCGGGTTCGAGGGCCATGAATGTCTGTAGTGGTTCGGAATCCACTTTAAACCGGTGTCTAATATGATCGTAGAGCGTTGTGGGGGTAGTGTTACTTGCTTCCGTAACATAAGATTTTAATCATAAGATTTAATAAGTGGTAACATAAGATTTAATAAGTGGAATCATAAGATTTTAGATATATTCAATCCAAAAATGTGTACAAAGATAAATAAAAATGTGATAAAAAATAATGTGATTTCAAAAAGATTCCTTCGAAGGTGTTCGTGTACTTAACTGTCTCTGTATTGCCAGCTACATTAGAAACACTATGTATAAAAGAGCCTTTAATAAAATATTATGTGCCAATTTCGTCTTAACATTAAAAAAGATCAAAGATAGTAATAATTTCCTAATACTTTAGTATTGTAAAACTTTTCTTTTATAGATTTTATTAACATTCTTCTAATTATTACATTAAGAAGAAGAATTCAATATACGTTAACTAATAGCAATTTTCTTAATTAACTATTTACACTTTTATCATGTATTTAACTAGCACAATGTGCAATAAAACTACTTCGAAATATCACAAAAATACAATTTTATTGCCTGCAATGAATTTATCTTGAAATGAATTTGCCCTGCATGAAATTTCTTTCAGATTAACTAGTGTATCTGAAAATAAATCAATTTCAGAAGCAATGGCTATTAAATCATTGTAGTTTATAAAATCACGACGTGATGTTATCCCAAAATGTCTTGAAATTTGAAATACCCAGAATCATTAAATAGGATTTTACTTAATAAGGAATTCAGAAACAGAGTTAATAAGGGGGAAGTCACGTGCAGACGTTATTACCTCCTTATTCAGTGAAAACGGCATTGGACGGTTAAATACACGAAAATTTTATTCTGAAGTCACTTAAAAATAATAATCTGTTTCTCTGAAGCGAAACAGCGTTGTTAATTAATTATTATTCGTTAGAAAGTACTATGCGTTTCTCTTCTGTCATTTGAATTTATGGAGCCATTTAGTTCGAATATATCCATATAAGCAAATGATACTCAATTTCTTAGATACTAAAGGAACAATCAGCCTTAGAAATGAAACGAAGTGAACGGTAGATGTAAAATAAAATAAAATTGCTAAATTCCTAGAAGTTCTGTTTCTTTTTTTTTTGTTAGAATTAATTTGAGGTATTTTTATTCTCTTGAACCCATTATAAGGTCAATCTACAACTGAGTGCATTGACTTCAAATAAACATTTTTTTTTCGAGTCTATTCTATTAATTTTCTAGAGAATTAATGTGTGTTAATGAATTTAACACATTTTCAGAAATATTTTCTTAAATGAAATGAAATATATATATACAGGGTGATTATAATTATAGTCCCACTTTCAAAATGCTGTAAAAAAAAAACACTCGTCACAATGAGTTCAAATTTGAACTGAAGAAACCGTAAGGCATCAAAACAAAGTTCCAAAAAAAGTTCCACCGATTTGTCCCGTCCAATTTGGTATGACCTTGCCGTGGTGGATGGGCTTTCCACTAATAGCGTCACAACTGTTGAATGACTTGGACGTCATTTTTTCCATCAAAAAACCGAAACAATCAAGCACATTTAGCGCTACAGTTGCTTTAATATGTAAATCATGCCAAATACGTTGTAATTTCGATTCAAAATATCACTGGTAGCCAAATTCACTTTTTTATGCCGCTTATAGCTCCATCTATTAATACACTTTGGAACTTTTTTGTTCCCGTACCGTTTCCCCCTTCTTCGAGCATCTTCAGGTTAAATTTGAACTCATTGTGAAGAGTGATTCTTTTTTTTTACAGCATTTTAAGAGTGGGACTTTATAATCACCCTGTATATATGTCTCATGTGATGCGTAGTTTGAGACTTTGATAATAAAAAAATGAAACTCAATTTATTATATATACAGAGTTGTCATGGGATAAACTTTGTGGGGTGATTCAACTTAGTAAAACATACATTTTTTTATAATCCCCCTGTACCATACATTAATAATAAAAAAAACATACCTAGATTCCATACATATACATAACATACATATAAACATACCAGATACTATACATTAATAAAGAAAAAGAGGATCATGAAAAAATATTTCTACGATTTGAAGTTCAACGTCCACAAAGAATAACAATAAGGATTTGATCGATAAATTCTGTTTTTAGCACCACGATTCAAGTTTCCATCTGTTAATACTAAAGCTGCCTAAAACAGTCGCTTCATCCTCGTTGACTGTTGGAAAAAGTTACTCTTCTGCTAATTCTCACGCTTTTTATTCTTACTAGAAATGGCCTGCTAAGAATTAAAATAAATAAAAAACATAATCGACTGGGCCGATATGGAAGACACTCCTGAAACTATTGAATAATTACTCCAAAAAGGAAATAAAAGAAGAAAAAAAGAAGAAAAATTGCATTATTTAATTATATAATTATTAGTTCGTGCAAGAAAGTAAAAGAAAATTAATAAGAAACAGGGAAAGTCAATGAAAACAATGAAACTATTTTCCTCAATGAACTTACATATATATATGTTACCTGAGAAGACATTAATAATAAAAATTGGATGATGGAAAAATATTTCTGCTATTTGAAGTTCAACATCAAAGGATAATAATAAGGATTTGATCTATAAGTTCTGCTTTTAGCACTACGACTTAAGTTTTCATCTATTAATACTGAAACTGCCTAAAACCGTCACATCATGCCGTTGACTTTTGGAGAAGTTACTCCCCTGCGAGAATTCCCACACTTTTTCTTCTTACTAGAAATAGCCTGCTAAGAAATAACCCAAATAAAAAATATAATCGTCTGAGACAATATGTAAAATATCCATAAAATTATTTAATAATTACTCAAAAAAGAAATAAAAAAAGAAAAGTAAAAGGATTTAACATTATATAGTCATATAATTGCTTGTTCGTGAAAAAGTTAAAAAAAACTAATAAGAAACAATGAAAGTCAATGAAAACAATGGAAGCAAAGAAAATATTTTCCTCAATGAAATTAAATATATACGTTACCTGAGAGGGCCTTAATAAGAAAAAAATGGATCATTAATGGAAAAATGGGCATTAAAGGAAAACGGACATTAATGGAAAAATATTTCTACGATTTGAAGTTCAACACCCAGAAAAGATAATAATAAGGATTTGATCGATAAGTTCTGCTTTTAGCACTACGATTTAAGTTTCCATCTATTAATACTGAAACTGCCTAAAACGGTCACATTATCCTGTTGACTTTTGGAGAAGTTTCTTCCCAGTGAGAATTATCACGTTTTCTCTCCTTACTAGAAATGGCCTGCTAACAAATAAAATAAATAAAAAATATAGTCGGCTGGGCCAGTATAAAATACCCGTAAAATTATTTAATAATTTCTCAAAAAAAAAAAAAAAAAAAAAGAAAAGAAATAAAATAGGAAAAATAAGAGAAATTTTACATTATATAATTATTAGCTCGTGAAAGAAATTTAAAAAAAATAAACTGATAAGAAACATTGAAATTCGTCTAGGAAGTCACTGACAATTTCTCCTCGAAACAATACCCATAATTTTATGAGTAAAAAAACCCTACTATATTAAATTTGTTTTTGCTTTCATTAATTTCTTTTTCACTTTTGGATGTAGAGTTAGTTATAATTTAAATTACCTTCGCAGTTTATAGTTTTTATTTGTTGATTTTCGTATATTTTATTTCCCATATTTGATTTTTAGCATTAAAGGGTTCAAAGAAATGATTCATCGAGTGAGGGGAAACAAAATAAACACATTTTCTAACACACACAGAAACACTAAAATACACATAAGTGAGAGAAGTTCAACCTCAAATCGGTTTTCACTGGATAGTGACCATTTGAATAGCGTATTTGTAAAACATTCTGTCAAGAACGCGTTAATGAAGAAAGTTAAAAAATAACTTACATTTGTATTCAGGTGAAAATCTAAGAAAACCTTTTATCTTTCATCTTTTTTTTATTTTTTAATCTTTTATAGCCTCATTAATCTCGTCTTTGGAATGAAAACGGCGACCACACGAATTTTTCTTGAGATTAAGAAAAAGCCAAAAGCCCCACATAGCAAGATCAGGGGAATAGGGTGGATTTTTTATCCTTTTGATGTGTTTTTGTTTAAGAAATTCGACTGTCGATCTTGCCGTATGAGAAGATGCATTATCATGGTGAAGCATGAGTCCCCTTACATTTCACTTCTTAAAAAATTTCTGGAAGACACTTGATGGTGTACCAGTTAGCTGTGACTGTCTTTTGTCCCTCCAGCTTGGTGACTTTGACCAGCCCCGTACTTCTGAAGAAAACGGCATAAACATTACTTTTTTCATTGCTTCTTTTCACCATTGTTGGTTTGGGGCCATCTTCAAAGGCCCATACTTTACTTTCTTGTCGTGTTGGAACGTCAAAAAACGGTTCATCATCAGTTATGATTCTAGAAATAAGGCGGTCTCCCCCATCGTTAAGTATTTTTATGGTTTCTTTGCGATCCTGAAACGCTCCGTGTTTTGGTGTTCTGTTAAATTATGGGGGACCCAACAACAAACTAATTTTTTCATATGCAGTTCTTCATGAATAATTCTATGTATAGCTGCGGATCCAATGTTAAGTTTCTTCTGTATCATTTGGTAAGTGCAGTGATTATCATCGAAAAACATTTTTCGTATGACCGACACATTTTCTGGAATTACAGCTGATGAAGATCTTCCTGTGTGTTCTTGATACAGCAGAGAAATTCGAACTCTACGAAATTCTGTAAACCATCTAAATACAGTAGCACGAGATGGATGCTAGTTGTAGACGTTGAATGCATTCTTCTTGATTTAATCCTACTTTAAAATCATAGAAAATCACAGCGTTATAATGCTCTCGCGTCAATTCCCTTTTCCATTCTTCCAAAATCTATTCTACGACAGCTAAATTGCAATTGTTGCCACAAATTATCGTCAGCAGCCATAAAAGAGTTCAAATTTATAAATTTAACGAATATTTTTTTCCTGCGTTTGCCGTCTGCCATTGTCTCAAAAATTTCAGAGTTACCCTCGTATAAAAATTCGTAACGTGTAAAATAATTACGAAAAACGAATTTTTATTGTTTGTAAGTAATTTATCAAATTTATTCGAAGAAAATACGAATGGATTATTTTGGTATTTTATTCGTATTTCTTAATATGAATCACCTCGTTTAAATCGATTATCGTTTAGGTTAATGTCAGTGATAAATATTTAATATTTTTGATTGGTGAACAAAAAATATTAAACAGTTTAGCAATTTACCCATTATAAAAAAATATTGGAAAACAATTTTGTACTTGCTGCGGAAAAATGATAACAAAAGTTTTTCTTCAGATTTTAATTTTATGTCGTATATAGATATTAAATTAAATTAATTTTATTAATCAAAGTTTACTGCTACTTTTAACACCCAAATTCAAGAACCTTGTCTTTTTTACAAGTTTCTAAAGTCCGTATTATAAATCTATAGTTTTATAATCAAATTATTGAAGATTTTGTGTGAAAGTCAACTTCGGCATAACAGGATTGTGTTATTTAACAATGGTCGATTAAGAAAAATTATTAATTTTTTTTATTTACTAAAATGTATTTAAGAATAATTAAATTTAGTGAAATGACTGTTATACAGAACAGTATTTTTACAATAGTCCTTTGTAGGTAAGAATAATTAAACTTACTTTTATACTTACTAATGACTGTTATACAGAATGTCATTAACAGCTATGAAAAAATATTTTGAAGATAATGCAGTTTCTTTAATAGGTCACAATGTTTTAAATAGATTATACTTAAGATAAAATTTTGTGATATACAGGGTGATTATAATTCATGATCTTCTTTTTTTTATTAATGTATGGTATCTGGTATGTTTATATGTATGGTATCTATGTATAGTTTTTTTTATTAATGTATGGTACAGGGTGATTAGAATTAAAGTCCCACTTTCAAAGTGCTGTCAAAAAAGAACCACTCGTCACAATGAGTTCAAACTTGAACTGAAGATACTTGAAGAAGGGGCAAACGATATGGCATAAAAAAATGTTCCACCGATTTTTCTGATGCAATTTGGTTATGACCTTGCTGTGGAGGATGGTCTTTCGACTAACAGAGTCACAACTGTTCAATGACTTTTAAGTCATTTTTTCAGTCAAAATACGGAAACAATCAAGCACATTGAACACTACAGTTTGTATAATGTACAACTCATGCCAAATACGTTGTAAGTTCGATTCAAAATATCACTTGCAGCCAAATTTACTTTCTATTAATACACTTACCATCTATTAATACACTTTGACATTTTTTTTTATACCGTACCGTTTCCCCCTTCTTCAAATATCTTCAGTTCAAATCATTGTCACGAGTCGTTCTTTTTTCACAGCATTTTGAAAGTGTTACTTGAAGTGAATTTATAATCACCCTGTATATTGAAATTTGAATTTAAATTTCACATCAAATCTGATCGAAATCATTGTTATAGAGAAACTCAGTTACAGTGAAGGAAAAATAAAATGCATAAAATCATGATGAACCAGAACAAAATCCCACCAGAGTTCAAATTTCAGTTTTGAAAGCATATAGTTTCTTTTCTGATTACAATATTCTTTTATATAAAATATATAAGAAGTTTTTAAGAATACTTCACAGGATTTGGCATTAACATTACTGTTAAAAAAATTGGTAATTGAAAATAAATATTTTAATAAATTTTATATTTCGTTTTAAAATTCAAAATAAAACTTCTAACTACTTTTCAAGATTTTATTGTTAAGAATCAGTATCGTCCCCAAAAGTTTCCGTGGTGAGCTGTAAATAAATTTTATTTCAAATTTAACAAAACATTTCTGGCAACTTAATAAAGCTTAATTGTGCCAAATAAACTTAGCAAAGTGTCTTTCTGCACTTTAGATAATGAAAGGTCTACTAAGTACACTATGTGAAGGCGAAAGTTTCAATTGGTATAATCAGTAACCTCTCTAGACTTAATAATTATTAGACACTTTAGATTTAAGTAAGAAGTTTGAAGTAGAACCAAAAGTCAATCTTCCAAACCTTTTCCAAACTATTAGTGCTTATATATATATATATTTTAAGAAGTAAATAAATATAATGTTATAAAATAAGGATAAATCTCGAAAAAAATTAATTTTGAAAAACGTTTTACAGTACTTTGATGTTCATATCATCCCCGAGTCATTTTATGCATTAAATTTTCTTTTAAATAATTAATTCTTTTAATAAATTAACAGAACCAATATGGATTAAAATTTTATTCATTAATATCTATGACATGCAATTTATGTATATAATTCTGAGTATCCTAAATATCCTATGTAGGTATTACTTAAAATATTTATAAAACGTATAATTTGGAACACATAAAATAAATTCAAGTTTATTAATATCAAACAGTAATTATTCTTATTTACCCCACAAACATTGTTTCCATTACAGAAAATGTATATGAAAATATGAAGGAAAAAGTGTAAACATTAATTATATGCTAAGAGCTGAGAATTAATAAGCTTCAATTATTTCAAAAATAATAATTCTATTACTTTTAACGAGAAAAAACTACTGAATAAATCTAAAAAATGTCTAATAATATAAGGACGTTACTAATTATAGTTATTAATTTTTTTTTGGTAAAGAAAAATAAATCTTCATTTCTAGGAAGCCATTTTTATTTTTTTTATTTTCTAATAAAAATAAAAATAGACGGAATTTGAAAGAAACTAAAAAAAAATATATTTTTAAAAAGTGGATGAATATTTAAAAAAAATGTGAAAACATATTAAAGTAGGTGGTATTTAAAAATATTCAAGAACTTTATTAATGAATGCATTTTCTCTATATGCTAAACTGAAAAATTTCGTGGTAATTGAGTTTTTCAATTTATTCTTTCCAGAAAATTTATTTTTAGAAACCCCCCCCAAAAAAAAAAAAAAAACACCACTTCACTTAAAACTGTCCGATTAAAAGAGTATATCTTATCAATTGAAAATACTTTGATGAAAATAAATCTAAATCAATTATTGAGCTGTTTAACTTTGAATTATTTAAATTAAAGAAAAATTAAATCAAATATAAATGTTACTTTAAAATAATCATCTTTTTATTCAATATTTGGTGCCTGATGGCTAGCACTCGGCAAACAGGTTTCGCACTCGGTACCACAGGTTTCGAGTTCGGGTCCCGGTGGTGCCAGGGATATTTGTAGTGGTTCGGAGTTCACTTTAAACCGTAGGTCACTGTCTAACATGATCGTAGAGCGTTGAGGGGGAATTGTAACTAATCTTCAAGCTACACGCACCTCCTTGATAGCGCTAAGTGAGTAACGTCGATGCAGCCCTTGCTTATGGCGTAAAAGACAACTGTCAGCAACCAGTATTTGCCAGTTGCATTCGAAAAAAAATTATTCAGTATTTACTTTTCTTCAATATGTAAAAATTTTCAAGACTGTAGTAATTAAGAAGTTGAATCCCAAACTTAACATCATAACTGTAATTTACACTGAGAATCTTGAAAAATCTATAAAAGAATGTGCCCTAAGTATTATGAATTTATTTATTCTGGTATAGTCATATCAATTATCATTAACGCAAGACCGCCATGGTGGGCCAATGTCGTTTGCCTACTGGCAGATTTCGAGACATTTTCTTTTTACGGGGTAGGGTTGTCAGCCCTACTACCAACGCTCAACAGGCAACATTAGATTGGGACCTACGAATTGGACCTGCATTCCGAACTACTACAAACATCCATGGCACCGAATTCTGCAGTGCTAGTCACTCGGCAATCATGCCCCAGTCATATCAATCAGAGATGAAAAGTAATTTGAAAGGTACAAGAATGACAATTTTATATTTATATTTTTAAAAAACTGTTTGAATAATGCTAAAGTTTTAATTTCGTCAGAATTTTTTATATATACCCTAAGCATTTTTGTTAATTGAAAAGCAGTTTAATCGGTAAAAATAAATATTTTTCATAGAGAAATTATTGTAATAACATTTGATAAAATTTTTTAAATATATTTTAGACGGTGAAATAGAAGGAATTTTGTTGAGACATTAATAAATATTATAATTTATAAGGTTTATTAACAAGTCAAATTTTAATTTATTGCATATAATGAAAAAAATAACGTACTTATGTCTGGATATTTAATACCAAATTGAATTTTATTATTTAACATTTATGTGCCTTGAACAAAATATATTTTTCAAAAATACAGTTAACATTATAAAATCAATTTAACAAAACAATATTGAATTTAGAAACAGTTATTAAAATCTTTATTTTCAATCAGTGAAGTTCAACAAAATTTACTTTTTTGAAAAATTATTACTTGAGACAGTTTTTAAATATTTTTTGGAGTTGCTTACCTAAGAAAAGTAATCTCCTTATTTCAATACACCTAAATTAAATGAAAGCAATATCGTTTCAACTGTAATTAAATTTCAATATAAATATTTATTGGTCTCTAGGTGAAAAAAAATCCTTTCATTATTGACAAATGCCTGCCCTTGAAAAATTAATTTAAAACTTTGAATAAATTTCCTTATTCATACATGTTATTATTTTTGTATAATGTTTTATTTAAAAAAAATATTTTTTTTAATGGTTTGAAATATATTTGCCCAGAAAAACTATATTGACTATAGTATTTCTTGTAGAAATAGTTAGGAATTCATTTTCTATCTACTATATATCTAGAGTAAAGCATACGCAGTCACAACTTTCCTTCCCTCAAACTGAATTATTTCCTGATTTAAATATTAATGCATTAAATTCTCGAAAGAGTTAAAAATGTTTTTATGAAACATAATTTTAGCAATCATAGATATTTTTTAATGAAATGATGGATAAATAATCTACTAAGAAAGTGTGATTTCATAACATTTTTAAACAGTTAAATGCCCTCTTAGCCATGGTAATTTGAGATTGATAAAATAATTTATAGAAAGAAAACAACATAGATAACATCCAAACAATGTTAGATAAATAATAATTTTTAACAGTTACAGTTCAAGAATCATATGAACAACAACAGTTAAACTCTAACAGTTACAGTTGCAGTAACACGATTTCGAAAATTTCAAATGGCAACACCAAATTTTTTTTCAATTAAATTTTTCAATTAATTTTCAATTAAATTTTATTGATACTTTGTAATGGAAAGATATATAAAACATTCATACTTTTATTAATATTTATCTAATATTGTTTGGATGTTATCTATGTTGTTTTCTTTCTATAAATTATTTTATCAATCTCGAATCACCATGGCTAAGAGGGCATTTAACTGTTTAAAAATGTTATGAAATCACACTTTCATAGTAGAAATTTTATCCATCATTTCATTAAAAATATCTATGATTGCTAAAATTATGTTTTATAAAAACATTTTTAACTCTTTCGAGAATTTAATGTATTAATATTTAAATCAGGAAATAATTCAGCTTGAGGGAAGGAAAGTTGTGACTGTGTATGCTTTACTCTATATATATATAGTAGATAGAAAATGATTTTTTTCAATTAATTTTCCAATTAATTTTTTTCAATTAAATTTTATTGATACTTTGTAATGGAAAGATATATAAAACATTCATACTTTTATTAATATTTATCTAATATTGTTTGGATGTTATCTATGTTGTTTTCTTTCTATAAATTATTTTATCAATCTCGAATTACCATGGCTAAGAGGGCATTTAACTGTTTAAAAATGTTATGAAATCACACTTTCATAGTAGAAATAGTATGGCTCTTATTCCTAAATTCTTATTTGTATGTCTTTAATAAGACTTGTATTATCTTAGATGCATAAGCAGTAATAACGATGGGTGATTTTAATATCACAAATATGGTCACTGACATAAAAAAAAACAATCACCCGATCGAAAAAATTAACATTTATTTATTTTTTAGAAATAAGGTTTTGAGAAGTGTATTGGGTGGTATCTCGGTTACTGATCAATAGCTTAAAAGGATTAATTGAGAATTATGCAGAGCTTTTAACGAATTATATATTGAATACATCAAAGTGAGCAGGATGAACAGAGACTCTCGTTGTAAAAATGGATAAAGGAGGCAACTAAGTCAAGAAATTTTAAATGCAAGAGTTGAGGGAGTAAAAAAAAGAAGGAAAATCTCCACTAAAATGCATGAACTTGTTGTGGCCGATTTCAAGAACATAGAGCAGAAGAGTTGGCGAGCCAAGGTTCAAGATAGGTGAACATTGACATATTTTCAGAGAAAGATGAGTTTTAGAAGGATTTGATTTAGATACCTATGTGATGATCGGCATCTAAATCAAAAGATTTTTCAAAGCTGTAAAATTACAGAGTTCAAATATTTTAAAATTTCATTGAACACACATCACGCAGGTTATACATTTTTGTTTTCTAACTGACAAATTCTTTTACCTTTTTCAATTTATCAACAGTCTAAATTTTACAGTAATATGAAATGAAACTCTCTGTGGATTGTTAAATATATTCTATGAATAGATTCAGTTTAAGTCTTAAATAATCTAAAAATTTGAAGCTATAATTTGGCTATATTTATGCTTCAGGGTTTACTTGCAGTGATGTATTTAAACCTTTTATATGAGTTGTTTAATTAAAAAAAAATTAGTGATTATCCTCAATTTATTTTTCACTAAATTTTTTATTAATAAATAGACTTCACATTTTTTTTTATTATAAATTTTTTTTTGTAGTGTTAAAATAATATTTTTTAAAATTTTTGCAAAATTTTTCTCTTTTTGTACAAAGTCTGCATTATATTTTAATGTCTTTTTTTCTCTAATTTTTAAATTAACAGTTCCAGTTTTTACTCTAAATACCACGAATAAAAAATATGATTAAGTAACCACAACTTTATGGAAAATATATTTGAATATCAACAATAAAATTAGAAGATAATTGAAAAAAATTACATAATTACATAAACGCATCAGAATAAATATCCTTTATTAGCACTCTGAAATCAATATCATTTATCTGCATCAATATTTTAAGTATAAACATAATAAAACATTTCATTATAATTAAAGAATTTATTAGTAATGAGGTACTATGAACTTTAGCAAGAAATTCAGCCTGAATTTCTTGCCTTCTGAAATTTAATGACTGGCTAGTTTTATTAGTGATTTTATAGTTTTATATCATTTTCTCAGTGAGTTTAATTAATTACTTTATGGAATATACTATTATAAAAAATACTCTCTCGATATATGAATCTCTAGCTATCATATCATTCACTGAGGATAAAAGAAATTTACCTTTAATATATTTCGAGTTATGCATTCAAGAATCATATGAACAACAACAGTTAAACTCTAACAGTTACAGTTGCAGTGACACGATTTCGAAAATTTAGTATGGCAACACTAAATTATTTTTTATTGCAATCTGATATCCATAGTGAAAAACCATAAATAACGTTGGAACTGTACCTGTAGCCCGAAAATCAAACCACAAAATGCCAAGAGACTACTTCCATAATGCTGACCCTTCAGCTTGTATCGGTATACAAATTATTGATGGATGTTTGTTTTCTAATATGAGTTACACGTATAAGACAAAGACAATCCGACAGATGGAAAAAAAAAACGAGATTCGTCGCAAAAGTCAGCCTATTGCCAATCAATGATTGTTTAGTGTCGGTGCAGTCAAGCAAATGCCCTTTTTTTCTCTTCTCTGCCATCATCCATTTGCTACGGTACCCAATACGCAACAACGTGCACTGAACTGTCATGATGGACATACTTACGGTAGCCATCTGGATCATTTGGGCAATAAGTTACTCTACTATAGCACCTCGATTCATCAGATCGCATCACCTCAGTGACAGTTTTCCTCTCTTTCATCTATAAGTCATGGAGAACAGCAATTTTACTTCGTTTATCTTCTGTAATGACATTTTGCTATTCACGGTACACTTTTAACACAGTAGTACGGGATCAATCCAAAAATTTCACACTTTCCGAAATGCTGTCACACTTGGCTTTTAAGCCAATAATCATTCCCTTTTGTATGTCTGAAAAATCGTTCGGGTTTTGCACGAAACAACAATTAAAAAATTTTTCGAATGCAAAAAATACAGTTTATGAGCGTGCCTAATTTGTTGAAGATAGGTGTCTTCTATGAGTTATTATTTTGCAAGGATATCAAAAGTAGGTGGTGCTCACACTAATGTGATTTGACTCCTTACCTTCATACTAGCTTTCTCATCCATATTCAAAATTAAACAAATAATTAGAATATTCATTATTTTATTATTAGAAGTACAAAACTTAATAGAACATTTAATAAAAATAAATTAATTTTTTGTAGTGTATCGGTAAACATCCTGTGTAAGGAAGTACTTTTTAACAGAGAACAGAAAGTTCAGAGGTAAGAAAACATGAATCTCCTAGGTAATTGTAGCAGCTTATGCAAGCATAAGTAATAATAATGTATAAGTAACTCGAGAACAATTTACATATAGAGATAAAATCGCAGTTTCGGGGCCTCGGTTTTTTTTGGCGATCTCTGCTTGTTGCCAGCTTTCCCCAAACTATTCCTCGCTGATGTGCAACCGTATCATGAGTGAAGATTAATTTCGTGAAGCAGAATTTAATTATAAAGGAAGAATTATAAAAGAAAAACGAGAAAAGCAGTGCTTTTATAAAACAATAAACGACAACTGACAACTGACGACAGTTACCGACTTGAACTATTACCGAATAAACTATTCAGAAATGAACTATTACTGAATGACTATTGCCGAATTCATAAAAAAAGATTAAAAGCAAAACGATTTTCGTCGATCTCCGTGTAATACAATTAAAAAAAAAAAAAATTTCAAGAGCAATCTTTTTCTGAGAAAAAAATGCTGAAATGCACAAACTGTGGTAATGTACATAATTTTAAGAGATACGAAGCAATTTTAAGGAACAAAAAAACAAACATTTTTGCTTTTTTTTATGAAACAAAACATTGCAAAATGAAGAAATTACAAGTTTTTTTAGCGCAATAAAATTTGAAATGCCATCAAATTTCGCTCTACATCTTCACATATACCCACAAGATTTATATTTCATAATAGACAGAATCATACCCCCCAATCAGAATCCTAAGTTCGATACAGAATACTCTCAGTAATGGCTATGCACCATTCAATAACTTTCAATCTACCTTACCATTCTATCACTCTAAAGAAACCCCTATTGTAGACACGGTCTGGAACCACAAAAAAATACATGGATCCCTTGTCCTCAAAATAGAAATTATTTTAACCTGTATTAAAAATGTTAAAAATTTAGAAATTATTTTAATCTGTAAGATTTCGTAAACGCACCTAAAGCGAATGACAAGAATTAAGCCTAATTTTTTTTAAAAAATATTTCTGGTTTTTAAAACAAATTTATGAAATTAAAACTTTATCTACCGTCGCTTGCTATGATAAAGTTTAAATATGTTAATAAATATGCTAATATATGTTACCATGAAAATAACTCTTTTGAAAAATCACTGTAAAAATTGAATGTACCTACAAATAAATTTTAATTAGAAATAAATTGTTTTGTTATTGATATGTTGGTTTGTAATTGTTTTGTTATTAATAATTTGACAATAAATAAATAAATATAATTATTAGAAAATTAAAATAGTTATTAAAAACAATTAAGATACATGGAGATATGATAGCAACTGCAGATAACTCGGGTTGTCATATTTTGCGACCTATCTCCTCTTTGGCGCCACTAAAAATTAGCCAAATAAAAACGACCCCTTTATATATATTTTAGTGATTCAAACAAAAGATAATAAAATATAAATTATAAGAGATAGCTGCTATACATAATAATCAGAAAATTGTTTATATAAATCTAGTATTGTAAGTTTGTCAATCGAAAACTGACAATTCGAATTATTAGAAATAATTATACTTATAATATTCCTATCAAAACATTTCGAAAAATAATGATACTGGTTTCCTACAGGAAAAAAAAATCCTGAAAATTAATTGTGGAACATTTTGTTGACAGTGATCATTAGTAAATATTTGTATAATTAGCTTCAACCTTCAAAGTTTTTTTTTTTAACTATTCAGGTTATCGATCTTTCCAGATGCTTATTTAGGCGACGACATGACTTCTGTTTGCGAAGGGGATTTGGACAGGATGTCTCTGCTAATACTCTTATTGCTGTCAGAGTTTTTGATTTGCTTGGACGATTACCTCTTCGCTTGTCATTTTCAAAAGAGATGTCAGAAAATCACTTGATGGCCCGATGTCTATTTCCTGGTTGATTAAATCCTTAGTGTTTAGGAAAGTAAAAATATCCATGACTTATTGCATTAAAGTATTGAGTAAACATTAGTATAATACTCTGTTAAACTTCTTTCCATTTTGTAGCACGATTGCTTTGAGGAAATATTTGTTTAAAGTTTTATGTTCTTCTACAATAAAAATCAATGTACATGAAAGTTTTTATCATTTTCCTTATATTTAAATGAGAACTTAATTGATATATATATATATATATATATATATATATATATATATATATATATATATATATTTAATATAATTCACATTACGATAAATAAATAATGATAATGTGATTTACTTACTATATACACTGAAGTGACGAAAGTCATGGGATAGCAATATGCAAATTTTCAGATGGCAGTAGCATCGCGTAGAACAGGTATAAATGCGCAGTGCTTTCGCAGAGCTTTCATTTCTGTTCAAGTTATTCATGTGAAGAGGTTTTGACGGGATGATGACCGCACGATGGGAATTAACAGACTTAGAACGCGGAATGTTAGTTGGAGCTAGACGCATGGGTCATGCCATTTCGGAAATCGTTAGGGAATTCAACATTCCCAGATCCACTGTGTCAAAGAGTGTGCCGAGTATGAAATTTCAGGCATAACATCCCACCATGGACAGCGCAGTGGTCGACCGCCTGCACTTAACGACCGAGACCGGCGACGTCTGCAAAGAGTCCTAAATTCTGACAGACAAGCAACACTGCGTCAAATAACCGCAGAAATCAATGTGGGACGTACAAGGAACTTGTCTGTTAGAACTGTGCGGAGAAATTTGGCTTTCTTGGGCTATTCCAGCAGAAGACCGACTCGAGTGCCTTTACTGACAGAACGACATCGCTTGCAGCGACTCTCGTGGGCACGTGAGCATATCGGTTGGTCCCTAGATGAATGGAAAACCGTGGCCTGGTCCGATGAATCACGATTTCAGTTGGTAAGAGCTGATGGTAGGATTCGAGTGTGGCGCAGACCCCACGAAGCCATGGACCCAAACTGTCAGCAAGGCACTGTTCAAGCTGGTGGTGGCTCCGTAATGGTGTGGGCTGTTTTTCTTGGCATGGACTTGGTCCTCTGGTGCGACTGGACCGAACATTGACTGGAAATGCTTATGTTCAGCTACTTGGAGATCACTTGCAGCCATTCATGGACTTCATGTACCCAAACAACGATGGGATTTTTATGGATGACAATGCGCCATGTCACCGGGCCACAACTGTTCGCGATTGGTTTGAAGAACATTCTGGACAATTCCAACGAATGATCTGGCCACCTAGATCGCCCGACATGAATCCCATCGAGCATTTATGGGACATCGTCGAGAGTTCTGTTCGTGCCGAAAATCCTGCACCATCAACGCTTTCACAATTATGGACGTCTATCGCGACAGCATGGCTCAATATTCCTGCAGAAGACTTCCAACGACTTGTTGAGTCCATGCCACGTCGAGTTGCTGCACTTCGCCGGGCGAAAGGAGGGCCAACACGATATTAAGAGGTATCCCATGACTTTTGTCACTTCAGTGTAATGTTTAATAATATTGTTTTAAAATAAATTTAGTAACCTGTAATTCATTTTTCGAATTAATTTTAACTTGCATCAAGATTTCATGAATGCTGAAACAAATGTGATATGTTTGGATTGGTGAGATTTTGAATTTTGACTCATTTAAATTAGAAGAAAAAAGATTTAAAAGAATAAAGATACTTGGTGTATCACACTGTTTTTCAGTTTTAGCATGTTTCGAATATTATTAATATTCCAGTCAAACTTAAATAACTTAGTCTTTTATAAATTGTTATTTTAATTTAAATGATTCACAAAATCTTTTTTGCAAGAATTTCATTAAATGAGCGGAATTAAAAAAAAAATAATAATTCGGCTATTATTTGAAGTTTATCAAGTTTTAATCAAATAATAATGTATTAAATTACTTTATAATTGTGTTTATTATTGTTTTTATATTGTTTATTATTGTTATATTTGTTTTTAATTAAATTGTTTTAAAAGATTATATTGAGAGGTTATATGGGATTATAATATATTTGGATTAAATTGTAATTAAGCTTAATAAATAAAAACCAAATTCAAATATAATGAAAGAATCAATTTTTATAGTTTTCAAATATATATTTTATTAAAATTAAATTTTTTTAATTTTGCCGTTGAATATATGTGGTATTAGAATACAAAGGCAAAATCTGATCACGTGATTTTTAAAAATTCTGCTAAGAATATTAACATTTATATTTAAAACCATTGCACATGTTATATTACGAAATCTGAAATGTCAAAAAGATAAGAAAGTGACTATTTAAATAAGACATCAGCACCTGTTATTTATAAAGAAATCTAATTTAATGGGCATGTTCATAGTTGGTCAGCTCTCTTTTCAATACTTGAATAACATATGTTTATTTATAGATATTGTAAGACGTTTCCTTTTATCCATGACCTTTTTCTTTCCAACTATTTCAGTTTCATGCGCCGAAAAGTATCCAGAGACGAAAATTCAATTTTTTCTATAACAGCTTCAAAATTTATTTTTATTGTCGTATCGACATATTTTAATAAGATATAATTTTTATAGAAATATAGATAATAAGATATAAATTAATTGTGCTTAACATAAATATAAATAATAAGATATATAGACAGAGTGAATAAGATATAAATATGAGATATATATTTTGAGATATAAATAAAAGTTATACATTTTTTTATATAAATTAAATTTTTACATTGTTAAATTAATACAGTTCCAAGCAAAATATAGTACAATTTTATTTATTTTTTTATTTTTACAAATAAGGAAATTGCAAAAAATAAATAAGGAAGTTGCAAGAAGTAAAATTGCCAATAAATATTTGTCACTAGAAAGAGCAATACATTTTTAGAACAAGTCAGTCTGGGTGGTCTGCGTCATAAAGGAAGAAAAGGCGCAATTCAACAGCTCCACTCTGTGGAGTCTTTATGGACCCAATTATCTGATTAGCATTCCTCACTCCAATTCATCTTTGTGGATAAAAAAGGAGTGTCACAATGGTCACCAGTTTAAAATTAATTAAACTCAGTACTGATTAAGGACTTAAGAGTCCTAAAGAGGAATTTTGCTGCATGGCCACCATAAAATTGGCACAGCTTGCAACCAAAATGGGAAACAATCTCAATAGACATTTAGCACTTTTAACGACACAATTCCATATAACAATTGAGAACTCTTCAGCAAATGGTAAACCGAGAAAACGAAAAGAGCCTGTGTGCAATAGATCGCTGGTCCAATAATCGCATTGGGAAGAAGTTAAAAATTAAATCGTTCGTAATCGTTAAATCATTATGTAAAATGATTTTTAAAATAAGCAAGTTAGTGAGAAGAAAAGAAGAGACGGTCTAAAATCGGTGAGAAAAAAAAAGTAAATTAGGTGTTGAAAGAAATGCGGGGATCTCCGGTAAGAATGAAAGTGTGAGGACGGAGGATCTTTGTCGACATGTTAATAGCGTTTCATGCTGAAAAGGCTTGCTCATCTGTTGAAAGAAAGATGTTTTGCAGTAAAGGGGCAACCAGTTATCTCACTGACCCTTCGAAGAATATCCTCTGCCCCTGTTGAAAGCAACCACAATGATTGAATAGCATTATCAATCGACTGATCGAAAAAAAAAACTACCATAAATGTGAAAATTCGAGCTTGTTGAAAATTTTTTTCTTCGTGATAAATTTATCAAAAGCAAGAAAGAAATAAGAATCGATTTTATATGAATGATTATAAATGTATAAGAGAGGGAGAAACTATTTGATATTTAGTGATTGTTAAAAAATTTTTGAATTAAATAAAAGTTGCATTGACATTTAAAGAATATTGCTATCTCACTATTATATCTGGAAATGTAAACATATAGATTGTTTAAAATAGGCACTGTAAGCACCCTGAACATCTCTAATTTTGAAATAATCTGAATAATTTTTGATGTACACGTTTAAAACATTTGATAACTCATAATTCTATACAACAAAAATACAGTCGCGGATATTTATATTTTATAGTTTTATCAGTGTCTAAAAATTTATGCTTTTCATGAATTATATGTTTTATTAGTTTTAGTTTTCATTACTTCTTTTTAAATGTGCCACAAAAAATAACTAAAATGAAAGTAGACCACGTAGAAAAGCTTCGTTTTCAAAAAAACTCTTGATTTTGCAAGTAGAAAGAGTGAGGACTTTTAGCTTATTTTACTTTCTTTTGAAGTTTTCTTATCAAGTCCGTTTGAGAGCAATGCTGCATTAGTTTAAAAGTTTGTTGTTTAATATTATTTTAGTTGTATTATGGAGATTTAGTTGTTTGTGGACGAGATAATTTAGTTAATTCTACTTTAATTTAATAGCGCACATTGATCTCATTTGAAAAGAATATATTTGTTCTTTACATATAATTTCAGAATCGAAAATCGTAGAATTTTTTAATTAAATAAAAGTATGTATTGATATTTAAAGAATGCTACGTTACTACACCTGGTGAAATATAAACTTATAAATTGTTTAAAATAGGTACTGTAAGTACCTAAACCATCTCTAATTTTGAAATATCTATATAATCAAAATAATTTTTGTTACAATAATTTTTATTTTAATTATCTTAAAATAATCGGAATAATTTTTGATGTGCACTTTTAAAACATTTGATAACTCATTTGATACTTCTATACTTGAACAAAAATACAGTGGCGGATATTTATACTTTATTATTTTATTTATATTTTATACTTTATCAATATCTAAAAATTTATAATTTTCATGAATAGTTTGTTTTATTAGTTTTTACTTTTCATTACTTCCTTTTAAATGTGTCACAAAAATAACTAAAAGGAAAGTAGACCACGTAGAAGAGCTTCGTTTTCAAGAAAACTCTTGGTTTTGCAAGTAGGAAGAGTGAGGATTTTAAGCTTATTTTACTTTCTTTTGAAGTTTTCTTATCCAGTGCGTTTGAGAGCAGAGTATGCTTTGGCATTCTGAAGTTCTCTGTTGAGAAGTGAAAGCTAGGTAGCCATAGCTACGAAAGTCAGTGATCCCCGTTATCTTGCTTTCAAAGAAGCTTTACAAAAGAGAATTCGCACTGAAAAGGAGTAAAGTTTGCAGAAGTTAATTTTTTTTAGCACTCCAGATATTTTAAAGCTTTTAACTTCTTTTCCGCCAACTTCGAGTAAGTAGGCAAATAAAAATTTTACGAAATATAGGATTGGCTAATCTGCATAACTCATGCCCATTGTTAAGGAAATAACAGTGGAAATAAAATGTCACTTTTTTTTCAAGAATTTTAAATAAATAAAATGATGATAGTAGAAATAAAAATTAAACAAAAATTGTTAGTTTATAAAATATTTATTGAATTGATTTTTCTTTCTGTTTTGTGAAAGAAAAGCATTATGGTGTGAAACAGCACAATGTAAATAAATATGTGTTGCGACCATATGCAGAATTAAAATAATATATTGTACCATAAAAATAAATCTTGTGTTTTACAATTTAAGTTCAATTAATGCATATCTCACTTGAACAGAGAAAATACATTTACATTTTTCTCTTATTTATGTTCATGAGAAATGATTCCATTATTCCAGAATATTTTGAGTTTAGTTTTAGGATGTAGAAAAAATGCCTTCATCATAATTAGCTCTCTAAAAAATATATAAAATTGCATTTGGTGCATCTATTGTTTTATTATTTTTCTAGAGCAAAAATATGAAGAGACCGATAGTAAAAAAATACTTAGTTTCTGATATTTTATATCCATATTTCTTAAAATTGAAAATCGAATAAAACTTAACAAACTTTAGGATAATAAGTCATTCATTGTGGGTTAACATATTAAAATAAAATTTTCAGGCAATAAATGAAAAAAGATTTAAGAAATTATAAAAATTATAATTTTGAGAAGTATTCATAAAATTATTCTCTGTATTTATACAGATTTTCTATAAATTTAACCAAATTTTTTTTTTATTGAGGAGTGGTAGGAAAACTGCCGACATTTGATTTTCAACAACTCTTGTTAAATTAGAAAAAGAGATTTAAAAAAAGTGTTTATTAAGAATTAATAAATTTATATTAATAATTAATTATAATTAAGAATTAAAAAGAAATTATCGAGAAAGATATCGAGAAAGTATAAAATTAATTAAAAAATCTAATTAAATTCTGTACATAAATTAATTATAATCTATATCATTTTAATGAATTAAACGAAATTTGGCGTTTTCTTCATTCGCAATTCTGTACATTATAATAAAAAAAAGGAAAGAAAAAAATCTTGAGTTTTAATTTTTTCATTTCTGAGTATGTCAATGCCCCTATTTTTTTCCAGCAATAAGGTAAGATACATAATGCATTAATAATTTCCTAATTTTAAAAATTTATTATTTGAAATTGTACTTAAATATGAAAGGACTATATCAGTTATTCCACTCACAAATTATTAAATTTTTGTAACCAATACATGGATATTAACTTTCTGTCATGCAGAGCATATTTTAGCTTTTATAACAATTTAAGATAAAATTTCTCTTGAATCAATTATTTCTATTATATTTCAAATTACTAAATGTCTCATTTCTGAAGCAAAATATTTTATATGTACTAAACAAATTATAAAGTAAAAAGAAAATTCAAATCTGATCAAACCTGTTTATTCTGAAGTTTTTGCCTAGAATAGTAGTCTAAATCGTTATCTATTAGATAATCTTTTTAAATAATACATTTAAATAATTTTAAAGGCCGAATTTGGTATTATCCAACTGTATTCTTTGCCATTCATTCAAGCCAAAGATAAATCTAGAGTATTCTCATAGTAACTAAACCAATTTAGCTTAGAATAGAAATTAAGTTGATCACTCCATCATGAACGTCACTGTCACTTTTGAAGACAGATTAGATTCTTTGGTGAAAGCTAGTAAGAATAACAAGTCTAAATTTAAAGAAATTGTTGATTATCAAGGCAAAAATGGTGAGGGCCGAAATAATTATTGTTGGCACATCCAGTTATTTCGACCCTGCTAACGACGAGATTTTATTCAAATTAGAGATACGAAAAATAATGTGCTCACCTAATGTGCTGTTATATTTGTTCACACACCATAATGTGAGCCAGAGTTATTTACATTGTACACTTCGGGGGCAAGAAACAATATTAGTTTAACGTGTCCTTTCTCCATAATACATATTCTAAGTTGCCATATTCCGGTAATATTTATGTTTATTATTTTTTATAAAAATTATTTAATATTTGTATACTTTTTTAACTATTTTATTTTTATGTAATTGATCCATCATGTTTCTAGTGATTCGTTCTGTTGCCACCGCTTTTACCCTAGGCTTTGGTCGACTTCACTGTCAGATATTTCTGTGTGCACTACCTACTTCACATTTATTTACTCTCTTCTGGGTTGTTGTTGTCATTTTGTAATCTTATTCAATTCCTTCCATTAGCTCACACTCTCCCTATATATATCTTGTTCAAATTTTCTATCGTTAATAAAATACTTTTCATCCATCAACTCAAATTGAAATACATTTTTTTTGAACTTGTAGTGGATGACACTTGATGTTAATAAAGTTTTTTCAAATATTAATTCAGTAATTAAATTAAATTAATTAATTTTAGTTTATTTTTAGATTTAAGTTGCATATATTTACCAATAGATGGCGCCAGATAAACTTAAAAAAATGAATGAAAATTATTTATAAAGGACTTTCTGCAATATAGTGAAAAAAAAGTAGGAACTGACTTAAAATTTTTTTTTTTTATATTACTTGTTATATTATGTATTTATCCAGCTTTTATGTGATTTTTTTATTTTGCATTTTACCTCGCACTGTCCTGTTTTTTTTGCAGAATCCCAGTAAACCACATTCACTTTTCATATTTTTCAATGGAAACATTTGCTATTGAAATAAAGGCTTTTAAAATTTTGTCTTTATACATGTTGTTTTTATTATATTTTATTTATAAATGAATTAATTGAGAGAAGTGTAAATCAAAGGAGAAAAGCAATTAATTATGATACATAATATAGTTATAATACTGGATTTAAGATCATAATTAAAAGCTATATATATCAGAAATTTAATTTTTGTCTCGAAATTTATTTTCCATTTATCTGGTGAGTACCAAACATCAAAAATAATAAATACATTTTGAAAAAATGTAATTAAATCATTCCTTGAATTTTGGGCTGATGATTTTTTTTGCACTGAAAACATGAACATTTCGTATATTCTTATCATTTTCGACATCCTACACTTGCGAAACTTCATTTTTCTGCTGGGGTTGCTTTGAAGAAAATATAGCTTCCGGTTAAATATAGAAAAAGGGCTCGATATCTATTTCTAAAATTAAACGTTCTTTCGAAAGCTTTGCGCTGCAAGACAAGACCACGAGAGTCTCTAATAATTATTAAATTTGTTTTTAATTTAGTACTGATAAGTTAATTATTAAATGCATTGGATTGCACTAATGTAATCATATTTATAAATGTATTGTATGTGTTTCAATTGTTTTAAACTCGCTTGTTATCATAAATCGCCATTGACTCATATTTTTATTGCTATAATAACCCGCCTTTCCACTGCGCAACTAGCATAGTATAAAAAGTGGCAATATCGGTTTGTTTTAGCGTTGTAATGTTTTGCAGATACAGCAATAATACCGTTATGACGTTGTTAAAGATCTTCTAATCAATTGGACAACTTCGAACGTGATTGCATTATCGGGACGAGTAGAGCTTTCTGCAACAATCTGTCACCTACATCTGCTGCGCAACAAAGGCAAAAATTGTTGTTACAAGGAATACATTGGCAGAATTAATGCTGTGAAAGTTAAGACGACCTACGACCTTGAAATTTTAATAATTTTATAAGTTATACCTTAATTAAATTTTTTTTTCAAAATAATGTATTAACGTATTTAACTTCATATTTATTATTTTTACGTTTGGGTTTTTTTTTTTTTAACTTCGAATATGTTTTATAACTGGGTTAACTAGTTTAAATTATCTATTTTTATGCACTACTAGTTAAAATTATCTACTTTTTGTGCACATATATTATATCTCCCGATATTTGATGGGTATTTTTTTTATGTAAATTTATTCAAAGTTATCAATAAAACCGGACTTGATTATGTAAATTAAATTATGTGTAAAAATATTAATTATAACAAATTATTATAATTTCACCACTTTTTATTTAAAAACAATAAACGTATCATTTAATTGTTTTCTTTCATGTATTAAAAGCATAATTGCAAAGTTTATTTAAACATTTTCTTAAAAGTATTCTCGTTAAAAATGCTTTTAAAGAACAATGCATAAATATGCGTGGTATTTTTTTTTATTTATTAACAAATTGATAAATTGAGGTAAATAAACAATTAAATTATATCAACATTTAATTTAAACCTTTGATATAAATTATGAATGACAAAGTTTATAAACATCTGAATATAAAAAACATTTTGGCAGAGGGATTTTTTTATTACAATATACTTCCATGAACAATAAAATTTTACCTAGAAATTTCTTAAATACTTATTTATTATAATTTAATCGAATTTTCACTACGAAAGATTTCTAATAATATCAGTTTTTTTTAAATCCATTTTTTATTTCAGAAGCAGTTACTTTTTAATTTAAAAATTTTGAATTAAAAGTATTAACATTGAAAAAAAATAATTAAAAATAGTAAATAATAAATAGTTAATAAATAATAAATAGTTTAATTTTTATTTCTCTGTAAGAAAGTTATCCATTTATAATTACATTAGAACTGGAGAAAAGTTTGTCAAATTTGTTAAATGTAAGGTTTACATGGAAGGTTTTTCATGCAAAAGTTTATATTTGATGATTTTATAATATTATGCTTAATTTTAGAAGCCTTTAAAAGTTTGAAAAATTTATTACATTTTAGATGCCATATTACTTTAATTTTTTTCGAAAAATAATATTTTGTCAGCAATTATTGAGACTAATATTACTTCATTTTACATCATCCAGCTTATAATCTATTTACTAACAATATTAATACCTACTACAATATTGTTTGCTTAAGAGTTTGTTATTTAAAAACGAAGATTATCATTCAAATTATTTCTGTTTTTTGCTTCCACTGTTTTTATTACAACATAATTTCCTGAAAAAATACAGTAATTATGCATAATTATGTATTAATACAGTAATTATGCAGTAGTGGTAAACAATTGCTATTCTTTTGCATATTTTGATAAAGCGTGTTATTTCCTCAGGCACTAAATAAACATTTTTAAAATTAATTTCTAAAAATACAACTAATTAAAATTTTTAGTAATTTTTCATTTCATAGTTTTTAATTTTGTGTCATCTTAATTTGTATTTTTATCTAGTCAAATATAAGAAAAAAATATTATAATTAATTTTATTTATATCATTATTATTCAATGCATGATTAAAAAAAAATTTAAGTTAATAAATGGATTTCATCGAGTTAAGTATTAATTATTAACTAATGAATAAACAGAATTTCAACTAAATCACCATTTACGTCGAATAAATAATTTTCGAGCATATTAAAAATCTAAATAAATGTATCTAAATTATTTTGTAAGTAGTTTAAATTTTTGATATTGAAAAATAAAATAAAATATGATCCCGAATAAATTGTTTCTAAGATTCGTACATCGGATAATTTAGAATTTTATCAGAATTTCATCAAAATTTGGATTGCTACATTTACAACTGTTAATGAACGCTGAAAAGAAAATTTTAATAGAAAACATAATTAAAATTACATTATATTGTTGTTTATGTTGTTTATATTGTTTTTTATATATAGTTAATCAAAATAATAACTTTGATATGGAATCGTATATTTAGAATTGTAATAATGAAGGGGTTAATATAAAAGAGTAATATTTCTGAAGGTTTTTGATTTATTTATTTGACGTAAATGTGCAATGGCGTCTGATTTTTTATATATTCTTCAACAAATAAGAAAACAATATTTTTCAAGTGATAAAAGATGATATTTTACAGTAATTAGTTAAGCAGTTTCGAATTTCTTTAGTCCCACTTAATTTTCTTTCAGAGGAATGGGAAAAAGTGATAACTATTACAAATATGTAACAGTAATGTTAAGTATGTAGTTGTTGTTTCTTATCCCACTTGTAAACAGCAACATCCAGACCAAGTCCATGAAACCATGTTAACTAACAAGTCATGATAAAGGGTAAATATGCAGCTTCTTTCTGTCCTTGACCTTGCGACAAAAAGTCATGGGACACCCAAAGGGATAAGCCTGACTTTACCCCACCCGGTTATACCCCGGACACTGGGTACTCATTTTAGTCGCCTTTTACGACATGGCTACAGGAGGCTATTCTAACCCGGATCCACACGGGAGAAAGTATGTAGTATATAATATATGCAAAATATGCAGTATATAGTATATGTATTACAGTTGTATATAGTATATGTATTACAGATATATGTAGTATATAGTATATGTATTACAGTTATATGTAGTAAATAGTATATGTATTATAGTAGTATTCATTATATAAGTATGTTGGCACATCAATGGTTTTAAGGCTTTGCTTTAGAAGTTTTAATTTTATCGTAACATAACATTAATTTAGAATACGTGGAAATTGGAAACAACTCTTTTCTTTTCAAAAATTAATATTTTCTTTGAAGAATGCTGAAAACAAAAACCTATATTTGATTAAATATCGAAAGTATTCTATAATTTTTCAGGCCATGCTGATGGATAATTAATTTGATAGTTACATTAAATTTCAAAATTTTTGTTTTCATTTACATTTCTAATAAAATATTTCAAGGATTCATTTATAATAAGATAAATATGTATGCCTAATTACATTTCAATGTTGTAAGTAGATAAAAACTGTTACTGTGATTCGATATCTCATTAATTTTTACCATAAAATGGAAGCTAAGATACAGGAATTGTAGACATTGCCTTAGACAAAACTTTCACATTTAAGGCTTAATTATAATATAATTACTTCATAATTAATACTTTCATAGACAAATATTTTTATAATTTTATTTATTAATTAAACTTGAATCTAAACATAAAAATAAAAAACATAAACTATTAAAATAACATCTGACATTTCAAATGAACTTTAATTCTATTTAATATGTACTGGATAGTTTCCAGTCATATATTCCAGTTTCTATTCTAGTGAAAATAATGTGGAAAATTTTTCAAAACTTAAATATTTTAGTTTTAAATTGAATATTATTTAATGAACATATCTTTATCCAACTTAAAATATTTTTTTCAAATGCTTATATGAAGTATGCCTATTATTGTGCCTGACATTATCTAAAGTTTATTCTTCAAAGTTAAATACAAACTTTCTCCCAGTATTTCTTTGAAAAGCTAATATAAAGATATATAAAATAAAACTTCACTTAAGCGAAATGCAGTATCTATTAAGATAACTTATATTTGAAAATGTATATGGAGGATTAAAAGTGCATTTTAGTATTTCTTTCCAGTGAAGAAATATATAATAACATCAGACTTATATATTACAAATTGAAAGTAAGTATTCCTCCTATTTAATTTAATCAGATATCGCATGAATGCATTCCTGTCACTGTTATGTAATAATAAAATATGTCTAAGAATCAAAGTAAACACGATACCCTTTTAAAGCATATACATATTTTGTAACAAATTATAATTTTCAAAAGCTGTCTTTAAAGTAAATTACAAAATAGTTTGCATAAAAAAATAAATTAGTAAAGTACTAAAATTATAGAAATAATTTATTTTTCCAAAATAACAGTTTTTATTATGTATAAATAGAAGCAATTTTGATTAGAATATTTTAAATTATTTTAGTTTTAAATTTTTTGTTTTCGATTAAACAAAATTGATTTAAGGTTGCTGTTCTATAAATGAGTGCATACTTAAATTTAGATAAATTTAATATAGTTATAGTATAAAAAGCATTATGAAAATTTATCATGTATCATGAAATATATAAAATATATAAAAATTTATATAAATAATAAATATATATATATAAATGTATAAATATATAAATAAATATATGTATAAATATATAAATATATATATAAATACATTAAATATATATATATATATATATAAATATATGCTTAAATATGTAAATTATATATATATATATAAAAGATTCTCTAAAAATAATTTTTAATATATTCTATTATTAAATTAAATTAATATATATATAATTTTTAAGAATTAAGATATTTATGAAAAATAAAATTATGAAATATGATCTAACTTTAATTAATAAGAAATAAGCATTCAAATATTAGTAAAATAATTTTTTAGGTGTGAATATCAAAGAAGTCTATAAATAAAAAACATTTGTCTAATAACTTTTGTGTTTGGCTGCTACAAAAATCAAGTCAAACACTGAAATTCCATAAATCTGCATCAAATTCTGAATTTAAATATTATTATTATTTTTTTGTTATATTATTATTATATATATATATAATTATAATTTAGATAAATTTTGAGGAGTTAATTACACTGAATATATGAAACGCGTGTCTTTCACCAATTTGTGCATTCCTGATCTATTGGACGGAAATGAAATAAAATTAATGTACACTTATTATACATTTAAACGGATATCTTGATATATATTTCTTAAGGTTGTTCAAAGTTCTTGTAATAACTTTTCACTACTAGGATTTATTCCCAAAATTGTAATGTTTTGTTGTTTTATTACAGTAACAGAAATGTAGCATTATTGTTCAATGTGATCAATAAACTTGAAATGTTATTGTATTGTAAAAATATAGATTATGTTCAGAGTCAATGTAATAAATGGTTTGTAGGAATAAGTTGAATCAAATGTTATTTAATCTTCAGTTACAACGCATTATGCCAGCAAGATATTATTAGTTGTTAGATTGAATGCATTCATGGTTAAAATCTCAATGTTCAAAGTATCTCAAGTTCAAGTTCGAGTGAAAAGTATCTCAATGTGATGGATATATAATTAATAATGCATAAATTCCTTAAACCGATTTATATATATTTTTTTCCTTTATTAACATTCCATACCTATTTATGCGAAACATAGAAATCTATTAGTACACATAAAATAACACTAAAAACAGTTCAATTTATTAAATGTTCTAGCAATTCGTCTATCAGTTTAACATTGCTTTATATTTACGAGTTAAGCAGGAATTAGTTAATATTCTCGCCATTATTTTTAGAACAAAATGAGAACTATGGAGAACTATGTAAGACATCAAAAGTTTTTAAAAAAAATGAGTGCAAAAAAATTAAAATATGTTTGCTTTTCATGCATTATGCATTTTCCAAAACTACAGCAAGTACTTTTTAGATTGTGCTTTATATTCTTAAATCTCTGGTAAATTGATTACAATTTTTGTAAGACTTTTAACAAAATATTATTCGAGGGTACTTAAATATGAAAAGTGTGAATACCATAGGAAGTGTAACAGTTGCGAAATTTTATATCACTGATGTGTAGAAAATTCAATAATTATTGCATTTCAATTAAAGATTCTTCATAATTATGGTTGATGGAACTAAATATTAGAGAGTAATAAATAAAAGGAAACTCGTCAAAGAACAAATGGTCCAAATACGCATTGAGATGAAATAAAAAAGTTTTTTATAGTGGTTTAACAAGATGAGTTGACAGATGTTTGCATGCGATGTTGTCGGAATTGTACTAATTATATTTCCATTTGTATATAATTTGTCGGGAGCAAACAATGTTGAAATTTCAGGCGGCATTTACGTTAAGAGATAATGCATATATAATGGTTTCAAAATATGTTGAAGAATCGTGGCTGTTTACAAGTAAGGTAAAATGTAATTAAAATAATACCAAAATTTCTAAAAACAGCTATTCAAAATGCTTATTTGTTGTACTAATTTGTCGCATGCACTAATTTTTTATTTAATGAAAAATTATTTTTATCTTTTCAAGATATATGTAAATATCAAATAAAAGACAGCAATTTTTCTTGTTATCATTCTTTGCAATTGTTTCTTTTTTGTAATGAAGTTTCTATTTTAATTATTTCTTTTATTTAATTGTTTAAATATTAAACATTATATCTTTTTATTTTTTAAGATATTTCCTATTTCCGTAGTTATGAAATCTTAACATGCAAATGCAAATTGCAAAATATTGCAATTGCTTGACATGCAAAAAAAAAATTGGCCTAAAAGAATGGAAAGGTTATTTTTCTGAAATAATTTGCTTATTTGTTGTTGTAGATAGGTTAGATTACAATTTTTTTGCGAACTCTTTTATCTTGACAATCATCATTAAATTATTACTATTTTACAAGATATTAATTTAATAATCTATATTATAATCTAATTATATGCTGAAATATAATTATATAATATGATACAATATATATATATATATATATATTATAATATATATTGTAATTTAATTATATATATTTTACAGTTCAAGGTATTTAGTCTTAATTTTCAAATATGTACCACTAGAGTGTTTCACTTCAGTGCGAAGTTAAAAGTTGGACATTTCTGCTTAAAAGTATTAGTTCAAATTAATGAAAATAAATTAGGTCTTTAAATAAATCACATTAAAGACGGTGAATCAATCTCAATAAAGTTTACTAAATCAACATGCATTACCATTTTGAACAACCCTTCATTCAAGCTCATAAGATTAGGTATTCCCAATACGAAATCATTTCTGGAATTTAATTGCTGTATTGTAGACTCATTGACGTTCTGATTATTAGAGAATTAGGAGATCAGGGATTAAGGCATCTCGATAATTAGAATTCGGGAGTAGAATATCTTGAGAGATTTGTCCAAAATACATAATTGAAGAGACACTGAAATTAATTTGTTTTCCTTCAACTTGGCAAGCAAGGGACTGGAAATGAAAGCAGATTGAAAGTTTATTATTATTTTTTTTAATTTTGAGGTTAATTTTACGTTGTTGAGTATTCATCCATAAAATCTCCCTTTTTATGTGCATTTAAGTAGAGTGATTCCATATTAAGTTTGGGAAATAATTTAAAAGATTTCTCAATATTCCGATTCAACTTCATAATTCTCCTTGTCATTCATCAAAAGAAATTATAATTAAGGAATTTAAAAAAATCACGTCAATGACGAGCTAGTTATTAATTTCAAGTTGCACATAAGTTATTAAAAATAAATTCCATTGAATATTTTTTATGTATTAGATTAACTGGAGATATTTAAAACAAGCTTTAAAAGCTAATCTTATTCCTTTATAATATAGGAATTTTTAAGATGCTACTTTTTTAACTGTACGACCAAATACATTTTATTATTAAAATTTCTTTTTTTCACTGCACAAACTATAAACAAATAAATTATATTAACTTTGATTAAAAATTACAAGATTCATGGTAATTATCATTATAAATTATCATTTATCGATCATCTGTAATATATAATATTGAAAGAACTATGGACACTACGATGCATCTGAAAAATTTACGAATTACAAGTTATCAAGATAAAAAAAGACAAATTATTAAGATTAAAAACATAAAATCTAGGCTTTCTCTTAACAGAGTAAAATAAACAAATATGTTTTCTTTTGAGAAATCAATGAGTTTTTTTTTCATTTTCCACGATGCATAAAAAATTTTAGCCAGTAAAATGAGAAACTGGGGTTTGCCATTTATGATGCACAAATATTATTACATTTCCTATTCTAAAGGTTATAAACTAAGTATAATGCCCAGCATATATTTCTTTATGAATGTTTGATTTTGTACTGTGAGAAATGGTTCCAACCGAATTATTAGATTTTGTGTAAATTTTTGGTCGTTCAGTGTTAGAGATATAAAAAACAGAAATTGTAAATCCAATTTTCAAAATATTAGGTTTCATTAACACTAAATTACATTCACTTATCAGAAAGTAACAACATAAAATTTATCTAATTCAGCAAGCATTAAGTATATTACAAAGAATTTAATACTTACTGATTTACTGACATTTTAATTCCAGGCACATGAATTGTCAACTTTCTCAAATTACATTTCTGTTTTAGTCGATTTGTTTTACGCAGATATCTTGTTACATTACGCCTGCATAGTAAAATGGGAATAAATGCCTTTGTTGGAGGTCTTTCTAAAGGCAACTTGATTTCACATTGATAAACGAGAAAAGTTATGGCAGCACACATAGCCAAATTGATGCAGAGTAAAGCATGCTGTCAAAGCTCCTGTTAATGTACCATTTTTAATTGTTTTATTTGAGCTGACAGAATTCTAACCCATAAGCCTGTTCTCTTGATAAGTCATAAATCAATTCCCTCGGAAGCCCTATTCGTAGCCCAGTGGAAATGTGTGCAACTTGTTGCAGTCATAGTTTTCAGAGTAGAGAAATGACAAATATAATAGTGTATGTAAGCATTTCACATTAAAAGTCAAGATATCTGATGTGAGTTTTATGAGTTTTTTCTGAATGTAAGTGAATTCAATTTTAAATGTAAGTGATTTACGTAAATATACTGCAAGTGATTTACATCTAATGTTTCTTCCGGATAGCAACACTCTTACTTAATCACCTGTCGATGGTGTTTGTGGTATATATAAGGGAAACATGTGGACTATCGTTGGACAGGAAAAAAACCTTCCGATGGCAGCTTAAACAAACTATATCGTTGACTTTTCTTTCAAGTTGTTAGTTTTCTAGAAGAAATATAAAATATTCTTATACATGTGATTTTTTTTTATCTGTACCTCCATGTTTGAAATTTCCTATATTATCAAAGAAATCACAACCCTACGAACTGTTTATTCTATCAAGTTATCATTAAATCGCAGAATATGAGTTAAAGAGTTAGCATAAAAAGATTGTATATGCATTTTTCTTAAAAATAAAAATACTCCGTTCTAAAAAAAATGAAATTTAAATTTTTACTCTTGCTGAGGCTTAATCTGCAGTTCACATTTTATTTTTATAAAATATGTGTTCCACCTTAATTTATATTTCAGACATGATATAAAATAATATTATTTATATCCCCATACTGAGTTTTAAATACATAAAAAAAAGTTACAATTCTAAGCAATCGCTGATGCCCACTAAATTTTTATTATTAATTTGTAGTAATATTCTAAGTTTTGATAAAAAAAGTTGTGAAAATTATTAAGCAGTAAATAATCTTAAGTAATTGTGACTTATTTTAAAATCTCCCCTTCTGTCAACAAATTTAATGATTTGATAATCAATGCTTTCAAAAAAACCCTTAAACATTAAAAAAAAAAAAAAAAAAAAAAAAAAAAGAAAACACTTTTCTAAATCCTCTTTCCCTTAAACTTTTTTATTTAATCCATTCTCATTCATCACTTTATAAGTATTTTTTAGCGATTCAAGATTTACCAATGAATTAGAGAATGCACTAGAAATTGTTTACTAAGTGTGAGAAATAGCAGATGTAAACCCACTCGTTATGAAAAAAATCTGTTAAATATTTATATAGTTTTTCGTACATGAATTCCAAGACATTTACAAATCATTTACTGCATTTACTTTTAGCGTTTTAAAATTAAGTCGCGCAAGAATGTTAATCTTTTAAAAGCTTGAAGTTTGTAATCTAATTTTATTTATTACTTAGCACCTATACTTTATGACATATTGCTTACAACATATTATATAATATTATCTTATGAAGTTTTTCTAACATATTGCTAATAGCAAATTTTAATATTATCTTAGGAGTTTTTCAATCATTTATTGAAGGGATGTGAATCATTTGTTGAAGGGAATGGGTAAATTTATTGTTATAAATCATAATTACTCAATCTTCTGAAATCCATGGTGGTATACAACGTAATTTGTGAGTCTACATCTCGAAAAAATTCTTATAATAAAGATTTATTTTATTTATATTTATAGGCAATACAATGAAAAAAATTAATATAAAATTAAATAATGAATTTCGTGCGCGATATTATATTAATTTGATAAGTGTTTAAATATTTGGATTAATTTTTCTAATGACCATCTTAACGTATCATATAGCAGCAAACCCAGTTTTACTGTTAAGCGAAATTTTAAAATGAGTATGTTTTGGGAAATTCCATAAAATGCATAATGAATTCTTGAAATATATATTTTCAATATAGCAGCTTTTAATATAATCTTATGGAGTTTTGTAAATCATTTATTGAATTGATGTGAATCATTTGTTAAAGGAAATGATTAAATTTATTGTTATAATTCAGGAATGCTCTAACTTCTGAAATCCATGGTGGCATACAACTTTCGTAATTTGTGAGGCTGCGGCTCAAAAACAAATATTTAAATATTTGGATTAATTTTTCTAACGACCATCTTAATGCATTGTAGCAGCAATCCCATTTTTATTGTTAAGAGCAATTTTAAATTGGAATATATTTTGGACAATCCAATAAAATGCATAATGAATTCTTGAAATATACATTTTCAGTAACTATTTCCTGGAAATTCAACAGAATTGAGAAACTTTTGTTAGCGTAAAAAAGTAATAAATAAACAATTTTTTTAGTTAAGCACCATGCATCCAGACTGAGTCCAGACATTATAACTATTCTGGTTAAGACATCGTCATTGATAAAAGCTCTACTGTCTTCGTTTGCAGTAAATTAGAAAATATTGCACAATATGTTTTTCTACTATTTAAATTTTACTTTCATAGAGTGGGTACAGGTTATATGTTTTAATTTTCAACATAATCCAAAAGTCTTAAAAAATGTATTTATCATATGACTTTTTAAAGTAAAATTGCCATGTAGCATACATATTGAAATAAGCCGCTGGAAAATTACAGTTAAGCAGCGGTATATGCATTCCTATTTAAAATAAATAATCCCGTCTTAAAATAAAGAAAAAACCCGAGAGATCTTTATTCAAATTTCTAATGATATAAATTAACTTTCAAGGGAATTTTAAAATAAGAAATTAAAAAAAGTTAAGTGTCACCCACTCACAACGTGAAGAGTGATTCTTAAATAAATATTTAAAGAGTAAGACTAATTATCACGCTTAAATATTTAACTTTGTGTCCTATTTTAACATATGGTGAGAGTCTTAATTTTTCTATACTAGTATGTAGTTTAAAAATAGAAAAATATTCCTTTAATTAATTTTAATTTAAAAAGATTTAATTCTGAAGTTTCTTTCAGCTTTATTTATGAACAAGAATATAACTATTTAGCTGTTTTATTTAATATTTAATCTTTTGTATTAGTCAGGAAATAATTTTATTACAAATAGCATTCTGCATCTGATTATGACAAAAAGTTTCGTATTTTTTAATTAATTTTGATTTTTATATTGCCTGTACTGAATTAATATATTTCTTATATTAAATATTCTAATGATTTTTGTACTAATATACTTTGTTGTCAACTCAGTAAATACAATAATGCAACAAAAATTCAAATTTAAATTGCATGATAAATTTAATAATAATTAATTTAATAATCTGTAAGATACGAGAGGAAAATCAAAATTTATTTTATGCTAAATTTTATTAATATTGCGTCTAATTTTTTTTCCAGCTTTTTTTAATAATCATAAAATTTTACAAAGCATAATATAATATTTTCTATGAACATAAGTAAAATAAGGCGATATCTACTTATATCCCCCCCCACGTCCGTTTATTTCTTATATTATAGAATTTTATAGGTGGATAAAATAAAAAAAAGTTGTTTCATTATTGACATTACATAACAAGCATTCATTTGTACATCAATAACAATACATAACAAATAAATTTTCTATCTTGAGACAAATGTAATTCTGTATATTTTTATATTTAACAGAAATTTTGTCTAGAAAATTTTTAATTCTTCATGATACATTGATTTTTATTTGGTCTTTTGATTTAAAGTACTTCCGATATATTTTTTTCAAATTTAGCATTGACTTTGGATTGTCAATAAAACTGATTGGTTTAAATCCAATCATAAATTGACATTAACCATATTTTGAAAGTGTCATCTTGTCAGGTTTTATTTTGTGCCGTAGTGAAAAAGTTGATTCCATGCTCACTTGTTCAAAAGTCTAACCATGAGCTGAAAAATGGTCACAGTACAACGTGGAAACAAGTGTTTTATTTTAAATAACTGTCTCATATTTTGAAACATACCTGCCATTTTGTAATTCGTATAAAAAAGCATGTCATGAAAACCACACTAATGTGACACGAAACTGAAGATCAATTTTTTCAACAATTTCGCAAAATTTAAACAAGAAACGTTTTGTTTCTGTGTTAAGTTGTTTTGTATAATATTGAAATTCAATGTTTAATTTGCAATATTTAGGAGTACCTACTTAATTTTTTGCTTACCATTTTGATATTGAACTTTTTCGAAACTTTCTAGAAATTTCAGAAGATTTAGACCAGACAGATTTGAAAATCATTGTTGTTTTTATAGCACCAGTTACTAATATTGCTTGATAGAGAGGATTATCTCCCTTCGATATTAAAAATAAAAAGAAGTTTCATAATAATAAGTTATATGTTAACGTAGTTTTGTTAATTCCCTAGCGTACTATAGAAAGAGTGTTTAGAATTGGAAAAGTGTCTTGCACCTTTTTTGAATAGTCTCTTTCTTTTATCAGAGTTAACCTTCATTAGATAATTGTAGCTAGTCAATTCCATGATAATAATATCTCCGTATTTTGTATTTTATGTGATGTGCGCCATACTCAAAATAATCGATTTTTTTCTGGAATAAAAATTTCTTTTAAAAATACACTCTTAAACTACCCATATTACTCTTATTATTTTACAACAAATTTATTTCTTATTTTTTAAAAATTGTTTAGTGTTATTTTAACGATTTTTAAAAAGTTAATATTATGAAAATACAATTTAGAAATATAATACATATAATATAAAAATACGTTATCGAATTTTTAAATGTCCAAAGAATATATTTCTAGTAAGCTACATTACTTTGCATAATAATACACTATGTTTAGTATTTTCCAAAATAATTACTTTCAAAAGTGTTAAGAATGATCAGTAGAAAATAATACATTTTAACTAACAATATTACAAGAAATTATTTGGAGTTATTTTCTAACGAATTTTTTTTGTTCCTCAATGTGCTATATTTTGTATCCAGTGTTAAATTAATTACTTTAACATACATACAATATTTGAAAATCATATACTAAATTAAGAATATATTCTGTCAAAATAATTTATTTTACAATAAAATAAAAAATATATTTTGTGGCTTACTTAAAAAAGAAAAAGAACTTACTTTTATTCTTATATTTACATGTAAGGCATAGTTTAACAACATAAAAGTAAAAATGTTATCTCTATAAATTTTACATTTTATATACATTACAAAAGTTTATTTTAAGATCACATATAAATGTTATTTTATACATCTTATACTATTTTTTTCAATTAAAATAATTATATATTTTTAATCATTACTTTAAACTAAAATAAAAATTCGTCTTAAAGCATATTTTTTCCATAAACTTATCGTTTCTAATAAAATGCCATATAATTCGGTTGGCCTAACATTTTAAATCATTACAACCCATTCCATTAATTTTAACAGTCTCAAAACAATTTGAATTTTAGGAACAGTAAATTATTTTTATTTTGCTAGAAACATCAGTCAGTGGCAATAACAAATACGAAAATTTCTATGGTTTAGCATTGCATTATACGATAAAGCCATGTAAAAAGTTGAGTAACTCTATTTTTATTTTAAATTTTAGCATTTGAATATTGAAGTGCCATATGGCGTTATTTATTTTTATATTATTTCACAAATCTGCATTTTCACTTTTTCTGATGCTACATTTAAATGTTTAAATAAAATAAAGATCTATGAAATTGTTTAATTTATTATAAAATATTAATAAAAAAGTTTATGTTACACAACAAATGATTTGCTTCTATAGTTATAATATGAATCAATATGATTTTTTTTTCATTTCTTTACTTGATTGAATAAGCAAAAATATAAATCGCTGTCTTATGACTGATCATGTTATGAAAAACTAAATAAAAATAATGAATGAATATTTATATTTTACGATATTCTGAAGCCTCTTATAAAAATAGTCATTAATCTTTCCTTTTTCTATATGTATTGTGTTGAAAAGAAATTGATAAATATTTACAAATATATTTGAAACTTTCTTACTTTTACTCCTCAATAAGAAAGATGTTCACTCTCTTACAACGATGTAAATAAAATCTGTGTTTCATTGTTGCAAAGGTATGCTACATTTTATTTCCTTTTTTCCAAATTTTTATTTTTAAATTTAATTTTTATTTTAAACAAGTTTTTTTTATGCTAAAAATTCTAATATAATGACATAATATATTTGTATCTGTTAACGGTTATACAGGAGTGTTACGAACTTAATAAGCCTACAAATTTCCAATTTCTGAATTTTTAAGTTTTTAATATTGTCTTCTTTAAAATAAAAGAGTATTTATTTAATACATAAATAACTACCATTTTGAGATTTGCTACAATTATGTTTTTTAATATTTTAATAGAATTTTAATATAAAAGTTTTGCTTAATATTAATAATAATATGTTTTGATATTTAACAGTTTTGTCTCTAAAAGGAATTTTGCCACAAACAAAAAGTTTCATATAATCAAATAGATATCTGAATTTTTAACAATAAATTTTACTTTTTATTACAATTTTTTTACCTACATATTCTTCCTCATGGTCAAAACATTAGAAAGTTTTGTAACGTTTACAAGGCGTTCCTTTTTTCAATTCCTACTATTAGTTCCCACTCTCCCTATATATATCTTATTCAAATTTTTAATCGTTAATAAAATAATTTTTATTCATGCACTCAAGTTTAAATACATTTTTTTAACTTGTAGTGGATGACACTTGATGTTAATACAGTTTTTTAAATATTATTTCATTAATTAAATGTAATTAATTGATTTTAGTTTTTTTTAGATTTAAGTTGCATGTATCTAATAATAGATGGCGCCAAATGTAAGAGGTAAATTTCAATTTTATTTGTAAAGGACTTTTCTGCAATATAGTGAAAAAAAAGGAGGAATTGACTTTCAATATTTTTTTTATATTACTTGTTTATAATAAAAATTCATTTGATTGGCTATGCAACCGATTATGAACCCTTCCTATACCTTTTCATCTAATCCAAAGCCTCTCATTTCTGGCTACTTGCTTCATAGTTACTCGGCGGTTTTCCCTCTTTAATGCTTCAACTGTTGCAGTACTGTTTCGGCGTCACAACTCAATGTTTTTAATTATCATAACCTTTCACAGATGTCACACGATTATTGATTTTTTTACTTCTTTCAAACCTTTATTGCAGTGTCAAACATGTGATTCCATATTGTATTCCGGTCATTTTTTCTGTTGGTTTTTAAAACAAGGGTGTTCGTTTTTTGAGGTGTTACTCCAATGGATGGTCGTCTTTATACTGCTACTATGATGACGCTTGTTTATCTATACTCTTTTCCAATCAACTGTGCATGTTGCTGATTTACTTCACTACTGTTGCCGACTTGTTTCACTACAAGCAACAATGTTGCCGGCTTACAGGACAGAGGCATAAGATTACAAAATTTTCTGAAGCATTTAATGCTTTTATTTGATTGATCATCGTATTTTAACCAGGTGTAAAACTTTTTCTAACATTATACATTAAATAGTACTAAATTCATTTAAAATAATTAAGCAAAGAAGCAGTAAATAAAATTTAAAAATAAACTTTTTGAATATTTTTATTTACACTTATATACACCAACTGATATAAAATAACTGTAAATAAATTAGCAAATTAAAAAAAATGCTAATATAAATATTTGCATACTTATTACATATTGTGACACTAAGTTCCTGTCAATATTTATCCCTAAAATAGAGAAACATTAATGTTTGTATGGTGATAAACGTTTCATTTATACATATGGGAATATAACGCCTTCGTAAAATATCGATAAAAAATATTAAAACTAAACTTATTTTTTAATATTTACTACCTTTCATATGAAATACAATGATAAAAGAATAACATGTAATCTAAAGAAACAAAAATACATGCATCCTATAGAATATACATGTATTAGTAGTGAATGAAAGATGAATCCCCTGTATGTTTTGGAGTATATAAAAAACAGTCTACTCTTCCAAATGAAGCAAAATTAACTAGATGTTTATTTTAGTGAGTTATAAACCTAAACTATGTCTGAGATTACGAAATTATTTAAAAAAAATTTATATCTAAAGCATAAAATATTTATCTATCCAAACGGCAAACTATACCTAAAACATCCTCTTTTTAAAATATATATTTCTAATTTAAAAGCAAAGCAAATATTGATACAGCTAATGAAAAATTGAAATTTAAAAATAAGAAATGCTGAAATATTGTTATTTAAGATTGTTTTAATTGGTTGTTTTATTGTTATAAAAGGTTGCTTAAATATTGTTATTAAAGGTTGTTTTAATTTGATTAAAATCACACATAATCAATTTTTAAGAATATAAATGTTTACTTTCGATTAAATGTAATTTTAGATAAAGATACCACGTATTCGTCCACTTTAATAAGAAAACCTCTTTAGCGTTTTATTTTATTTAAAAAAATCATTAATATTATTCCTTTGCAATGATAACAAATTAGTGAAAAAATTCTATATTAATATTTTAACAATAATGTACAGGATTAAGTAGGGAAATTTTGTATTGCTAACAAGGTTGTTTCCTTGTATAAAAAAAATTAACTAAACCAATTACTTCCATCTAATTTTAACCAATTACGTATTTAGTGATAGAAGTCTCGCGTGACATTTTCATTAAAGGCATCTTTTTATTAGTTTAGGCCTCACTTTCTATCTAGTAGAAAAAGTTGGAGTTGCGAGAAATGCCTTTTCAATGGTAGGTTGACTGTTAACATGGATCACATTCAGCAATAAATAATTCCATCTAGTAGGTAATGGTATACGCTTTTTTTTTAACAAAAGAAAGACTATTCAACAGTTCAAGTATTGATTCACGTGGGTGTGCTGATGTTTCTGAGAAATAGATTGAATTACCTTTCTCGTAATTTGAAGATTAATGTTTCGTTGGAAATAAAAGGTTATTTATGATATTGTTTGAGCTGATCTTAACGATACTAGATAGCTTTCATTGATTTTGATGATCCTGTGAAATTTAAAAAGGTAATACAAAATGCTGATTTTCGTTAATAAATTTAATCCTACGAAAATTTTTATTTTAAATATATGTTAAATTAAAGTAAATTTAGATTCGCTTAGAGTTTTGGTACAATTTTGAAAACTCTCACCGATTCACCATTTTCTGACTGGTAATTAAATGTTATATGAACTTACCTCTGAAAAGTTTTAATTATTTAAAAGATATAAAATATGCATTCACAGACAGCGTGCTGTAAATCTGGAATATTAATCTACTTACAAACACATAATGTTTTTCGTGTGAATATATAGTCATTATATTATAACCTACATTTGACATTATATTAGAACCTAAATTTGACATTATATTAGAACTTAAATTTGACATTATATTAGAGCCTAAAATACATTTTAATATTTATAATTCATTCTCCAATAATAAAAACTAACATTTAATTTTAAAAATATGTATCCATATTTAATAATGATGTTCTATTAAATGAACTTTCATAAGCATTGTTAACTCATTACAACTTTTAAAAATGAAAAAATTATAAATTTTAAAATTTAATTTGACTTAAAATATAAATTCTTTGAAAGAAGAACCATGTAAAGAATGTTTACTTATTTTTATTTGTTCATAGCTGGGATACAAATATTTCATTTAGCACTTGCTAAAAATATAAAATTATATTTATATAAATTTTTCTCATTATGTATATATATATATATATACATAATGATAAAATAATTTTTTAAATTAACATCTTTTTATAAAATAAAAAAATTCTTTGTCAAATTAAATTAATTAATAATATTCAGTAATAAATGTGATTACTTGAATATAAAATTATAAAAAATATCGAAACCAAACCAGAAAAAAAATTGAAAATCTCCAAAATAAAAACAATTATTTACCTTAGGACTTAACTACAAGCATAAATTAACAATATCATATATATTTACTAAATTAGTATCATATTAAATTACCAATCAAAATGCATACTGTGAAGTTAATTTAATAAATAGTGAACATACCAGGTGGGCTGAAAGGTTCGTAGGCTAGCATAGGAAAATTCTTTTCTTTTTATAGAATTTGATTTTATTATTCAATCTAGTTGCATTCGAGGGCGATACAACGATTATAGCGCTCATACAATTTTTCGATTCCATTTTTATAATACGATTTGTCTTTAGCCTCAAAATAGGCTTCAGTTTCGGCGATTACCTTTTCATCGGCGCGAAATTTCTGTCCAGCGAGCATCCTCTTGAAGTCTGAGAACAGGAAAAAGTCGCTGGGGGTCAGATCTGGAGAATACGGTGGACGTGGAAGCAATTCGAAGCCCAATTCATGCAATTTTGCCATCTCTTTCATTGATTTGTGACACGGTGAGTGTCTTGATGAAACAACGCTTTCTTCTTTTTCAAATGGGGCCGTTTTTCCGCGATTTCGTTTTTCAAACGCTCCAATAACGCTACGTAATAGTCGCTGTTTATGGTTTTTCCCTTTTTAAGATAGTCAATGATTATTATACCATACGTATCCGAAAATATTGATGTCATAACCTTGCCAGCCGACTTTTGCGTCTTTCCGAGCTTTGGAGTCGGTTCATCAAGTGCAGTCCACTCGGCTGACTGTCGATTGGACCCCGGTGTGAAATGATGGAGCCATGTTTCATCCATTGTCACATATCGACGCAAAAATTCGGGTTTATTACGATTGAACAGCTCCAAACACTGCTTAGAATCATAGATTCGTTGTTGTTTTTGGTCGATTGTGAGCTCGCGCGGCATCCACTTTGAACAGAGCTTTCGCATATCCAAATATTCATTTACGATATGTCCAACACGTTCCTTTGATATCTTTAGGGTCTCAACTATCTCAATCAATTTCACTTTACGGTTATCAGAAATTATTTTGTGGACTTTTTTGATGTTTTCTTCGGTAACAGTTTCTTTGGGGCGTCCACGGCGTGCATCGTCCTCGGTGCTCATTTCGCCTCGTTTAAATTTAGCAAACCACTTCTCTACGGTTGATTTTCCTGGGGCAAAATCCGAATAATGTTTATAAAGCCAAGCCTTTGCTTCAATAGTATTTTTTTTAGCCAAAAAGCAATGCTTTATTAACACACCAAATTCCTTTTTATCCATTTTTTCAAACTAACAAAAGTTGCTTCACTAAAAATGCTATAACTCACATACTAATAGTGCAACAGCTGTCAAATTTATACACGTGTCTTTTGAAGGTTAAGGCTAACTAAAAATCATATGGATTTAATACTAGTCTATTTGTCAGCCTATGAACTTTTCAGCCCATTTGTTAATAGTGAATAATTTGACAACAAATATATTGGATATCGTGTTCATAAAAGGTAAACTGATGTTTCTGGTTTAAATTTAATTCTCCCTATTTAGCAAATATAGAATACTGGATAAATAAATAAATATTTAAAATACGGAACTTTAACCCAAAAGGAAAAATAATTTATCAAATATTTTATTTCGCATATTAATTTTAGAGCACAAGTTAAAATTCATTTTCCAATAAGAAATAAAACTAACGAAGAACTACTAAATTCAATATTAGAACGATGGACACTTGCCTCCAAACACTAAAGGATAATTTGTTAGATTATAACTGGAAAATAGGAACTGGAAGAACAAACTACCTGTTTCTTCAAATTTTTTCGTATATTTAAAACAAACGCTTTTATTTAAAAACAACAACTGTCATTTGGTGTAATAAAAAATAAAATTTTAACTATTGAACTGAGTGATAGTTATTACTGAGCCTTCTTTTATTGCCACAGAGTATCACAATATCAAAAGTAACAACATATAGAATTTAAATTTATAATTGTACATTGAATTTAGAAATAAACCATTCTTTAAGAACGTCTCACAATAATTTACCTGTAATAATATACGAGAAGTTTACATGTTCCTATTTTCCTGTTATAATCTAACAAATTATCCTTTAGTGTTTGGAGGCAAGTGTCCATCTTTCTAATATTGAATTTAGTATTGAATAAAGCCAGATATTTAATGAAAGTAAGAAATTAAGTTTCTAGTAAGAATTAAAAATTGTAGAAATCTCCACATTATTTAATAAAAAAAACCCATGGAAATCATTTATTCTTATAACAGATGATAAGAAATAATAAACTTCAAACCTTGATTTAAATTGAATTTTAAATGTAATTGTTGATGTAATCATTTAAAAAAGGCTTTGAAACGTTCTATTAATCTATAATGTTTGGATTGCTTAAAATAAATCATTTTTTAATTTATTATTCACTTTTCTATTATTTAGATTTACCAATTAACACAACTGATGAAATCCAATTTTCGAAATATTTTGGCTTGCAAGATTGGCCGAAAAGACTACTAAACTATAAATATATGTTCCACGAAACACAGTTATATCCAGAAGATCATCAATGGGCTTGAAATACTTTACATTTTAAAATAAATTTTATTTAAAAGTGCTCATTATAACTGAACGATCTATTTATTAACCTCGAAGAGAGCAATTTCAGATTACTTTAATGAAAATTTAAAATATTGTTTTTTAATTAACTAAATTCATATAAATATTTCGGTAAAATATGATACGTGGCAAAATTACTTAATATATTTATATTTTCTTTTCTTTTTTTTTAAGCCCAAAATGCATGCTCTACAATCTGGGAGAGGACATGGATTCATCCCACCTTCCTGTCTGCCCTGCACTTGTTTCCTCTACTGTGTATGGTCGCTACTGGGAGACTTGGGCCCTTATGGGCTAAACATGTCACTATGTGATTTCCTTCGTTTCTCGTTGTTGTTGTTGTTGTTTTTATTTCTTGTGTTCTTTTTATTTTATTGCTTATTGTAGACTGCTATTGGAAATAAAAATTTTTTTCTTATATTAAGAAATATTGTGAAGAGTTTGTGTGTGATATAAAATTTTAAGAACCTAAACCGTAAGCCTTTTAAGTGTGTTTATTAAACCCATTTATTAAAAAAAGGAAATTATTTATAGTTAAAAATGCTGAAATTGTTTTCAAGATATATTCGATTCACTAAACAAAATATGGTTTTCTTCTTGGGAAATGAGACACTTTATCACATTTACTAACAAGAATGATTTATTTGTGCTCAGTTGTTATTTTACTTCTCACAAAAGCCTATACCATATTTATTTCTTCTTCTTTACAAAGTTAAATTCCCCTGAAATTTTATCATGACATTTTTTCAGACATTTTATTTTTATTTTTCTTAATAGATGTATTGAAATATACGAAGTGTTCTTTTGTAATGCTGAAATTTGATATGCCTTTAAACCAAGAGTGTTAAACCTATTCTTTAAACGAGACATATTATTTTTTATTCACATAATTATATTATATTACTATAGGTTTACATATTGCATAAATTATTACTTTAAATAAGTTTTGTCTTATTACATGCCCTACTTAGAATTATCAAATTTCTGCTAAAATATTGGATAAAAACAGCAAACCTAAGCTGTGTATGTTTCAAGAATTATTTTCGAAAAAAAGTCATTTAATAATTTCAGTTAAAATTCACAGATGTATTTGGAAGTTATGTAAAACAAAATCACAAAACCAAATTTATCAATCAAAAACTAGGAATAAGAGTTAGCTGAATATAAGATATGAATTCTGGCAGCCTTTTCAATGGTATATTTAAATCATCAGACAAAAAAAAATAGTGAAAAATTGCGCTATTTCTGTTACATTAAGAAAAATTACTATTATTTCTAAAGATTTTCATTATTTATAATGTCTAATACAAAAGATGTTAAAATTTTAATTTCATGGTAGGATAGAAATGAAACACGTATTATTATAAACATATTAATTCAAACTTAAATCTATTTTTCTTCAGAAAGATAGTAAAAGAAAAATATTTATGAATATTCTAACAGCTTAATTTGTAATATATTTCCAATATTAATGGACTGATTCCATTATAATAGCTATGATATACACTCATGTCCATAAATTAAGGATAATTCAGGATCACACAGAAATTGAACTCTAAAATAAAAATTTCACCTGTAGAATTATCACACACATCTTGAAGAAGAATATGCAAATTACAGGAAACCACCAGATGGCGCGGATAGTACGTCACAATGACGAGAGTGTAAGAGAGGGGTATATAAGGAATGGTTGTAAAGAAGTAAAATTGTTCACAAGCGCTTTAAAAGCCTTTCAGTGCAATAACCGCATAGTTATGGCACAAAGAAAGCATTTGGATGATTTTTTAGGTGGTAGAATTATCGGACGACTGGAATGTGGACGTACCCAGCTGGAAGTATCCGAAGAACTTGGAATCGCTCAGAGTGTCATCTCAAGGCTTTGGCAACGATTCCAAGACGATGGTAATGTGAGTAGATGTTACATCACAGGTCGCCCCTGAGCTACAACGCCGAATGAGGACCGGTATTTAGCAGTTACTGCCAAAAGAAACAGACAGAGCACAGCATCAGACTTGTCTCGTCAGGTCTCTTCGGCTACCGGTAGGACAGTTTCAAGGCAGACAGTGTACAGACGCTTAGGCCACATTGGTCTGTATGCTCGTAGGCCTGTCCGACGTGTTCCACTTACCGCAACTCACTGTCACCTGCGATTAACCTGGAGTAGAGAGCACGCATTGTGGACACCGCAACAGTGGTCTGGTGTGATGTTTTCCGAAGAGTCCAGGTTTAGTTTGCAGTCTGATTCTCGCCGGACTTTCATATGGAGTGCACCAGGTACCCGTTACCACCAAGAGAACCCCATTGAACGACACCGTTACGGTGGTGCAGGATGGCTCGTTTGGGGAGGAATTATTCTTGGTTCCAGAACTGACCTGCATGTTCAGAGTGTAACGATGACAGGCCACATCTATCGGGATGTCATTCTGGAACAACATGTACGTTTGTTTCGGGTGCTGATTTTCGCCATGGGTGGTGAATTTCTGTTTATGGATGACAACGCCCGTCCTCACCGTGCAAACATTGCAGACGAATGCCTACAATTGGAGGATATCACCCGTATGGATTGGCCAGCATACTCACCAGACTTGAATCCAATAGAGCATGTGTGGGATATGCTTGGCCGACGAATTGCAGCCCGTCAACCCCCTCCCACCTGTCTACCGGAACTTCGGAGGGCATTGCTTGATGAGTGGTGTAATATTACCCAAGATCAGATTGATAATTTGATACTCAACATGCCTAGGCATTGTAAGGCCTGTATTGCGTCGTCCGGGAGACATACTCCATATTTACCATCATACTTACCATGTTATACTGTTTTTTGTAAATAGGTTCTTTTTTGAAATTTGCTCCAGGGAGTAAAAATCGCAATTTTTATTAATTATGTCAAACATATAGCATCTTTTTTGCTCTTTACCTTTTGTTTAATAAATAGACTTTACAAATAAGTCAAATTTATTTTGCTTCTGTCTCTTTCATTGCCTGAACTTCATTATCCTTAATTTATGGACATCAGTGTAATATAGTGATTTTCCGTGTTTAATTTGACATTCAAATATTACTGTGATCAAACGAACAATTTTGCAATTATATGGTCCACCGTTGTCCGCAATATAACCTAGACTACAGATAATTTAATCCATGCCATATGATGCCATTAAATGCAATTTACTAGATATTTGAACATGATTTGGAAGGATTAATTAAATCTCCATAAAACACATGGATTATGTCATTATATCTAATGGACAGAATTAAAGTTTAATAAATCATTTCATAACTCTAATAAGAGCAGCATGGTTAGAAAATCATTCATTTGCATGTGCTAGTAACTTGATGCATTTGCTGCAAGTAATTATACGACGAAAAATAATCTTTATTAGTTTTTATATTCATTTATATATATTATTCATTTTTATATATTTATAAGTAAGTATAACATTACAAAAAAATTAAGTAAAATATTGACTAAGAAACTAGGAGAATATTATTAAGAAATTAAATAATAATATTACAAAACAATTACAAAAAAACTAAGTAAAGTATTGGCAAATTCCTTGACTAAGAAAGTAGGAAAAGTCTTTTAAGAACTAATTAAATCTTACTCGATGTTCTTTCATCAGAGGTAGCTTCAATCACTATACTAACAATACTATGCTGGGACTATTATAAATGTTAATGTATTGTAATAAAACACAACTTAATGATTTTCACCCAGAATATATAAATTTTTTGAAAATATTTTGTCATGTCGAGTAGAAAATTCATTTTCTATTGTTATTAGTTAGATTCAATATTCTTAGTTACTTGTATCAAAAATATTTGATAATTTCTAATCTCTTATGAACTACGAATTATTAAAACAACAAACATTTCTTTTTTAACCGAAAATACAAAAATGCAGAATTTATTATTTTGTTAAACTTATTGGAATTTTAGGTTAACTTATTGAAATGAAAATTTTAGCTGGGAAAATTATTATTTTACTCATGTTTAAAACTGAAGTATTCTATAAATATTAATACCCTTGTTTTCAAGAGATTTATTTTACAAAATTGAAATTGTTTTATTTTTAAACACTTTATTATAATATATATCATACTGAACTGAATGCACATTTACTCAGTATATTTTATAAAGTATATTTTATATTTTGTAACTATATAAGTATATTTAATATATTGCCTAATAACTATATTAGTATAGCTCCAAGTGTATTTTTAAAAGGAAATTTTATTTTAAAAATAAATTTGAATATTTAATAAATTTAAAAATTGAAGTTAAATTCTAAAATGAAAATATCTTTCTTAAAAAGGAATTTACTTTATTTCCCAAAATATTTGAATCTCTAATAAAAATATCTTCATTCAGTGATTAAGATATCTTGAGAAAAGCATAAGGCATATTCAAATATCAAATTTATGGACAAAACTAAATACATTGGTCTCTCTTGAGAACTTGAAGATAAGGGCAAATGTATCGTAGTTTTCAGAACGTTTTAAATATTTTCATTAAAACTGAAATAAATTATTTATTTAGTATTTACTTTTTAGAACCAGAATGTATAAGGAATTCTAATATGCAGTAAATTGAATAAATTATTATAATAAATTTCTTTTTCATTTAATTATTTATAAATAATTTTAGGTATAGATTTATGCATCTTGAAATATTTTGATGGAATCTCAAAATATAAATAAAAAATGGAAAGAGTTTTATTTCAAAAATTCTTTCTGAGTTAAATTTTTTATTAATAATTTATAAATTTTTATTTATTTCCTTTTGTTAAAATTATGTTTCCTTTTAAACACAGAAAAAGAACCTTAACTTTAATTTATAGTTTTATTGGTATCATACTAACTTAATAAATTAGATTTCTCACCATTATAAATTTTTATGGCACTATTTAAAGTTCTGAGTAAGTTGTTGTGCAAATATTCAAAAGGATCCGTTCAAAAATCTCTTATAAAAAGAAATAAATCAATAAAAATACTGTAGTACTAAAAATAAAAAGAATGGAATCGTATTTTCATAAACATTTATAGGACATCTGCAGTTGACAGCTCTAGTCATGCCAAGCGCTTTTCTAATACATGCACTCGAACTTACGTAGAAATAGCTTTTGTACCTATTATCCGCTTTTAAGAATAGAGTAACTGACGTAGAATAATCCAAAAACAATTTTAAAGACAAGTATTTCAGACAATTCGTTTGAAATGCTTTTCAATGCGAATATCTTTCTATCGTATCAACAGTTTATCCTTTTAAAGACAGTAGTATGCAAATGATAAATTATTACAATAGCATTATTTAAAATTTTAATTAAAAACACATTTTTAACTGAAGGCATCACTTTCACTTAAACTGACATCTTCACGAGTTATATGATATTTTATAAAGTATTGAAGTTACAAACAATCTTCTTAACTTAAGTGAATATATAGGTTCAGACTTTTTTTTCAAAGAAATAAATATCAAGTTCAGGAAAAAGGTTTTTAACTCGACAAATTTTAAAATGCAAAGCACATAATCTGAACTGTTCTAATAAAATATGTTTCTTGTGCAAAACAGGTTTAAGATAAAGATAAAGTTTAATTAAGTTATATTAAAGATAAAGTTTCACATTAAAATGTTTTTGAATAAAACTATGGAATATAGGTAGAAATTTGAGAAAAACTGTACAATAACATTCAAAAAATTGTACACGAAAATGATATGGATTGCATATCCCTCGATCTATGAACAAAAAAAAATATGATATTTTTTATTGAAAGTTATATTGTTAGTGATTGTAGTATTGGAAGTAGTATGTATTTTTCATTTTACTAAATTCTATAGAAATCACATATGGAAATGTTAAGCTATAGAGGAAAACCATCAAATTTTGAATTATTATTAAGAAAATAAAATCGTTGGAAAAATAATTTTAGATAATGTTTATTTTGTACTAATTAACAGACAATCCTTTTTACAAAGCAATTTCAATAAAAAATAACAGTTAAAATAAACTACAAATTTTTCCTTTAAAATTTTTTTGTTTGGGTAATAAATATAATTAATACCTCGAACAATTCCAGTACAAGTATCCATGTCATTGCTGGGAATATAGGTAGAAATTTGAAAAAAATGTTTTTGTTCAAAAATGTATACATGATAATGATATGGTTTGCAAATCAATTATTCTACAAGCAAAAAAAAAAAAATTTTTTTTCATTGAAAGTTGTATTTCTATTAATAGTAGTATTAGAAGTAGTATATATTTTTCACTATATTATTTTCAATAGAAATTACGCACGCAAATGTTAAATTGCAGAGCAAAACCATCAAATTTTGAATTATAATCAAGAAAATAAAATCATTGCAAAAATTATTTTAGATGATGTTTATAAAGTAATTTAATATAAAGTAATTTGATAAAAAAAATTATAATTGAAATAAACTACAAATTTTTCCTTTAAAATATTTTGTTAAGTTAGTAAATATAATTATTACCTCTAATGATTCCAGAAATCCTTCAAAGCTAATGTTTTCCAAAAATTAACTAAATTCAAAGATTCTACAGAAAATTAACTTCTTTTAATAAAAAACATTCATATTTCAAGATCAATACACATATACTTCCCATTCACCAACTTAATGGAATTCGAGAACAGTAAATCTATCCTTAATAACTTTGTTTAATAGAATTATGTGAGGCAGGTGTATTTTCTAGACTGTCTTGACTTCTAATTGAAATTTTCCATGTCATCGTTTATGTAAGTAGTTTGCTACTAGAAAGGAGCTCAATAGTGGCCTTAGTGCTATTGATGAAATTTCGCAGTGATTTGGAAATCACAGGAAGTGCATTTCCTGTGTATTATCTATAGTTTTAGTCTGAATACATTAAGGCGTTCTTATAATTGCTGCTTATTATGGTGTAATATTGGTGTTAAATTTTGTTAATGGTCGTTTAACATTTTATTACAGAGTAATTTCAAAAGACTGAATACCTGTTTTAAATATATTGGATAGCATATATATATATATTTTTATATTTTAATATTTTTATTTTCATATTTTTATTTTGCATCTTGTTTATGAGTATTTGTGTTACTAGTCGCAATTTAACATTAAAAATTTTCTTTCACATTTCTCAAATAATTTTATTAATATGGCTTGTTTTTGAACAAGTTGATTCACTTAAAATTCTTACATTAATTTACACAGAAATGAAAATTAATTTACACAACAAACTTCTAAAGCTCCTCTACTGCAATACATCATGCCCAACAAGCACTATATCCTACTATAGCACTTTAATGCGATTTTTCAGTAAATAAATGCAATTTTTATAATTATATATAAAAATAAATTGGATTTTAATTAATAAATGATAGAAATTTTTATTATTTAAGAGAAATTTAATAATCATGGTTTCTACATTTGAAAGCAAATAGGAATGTAAATATAAATATAATAAAAATTTATAAATTAAAGTTTGAATTGAATATAATCTAAGATAATATGCTAAGAAAATAATTTATTTATGATCCATTTTAGAATAACCATAAAGCATAAAAGTTTGACGTTAACACAACTCAATTCATATATAAATCTTTAATTAACTTTCTTTATCATTTTGTATATAATAGCATTCAAGAAGTTTTCTTCAAAATATAAGAAGTTTTGAGACAAATTTTTTTCTTTATGTTGTATTTTCTATACATATTTTGTTTATAAGTAATTTTTAAGTAACAAGAGTGGAGAGCAGAAATTATTTATTTATTATATTTCATCAAAGATTTTGTCTCAAAAATTTCAAATATATGTTAAGAAAAGGAATTTCCTGCCCCAGTATTCTGTAAGATATACAATGTTCTACATACTACTGTGCCCAAAAAGTTTTACCAAGACCAATTTTTTTTCAAAAACTCTCTATTTATTCTTCCAAATTTATGTCATAGCCTTCAAAGTAATCCCCTCCGGACACAATGCACTTATGCCAACTCTTTTTCCAATCCTCAATGAATTCTAAAAAGTCATCGCCACGGATGGCCTTCAAAGCGCGCGGCGATTCTCGTTGAATCTCTTCAATCGACTGAAAACGGTGTCCCCGGAGTGGTCTTCTGAGTTTAGGGAATAGCCAGACGTCGTACGGTGTGAATACGGTGGTTGTGGAATGATATGGGTTTAATTTTTGGCGAAATAGTCACACAGAACCAATGTGAGCTGGCGCATTCAGTGTTTTCGGTACCAATCGAGTTTTGACGCGTTTGAGGCCCAAAATGAAATTGACCGATCCTTTTCAAATTCCAATATCATCAGCAAGGTCTCTAATTGTAAATCGACGGTTTGCAAGCACCAAATCTTTATTTTTTTGGACTTGAGCTTCGTCGGTTGAGGTGGATGGTCGACCAGAGGGCTCTTCGTCTTCAACGCATTCTCTGCCTTCTTTGAACTGTTTATACCACTCCTAAACATTTCTTTCCGATATATGAATGCTCACCGAATGCCTTCTGCAACATTGTATACGTTTGTACAAACAAATTTTAATGCAAGTTCTTTGCTCATTTAATTCAGACGTTTCAAAAATCGCCGTAATCAGTTTTAGCGTCTCACAAAGGCAAACGCAACTCAAACACTAATGAATATTTTGACGTCAAATTTCCCACAGATGTCAAGGACACTTCCAACAACCTAAAAAAGAAAAGAAATTGAAATTCCATAAGCCCCGGGACTTTTTAATTGAAAATTTGTCTTACTTTTTGGACACAATTGTATTTAAAAAAGGACATTTTAATAGTTGCTATAAAATGCGGTTTAAATAAAATATTGTTAATAAATATAATAGTTATAATGATAATATTTATAATAAATTAATTTTTATGACAAATATAATGATTATAATAGTTGAAATAAATATAAATAAGAAGCATACATAACGATTAATAATGTATTCTGTCGAAATATTTATTAAATCGATTAAAAGTTATTCTTAATAAAAATCATTTAATTACATAATAATGTTTAATTTGTTGAAAATTTTTAGTTCTTAAATACTTACTGAAAAGTATTTTAATTATTTAGTATTAGTAGAAAGTATTTTATTAATGTTAAGATAAAAACTTTTAATAGACAGCCTAAATTTTGTTTTTCAATTAATTAATAACATATTATTTTATTATAAACAATTTTGCAAATCTTGTATTTTTCCCCAAATCCTTCAGAATTTAATCCCGTTTAATCAGATAATAACAGGTTAAGAATATTTGAAACTTCATCTAGACATCTAATCTTATGACAGTTTGTTAAAAGTTTCAAATTTTCTTTTTGTTTATTATCTGTATGATTATAATTAAATTATGCTTCAATATTCCTTTATAAAATTTATTGAATGTAACCTATGTATTATAATATTTTGTCTCCATTTAAGTGTTATATCATTACGAATTTCTAAATTCTTTTATACATTAGATGATTACTGCTCATAATTTAATTGCATTTGTTTTTGATGTTAAATTTTAAATAATGATTTCTTCAATAATATACTTGTAAATTAATTAACTTCAATGTTAAAGTGTTCATAGCGAATTTTTGAAAAAAATTTAAATAGTGGAGAAGGGACTATCATGATTACCTTAATTAATTTTTTTAATGGTAACATATGTATTATAATATGTTTCTGTATTTAAATGTATATCATTACGTATTTCTAAATTCTTTTATACATTAGATTACTGCTGCTCATAATTTAATTGCATGTATTATGATAGTTTTAAGTAATGCTTTCTTCAATAGTATACAATAGTATATTGATAAATAAGTTATCTTCAATATTAAAATGTTAATAGAGTATTTTTTAAAAAACAATTTAAAAATGTGGAAAAAAGCACTATCTTGATGAATATCTTATAATTAAAATTAGTAAATTTAGATCTGTCAATGATTGATTATTTCAATTCAATAATTTAAGTGAATTATTACAAATCTATTAAAACTTCTGCTTCTAGTACTATTTTAAAATAAAGATCCAGTGTGTATTTTTTTATGTAAGAAACATAAAAAATTACACTTTGGATTTTAAGGATCCTAATCTGGATCTTAATTATACTCTGGATATCTGGAAACAAGGCCGTAATGTTTGGTTACAATATGGAAATTTAAATAAAGACTATATTTCTTTATGTTACTCGTATTTGACATCATTATCATAACAATTTTTTTTAATATTTGTAATTAAAAATCATTGAAGTGACAGTATAAAATGTAGTATTTATTGTGTTTATGATATTTTGAAATTATTCATTTGATCTAATTATTTTTTATTTTTGACTTACTTATACTTACTTAATTAACTTACTTTTGACTTACTTATACTTACTTTATTTACTTACTTTTGATTTACTTATATCTACTTCATTTACTTACTTTTGACTTACTTATTCTTTTCTAAACGAAATTTTTTAAATATATCATTTATATAGGAATTTTTTATGTGAGATTTTCCCATTTATATCAATCGTATGTTTCAAAATTATTTTTTATTACAAATATCAATTTGATAGAAAATTGTTGAATATTTTATTACTAAACACTTTCTTTTCATGATTTGGAGTCTTCAAGAAAAGTTTTCTTAATTTCATTTATTACTACACTTGTTATTAGTAATTTTAATTTTAAATAATTTATTATCCCTTTATACTGATTAAATGCAGCTTTAGTAGTAAATCAAAGCCTTACTTAAAACTATTTCGAACAATGTAAAATATAGAGTTAAAAGAATAATTATAGATAATATATAAATATTTCAGAATTCATATAATTAAACAATTATTCAACAGTTACACAATTATATTTAATTAAATATAACAGAAGATCTAAAATATTGTGAGTAATATAAATTTCTGTTGAGGGAATATTATTATGTAAATGGAATCTTTTTATGCAATATATTTTACTGAGACTTTAAGATAACTATTTTTGCAATATTTCTCTTTTATTGAATACGATGTCAGCTTTCCCAATGAAAAATACACTTTTAGTAGAAAGTAATAAATATTTAAACTAAGGGAGGCTATTGGTTGATAAACATGTCAAAATATAAATTGACTTATATGTGTCAAAGTCTCTGAACAACCTTTCAAAAAGTTTCAGAAGTAAATTTTGTTAACTTTAAAATAGGTAAAAGCATTGGTGAATCAAGCATCGATGAATCGTGAGCATCATTTTCTTTAAAATTCTATATTACAAAGCGTTTGAAAATAGTATAAATTAAGGCAGTGGTTTTGAAACTTACTTGTCTTACCGTCACTTTTTCAGAAAAAAATGTTACTCATCGTCTCTCTTCAGATATACCTTTAAAAATAATTAGGTATAAATTGAATAATGTCCTCATATATATCTGTTTCTACCTATAATTTAAAACACGATAAATAAAAATTTTGTAAATAATACATGTTGAAGCTCAAAATTATGCAGTTTTTCATTAAAATCAACCGTAATAACATTCGCATTATCATAAATAACTAAGATAATGAAGGATAATAAGAAAATACGAATTTCGAATAAAATTTTAAATGACCTTAATGAGAAGGCTGAATAATTATTGTAAAAGTAATTAGTATTCCAAAAATAAGGCTTCATTTCCTGGAAAAATTGACTTTTCAAGCTATATTGAGAACAGGGTTGTCTTTGAGTACTCACATAATGAGTCTACTGCATCTTGATCAGTTCATCAATTCTTCTTTACATTATTGCTCAAAGAAATTTTAATGAAAATATCCGACACTGCCCTGTGCAGAACAATGCATATTACCTCATTTATAGCTGGCAGAACTAATTTTTCACCAATAATATACGATTTTTCCATTTTAGCAATCAGTAACGAAATGTTGTAAATAGTACACAATCAATCGTCATCTTGTTGTTTGGAAGACACTAAAAAGAGTTTTACCAATCACGGTTTTTTCAAACGTTTTTACTTAAATTAAAAATAAAATAAATCCAGAACTTTTTTATCAGCATAAACTTTTTATCAAATGTTCTCTTAATCTTGAAATATTTATAACTTCATTTGAAAAATCCGTTTTCCAAATCAAACACATTGGTAATATAGTATTTGCAAGTGACTGAATAAAGTCATAGTTCAAATATTACTATATTGTCTACAAAATTTTAGATTTGCCCATAATATTATCGTTAGAAAAAATATATAATTGATATCTATCTAGTCGAAAACAAAAGTTTTTGCATTATGTGTATTATATTTATTAGGATAGTGCATACTTATATATATATATATACTATATATTGCGGCATAATATATATATATACATTGGTTTTTTCGTAAAAGTCTGCAAAAGACTAACTAAAATAATAATGAAACCAACAAACCAGCTTTTGTTCTTTGCTTATCATTATATATATTTATTTGATATTAATTTTTAAAATATCAAACTAAATTAATCAAGCAATAAATAATTTTAAAAAATGCCTTAATGTGCATTTAAGAATTGTTTAATATATTTTCAATTTTCTTTTATATATGTAATTGTCCCTTATTAACATATGTTTATTTGCCAGTTAACAGAAATAATTCAATATATAGAAATAAATATTAATGGTTAATATTTTTTTACGATTCACTCTTCTAATTTCTTTATTTAAGCAATAAAAATATTTTAGTATTAATAAACTCTTGAAGATATAGAAACATAAGAAACTGTATAAAAATACTCACATGTAAATTGTTGTTTTATTCAAACGATAATAATAGTAATATTTCCTTTGTACGTGATCAGTTATCCGTAAATATTGAAATTCTCGAATACGAATTGAAGTTGAAATGGTTATTTAATACAAACAATGTGATCAATAATTTTGAATTGGACACTATTCATAATTATACTATTGCTAACTGCTTGCCACACAATTCAAACTAGATTTCATACATGACGCCTAATTGAAAATTATGCCTCATTTCCCATAATCTAAATGCCGAAAAAATAGTTTTGCATAACAAAACCCACTCGCTATCGCTTTTCCGCTGTTCGGCCAATCAGAAGTAGCCAATTAACCGCAGCTCATTACAAAGAGTTTCTGTATAACATGTCCTATTGGACAGTATCTGTTTTACCAGATCTCGAAAACTGCGAACTGGATGATATTCCAGGAATGCTAAAATGTAATCCCCAATAGGTAAATAGTTAAAATTTAATAGATATGAAAGATTAGAATTTAATAGTTGTTCAGAGGAATTTATCTTCTTTGCTTATATGTATATAATAATAAATAAGTAATATAAAAAACAATTTTTAAAGCCAATTCCCACTTTTTTTTGCACTGTATTGCAGAAAGTCCTTTATAAACAATTTTCATTCATTTTTTTAAGTTTATCGGGCACCATCTATTGGTAGATATATGCAACTTAAATCTAAAAAAAACTAAAATTAATTAAATAAATTTAATGAATGAATTAATATTTAAAAAAAACTGTATTAACACCAAGTGTCATCCACTACAAGTTCAAAAAAATGTATTTGAACTTGAGTGGATGAATAAAAAGTATTTTATTAACGGTTGAAAATTTGAACAAGATATATATAGGGAGTGTGTGAGCTAATAGAAGGAATTGAATAAATACATTTCTGTTACAAGATGAGTCTCATATATGTATATGATTGTGCTCCATTTGCTGCTGATTGCCATTCATCTTTGTGTGTAATCAAACAGTTACATATTTTTTAACAAATACTCAAATACTTACAGTTTATTTAAATTAGTATTTTTTAAATAGTTTCTCGAGTAAATAATAATGATAAAGTTATTTAATGGGATTTAATGATAAAGTTAAGAAAAAACGTATAAAACATTTATCATTTTTTTTACCCTGATGCTTTACAGTATAGATTTATTTATCGGATTAGTATTTTTATACTTTGAATTATGTTTTATAATAACTTGACAGCTGACATATATTTACTAAGTTTACTTTTAAATAACTTCTTACTAAATATATTTATTTATTTGAAGATTATTAATTATGCATTTTAATATTTTTAAATGTAGTTTGCTTCATAATTTTGTTCTTACAATTATATATATTGTACGCATAACATTTCAATTAATTTTGGGAGAAATTATACATTTAATTATAATAATTTTAAATAGCATTTATTTAAGGACAAATATAATTTTTATTTTTTATAAAATAAGAATTAAACGTTAAAATGTATAAATTACAAAAGATAATTTTTAAAATATACAAAGAATAAAAAAAGTCATATGTTAAAAAACTTCTTATAAGTTCTCTTTCTGCTGCTGCACTAACATTAATGCCGTGTTTTTGTCTCCAGCTAACTTTTAATGTATGTAAAATAATCTATTCATTTGTAATACTAATAAAAGTTATTCATCTGTAATAATAATAAATGTTATACATTTGTAATAGTAATATAATACATGTTTATTTTAAGTATTAAAATTCTATTAACAATTCATTTTTAACTTCGAAAAAATTATTTATGCTAGTATAAATAATATACAAATATTTCAATTTATTAATATTTTTTGTTGATATTTTAATGCTTTTTTTGTAATTCACTATTTAAAATTAATAAACTGTAAATTTCACTTGTTATTATGCTAAAAAGGATCCTTTTCAACGAAATATTTCTACATTTTAAAATGATAATATTAAAAAAATAAAAAAATGCATTAAATATTTATCAATTTTTTACAATATAGATTTATTTACCTGGTTAGTATTTTTATATTTTGAATTATGTTTAATAAAAACTTAACTGTTTACATCTATTTACTTTTCTGCCCTATAAATTTATTTATTTATTTGAAGATAATTCTTTATTTAAGAAAACAGCATATTAATCATATTACAAGAATTTTTTTGGGTTAAAACATATTTAGCATTATTATCCTTATTATTAGATAATTTTTAAAGATTTGATTATTTTTTTAATTGTTTTTCATTTTATTTACTTTTTAACATTCTGTAATTCTTGTAGATTTTATCTTTTGAGAAAAATGTTTTTCGTCTTTTTTTTTGTTATGATGTAAATGATAATAATTTCTATTAAATAAATTCATTAATTCATTCATTCTAAATTAAAAGCAAAGTAATAAGATATAAATAAATAATTTTTTTCTTGACATGCTTCATAAGGATTATATTTGTTTAATTATTCATTTTTGAGCACCTTTATAATGATTGAAAGTATAAAATGGATTACTACTTTTTTGCTTAAAAAGTGTTTTTTTTTCTTAAAATATTATTTAATTAAAGAAACAGCTTAATGTATCGAATAATTTTTTAAAAAATCCATCGTTAATATGCGTTATTTTCAAAGGTCTAGCTAATCTGTTTGTTTTATTTTATTTTCATTTCAGTTTACTAAATTATTTATTGAACAATTAATTTTCTTTCACTGATAATTTTTTTCTAAATTGAATTTTTAATTCCTGTTTAGAATTCATAGACTGAGTTTTTGATTCCAAATATAAATTTATACTTTTTGTAAAGAAAATCTTTCAATATAAAATGAAATTAAAAATAAAGTAGTAATATATTCAGTTTTACAATAAATTGAAATTGTACATAGATTAATAATTAAATTTATTAAATTTAATTAATTAAATTTAAGGTTGAATAATTATTTAAAAAATATATTAATCAGAAGTTGTTACTTATTTAATAACAAGTATAATAATTATTTTTTTATTCAGCAATTGTAGCATTTTCATTGCAAATATGTCCTTCTTGTCTCAAAAAGTATTTAAAAAAATTGTTTAAAAAAAATTATTTTATCATATGTGTAGAACGTTCTTTTTTTCATTACATTGAACATTCAGTAATAAAAGCACAAAAAATATATTTAATATATTTATCTCAATTTATATAATTTAAATTCTAATTATAACAAAAACCTTATTCATGCCTCATTTGCTTTCTCTATACAGTGAAACCTGTTTTAATGACATCCTTTATTATGCGTTTTGTGTGTGTGTTAATTTCTATGTGAGATCTTTTAAAGCTGTATTTAAAAAAAAATCAATTAAATGCATATTAGGAACAAAAATTAATTCAAAAATATAATTAAAAAATGAGAAAGAAAAAGAGATGGCTGTCAAAATAACGCAAATTAAAAGAAATCCAACAGATGGCAATCCGGCTCACATACCAACCCATTACCACGAATGATATTAGATGCGAGGTAGTTCTTAGATGTGAGGTTTTAATTTACAAATTTTATAAGTGGGGCTTTTTATGTGGTCCCTATTTATCGTATAGAATTTTTTTTTAATATTTGTAAGCAATATATTTTATAGCTACATATGAAGTTTTAAGAATTTTTTTTTCGATTTATTTTATGAGATCCCTATTCTTCAACACAAAAACAGGTTTAACTGTACTTTTTGAATGAAGTCAAGATACTCACAATAATATAGAATCACTTTTATGGTCCCTATTTATCGTATAGAATTTTTTTTTTAATATTTGTATTAATTCAGGTATTTAAAAAATTTTTCAATATTATCATGCATTACAACAAATGTTCCTTCTCAGAATATTGCTTCTGTAACCTCATTCCTGACGGTATAATGGAAAAGCCTTCAATAGATTTTCTGCTCTGCACTGCAAGCTAAAAACAACTAAACTTGTTAATATAGAATCTCGCCTTTCAGTTCATCTGTTCACGTCGTAGAGAAAACGTTAACTCGTAGCTAGTTTTATTGCTGCAATAATTGATTTTTGTATAATTTCATTTATTGTATATTATTTATACATATTAATTTTTCTTAATTAAATGTTCTGATGTGGATATAAATGTTATTTCATTATACAATTTTTCTACACTGCTACCATATCTGGTGATAGGCACGTGATTTCAACGATTGACTAGCAACGAATTTTTGAAGCTCCATTTTGACCATCCAACAAATAAAAGACACGCTTAATTGTATTTATAATACTTTTGTCCTAAACTACCTTTATTGATATTTTATTGTGACTGATAGTGAATCTGAAACTGTTTCTGAACTTATCTGAACCGCAATTAAACAGCCAGTGTTCTGGAAAAATTACGTCGAAGTTATGGTTTATGCAATTGAAGTTATAATTCTCGAGTATGACTTTTTCGAACAGTGGTATTGTTTAAGATTTAATAAAATATAACATTTCCATTGAAGCACTTGACGAAAATATTTTAGATTCCATTGCCGACATTCTATATAATCCACTAAACGATAATAAATACGAATGCAGAAAATAAAGAAGGCTTTATTAACCAGATTAACTGACACGGAAGAATCTAGACTAAAAGAAACTGCTAACGGGCATCGATCTTGTCGACAAACGTCCATCTGATTTATTGAGACATATGAAAGGTTTGACTAGTAGTTCGATATTTGATCATATCGCAGTGGATTCAACGTCTGCCTCAGCAAGCACAATGCCTTTTATACATCAGTAAAGATTCATTGGACAATGTTGCAAGATTTCCAGATAAAATTCTTAATGTCTGCAATTCATCGGAAACACTTACCATTGCAAAAATTAATACTATATTATATATTAATACTATTCTTTCCTGAAATTCAATAAATTACCTGTAGTCTGATCCAATTCCTTATTGTATTGCTATATTTCAAAAAATACAAGATGACCATATATGCTATCTGATTTTAGAAAATAAGTTCTTCACAGTATTCATGATCTAAATATCGAAAGTCTGAGATTTTAAGCCCGCATAAACAATATCACATCGTAAGACAATGCTTCAGCAAAATAAACGTGGACATCGTCAGAAGGATTTCTCTCTAACTTAACTATTGTCGATTGCTACTCGAGTTGTCCAGAAGCGGCACCATCCAAACATGATAACAGAAACTGTCACTGATGAATTAATCAAGAATTTAATGTCTTAAAATAATCACAACTGGACAAGGAATCCTATTTGAATAATATCTACTTTTGAAATTATACAAACTCAATGGATTCAAAAGTCAACGCACCTTGGTTTATCATCCACAGTCAAATGGTTGTATTGAACGTTGGCATCGTACATTTGGTCCCGCCATTATCTTAGCAGCCCTGCCCATATATATTTGTTAGAACAGATAACGTTATCCATAACTTTCAACCATCATATCAAGGACAATATGTTTAAAAAAAACTGACATAATTTTCATCATCAAAATAAAGGATAAAGATTTCAATGTGTCAAGCAATAGAGTAAAGATGGGTTTTTTGGATAACTCTATCAACATTATTGCATTAATTAGTCACACCAGAATGATAAATGAATCTAAGACAATCCCAACTGAAAATCAAAAGAAAATATCATCATTGGAATGAAATCCAAATTTGGTCAGACTTCTTGTATTCGGACCACATGCTCCAAAAGTAATTAGGAAATGTTAGTTTGCACACTGCCATTTTTCCTTGGAACCAGAAATTGTGTATTATCAGACCCATCAGAACTGGACATGTAGTTCGACACCCTGCTCATTATATTTTAAGAATTTTTATCGTTCGCTGCCTCACTCGGCGGGAGAGTGATGTGGTGCATCAATCCTGACGTTTAGCGGAGAAGCCTTCAATCGATAATTTTCTGCACCCCACTGTAATCTGAAAACAACTAAATTTGCTCAACTAAACTACGATCCTCACCTTTCAGATCATTAGTTCACATCATGGAGTAGACTTAACCAATAACTCGCTTTATTGCTGCGATAATTTCTGTATGATTCCATTTATTGTATACTATTTGCAAATATAAATTTTCATTGCACAATCTTTCTATATATGGTATAAACCAGTTACAATAATTCTTATAACTTGAATTATGTAAATGTATAAATCTAGCACAAAATATGTAAGTAATTTAGCAGTTTCACAGAAAAAAATCTGTAAAATATATACAATGCATATTTTAATGAATAATCAGATTCAGCTTGTTTTATGTCGACATGTTTTTAGTAAATGATCTGGTTGTTAGTTAAAAACGTCTTTTTTCCGCATCATGATTTGGTGGTACGTCTCTATCATGTTAATTATTAATTGGCACAATTTACCATCTATATGGCCAACATGAATACATAATTTGTTATCATATCATTTATTACATCATTTTGAAATAGATAAATAGATTGAGGGCTTATGATTTAGAAAATAGAACAAAACAATGAAAGTGTGAAAAAATACCGTCATCTCTACTAAAAGAATAATTCTCAAATGTATCTGAATTGAACAAAACTTCTTTTATTCACTATACATAACCACAAATTGCACTGCTCAAAAAATTAGAGGATATTAGAATTTTGGTTATAAACTGTAGGGGAAGAAATATTTTGGTAACTGTTATATGATTTATAGGTGTTTTAAGATATGAGAAAAAAAGAAGTAACGGAGAAGAAATAATTAAATTTTATTGACTATATGTGTCAGTAAACAAACAATCACAATTCGAGCATATCAAAAGATGATATCTTGAATAAAAAAGTTTCAATAAGGGGTATGGTTTACCCTGACTGAAAGTAACGTCGCACACCTGCGAGGTATGGAATCAATGAGGTTATCAATGGGGGATTGGGATGTTCTGTCCCACTCCTGTAGAAGATAGCTTTTTATCTGCTGAGTTGTTTCTGGAGGTGATAAGCAACTAGCAACCTTTCTCATTAGAATGTCCCAATCATGTTCCTTTGGCCTCATGTTGGAGGAATATGCTGTCGAATCGATTCGAAGGATTCCTTCGATGAATACAAAATTGTCCACTAGTTGAGCACAATGTGGTCTGGCGTTATCATCAATGAAAAGGAATTCGTTTCCGATTGTTGAAATGTAAAGGGCCATCTGAGGATCCCATCACTATATCGCTAAGCCGTTAGTGATCCTTTTCTGAAAATCTGCAGGTCGATGTGGACATTGATAGAAATACCGACCCAGACCATCACTTCGCCTCATCCAAATCGTACGCACTTTCTTACATAGATGCTGGAGTATTTCGTGTGCCAGGTTCTCTCCAAATGAGAATCCGCCTATTGTCAGGTTGTGCGCTAAAACAGGTCTCGTCCGTGAAGCCATGTTGCTTTACTCATCTCGTTCTCATCTGAGATGCATTTGTGCTCACCTCCTGCGGGCAGTACGGTAGTCATGTGTCAACGAAACACAAACCATAGGTCTGCTAACTTACAAACCCACATGGTGGAATCTGTTTCAAAGAGTCTGAGCCAAAATTCTGATACTAGTAGCCCTCTGAAGGTGCTACTGCCAGAAAGTGGGGTTAATAGTGCGATTTCTGCTGTCTCTTAGTGTTAAATACCGAGCTATATTTTTTGTTGTTGCCCCCGTACGAAATTGTCCCGATCTTCGGTGAGCATTTGCAGTCTCCAAAATCCGATTTCATTGTCTGGAAATGACACTTTGAGAAACTCTTAACGCTTCCCCCAAAATGAATTGCGTTTGACCCGCCTCTAAATGAACGATGGCCTTCCAGGTTACCGATTCAGGCAAGTCACTTTATTGTGAAATCGCAGTCATTGTTACGAAACTTTCAACCCGTGTCAATCTTTTTTATTATCCTCCTACAGAAGAAATTCTGCAGGTTTCTTTTCACTCCTTATATAAAACGCATAGTATTCGACGTCATAAATAAAATTTGCATATTGCTAACTTTATAAATGTTAAATGTTTAACATTTTTTTTGTTAGAAAAGTTGTCAATTATAGGGTTATTTCATACCGAACTCACAATATCCCCTTCCCGTTTTAAGCAGTGCATACATCAATTTAGAATTATCTAATTGTACTTGAATATTTAGTAATCATTATACTATAAAAAATTCAGAATTATTTTAATGTTATAATGTTGATTCTTAAACATCATTAGGAATAAAATTTATTGAGCTATATGAATTGAAATTTACTAAGCCTAAATAGATTCATCATGCGAATTTCAGAATTTATTAACATTAAATAAAATCATGTCAATGAATTTATATTATCTTATTTATTTTTCTTAATTTTATTATTACATGTTTTTTAATACAAAAAAGTACACAGGAAAACTTACTTTAGTGATTCATAAAATATCGTACATGAGCATGAGCAAATGAGTATTTGATGGTAATCATCGTAGATGAGTACCTGCTGATCATCATCATATTTTATTCTTCTTTTATTCGAAACAAATTTGATATTTAAATATTAGTATAATCCATCTAAAATAATTTTATAGACTTTAATTTAGAATTTCGCGTTTCATGACTTATCGTCTTCCTCGTCGTTTTGCCGCCATCTTTGTTTTATATATAAGAATGGCCCAGTACTGATTCGTTATCTAAACTCATGGGAAATAGGTAAATTTACCTGATGCGTATGCGCACTATGGTAAACAGTTACCATAGTCTTAACAGTATAAAAAAACTTTCTAATAACAGTTAGTTGAGAGGAAATTTAATCGACGCGGAAATTGTTTGTGTTTATTAATAGAAATAAATTATATTGGCCTACAGTAATTTTGTTAAATGGATAATTCTAACTAGTTGTTGCACAAAAGTAGGCTACCCGTGCTCAGTGTTTTTTTTTAATTTGACATATATTAAATATGTATATATTGTATATGTATGTGGGTGTGTGATCGATAGGAAAGTGTCTTTTTTGATGTTATTCTATTTGCTTACGGTTTTGTTAAAACTGGTGATCGTCAACAATGTATAATATTATAGACTCCAATAAAGATATGACATGAACGCCAAAACTGCCAAGACAAGTCTAGCAAATTTGATAACCTCGACGTGAATCACTTTCGTTTAGTTTAGAACTGCATGTCGAGTTAAAAAGGTGTTCGTATTAACTTATAGTGAATTGCTTATTTTAACTTTGCATTGAGTTCTTTATCTATTTTTCTACGAAAAAATTCCTTATAAGGCCGTGAAAATGTGAAAAATATCCGAACAATTTCTATTATGTGTGTGGTAAACTAGATTTGAAGTCTCGGAGAAGGAATTTTAATCCCTTGGTAAAAAAGACATATGCACTTTATTTCGGGGGTTAAATAAGTAATCAGGACAAGTGTCGTGGCTTTGATACTAGAAAGTTCATGAAATTATGTGAGTAGATTGGGAGTCATTCAACAAGTAATTTTCATCTAATAAATCAATAATTATGTAGCTATTTCACAAATCAATGAAATATTTGTAACTAGACTTTTACACTTTAAATATGTATATTAAGTTGCGTGTATGACATATATTATGATTCCTGTAATTATATGCCTTTAATGTGGAGAAAATTAGTTTATTAATTTTTAAATACTCACGTATATAAATACAAATTATGATATACGTATGATACGTATCATAAATGTTTATGATATGTATCAATGCCTATGATACGTATCATACAAATTATAATACCTCCCCACATTCAAATAAAAAAAAAATTATTTAAATCTGATATAATTGGTTTTTCAAGACCGTATTTAAAATGGAATACTATTCAGCTACAAAAATAATAAAATAAATAAAACAAAATCAGTACAATATTAATTGATGTAGCTGTTGCATATGGGATACTATAATGCACTTATAAGCCTTTATATAATCTGAGAATCAAATCATTTAAAAGTTAAAGATAAATTATTAAGGATACATCAAAACAGAAAATTACTTTGCACCTATAAATGATATTACTGCTGAATGTTTTTATGTGAAAAAGGACCTTTATTCACAATGTGCATATATTTAAATTCCTCTTCAAGTGTAAATTTTTAAAATCAAATCAAAAAGATAATTCAAATATCAAAAGGAGTTCTTTTAATATTATCAAAAATTTAAAGTAATATTCCAGAAAATTAACGAAGAGCAATTTTGGATGAATAAAATTTGTAAATTAAGTCTACAAATATACCTATATATGATTTTTGATTCTTTAAATAATTAAAAATATGTTACTTCCCTTGCATTAAGATTCTGAAATAACTACTGAAATTTTATAGTAATACAAAAAAATCAGCAGGTCAGAAAATCATCTCAACTAATCGAATTTAAATAAAAGCATCTTTGTTAAAAAGGTAGACCTTTTATATGAAGTATTTACCTTTTCCTTTTGTCTTCTTATTTCCTTTCCATCGTATAGAACACATACCTTACTATTATATCGTGCCATTATGTATCTTCTACGTCACGCCCAATCTGGCCAAATTTGGCGCAGCATGGCCAAATCTGGCTCTTGTGCCATAAAACCCAAACCATCCAACCAACCAACCTAGTAGCTAAGTATATGAAGTTTTGCCAGTTATATTTATTGAAGGGAAATTAAAAATAATAAAAATTCTGATATTTAGAAAAATTCGAATTATAAGAAAATTCTCAGACACAATTTCTGGAAAAAAATTAATAAATTATTTTACTTAAAAATGCATAGTTCAGTTCTAATTCTCATAAGTAATGAACATTATTAGATTTGTCAAATTTTTTAAAAATCTTAATTAAATTTTAATTAGGAAGAATTCTAAAGCAATTAAATGCTTTAAACGAGGTATTGATTGCATCACGGATGATAAAAAAATAAGTTTACATGTTGGCAATGTAGTGATTTTCATAAGTTAATGTAAAAATTATGATTTAAAATTTTGTTAAAAAATTTTTCCATTGATTTATGTGTTTCTTAACTTTTATATCATGAAATTTATAAAAATAACAAATTTTTTGAGATGAAATACTTTTAATTTTAAATTTGAGTAACAAATCTAAAAGTTGAATTATCTTCTTTTAATTTTCAAATAATTCAAATTGCTGATATATAATAAAAAGTAATACATAATAAATTTAAAGAAAAGTCTACAATAATAGAAGAGTTTATTTTGGCTGCTTTTAAAAAAAGTAGTGTTTTTATATTTGATGGTAAAAAAATTTCTTTTTATAAATGCATATAGTTTCTCTAAAAAACGAATTAAAATTGTACTTTTTAATAAAGAATTTTTAAGGAAACTCCCATTTAATCTGTTACACCAACATTTTTGCTAATTTAAAAATTTATAATTTGTTAAAGAAAACACCATAACTAAAAATAGCGATTTTATTTTATTTTATGTGGTTGGTTTTCTAGTATCAGATAACCAAAACTATTTTTTAAAGTTAAACTTTTCTCAATTAAAAAAATGTGTCCACATTTTTTAAGCAATTTTTTTCTTGTATCACTCTATATAGAAAACCTTATGTGAGCTAGGCTTTTCTATTTGTTTTCGTGGGACTGTGTAAGATTGAATTTTTTTAAATAAAAAATTAGAAAAATATACATTGCTCTATGATATTTTTTTTTTTTTACTTTTTTTGTTCAATTTAAGTTAAAACAATCCAAATATATAAAAAGAAAAAGAAAATATTAAAAGCACATCAGCAAATTTAGATGAATTAAAAATTAAATTGTTTAAAGATATTCATTAATTAAACAGCCGAAATAAAAATAAAGTTTATTTTAGATATAAGAAATTAGATTTAGTTATTATATTTAGTTTTAGTTATCTTATATTATATATTTTCTGTTTATGATTTTTATAATTTTTATAATAGGCATATTGTATCTAATTAAATATTATCATTAAAAGAAATACTTATAGAAGAAAAGTGTTATCTATCATAAATTAAATTAAAAAAGAACATTCAATCAATGTTTTCTTTAGCATATTCATAAATATGTATTGAAAACTATCTGCTAATGGTGCTTTTATTTAAATATCATTTGAAAAAAACTACTTAAACCATTACTAAAGAAAACATTAAAATTAATTCTAAAGATTTTTTAATCTTAAATGCATTATAAGCTGATTATGTTTTTAAAAATGAAATAAAAAAAAATCTTTAAGATGTTGCGTGATATTTTTTTTGTTAAATATTCAACATTCAAATACAATAAATTGATTTTTTTAAGTAGTAATACCTTCAGATATTGTCAACTTCTTACAGGAATTAATTAACTGATTCTTCTTCTTCAATGGTGCAACAGCTCAAGATGGCCAAGGCCGTCTGCCTACTGGCAGATTCCGAAACATGAGATGTATTTCTTTTGATGGGGTTGGGTTGTCAGCTCTACATCCAGCGCTCTACAACCATATTAGACCTGGACCTACTGTTTAAGGTGGATTCTGAACCATTACAATCATCCATGGCACAAAGCGCCAGATCTCTTGTCACTCCAAATGAACTGATTACATTTGTATAATCATTATTGTGTTAAAGATACTTGTATTTCCGTAATAAAGGTTACATTACATTTTGAAAAAACCCTAATTCGATCTGTATATTTTGTATTATTTTGTTTATATGAATTCATCCAAACAAAATAATAAATGTGCATTATTTTTTCGATATTTAGCAATTGTGTTCCTCAATATAACGAACTGTGAAAGATGAATAATTATTAATTGTTTAAGTTATAAATTTTTAAATTAAAAATAATTAATTCAAATTACAAACGTTAACGAAATTTCCTTTGTTCTCTGTCCTTTCCAAATATAAGAGATGTTTACTGTTAACTATTTACTTTTAAGCGGTATATCATGACACTTTAAAATTTGTACTGAGTTGAAATTAAATTATTCTGTATTTATTCTACAGGAATTTCTAAGTAGATTCTATTCCACTACTTATTAAGAACATTAAATAATAAACTTTCCTCGGTAAATATTAAACATATCATTCATATTATTCATCAACAATGAAAATAACACGACAGAATTCGAGGTAGTAATGTAAATATAAAGATTTAATTAAATAACGATATATATTAATTACTTTCAGGTGTAACAACAATTTTGAAATTTTTCATTTCAGAAATAAAATAATGTTAAGACAAGAAAACAATTTTGTAAGTTCATTATTTTAATAACATTAAATACACAATGTACAATATTTTTTGTTCATTAATTTTGTTGTTCTTTGATTTGTTGAAAAAAGTAAACTCGTATCAACATGAAAAAGTTCAACTAAATTAGATTAATGTTTAATAAATATTGAAAAGGCAATATTTATTCTTATATAGGAGAAGTAAATTTTTAGAATCGAACTTATAACATTAGGAAAAAATTTATGAATAATATGAAGATAAAATTTATCAGTAGAGTACGAATCATACCAGGATAAAAACTTCATGAAATTTAAAAAATGAGTAAAAGTGAATTTTAAAGAGCTAGAATCAAGAACTATGGAGTTAATCTATTGATAAGCCAAATAAATGTTATTTATAGAAATTCATTTATATATTTACAATCGCAAATATTTGTTTGGAAATAAACATCATTAAATTACAAAAATCCATCAAGTACTTATAAAAGAATGTTTTTTCAAGTTACGGAAATATAATAAGATTCTTGTGATGAATTATAAAACATATACTAGAAGAATGGTCCTAAATTATAAGAAATAACTAAAAGTCCTTAAAAAAGTATAATCTTAAAGTATGTATACTTACCATACTTATATAGTTTTGTTTCATTTATAATGATGAAATTATTCTAAAATATTCATGGGCAATTTAAATACATTTTTTGTATTAATACATTAAGATTTGATTAAAAAATCAAATAAAAGACATTGAATAATTCAACAAAATATTTATGAAATTATATCTACATCTATATTTATTAATTATAATATTTTATATTTATTATATATTTATATTTATTATTTTATGTTTATTATTATCTAATCAGTTATTATTTATTAATTGATTTTTTTATGAATTATATATATATATATATATATCTATATTTATTTGGAATGCGTTTATATGTTTAAAATATGCTATTTATCAAATTTTTAGTGCATATTAGAATAATGTGAAAAAAAATTCCTGCGTGAGTATATTTCGAGAGGAAAAAATTGAAAACCAACAAAAAAAAAACTATATCTATGTTCTTTTACATATATATTTAAAATAGATTATTTATCGACTTTTTAGCGCATATTAGAATTAAAATGCCCCCCCGAGAAAAGGAAAAAATAAATACAAATAGAGGAAAAAATCGAGAGGAAAAAATAAATACAAATAGAGATTTTTAAAAACTCAAGACTATTTGCTGTCATTTCTGAAATATAAATGCAACAAAAAAGTATACGAAATAAAATTAGCTAACATTAATCTGCAATTAAATATGCAGATGTAAATTTTATCAATAATAAATAAATTTTTGGAAAAAAAATTATTTTGTTTATTTTTTAATAATTAATTTCTTTGCAAAACATTCTTATTACATCTAAAAATTGTGAATCTCAAAAACAGCAAAACATCGTCGTGATAACAGTTATTTATTTTGCTATCAACATTTATTCGTAATACTAGACGAAATACCAATGCTTTCAATCGCTGCACCATTTATTGAAGCTAAAACGTGATATGTCTTTTTCTCCCATGCGGTTCTATTTTTAGATCAAGGTATGTTCCATGAAGCTCGTTCTTATTGGTGTAACTCATCGCACACAAACGTTAAGAAATTAGGAGAAAAATGAGATTTTAACTCTCCGACTGTAAAATTATAACAAATAAAATCATTTTAGCTAAAACTTAATGAGTAATATTCTAAAAATTTTAATAATTTTAAAAAAATGATGATTTTATTCTTAAAATCATTAATTTTTAAAAACTAAAACAATAATTAATTTAATTTAATTTAATTAAAATAATAATTAAATTAATTTAATTTGATTCAAAAAATTAAAAATTTAAATAATTAACATCGTTTATTTTTAATAGCATTGAATGCATTGAAAAAATTGAAATGATGTGCTGTTTTTGATTCTCTTTGTCATGTTTATCTTTTCGGTTATTAAAATAAATTATATAAATTTTTCATTTATTTATCTTATATGAAACATTTATAATTGTTTATCATTTGTAATTTATAATTCGTCCTCAGAGATTCAACTAATACTTTCTGTTTTCATGATTTTTAATTTCTTTAACACACGAGCGGACTTTGGGAATTCGTCGTCTTTCCTTCTTTTATAAATTACTTTGTTACTATCTTCATAACCTTTCTTTTGCAAATCATATTTATTTCAAGTTATGTAATTTCTAACGATAAGTAAAATTTCTCTCCGAGAATTAGCAATTACAGTCTTATGGATTAGAAGGTTTTCAATTTTAACACCATCTAAATCTTCATAACGAATGACATCTTATTGGGTATTCGTTATAACCACATGCCATTAAATTACTTAAATTTTGTCTGCCATGTATCTTTCTCATAGAATTCCTAGCTTCAGTATCAGAATTTTCATGAAATTATTTTCAATTAATTATTATAAAAAATTTATTTCTCCATTTCTCCAAAATATTTCATTATATACACTTCAATCCAATTTAGTCTTCTACCTACCAGAAATACCCTAATACAGTATAGCTTGATAAAATTGTTCTTTAAGATATTAAAACTATACAACTATTGCTGATTTTGTGATTACACTTTAATTTGATTTTCTAATTTTTTTTATTTTCTGATTACACTTCTCCATCCGTATTTTGTACATGTTTGTTAGTATGTGTTTTTTATCCAGTATTATGGTATTTTTTCTTTTTAGCAATAGCAATTTTTCATTTTAGCTTCATTACTTTTATATCAATTATAACACATTCCCATACAGTTTTTATTTTATTTTTTTTTCTTGTATTGTTTTAGTACCTTTCTTGAATTTTTTCACATGTCAAAAGAACCCTGAAAATGCACTTTCAGCATTCAATGGAAAAAAAATTCAATTACAGTCAACCTTCTTAAATTGCAACTGTCAATCTTCTCCAAAAAAAGGTAGCGGTTTAAAGTGGTTTTTATATAAAAAAAAAAATTCACTAAGCCACGAACATGAGGCTAGGGATTTGTGGATGTGACGGTTTAATGGGGGATTACAGTAAAAAGGGTGATATCAAAGGGTTCTGACGAACTTTAAGTTGAAAGATCGTGAAGTTCAAGCATTTAAAACAAGGAACCCGTTGTTGGATAAATCAGTTTGCTCTAGCAATGTGGGAAGAATAAACAATAAATGGAGAAATGAAGATATGAAGATATGATTTACAAAACGGGTTAATAAACCATGACAGTATAATGTTACAGAAGGTCTCCAAATTGCTGCCATCTGTTACGATGCACGCCTCGTAATAATAAATAATAGATTTGCAAACGCATTCAAATATTCCACGTCTGTTAAGAGTACGTGCATCTGGGGTTTTTTAAAAAAATATTTTGTTACAACATTCTTATCAAAGGATACGGGGATCTTTTACTCAAGACTTTTGAAGAAGGAATCAATGGACAAGTTGAAGGATCGTGACAGCGTGGCAACACGTTCGTCTCTGCCAATTACCACGTTCAACTATGCTTACTTTTTCATTTCTGCCAACTACGTTGCAGAAAACAATTTGCGAGGTCCATTTGTTGTCGATAATCTCCTGCAACTAGAATCTGAACCCTCTAAAAATGGAAAGGGTATAAGAATTTCAATCTCTAGTTTGGGATACTGTAGTTTCTCTAATCGCAATTTATTTTTCGATTTCTTTTCTAAGGTTTTTTTAATCGCAATTTCTCAATCTGTTTTTCGCAACACACGTTTCGCAAGTTTGGGATAACCCAATATTATTCACTTTAGCTAGCGATTGTTTGAAAATTCCTTCTATTACATTTATGTCATCATCTATGAAAAATTTGACCATATTCTGCATGGACCCCTATTAGACCTCATATAATTTCCAACCAACTTCATATAATTTTGAGTGCAAACGCACAAACAATTCACAGTGGGGCACACAACTATATTGGAAATCCTTCCCGTTACAAACATACCACTACTCGCTTATTTCCAAATCTGTCCCATACATAATGCATGCCTGGTATCTCTATTCTATTTCAACGAATTTTTCGACACGAATAATGGTATTCTTGTTGTCCAAATCTCTTCTTGGCAACATCGCCTTTTAGCATGCACACACGATGTTTTCACTTATATGTTTTTATGTATAACTGATTTGTTTTGGTACTCTGCCTTATCCTTCAAGCTAACAAAAATTCTTTCAAGTTTTTTTTTTTTTTTTAATTCCCTCTGCAAAATATTTTAGTTTTCTGGTAAACAGTATTGATAAGAAATGCTAATATCATATATATATATACATGTTCTGTATATAAAAAGTCGATACCTTTTCAGTTAGAAACTAAAAAAAAATAAATGTCAGCAATTTTATTATTTATTAAAAAATAATGTTCTCAATGGTTAATTCGTTAAATCGATCCTAAATCTTTATGAAAAAAAATTATTATTATTATGAAATTTTGTTTGAAATTATTGAAAATTGAAAATTATTGAAATTATCTTTTTATGAAAATTTGTATCTGTATATTTTGATGAAGATCAGAGAATTTGCAGAAACCTATATAATCAAATCTGTTTTTGTGCAAGTGATAAGGACCGCATAAAAGAAATGGCATAAAAATTATATTGAAACTTTATAAATAGCTATAAAATATATTGTTTTAATACATTAAAAAATTTTTATGCAGTAAATAGGGACTGCATAAAAAATCCCACATAGAAAATGTGCAAATCAAAACTTTACGATGTAGCACTGCATTACATCTAATAACATTCGTGTTAATGGGATGATATAATATCAGGTTGGCCATCTGTTGGATTTTTTTTAATTTGCATGTTATTTATACCGCCATTTGTTGTGTTTTTTTTTAATTACATTGTTTAATTAGTTTTGATTCATAATATGTTTTTAATGGAATATTTTTATATACTGTAAAAAAAAATTGCACAAAAAGGACTGCATAAAAACAGGTAAGCTGTATTTATAAACCGATTTTTTTCTCCTGGTGAATAGTTAACTTTTATGTTGTTGAACTGATAGTCAGCATGAACTAAAAAAAGCTGATTTTTAAATATTTTCTCGTCATTGATTTTATCAATTTTTACAAGTTTATTGAAAATTTTGTATTTCATCTGTATTTCAAAGTATCACAAATATATCGTGTTATTTGAAAATGAAATCAATTTTTTTCCCTCAACATTTATAAAAAATATTAAATGCAAATTGCAATTTTTTATCATTTCTTTCAAGTTTGATGTCTTAATTCTGTTACTTTGTGATAAAAATAGATTTAATTTTTAAAAAATCAAAGGCTTTCTATTGGAAATATTTTATTTTTAGTTAAAATGGTAAAGTTGATCCCTTCAGTATTTAAGCTTTTTTGCTGTCAAATTTCTTGAGCGCCAGACACATATTTTTTTTCCGATTTTCTCTTTGAATTTTATTTTATTTTTAAAGAGTCAGTATTAATTTTCTGAGATTGTTTTTTCATCTGATTTTTTCACTTTTATATTAATTCCAAGTTAAAGACCTTTGAAGTTCGTTACTCAGACAAATTTCAAAAAAAATGCATAAATAGTCTGTGTTTAATTGTTTTTTAAAAATTTTATTGCCACCTTTATGTATAATTATAAATGATAATAATGGGTTAATATTTTTACTTATGCTTATTATTTTAGTGCATATACAGTCAATCAAAAAAAGTATTGGGACACTTGGATTGCGTAACATGTGAAGCTATTTATAGAAATGTTACATTACATTAAAACAAAAGCTAAATTAATCAAGAAATGGATTAACATTTGGTTGTGAAATATGTAAGGTGTTTTTTTTTTAATATTTTAAAATTACTGTTTGATCAAACCTTTTAAATACAATTTAAACGCAAGCAATTGTCAAAAAAGTATTGAGATAAATTTGAAATGAGAAATTTAAGAAATGTATAGCTCTTCAATAAAGTTTAATTTATTAACACTTTTTTAGACTATAATTTTAGACATAAAGTATCAGCAGAAAAGGTTGCGTATGGAGCAAAAGCAAAAAATAAATATATTTCTGTTCATGTGCGAAATCTGCTAATAATCATTGGAAAAATAGAAAATAAGTTCATTGTATAGGACAAATGTAGAAGGTTAGTATGTCTACTATTTTTAATATTATTTGCAGGTTAAAAACCAGTGTTGAAAACAATAAAAGGGCAGGGTTTCCATGGACATTTAGTGAACGTGAAGAGTGGGGGATTGGGAGAAAAATTGCACATTAATCCAAAAACTAGAGCAGTAAAATTATATAATGAAAGTAGTGTAAAAGTATAAAAGTAGTACTTGAACTGAAGTATAAAAGTAGTGCTTGAACTGAAGTATAAAAGTAGGCTCCAAAATCGGTAACTCATGAAACTATTACAAATGTTTCAAGAAAACGTAAGTATCATGGCAGAGTACCGCGGAGAAAGCCCTACATCAGCAAAGTAAATTTAAAAGCTGTACTGGCATTTGCTAAAATGTATATAAAGCAGCTAACAGAATTTTGTGAAATGTCATTTTTGTGGATAAAAGCAAATATAACATTTTTCAGATCGGATGGAAAGCTAAATGTTTGGGCACATCAATTACAGCATTTCATATAAAAAATTGCTTCTTTCTGTAAAATATGGAGGTGACAACCAATTAATCAGGGGTTGCGGGGTAAGCTCTGGTGTGGTTAGATTTTATAGATGGTACTATAAATAAATGTGTCTACTTTCACATTCTTAAGCAAAATGTAGAGCAAATTGTAAGCAACTTGGGAATCTCAAGATATTTTAAATTGTACTAGGATAATGATCCAAACACGCTGGCAATATTTTCAAGTCACGGATCATCTACCTCTGTCCTGATGTGATTAAGACTCTTGTCCAAAGTCCATACCATAATCCCACTGAACATGTGTGCTATTACTTGCAGCAAAAAACAATAGACACAATATTTTTGACAAGCCGAAGTTAAGAAAACATCTGATCGCAAAGGGACTTTTCGCAAAATTGATCAAATCCATGCAAATCGATTGTGAGAGGTCATAAAGTGCAAGGATGAACAAGGATCCAACAAGATATTAACTATCAAATTTATATAGATTTTTAAATTTATTGGACAGTGTCCCATACCTTTTTTGAGTAGATTTTCTGACTTGATTTCTTTTACATTGAATTGTAATCATAACTACATTAATATGTCATTTTCTTCGAGTTACTATGATTTGCATTAATCAAAATGTGATACGCTTCTTTTTTGTTGTTCCATTTGTATATTTAAGTTTTATATTATGATAAAATCCTGTGAATTTGTATTGTGTCCCAACACTTTTTGGTGACTGTATATTGATCCCACCTTCGTTTAATTTACAAGATAAAATAAGAAATAAAAAAATAAAAAACCTAAACATGAATAAGATAAATTGAATTTTTGTAATTTTATTAGAATAAATTTTTTGTGCAATTGGTAAAATATCCGTACCAATATTTTTATAACATATTATTTTCTATATATTATAATTGACAAATATAATTCCATGTTTCTTTAATATTGAAGTATATTGTTTGCAGTATTTTTATGATGGATCATTATTTTCCACAACCGATATTGGGGAATTATAATGTGATTAACAATACAAATTATGTTAATTTTAACAAATTGATTTTTATTACGGCATTAATTGAATTTAAGGTTGCCTAATGATTATAAATGCTTGTAATATTAATAATACAATTTACATATTTTATTTAACTTGTTGTTGAAAAGAGAACTATTAGAAAATCTATACAACAATAAAAAATATTTAAATAGCACATTAAGAAATCTGTATGTTGATTTTTTGTAGTTAAATAATTAGTTAGTTAATAATAATTTCATTATTGTTCGTGAATTTTCTACAACAATTTTAGAACCTATAAAAGATGTTAAATTGATTATCTCAGATCTTTAGAAATATTTTTTTATTTACTAATTGAGCAAAAATAGTTAAAAAGAAGAAGCAGTATTTTGAACAAAATATTTTACTTAATCAGTTCTTTATAAATATCATTTAAAAAAAAAAATTTTTTTTAAATTTTATACCAATAAAATGAACTATATACATTTAAGATTTTAAGATTAGTATCTATTTTGTTTTAAATGTTTTGCATGTTCAAGAATTTTGTAACCAAAATTAATGCAAAGTTAATTTAACCTTTTTCTTTACTTTTTCACGATTGCACAAGAATTACTGGAGAGTTTGCTCTTATCGTACAGAAATAGCTTTTTATTTTTAATTGATTCAGTTTAAATATTTATTCGTTAAAAGAGTAAAATTTTTTTAATATATATATATCTTTAAATAAAATTTAAAAAATCGCTTCATATAATGTTTTTACATTTTTTCTTAGAAATCAAGCATATGAAGTACTAGATTTTTAAAAATTTTCTTGTACTTTTATGAATGAATGATTCACCAAAACATCGAAAAAGATGATGCAAATTTCTATTTCACGAAAGACTAGAATTACATAGAAGTAAGTAGGAAGATTTGTTGATTAACTCAATGTTTAGTGTTATGTGATATGTAATATATTTTCATAAAAATTATTCTATGTATTTTATGTTGGGCAGATAATATATTTTTTATTATTTTGTTTCATAAAAAGAGAGAAAAAAAATGTGTGCCACTACATAAAAATCAGAAATATTTTGTGTATATTTATATTAATCATTATTATTATTATAGTAATGTATATTCTATAACGTTTACTTAAACATACTAACCTTTTTAATTAATTGCATATTTTGAAAATATTTTACTAAACTGAATTCATCATTCAGTCTGTAAAACTGTATTTAGTACATTATAAACACATCTTTTGAAAACTATTATTAAGAATAGAGCTTTTAGGTATTTTAATTTTGTGTAATATTATTTTTAATTTCTTTGGAATATTTTAAGCAGATATTTATTATGCATTGCAAAAAAAAACATGTTTTTGAACTAAATTAATTTTCTTTTTTTTTTTTGAAAGTCAAATAATCTCCTTGTGTTCATATAATGTATTTCATGAGATCTGCAACGTATAAGTTAAAAAAAGTTACAGAAAAATGATAACGTCCAGTAAGTACATACAAGTATTCACATAAAAAGTAAACAAAATAAACACATTTATGAATATTATTTCAATTAAATACTGCCATTAATAGCACAAAAGAGTTCAAATGTCACGATGTAGTTACCGAGGTCAGACAAAAGTGGAGACCACGAAATAGAATGTATCTGAAAAGTTTTCTTTAACAAGGGTTTTTATCGTTGCAGTTTCGTGCAGTGCAGAATAGGATAGGAATACTCAGGATGAAATTCTCCTTGCTCACAACTACAGAGATTGTTGAACTTGAACTTGATTCAGCAAAAATAACTTTTAAAGTTTCCATTTTAAGTTAGGAACTGTGTTAATAAAAATATGTATAGAAATGTTTGTATTTAGACCTATGCAAAATAGAGTGAGAAAAGCTACTACCTACGCCAACTCCAATTTCTTGACGCCATGTCATGGCATGTTTTGATTTTATTTATCTGCGTGAAATAGGAGAAACAATCAAAGTGAAATGTTTTTCCATTTAGTTCTACCTTAGCTAAAATATATTTTTTTATATTTCTGGCTGAAATTCTCCTTGTTCACAACTACAGAGATTGTTGAACTGGAACTCGAATCGGTGAAAACAACATTTAAAGTTTCCATTTTAAGTTAGGAACTGTGAAAATATAATAAAAATATAGAAATATAGAAATAGAAATATAATAAATAAATTAAATAAATATAGAAATGTTTGTATTTAGACCCATGCAAAATATTTGGTTGGTTATTTCTTGGTACGAAACCTTTAGATGACGGAAATTATTCACAGACCGGGCTATGTCATGTTTCGATTTTGCTTACCTGAGTGAAATAGGAAACAGTCAACGTGAAGTATATTTCCATTTTGTTGCTTCCTTAGCTAAAATATTTATAGCTTTTTTCCTATATCCGTCTCCAACCTCTCGATCATTAGACGACGAGTAGCCCAATACATTAAAGAACGACAAAAACAATCACCAAACGAATGGACAGTAACACAAAAAGGGATACAATTAAGAACAGTAGGGCAAATGATGAGGCGCTCTCCCGTCATGGGCCCATCATATTCGCAAAGTGAGCAGATATCTGTAGCAGCCAGTCATATTCTATACAGGTGACTCAAGAAGTCATGGCCCATGGCAAGTCTAAAGCAGTCCACCCTGAGCGCTCTAGGCAAGGAGCTGGGAATTCTTGTTGACTTATTCAATAAGGAATTCCACTTTTTCTCAGAGCTTTTCTCTGTATACAGGTTAAAACGGTTGGTTTTAATAGAGAAATATACATATTATGACGCAAAGGCAAAGGAGTTTTGGCAAACATATCAGCTTACTCATTTCCATATATCGCACAATGGCTTCTTAGCTAAAATGTCGGATTCTTTATTACTTGTTATTCTAGCATGACCATGAATGTGTGTGAAATCTATGAAAAGATTTCCCTCATTGAGCTATCCATTGATGAGCTACATCAACTTGCTCAAAACAGTCGTATTCTTGAAGAGGCTGTTATAAGGATAAATTCAAGGATCGAGTCACTACAAATAAGGAACTGACAGTTAGGAGGTAATTTATGAAAATTCTAGTGAAACTACACAATTAAATTTAAACACAGAAATTCTGCTTGGGAGACGAAGTACTCATCGCGAATACAAAACTGTTCAAAACAATTTTACAAGACTTATATACAATAAATACCAAGTTGGTTTTATTATAATTTGTTTCCATCAAAGAATTTCCACTTTCAACCTTTGAATTTCCACTTTCAACCTTTAAATTTCCTGAATTCATTAATGTCAATTTACAGTGGCAGTTTGTAAACGAACAGGTGGTAAAATGCTCATCAGCCTTAAGTACCGTATTTCAGTAATTATAAACATTTAATTTTTGTATAAATTCCAAAACAATTACAAAACGGAATGTAAAATACGCTTTAACAATGCCATAAAAATCTTTTAAATGCCTAGAGAATGGAGAAAATAGACTATATTGAAACAAAATATATTTCAGAAAAATAAACATTCGCTGAATGCTAGTATCATAGGAATAAATCTTACAGTGTTCAAGTGTAGGTATACAAATTAAGTCTTTAAAACCACACGGTGGCGTGGAACGTTTAGTTATTAACAGGAGTTGAATCATGATTTTTCGGAAGAAGCTGTTATGTATTCGATACTCACTGCTAAACTTGATTGACTTAAAGCAATAATATATATAGTTCCTTACGCGTATTACAATTATAGACCAGTTAACTTTAAGAAGACCTACAAAGAAGACTTATTTTTCTCTTTCTATTTTGTGTGTCTAATATAGCAGGATTCTTGTGGTTTAGCCTAGATAACGTTGAATCTGCTTTATAATTACCACATTAGTAATAAATATTTCAGGTGAAACTTCTGAATTTAGATAATTTCATTTTACTTAGTCAGATGCTTAATATTATGTCTCCCAATTTTACTTATATAATTCGCGATTTCTTGTTTTTATGTTTTTATTGGTTTGCTTAGAAATATCAAATATTTATAAATGTCTTATGATTTAATACATTTGTCATTATCTCTTTTATGAATTTCTAAAATGTTTAGTTACTTAAAAAATAGAAAAATAATAGAAACTAATAGTTATTGAGCATATTCTACATTTTCAGCATCAATTGCCGTTACCTTTTAATCAATTTATGTCAACCAATAAATATTTTAGTTTTTACTATATTCTTTGGGTTTTTTTTCTTTTCTAATAATGTAAAATTTAAATTTGTTGAATGTTTCAAACTCTTCCTCTTAAAATATTTCCTGTCTAATGAGCCACAGAAAAATATTTAGATAACCATAATTCCTTCTCCCTATAAACCATTTAGTAAAAATTGACTAGCATTACCGAAATGACTATGCACTACAAAAATACATTCCCCTTTTATAAGAACCACTTCAAATCTGATTATTAGGTAAATATTTATGGTAATATTAGTAATCCCCCATATAGTAGTTATGACGGGATATAATGAGATATCTTATAGAGCAGTATTGAAGCAGGCCAATAGTCCAGCATTAGGGATCGTCTTGGCGAGCATTCTGTTCGTAAATAAGGATTACTACCGGTAATTTGTTTAGAACTGATGAGAACTGATCCAGAGCAATGTAATTACAGAGTGTGTTTCACGGTGCAATAAATGAATTTATTCAATCCAGAAGAGTTTTATTTGAGCATCGACAAGCAGAGTTAACAACAATTCCATGTACAGTAAGGCCTCGATAATTTAAGTACCGGTAAACCGAATTCCGCTTAATCTAAGAAAGACTGAATGCTTTTTTTTTGTATTGCATGTTTATTTAGGTTCTACGAAGTGTTTTACTAGTCGCTCAAGTGTTTTTGTGTTAGAAATTTTGCTTTTCTACGCTTGCTGTAAGTATTTGAACTAGTGGAATTTGCTTCTCAAGGATGTGTCTAGTCTCAGCACCGTAAAGGTGACTTTTTTAAAGACTTTCTGGCTTTTCATTAGAGAGTTTTTGCATACCGTATTTTTATCGTTCGATATTTTTTTCTCCCTAGCGCGCATGCTCATAGGAAACATTATTACAGATACACATGCGCAATTTCCTAACAGAAGTAAAACGATATATTGGCAATCAGGAAAAGAGCAAAAAATAAAACGTTAGTCTTTTACCTTAAATGTTAAGATGAAAGAAATTGGTAAAAAAGAAAATTCAAATGATGAAAAGAAAAATATTATTCCCCATGCACAAGACAGTAATCTTGCAAGTTATCCTATGCTACATAAATATGCAACCAAACGCGTTAAGTTCTAATCTTAGAAACTTGCAAGAAAATCGATTCTCACGTAAAATCAAACAACTATAAATCAAAATCATTTTTTATGAAATCATATAAGTATGGTGATTTTTTTAATTGGATTATAATTTAATGTCTCTTGTGTTATTTATTGCTTTTTTACTCAAACTAATTTTTTTAAGATTTCAGTACATTTTTATGAAAATGATAAAAATGTTGTTGCTTATCCCCTTGATTTAGAATCCTAAACCAAGTCCAGTAGATCATGCTGCATCAATAGATCGTAAACTGTCCTCCCCTCATTCAACAGTTGCCTCACAGAGGCACCAATACAATCGATGAGATGAGAGGGAGACGCGATGGCCGAACAATGACAAAGGGTATATGTCTTCTCGTCTCCATTGAAGGTCAAACTCTTAGTGTGGCCAGTCCTTAGTCTAGCTAAAGCCGTTTGAGCAGGTCTAGGACAGGAGCACTGCAAGGTACTAGTAGGATATGAATTGTATTGTATAATATGAAGGTCCTTTTAATCTAATTATCAGTAATCCGAGTTGGTGAAGATTCTTATTTTCTCAGTTCATCCGAACTCGACTGTACTCAACAGTATATAAGAATGTTCATATAATGTGTTCCTTGAATGTAATTCATTAACAGTTGTGTTAATTGACATATTTTCAGTGCAATTAAAAATTCTTGAATTTTAATGTCGTTGATGCTTGAAAACTATGCATAAATATCATACCAAATGATTCAATAAATATAACCTAAAAGATGTAAACACAGAGGAATATAATAAAGTATAAAAAATCAAACGTTTTATACCATAAGTATCAGAGTTTGTTTAAATATTCATGATAAGTGGGTATTTTAAAAGTAAGAAACTTAATATTTTTGCTGTGAACTGGTTTTTTTTCCGATTGGTAAAGAAAAAATTAAGATCAATGTGAAAAATGCAATTTTTATAAAAATGTTATGTTAACATGTTTATCAATTTTACTATTATAATATTAAATACTTTCAAGCAAATTTCTTATTTTTGAAAGTAAAATAGCCTTTAGATTGAAAGAATGGATTTCGATTATGTTTCTCAACTTTTCTTGAAAATGGTTTGAATTTCTGTTGTTTTACATATGTATAAACAAAAGTTTTTTTTTTTTTTTTTAATTTCCTCTTATTATCTAAATTATTTAATTCACCATGTTAAAAAATTTCTATATATTGGACTTAAAATAAACATCTCATGTCTCGTAATCTGTCAGTAGGCAGACGGTCGTGGCTCACCGTGGGGCTGTTGCACCAATGAAGAAGAAGGACTTAAAATATATGGTGCTTCTCATTACAAATTGATTAAAACAGGAAAACGAGATATCTTTTTTCTGTATAGTCATTAGCACATTAAATTCCCTAATAACAATACTTGTTACTTTTTCTTAGATTGTTAAATCTAATGAATAATTAAATATATTTGAATCATTAAATTAATTAATAATTTAATTAAATTATTAATTTTACTGCTGCTGCATTAAAAAGCAACACTAAAATCTAATTTTAAAATAAAATGTAATTTTCAGTTTATAAAGTTACTTATATTGGAAATATTTATTCAATGAAAATATAAAAGTATTTGTATTTTAGTAGTTTGTTTTAAGAACAAGTTTTTTTTTTTTTGTATTAAAACATTGAAACAGCAGGACGAACACTTCGGTTTACACCTCATACTAATTTTATAGAAATACAAAGAAAAAAAGTTTAATGCTAAACAACACTGTACATATTTTAATATATAATATTAAACTTAATTAAGATATAAAATTGGGTTTTACAATCATATTTAAAAAAATAATACAACTGAATTTGTTCACTGTTTTCATTTATGGAAAAATCCATCATGTCTGTACAAACATAACACGTATGAGAAAATGTTTCAGCATGTAGGCTCTAAATGTCGTTCTTTGCTGTCTGAAGTAGTAACTAAATATTTTATCACCAGATATTCTATTTTTGGAAAACGTGCGAAATAAAACTACCGAAATAGAATTTTTTACGACAAATCAAACAACTGCAGAATATTTTTCCCAAAAATGTTTACGAGATTTGTAGTCTTATCGAGATATGGCATTTGGAGGGATAAATAAATCCATTATCAGAAGTTTTGGAACTATCCAGAATTGCAAAGAGACAATAATATTGCTTTGTGCTCGCATTCTTAAGTGATCTCAAAGCTATTGGCTATTTTAAATAGATAAATATACTATTTAATATTTATAGCAAACTATTTTGTGTCATATAGGCTCTGAATAATTTATAACATGCTTTATTTCCTAGTCTTCTATTGTTGAGATCGGTATTACAATACCGCAAAAGTGAAAATAGAGAATTCAGAAATTACTGATAACCCAATATTTTACGGAAAATCTTATTTTCTATTTCAATATGATAAAGCAATTTAGTATAACTGTCAGAAAATCGTAAAACTATTTACAATTAATTCTTCATCGGGATTTGTTATTATGGAATAAAATACAGTCAATATACAACAATATAATTATAGTAATTAAATTTAATTATGCATCAACAGTTGGGTAATACTTAATGATGCTTGTGGAAAATGAGTCAACTTTTTCATTACTCTTATATTATGAAGAATATTTATTATTATGGTTATTTTTAGTGCAAATAATTACTCTATTACATGTAAATCATAATCATACGAAAATTTGATGTATTACTTTTTATTTCAGCATATCTGTTAATATATAATTTCATCATGTGCAGAGTTTTAAATGAAAAATATAAACAATAAGAAAAAATATGGCCGCGGAACTAATTATAGCGATAAAAAAGAGCAAATAATATTAGTTGCTAAAATATTTATAATATTTTTATTACATTTCTCGTTACTCTTCCATTATGAAATATATGTATTAATATACTTATTTTAGTGCACATAATTATTCTATTAAATTTAAATCATAATCATACCAAAATATGATGTATTAACTTTATTTCAGCACGTCTGTTAATATATATTTTTATCATGTGCAGAGTTTTAAATGAAAAAGATAAACAGTAAGAAAAAATATGATAGCGGAACTAACAATGCCAATAAAAAAGAGCAAATAATATTATTTGCTATTATATTTATAATATTTTCATAACAATTCTCGTTACTCTTACATTAAAAAAAATGTATTAATATATATATTTTAGTGCACATAATTATTCTATTACATTTAAATCATAATCATACTAAAATATGATGTATTACTTTTTATCTCAGCAGATCTGTTAATATATATTTTTATCAAGTGAAGAAATTTAAATGTAAAAGATAAACAATAGGAAAAAATTTGATAACTAACTATATCAGTAACAAAGAGCAAATAATATTAGTTGCTATAATATTTATAATATTTTTTATTACATTTCTCATTACTCTTATATTTTGAAAAAGATGCATTATTATGCTTATTTTTAGTGCAAATAATTATTCTGTTACATTTAAATCATAATCATAACAAAATATGATGCATTACTTTTATTTCAGTAGGTATTCTAATGTTTATATTTATCATGTGCAGAGTTTTAAAGATAAACAATAAAAAAATATGATCGCGGAACTAACTATATCAATATTTTTACTACTTATTTAATAAATATTTTGTGTTAAAATTGTAATAAGAACTTTATATTATGACAAGATTTATTTCTTGAATTTTTTAATTTTTTGAATAAAATATTTCATTTTTAACAATCCTACATTTACACCTTTTTCTTACCTATAAATCACAGCATCTCTTTATTTCAGTATATAAAAATTATTTTAATTTATAATTATATCTACAATAATTTTATAAAATTATGTAGCAGATTTTAAAACTTTTCCTATACAATTCTATCTTTAAACTATTAAACATATAGTACCTACTTTTCCTAAATTAATACAAACCACATATTATACAGTTAATTAAAATATATATATATGAGAAAATGATATTTCAATAAATTTTAATTTAGATATGAATAATGACGAAGATATCAGTTGGAAAAAGTAAGAAAATTTGTAAATTCAAGATTGTTGACTTGTAAGTTCTTTATTTTTACACTTTAGTTTACACATAAAATATTAGTACTTAAACATCCAGTAATTATAAAAAAATTCAGGAGCTTACAATGTTTAGTAAATCTGGTATAATTGAATCGGGCTTAGTAAGAATTTGCTGAGAAAATCAGAAATGAAAAAGGAACTTCTAATTAAGTCCACACTTTCTAATTCCAGAAAATTCTGTTTTAACTTAACCATATTATTAAATAAAACTTGTAGAATACTGTAATTGTTATTAGGGACAATTTAGGCTAATTCTCGACGTTATTTTAAAAATGTCCAATATTCGATAATGGCGTAATTTTCTCTTTTTAACTATAACGCACTCTGTGAAGTAGTATCTTAATGAGCAGTTAAGAGCCCCAGTTACGCAGATTTTTCAAAGAAACTAATGATCATCATAATTTTGTGGAAGTTTATTATGAAAGCCAAGAAAGCATCTGCCGAGAAATCATCGTTTAGTAACAAACTAGTGGACGGTTTAAAACTGAGTTTTACATTTCCGTATCGTATTATGTATTTTTAAACTCCAGTAATAATTTTTAATTATATAAAAGGGAAAGCAGTTTACAATATAAAATTCTTAAAAATATTTAAACTAGTAAACACAATAATTTTTTTAAAGACTTAATTAGCAGAAGCATTTTGTCCAAATATATTTTCACATATTTGCTTAACTGATATTTATTTTACCATCCTGAATTTTACAAACAAATCGTTAGTTGTAAGAGATTTAAATTATTTGGTTTATAGATAAGATCATTTTATGAATACAAGGGGTAAACAGATCGGGACCCACAGTTTGAAGTGGATTCCGAATCACTAACATCCATACCACAGTCAGCGTCCTGATGGCCAATTAGCTACAGATCTGGTCATTGGTGCACAGGCTTCAGGTTCGAATCCTGGTGGTGGCATGGATGTTTGTCAGTAGTTCGAAATCCACGTTAAACTGTCAGTCACGGTCTAATTAGCCTAAAGTGTACACAAAATAACCGTAGGACTACAAACCAAATCAAACCACAAGCATTGAGGTTAACAAATTTATAACCTCCGTCTCTTTTCCATTGTCGCAACAGCCCCATGGTGGGCCGAGATCGTGTGACTTCTGGCTGATTTAGAGACAGGTTTGGTTTGGTTTGTCTCTCTACAATCATTTTGTGCACACATTTAGAGAGAGACCCATAGTTTAACGTGGATTCCGAACCGTTACCAAACATCCATGCAACCTCCGGGTTGCGAACCTGAATTCTGTGGTACCAAAGGCCAGAGCGTTAGCCAATTGGCCAACAGGCCGTTGAAGAATATGTAACTAAAGATTAGAGCGCTAGCTCCAATAATTCAAAAGAAAAAAATATAATATTCGGGCTTTTAATTGATTTTCATCTATTATTTTGCTTATGTCACATTGATTGGAGTAACAAAAAAAAAAAAAAAAAATGATAAGCTGTCTTAAAGGAAAAAGTTTACTTTTATTCACTTATTTTTACTTTATTTCCCTTTAATCTTTGTCTATAATATGTAATAAAATAATTATTTATTGTTATTGTTTTTAATACAATTATTTCAATTAATTCTTTTGAAAAAATAAACTCAATATTTTTGTGCGCCCTATTTTGTAAAGAAAGTAAGTTGGTTATAATTATATTTAAATATAAAACTCTAAATTAATATAATCTTAATTCTATGAAAATATTTATTTCACATAATTTAGAATTATTTATCACTGCAATAGTAAATGGATGTAACTTCAGTTTAATAAGTGTATTATGTTAATACGCTTCATATAGAAAAAATATTATAATAATCACATTTGTCTAAAATTCTCTGTCAGTAGAATACGCAAAATAAATATTATGTATTTTTATACATAATATATAATTTGTAACTAATAAAAAAATTGAATTTATTTTAATAACAATTTAACTAAATACGAAATACAACATTTATTTCAATTTTAGATTCGCAACTCTCTTTAGAATTAAATATTCTTAATATATTTTTTAATTATTCTTCATATTCTTAATTAAATATTCTTATATATAACATTTCACATGTATTTAAATAAAAATTTTTATTTTACTGTCCTAAATTTTTTTTAAATGATTAGCATCAAGATTTATCAAATTAAAGAAGAAATTAATGATTGTGCTTATTAAAAAAATTGCTAATTATCTTTAACTTTTGAAATCATTATATATTCTTAATTCTCAATGCTTATCTTCATTTCTTAACTTTGATTTGATATGAAATTAATTCAGAGACTCGAAGTTGTTTTAAGTTAATTAATATGCGTTAGATTTCTATTTAATAATTAATTTTAAACAATCGAAGAAAAAATATTCTTCTGGCACAAAAATTAGTTAATAAATATTAAACTAAAATGGAAATTATATTTTCTAATACAATCCGAGAAATTTTATTCAGTTGAAGATCAGAAATTAAAAATAAGTATCGATTTTTTTTACATTTTTATATATTATTACTTAAGTCAATTAAATAATTTAGGCATAACGGATTCATACAAATTTAAGAAAATAATTGTATTTGATTCATAGTTTTGTGCTTGAAATGTACTGACCTAAAAAACTGGGAAGGCATGTGGTAGAGAATAATAAATGTGGACAACATCGTTATTTCTTGGCTAATCAGATGTCCGTAGCAGAAAGTAGTGATTCCAATCTGGGAACTAAAAACCATTACCGAACACAAAAACAATCCTACCATGGAATGCCAACGACAATAATATAAATCAAAGATTTATGGCTCATGCCTTATTTTCTTAAGCATAAAATAAAGATTGGTAGAATAAAATAGTAATTTTATTTACAAAACAAGGAAATTAATTAAACAGAAATTATAACAATACCTTCTTAATTTTTTTTTATTCTAAGACATACTTTTAAATCTTTAAAACAAAACAGTTTTATCTTTTATTGATAATTGAAGTGCCAGTAACAGGAGAAAGATTAAAATTGAAAAATATTTTAATAGCTTTAAATATTTTGTTGATTATATGGCAGAAAGAAGTAGCATGTTTTTGTCACTAATTCGATTAGTAAAAGAAGCGTTTATTTTTCGTTTAGCTTAGTGTACTGATTATATTCACTACAGTTTAAGGTATATTAATAATATTATTTTTTGTCGTCCCGCAAAAGATAGTTTTCACACAAGCAGATCCCACAAGCAGATATCCCACAAGCAGATAGTTTTCATATTAAACTAATTAAGTCACACTGTAGTAACAAAAATTAAACATTGCAAACTTTAAAATGTTAAAGATATTGAACAAACTTTGCAAAAATATGGCTTATCTTAGTATCTAAACAATCATTTTTAAACATCTTTGTAATTATAAAAATTAAATTACTAAAAACCGAATATAGGCAAAAATGTATTGAAAAATAAATAAATCATATAACCAAACTAAATAGTTATTAATAAAATTTAATTCCGCATTATTTTCTATTTAGAAGAATTTTTTTTTAATAATGTATACCTTTTTTAATGTTAATGATATTACATTAAAAGTTTGGAAAGATTTGGATTCAATAAAAAAACATTATTCACAAATTCAAATATCGATTAAATAAATATGAAGAAATTTATTTCACTTATGAGAAAAGCTGCATTTGGAAACAATTAATTATTTTTCTAATTTTATGAGTACTTAAATTTCATTTTTGTAAAATATTGTAAAAATCTATAATCTTTTATAGAAATCTTAGTAAATTGTATATGAAGATCTAAAATGATTACTGAAATCTAAATAAATTTTTATGGTTTTAAATAATACTAAAATAGTTCAAAGAAATGTGCCTAATTACATTTTAAATCCTAACATTTGTGTTTTACTATACGCAAACAAAAAAAAAAGTTTCAAATAATAATTGCTTTTATGAGAAAAAATTTTAAAAGAAAAGGATTGTAAAAGAAAAAAGGCATAATAAAAATACAGAAGTATTTTTCTGTCAACCTGTTAGAGAAATATAATCAATTTAATTCAAATAAAACGGTTTATGTTAATTATCCTATATAAAATGTAATCCTATGTAAATTGCTAAACATAGCTATATTAATATCGCAATGAAAAGTACTTTGATACTTCTATAGACTTCATTATTGAAGATTTAAATAACAGTTTAAATTTTCAATATTTCATTATAGTTGATTTACTACAGATGATCATTTATAGTTGAAACAGTAAAGCCTTTTAATTCTAGTATCAGATATATCATACTTTAATTTACATTATGAGGTGGAAAATATTTATTATAATATAGTTTACTTTCGTTTATCATTTGTGCTAAGTGACATTGAAATATCAGGCAAATATTAATATGTTAATAATTTTTAAAATAAAGCAATCCTTTAAATTATTTTAATTATATAACACGATTGTTCCAATTATTTTTAAATCCTCTTCTCTTATTCCTTTATATTAAATGTATTTAAATAATTTATTTTCTGGGTTAAAACTATCTTTTACATTTCGGCCATACAGAAAAATAAATTGATTTCTTTCACATATTTCATTTCTTGTTTTAAGTATTATATATAAAATATGTAATATTATTTAGTTTTGTAGAAAATTAATTTTAAGTAATTCTTAATACTAATGGAATAATAAAGTTACAGTACAAAAAAAGTCATTGTATTTTTGTTTTGACAATTTATGCTCACGAAATATTCATCATATGCAAAATAATAATCACTTAATTAAAAAAATTCTTTAGAAAATGATAGCTTTCAATGTTTTATAAATAAAACATTTTGCTGAAAGCTTTTCTAAAAAAATATTCATTTTATTTTCTTGTTTGCAATACTGCAAAATGTTTGAGTAGTCTTTAAAAATATAAAGTGGTTTTTTGGATGTCTCATCGGAATTAATATGGATTAAAATTGACAAAAAAATACTTGATAAATCTGATTTGCTTAATCTTTATTTATTTTTTTATCTAAAATGAAAAAAACAATATATTACTGCTTTAGATAGAGTTTTAGTTCTTTAGTGTAAAAAAAATGTACCGCTTTAGTACTTTACGACGCTTTAAATAATGCATAAAAATTACTATTGTGGAAACGCATTAATTATGAAAACAACAAAATATGTTTTTCTAATTTTATTATTACCATTTTTTGAGGGATTAAAATAATTATGGTTGTGTTCTTTGTTTCAATCGTAAAAGCAAGAAATTAAAAATATTTATTCTTTTTTGATATCAGAAAATATTAACTTAATTTTCACACTATAAAAATAAGTAAATCAGAATATTTATGTGAAAAATTAGAAAATTCTTACAGACTATAACAAAGCAATTTGAGTGCAGAGATAGGTTTTTGAAATTTATTTTTCATTATTAATAGCAAAAATTTTAAGGAAAAGAAAATAATTAGAAGGAAGAAAAAAGAATTTTTATTAAAAAAATAACAGAATGTTCGGAATGTGATAAATATTTACCACTAATATTTCTCTCACAAACTATTCATATTTATATATGATTTAGAAAAAACACCAGTAAAAGAATTACATATCTTTTTTTATATTAAACTACGATAATTATTTTTCTACTGCTTTCTTGGTAATATGCTTAGATATGTTATTGCACGATTATGCTTTCTTGTGTACTTTACTAATTTCTATTATATTTTTTTACAAAACCTTTAAAAAACAAGACTTCTAAAATCATTAGTGTTATACTTATACCGCAAAAAATTTTTATGCAAAATTTTTAACATAAAATAATATTTTGTATATTTTGGGAAAAAAACTCAATACTCAATGCTATTTTGATGAGGATGTTTACATGTACAATTTTTTTTTACATGTTGGATATTAACGATTTAAGCTAAAATACTAAACATGACTGAATCACTGAATTATCACTAAATCAATAATCATCACCGAATATCTAACTTTAATGACTTCTATCGTTTAAAATTTCTTTATATCTTAAATTTTGGAAATGAGAGAAACAGAAAATGAAGCACAAGTATTTCAAACCATTACATAATTAGTGAAAACACAGAAAATGCATCATAATAACAAGTTTTACATAATAAATCGTATAAAATATTTCCGTATTAACTACGTTATTCATACTTACCTTTAATTCCTCTGTTTTGTTTAATTTTCAATTGCTAGTTCGTTTTTAAAGATAATGATGAAATATCAGTATGGCATAAGCACAGATGCATTAGTCATTTGAAAAGGATAACACAATAACACAAGGTATAAAACAACTTTTGATGATAGAGTCTGAGAATGAACTTTTAAAAAATTTGTTTGATAAAGGAAGATTTTTTAAATTTAAAACTTTGAAAGTAATATTTTAATGTAATTTTGTATTGTCAATAAAGACAGATTAACAATAGATAATTTATATATATATTTTTTAAATTTGAAGTTGAAAGTTCTAATTTTGATTTAAAACTATTTTTCTGCTAATTTTATGTTTAAATGGAATAATTTTAAATTGATGTAAAACCATCCTCGAACGGAAAAATTATTTGTGATGCAATTGATGTAATTGTAATATTATTAACACAGAGGGGAATTAAGAACGTTATTCTAAGAAAACGTATAATCGATAATTGATAATTTGATAGTTTACACTTTAAGATTCTTTTATCCTATATATATAGTATTTATTACAAGTAAAAATTAATTTAAAAATTAATTAATTATAGAGATTACATAGCAATGAATGGTACAAATCAGATGCATGCTATAGTTCAACTGACCACAAATTCATTTAAAACTGTAGATTCTTGTAATTTTTATCTTGAAACATCTGAAGCTTAATTCACACCATTTATTTGATAAATATTTTCACAACAAATTTTAATTTAAACATCTGAAATTGTAAATTTTTATACTACAGTCATATTCTAAATTTGACAAAAAAAATAACATGCAGAGAACATGATCTTTCATATACTAGACACACTTACCATTTTAACTTTTCAGAAGAATATTGAGAAAACTATTAACTTAGTGTTTTACCTTTACTCTACAAGAGATAAATTCCTTCTTTTGAAATTAAAAACGTTACTTACCTTCATTTTTACAGTAAATGTTTAATTAAAATAAAACCTTTTAAAGTGCAGCTTTGTAAATTTTACAAACTATTTGCATATATGCTGCAAATCAAAGGATAATTCTATTTATAGTTGCTTATCCCTAAGTTAAAATACTTAGTTTAATATTTTAAATAGATATTACAATATTCTGATATTTCAAATTGACGAGAAAGAGATTTTAAAGCTTTGATTTGCTTCTAATCTTTCTAATTTGTATATTAATTTCATATGTTTTTTTTCAATAAAAAAATTAACATATTAAATATCTTAACTTTCTCAGAAGGAAACAGAAGAAATTAAATATCTTAATATTTATAGAAATAATAATGTCTTCAAACTTCTATCAAGAATTTTGAAATTTAATTGTTCTGTATAGTAATATGATTACAATGGAAGCATTTTAAACATAGTTGTCAGAGTACGAAAGATCAGCTAAATAAATGATTCTTATAAATATAAATCTTATTGATTGAATTCCTTTCAACAGTGTTTCATATTGAATTCTTAAATTTCTGTTGAATCCTGGAAGTATTTAAAAATTAAAATTATTTTTAAAGCTTTAAAAAACGGGAAATATTTATATTTTAATGAGGTATCAGAATGGAAATGTCCGTTGTAATGAATTACTTTTAGCCGTAAATAAGAACAGAACAGTTTTGTGAAGATTTAGTCTTAGGTATGGAATTTTTATATTTTTAAAATTAAGTCCCATAATACTTTCAAATAAATATTCTTAGGTTTTTCGTGCAGATAAATACATTGTTTAAATTTATTTTTATTATAATCAATCAATTGGTCATCGTATAGTGTTTGTTACTAAGACACAAACAAGTCTATTTCCCCAAATAACTTAACTGAAAAGTTGTTAAAAGAATTTGAAAGATGGAGGGTGATATTGTAGTGAACTTATGGATGTTTTCAATATGAAATTTTTGAAATAATTGATAAATTTGATAAATTCATTTGGAAAAGTTTAGAAATATCCAAAATAATTTTAGGGTGTTGAAAAAAATCCCATATCAAGTGTTTTACACTAATACTTTCCCTCATCTTTTGATATAGTACCTTTATTTATACTTCTAACTATAATTTTATACAAGTAAAAACATATAGCTAACGAAATCTAGACAAATGCATAGTAAATAATTTATATTATGAATACAAACAAATTTTATAAAAACCGTCATTGCAAATAATAATGATATAAGAAAATATAAAGTCTTTACGTCTGCTAACTTAAAAATTCTTCCATAATACGTGTTACAAATATAATACATTTTGAATTAAAACCTTACATATGGTAACTAACTATATGAATAAAAGATGCTAAAAAAATAGTTGGATGATTTTCTGTAATGCATGCTTCATTTATGAAAAATAAATTAAATTTTTTAAAATGTTTAAATCAAAAACTGATATTTATAAAAGAATATTTTTATTTAAAAAATATTATCCAAAAAAGATTAAAAGTTAAATAAGGATTTCATATTTTCATTTTTCTTTCGTATCAAAACGTTTCAATTATAAGTTAGTTTGTAATAAATTATAAGAATATATATCTCAAAAACTTCTGTAATTATGAAACATAGAGCTAAAAGTAGAGGAACTGACAATAATTTTTTTTAATATTTTATTTCTATTTAAGTACCGATTATTTATTACATCCATTTATCTGAAGTACACATATTAATGAGATAAACAATTTATTAAACATAAAATCCTAGTAATATGAATTAAAACAAAAGTTTTTATATTTATTTTAAACACATTTACAAGGTTAATATTATTCTCACGAATATATGTATCTTCAATAACTCACATTTATTCTTAGTATAACAACAAGACATGAACGTGCATCAAAAGTTAAATATTTCGCACTTAATAGCATTATTACAACAAAATGCATTTGTGCAATAATATATATATACATGGAAAATAAATATTTGCATTTGCAATTAATTTATTAAAATTGCAAAAATTGGATAAATATGGAAATTAATCTTACCTTTATAATACAGTATATTAAGGAAATTCTGAAATATTTTGGGATATAATGTTCATAAGAAATAAATAAAAAAAGATATACAAAAATATTTTCCCTTTCAATATTTTAAAATAGAAGGGTATATGAGAGATTCTATTTATGAATATAATTATAAAAAATAAATTTTCAAAGACATAATTATCAAGAAATTATTTTTTTAATTCTGATATTGTATTTTATTTTCTAATATTAGTGATATGAAATATTTAGTTGTCTATATTCTCTATTCATAAAATTACGTATATTACTATAGATAATTTTAATAACTCACAAAACAATATAACCATCAAATATTAATTGTTATAATTGAAGATACGAACATCAAACGAAAATTTATTTTGAAATTTGTTTTGACATGGCTTGTTAAATGGCTATTGGCTATGAAGTCTATTGAAGTGATTTTGTGAAGTTTTATCTGTGTGATTGTTTATTGAAGCTACGAAGGCTATATGACAGGGCGATTGAAGTGATTTTGTTTAAATGATTAGATTTGCCTTATTGTTATCTATTTCTGGATCACAAATTTGTCTCAGTGTCTAAAAGTACCAATTATATCTTTGATTATGAGTTAATATATATATATATTAATTTTAACACAATAACGGTAATAGCACTGACGAATTATTTTTTACTAAAATTTGGCAAGAAATAAAATATTGCAAACTGAACATAAAGTAACTCGGAAATAATTATTGTTAGTTTTAATAGCATTATTTAGAATTTTAAACAAATTTATATTATTTTCTTTATTTTACCGTTTATAGTTCAGTATACATATGTATTCTGTTGTGGAATTCCACAATTTTTAATAAGATTTAATTTGGAATCTGTGCTCTTTAAAACTAAATATTTTAAACAATTAAAAAAAATATCGAGTGATAAATAAGTTTGATTTCATGAAGAGCATTTAAAAATGGGGTGAAAAATATATATTCAATTTAAATATTTAAGGATTCTCCAAAATGTAAAGGAACACTTGAGCTTTTAAATTAAATGTAGGGTTTCTTGACATAACGGTTGATAATTAATATTCCTAATTTATTTTCAATTGCATATTATTGGTAAAAATTATAATAAACACTCTATGCCATATTTAATTATAAATATATTTACATTATCTTTAATATACATATATATGATATTATTTAGTTTGCTAATTTGGATCCAGGCGTATGATTAATAAAGTAATTTTTCATATTTTTCGAAATTTATATAGAGATGAAAGATGATGTTAAATACTGATATAAAAACAAATTTTATTCATAAGATGCCAAGAAAGAAAGAAAAAACTTATATGAGAGAGATATATAAATTTTTTTGCATTATAAATAGGATTTTCTAAATATACAGAAATATTTCTCAAAATAATAGGACTATTTTTAGGGAAAATATTTTAGTAATACAGTTTACTTACTTTTTAAAGATTCAACACTTATCATTCTTTCTGTAAAGCTACAATCATAAATATGTAACAAAATGGAGAGAAGAACAAATATTTACAATACTGTATAAAGATGAAAACGTTTTGTTGCTATTTACATTCAAGATATTTAAATTTTTTGTCTAAAATTTTTTTAAAGTAAACAAATAACTTCAAAAAATAAAAATAATTCCCTTGCATTATATAAATAAGTATAAAAACTTTTTGCTGCAAAATAGGTATTTTAAATGAATGCATATATATTATGAAATATACTATATTTATTTTACACATTTAGTAATAAATAAAATTACAGCACATATTTCTTATCGATAGATAGATAAATGTATATTGATATCTTATAAATAAACATCATCAGTTTTATATAGCACACATTGGAAGCTTTAAATGATTTATATACAAACATGCATTTAAAATAATTTCATACACACAAATACAATATATTTAAAAAACACTTATGAAAATCATCATTTTAAATTTTCACTTTTGGAATTTTTTCCAAAAGCAAAATAAAGTATGTTTTATCTGTTAATATAAATTGTCCTCACTGGCTTAGTATGTGTAAAAAATCAGTAAAAAATATATATAATTAAAAACAATATCACCCTATATGACACAATTTTACAAATGTTTGAAATTTGTTAGATAAAAAAAATCTAAGAAATCAAAAACATACATTTGACATTATCTCTAATTCTAATAATATTTACATTTATAATAAGTATTTACATTAAAAGTTTCATAAAGTAAAGTATAGAAATTCCCTTTAGCAAAACATTTATAAACAATTATATATTTTAAATACATTGATTTTAATCTATTGTTTTGTAAAATAAATATTGGTCGTTAAATATGTCATTACGTATTAAAATTCTTTGTAAGAGAAACGTTATTTTTAATAATTTAACGTTAACGTTATAAAACAATTAAGTTAACGTTATTTTTGCTGTGTAAAACAATTCATTTCTCATAAATAGAAATATAATAACATATGTAATAAATTCACAAAATACAACTTAAAATAATTACAGCATATAAATAACACATTGATATGTTCACAAATATGTCTGTCTAAATACAATGTAACATAAACAAATAAATATTCCTATTTCTATAAAGGTTTATATATTATATATGAAAGGATATTCCCAATAGATAAATAGGGTTATATATGAGGTATGTAAAGAGAAATTAAATACATCAGCTACAGATTATATTGTTCATTATCATTAATCATGTCTGGTATATTTCATCTACAATAGTATTAAAACAGTTAAATAAAACAAGCTTAATTTAATTTAATAAATTATTTAAAAAAAAATATTAGTGTCAAAAATTAAAAATACCTTTGCTGGGTTTGGATGAACATTTAATTACACAATTTAAAATCTATTATTTTAATTCGAAAACAATTTATGAACAAAATTCAAGTTTAAAATTTTTGATGCACCCAATAATAATTTCTAAAATTCTTTATACTCTTTTTCACATTAACTGATAAGCTTTTTTTTATAAAAATATTTAAAATAAGATTTTATTGAAATATAAAATAGATCCTAGATAAAAAACAAAATATAAAATAATGACAGCTCCAAATAATTTATCGTAATTTAAAAGAAATTGAGTGAATTAATGCTTTATATAGACATTTATATTTTATATTAAATATTTAACATTAAATTAGTGATTAAATGAATTATTTAAAACTCTGAATATAAAAACCTTACAGAAAAATATCGAATTTAAAACAAATGAATTTAATATATTTGTTTTCAAAATACATTAATTTATTTCATATCCAGAATATATTTTATTGAAATATTTTAATATAAATTGAGTGTGTTTATATTGTTTTTTACTTCTTAACATAAGAACTTTCACAAAAAGCATTTATTTGTTAAAATAGAAAATTCGTTAAAGTTTAAATATCAATCATAGTAAAGGAACCAATAAGTTATTGAGCATAATGTTACCAAGAAAAATAAGTAATGAAGTTTTCAAAAGGGATTAATATCGCAGAATCATTTTGGCAATAACAAGAACTTAACTTTTAATTGAGATTCATACAAGCTATTAAATAAAAAGTTAGAAAATATATATGAATTTTTTTAACAAAATATATAAACGATTATATATTAAGACAGTGAACCTTTTTACTAAGTTTCTTTGTTAAATTGAAGTTAATTCTTAAATTGGGGAAAATATTTACAATATATTTTTGCTTAACCTATCATGAGAAAACTTAATTTATACAAATTTACAATAACATAATAAAAATTAGATAAATTTGCATTAATATATGTTTGATACATTTTTAATATACAAAACATTTATCGAGAAAGATTAAAATGAATTTTTCATTTCAATGTAATAAATATTCAAGATGAAACTTACATTAAAACTTTTAAATGACGAAGGCTGACTTAAAAACCATAAAAAAATTTAATTTGTATAGCATTTTTCAAATTTATGAACATAAATTAATCTCTTTCTATTAAATATTCAAACAGACATTATGCTTTTTAATCAGGCCTATCCCCAAAATATTAATAAAAATTTAAAACATCATATAGTCTGAAGTTTTAAAAATAATTTTAAAAAAAAATTAGTATAGTACAAACATTTGCTGAATTTTTAAAAAGCAATAATTAAAGAAGTATATATTCAAATATAAATACATATTCAAGCAAAATATTTTATAATTGCTAAAACAATATTCACACTATAAAGTAACGTATTCAAAACATATGTTATGTAATTTCAAAATAAATATAATTTCATTATTTCAAAAATTTTAAAAAAAGTAAAAATACATCTTATCAAATTGAGTGTAACGTAATTAAGTAAACATTTTAATGTCTTATAGCAAAATTAAATTTAAAGAAAAACTTCTTCATTCGGAGATCTGGCTCGTATGTTAACATTTGATCTCATAGTTGTTTGAAATCTATATTGTGGCTTTCTTACCTTGCAACATGAGCAACATAATATTTGTCTGAATGCTCTTCTGAAATCTCTACTCCAGCAAGCATAAATGACAGGATTCATTCCGGAATTGAGCCAACCCAACCAAGTAAAGATTGATGATACAATTTCATGTTCCATTATGCAGGAAGTTCCGCACACCCCCAAAAGGACATTAATGATGAAGAACGGAAGCCAACACAAAATAAATACACCCATTACTATTGCAAGAGTCTTAGCTGCTTTCCTTTCCTTGGTTAATTTTCCTAGTTTTTTGCTGAGAGAAAATGCCTTGACGTGACGATTAGCAAACCGCATTGGTATAGTATTTTCTGGAGATCTGGCTCTTGATGTTTCACCTGTTGTTGAAGTTGGAGTAGCAGATAAAACTAGTTGTCGCTTGCGTTTACCATTCTCATGGCTGTTTTCTTCATGGACACCACCTCTGTGAATTCTTAACGTCATTGATCGACAAGGCTCTTTAGTTCCTCTGATATGTTTCATACCAAGCTTAAGACTTTTCGTTTGCCTCACTGCTGCTTTGTATATTTTATAATAAGTGAATAACATGACAGCAAGAGGTCCGTAGAATGATATAACGGACGAAAATAGCAAGTAACCAACATCATTGGTAAATAAGCACTGATTCTCTGGATAAGGCTGAACTGACACTGCCCTCCACCATGCTATTGCTGGAAATGATATTAGAGCAGAACACAACCACACTGCAGCTACAATTGCTTTTGCTCTTACAGGTGTCATTTTAGCGGGGTAAGTCATTGGATCAGTAATTGCCCAATAACGGTCAATGGAAATGGCACATAGATTAAGGATAGAAGCAGTACTAGCCAGAACATCAAGACTCCTCCACAAGTCACACCATTCTCTTCCAAAAAGCCAATATTTGTCTAGTACTTCATGAATAGCACTAAATGGCATTACCACAGCTCCAACTAAACAATCTGCAGTAGCTAAAGATGCTATGAAATAATTTGTCACCGTATGGAGATACTGTTGTTTGAATATTGCAACCATTACCAGCACATTTCCAAATACTGTTATTAAGCAAAACACAATTAATAAAGTAGCTAAAGCTGTTTGATTCACACTGAAGTTCCAATCAAACACAGTAGTGGACGAATTAAAAGAAGCAAATTCTGTAGGGTGAAAAGTAGGTTCAGAAATTACATTAGTTTTGTCCGCTTCAACGGAATTATCTGGAGTCATTTCATTAGCAGATGCAATATTGGATTGAAAATTCTTGTTGCTGTTCAAAATTTTCCACATTGTTGTAGACATAGTAGTATTAATATTCATATTTTGAGAACAATATTAATATTAGAACTATAAATTTTGAGAATTCGTGAAAATTTTAAGTATATCAAATATTTTAAACTGCAATTTATTTAGGAAGACAAATTTTGCAAGTCAAAATATTCCAGTAAGTAGAATCAAGAATCGATAAATTTTATTTTATAACGATATTAATAAATTAAATGGTATTCGAAATGTCCTGAAGTAAAATTTAAAAAAGTATTTACCTTTATAATTTTGATAAATTAATTATTCTCAAAGGTAGTAAGAAAATCTTTTATTGATATATACACTTAGGTGAGAATGATTGAATTTTATTGAAATTAGCTAAATAAGCAGATATAAAAAATTTTTTCGTTAATATAGTTGACTTAAAAATGTCCTCAAATAATTTTCAAAATTATTAGATTAAAAGAAAATAGATTTTATCGATAAACAATAGATTACAATACCGATTTATCAAAGGAAACTGTGCGTTTCTTATGAACAGTCCATATAGTTCTTCAAAATTTCCTTAACCTGATAAAATATCTTGTTAATAAACTTTTAAAGATTATTATTTTGTCCGATGGGAGATTATTATTTTAAAAACTTGAAAATAACTGTTGGTAATAAATTTAAAATTTAGATAAAATTCATATTTTGAACAAACTTACGACGAGAGATTTTCTGTCTTCAACTACTATGAGACGAATTGTCAACTGTGCTACCACGAGGATGGAATATTCCCGTCTAACCCACGTGTTTGGATGGGAGATCTAACAGCTTGCACGATCCATCCGGTCGATTTGATAATGTACGATTACGCCAGTGGCTGGCAAAAGTATCGCCAAACTCTGTAGCCAAGCCAGCCAGTATCACATAGTGAAAGAAATTGGGCAAATGGGTGAAGGAAATATAACCATGTAGAAATGGAGTCATTTTGCGAAATAATTAGATCTTTTAGATGCTTTTATAAAAGTTTTATTCTAAATAAATATTTACGTGTTCTTCAAAGAATACTTTTAAAACACAATAAAACTTTTCGAAAACTTTCTTTGATTTTTTTTTTTTGTTTGTTTATAGTGAAACATACATATGGTTTTAATTAAAATTGATAGCTACCTTAAAATCTTCCTTTTTATCTTTAATTCTATTTCTTTCTTTTTCCACAAAATAAATATTACTTTTATATATTTTTAAATATAAAATTTTCGAAAAAAAAACTTTTTTTAAATAAACAAAATTTAATAAAAAAAAACATTAAATAATGGTTAAGGCAAAAGTAGAGATAGAAAAGTTTACTGTGTATAGTATTTTACTTGAAAATCATAAATTTAAAACACGTTTATAATATGCAAAGCTCCATTTATGAAAAAAGTCAGTTTTAGCAGTTTTACACATGTAGATATAAAATAAAATTTAAAGAATGTTTTAATAAAACTAGTTAATTATAATGGAACTTTTAAACCTTAATCAGATATTATAAACTTTAATTAAATAATATTATTATTCACGTAATATTTACTTTCTCATAAAAGCCAGTAGTGGGTTTCTTAGTAATCTAAGATTTATATTATTTGTTTTAAACAAGTTTATGTAACAAGTTAAAATTCATAAATGTATTTAAAACAATCTGTAAATATGTTATAAACAATCTGTAAATATGTTATAAACAATCTGTAAATATGTTATAAACAATATGTTAAAAATAAACTGCAAATGTGTTATAAACAATTTGTAGATGTATTAAAAATACGATGAGATAAAATGTTTTTGTTTACTTTAAACAGAAGAATTTTAATGCATTCACTAATATCTTGAGGGTTTTTAATAAAAAGAAATTTATCTTTTAAATCCCCTTAGAGAATAATCTAAGTAGCTTTATGAAAAGTAAAAATAATACTTGATATTTTATTCCCTAATCAATTTGTCTATTTTAATTCAAAATTATACTGATGCTCTCAAAAATATAAGTTATAATCTGTTATTAACTGAAAAAAACATTTTATTAGTATTTATATTTAAATAATTGGAATCATATTACTAAATTGCTTTAATTTTATTTATTTAATATTATATATTTTATTATTCATTTAATATTTTTTAATTATTCATTTAATATTTTTTAATTATTCATTTATATTTTATTCCTTCAAAATTTTATTCATTTTTTATTTTAATTTATATTAAATTTTTATTCAAAATCAATTCAAAAGTTACAAACAAAATTATTTAAACACTAAGCTAGCGTTTTACTACAAAATTTTCCTTGGTTATATGAAACAAATGCATCAAAAAATATTTCATATAATACGAAATATTCCTTAATTACACTTAAAATAATATTTTTAAAATTAACTAAATAGTAATTTTACAAACAATTTAAAAGGTGTCTTAATTGCAAATTCATCTGTATTTTATCTTAAGATTCTAAACTTGAATTTTAAACTAAAATATTTTACCATTCTAAAAGTATTATTATTATTATTTATTCATTATTGAAGCTATAAGCTACTTTTTTATATAAGCTACTTTGTTAATTTATTAATTAAATTATCTCGTCGTTTCACATATATCTTGATTTAAAATAAATTCAGAAAAGCTTCCGATGTTACAGGTTGCCCTTAATTATTATTATCCTTAATTTTAATTAAATCTTTTCAATAATTCCTAATCGGAAAACCATAAAGTTAAAAAAAATGAGAATATCTAGCATTTGAAAATATAGTATTTATGGATATAGTATTATCATAAATAAGTTTTATAGAGCAACGAAAATATATATATAACTGGACTCATTAATAATAAACACTTTCTCCGAAAAATTAAAGAAAATCCTGAAAACAGCTATTAAACGACTAAAATTTCATAAAAAATTACGTAGTATACAAAATTTTTACGTACGCAATGTAAAAAGTAATGCTACGGAACAATATAGAACAGAATCCGTGAAATAATCCATGGATTCCCGTCATATATATTAAAGATGCACAATTGGTGCCCATGATGTTGTATGTGTACGAGCATGTATCTCTTTGGATGGATGCACTGTCTTTTACATGTAACCAAGAGGCACTTTACTGCGCAGTTATATAGAGAAAATATTGTTGATCTCATTTGTCGTCTTTACTCAGGTGGAATTGGTGAATCCTTCATCCTGCAAGAGGATATTTCTGGACCACATAGAGCTCAGGTGGAGGATTGTTGTACTTATACCATCTCCTGCAACATTCAGAATCTTGAAACCGGCTTGAAATAGGGTTTTGCTTTCAATTAAAATAATAAGAACAATAATTTTGATCATGGAACATCACTGTTTTACCTGTCTATTAGAGGTGATCACATCCCATATTGATACTAATTACACATTGGTCTCAGATATTATGTTTCTTAGTATGTTTCCGTTTTAAGTAATTTCAAAGCAGAAAATAAGCTTGTTGTTTTCTTTGGAGCCTAAATTGTGCAACACTGTAGGATTAAAGCACTTTTCCAAAATTTTATTAAATTCTAAAGAAGAAGTTCGTAATTTCATTTTTCTATTCTTCCTTAATTTTTATAAAACAGTGTAGCTTTAATGTACAACTGTCTATCTCAAAAAAGGAATGAATTGTTGAAAATGATTAATCGTTTATATTGATTTAAGTAACAGGCTCATGATGACAAATAATTAAGGGAGAAGCCAATAATCGATTCAAATTATTTAAGTAAAATATAATTGCCAAGTTATTTTAAAGGTGTTTTCTAGAAATACTGTTCCTAATTTAAGGGAAAAAAAGAAATTCGTCATCTTCGGAATATTTTTTTCTATAAATTCCATTGATTTCACATTATCTGTCTAATATTCTCTGCTTGAATAAATACGAAAGTAATTTTTAAGAGTAAAAACATCGATTCGATTTCGAATGCTTTAGGTATTTCCTCTATTCAGTCATCTTTATAATTTATTTATATTTTTAGGAAATTGCGTACTATGGTAGTCATATTAGAATAAATTGATTGTTAATGTATTGCAATTGACTGAATGTAATATTTCTAATGCATCTGCAGTCTGGGGTATTTAGCCTTCAAAAACGTCGAGTGTCGTATGGTTATCGTCTAATTATATAATTGTTTTAACTTATATATTCATAGATGTAATCTAAATTTTAAATCGTTTTGCAATAATTTATTTAATATATACATACCTTACGTATTAAAAATATTTACGTTATTTAAAATAGCCATATTTTTAGTTATATTTGATATCTATGTTTTAATACAAGTTTGTTTATCAATTTATAAGCAAACTTGTTACTTTTTAAAAAAATATTTTAGTTAATAAATATCTTTAATATATATAATTAAAGTTACTTTCATTAATAGAATTATTTTCCCTTAATTAGATGAATTTTCTTTCCCATACTTAAAATTACAATATTTAGAGAAAAAAATATTTCTTTAAAATAGATAAAACATTAAAAATAGTTTAAATTACAATATTTAGAAAAGAAAATTGTTTTTTAGGATAATAAAGATAAGAAAAATTCTTTTAAAAGTTAAAAGCGTTTATGATAAATCTAATATAATTTGAGAAGTAATATACAGAATACTAATAGTCCAAGAAAAAAAAACAATTTGGTTGGAAATTTGCTTCAAAGCCATATATACAAATTTACAAAAAAAAAAAAGTTATATAATTATTGTTCTCTTTAAAATTAGTATGTAAAATAACGATGAGATATAAATAAAGATGATGATATATATTCTCGTTAAACATAAATTTTAAATCCTCTTCGAATTAACTAGTTGATTATTAATATATTCTGTTTTCTTTGTATTTTATAAATCCATACCAAATATTTATTTTTGTATAAAATCTATAATATTTCCCCGGTTTCATTAGTTTATATCATAAAAAAATCCCAATCTTTTTCTAAAATATTAACATATTGTGATTAAGTGTGAAAAAAAATGTATTTTATTAAGAATGCATTGCTCTTTTTATTATTAAGCTTCTGTCAGAAAACATAATTGAAATTTATAAAATTTTTCTATTTACAAATGTTATTCCTTTAAAATTTTTGCTGTGTTAATAATATTCAGTTGTGTGCAGTTGTATCTCGTAACATTAAGTATTAAATTAAGTAAAAATCGCATACAGACATTGCTTAGAATTCAGGAATATTTTACGTTTTTCTGACAGCTAATAATCGAAAGGCAATCTAAGAAGTATAATTTATAAATTATTGTTAACCAAACAAGATGTAATCTATCACTAAAAATATTTATAACGTTTTATCATTCGGTCATTTTCTCTCCTAATTAAAGGGCAAAATTTCATATATTTACAACACAAATTGGGCCTGAATGGCCAAGTGGCTAGCGCTCTGGCGCTTGGAACCGTAGGTTTCGGGTTCGAGTCCCGGCGGTGCCATGGATGTTTGTAGTGGTTCGGAATCCACTTTAAACCGTAGGTCCCGGTCCTAATAGGATCGTAGAGCGTTCTGGGGGCATTCTTACTCCACGTCCGTAGCTTATCTTCAAGTTACACGCGCCCCCTGGGTAATGCAAAGTGAGTAATGTCTGTGCAGCTCTTGCCTTAAGGCATCAAAGACAATTGTCTAAGTGGTTGTCTGCGCAAAAAAATACATAAATTTGAAGACAAAAATTCATTTATTATTAGCATATATAAGTATGCACTTCTTGATTTATTCACAATAGATAGTACATTTCAACCACTCTTTCATTTCACCACGTTTCATTTATAAATTATTGCTAACTAAACAAGATGAAATATATCACTAAAACTATTTATAACCTTTTATCATTCCATCATTTTCTCTCATAATTAAAGGGCAAAATTTCATATATTTACTGCACCAATTTCAAGACAAAAGTGCATTCATTATCAATCTATATAAGTATACAATTCTTGCTTTATTCATAATAAATAATACAGTGAAATCCTAAAAAATATATTTTTAATATTTTTGTGCAAAATCCAACTATTAGATATTGAACAACAATTAGATACTGAAGTGTCATTTAACACACATTATGAGACGTTTTCAGAAAAAGTTCCGAAAAAAAAACCAGATGCTCTTAATTGTGAGATAATTTATTCTAAATAATTTTTAAACATTTTATATTTTAACTAAGAATATTTTTGTAATTCTTTAAAATGTTCTAATGATAAATAAGTTTAAATAATTATTTTCTGAAAAAAAAAATACATTGAAAAATAGATAGAAATAGAAATCGCTAAACAAATAATCAGTTTTTTTTATATTATCAATTACTCATGGTATAAAGTATGAAAATACTTTTATTTTTTTACAATGCTTTAAGTAATTTATTCAAAATAATGTAATCCATTTTTTTTATTACTTTTTCATTTAATACTTTCTCTTACTATATGTGCTCAATTTCTAATAAATGAGTTCACTTAAATGATATGAAATTCATAGTTTTTTACAGAATAATTATAAATAATTTTCAACAATAACATACAATAACGACCAAATTCAACCCTATACTGAAGATAATTTTTATCACAACAATTTTTAAATGTGAATTAAAACATTATTTTCCAGTATTCATGATTTTGTAACGATCATTTTTAAAATTAAAATAATTTTACTTTATCATATCACGATTAAAGGCAAATTTTAAAACAAAGATTATTATTAACTTTGATAAAACTATATTGTTACGCTTTATAAACATATTAAATAACAAAGCTATTGCATGCAATTTTCTTCGAAAATCATTTATTTTAAAATAAAGTATATAAACTTCAAATCAACTGAAGTATATAATTGTACACCGTAACTTCCCCTTACGTTTGATTTTAACATGTTTTATCCATTATGTACTTTAATTACAGAAAACAAAAGTAGTGGTACTTTTAAACAAAACCATTTAATGCTTTAGTTTCCTACTTTAAACAAAATACATTTTGAGACCGTTATAGTTTAAAACACATTATATATCTTTAAATTTTATGCATCTAAATACAGGAAATAACTAATTGATTTTTAATAAACATTTTAGAAATTTTTCGAGGTCAATAAAAAAAAGAAAGGTTTGGTTAAACATTAAATTTAAACTTATGTTAATTTATTTTAAATAATAAAAAAACTATATTCATTACGTATTATAAATTTTTAATATTTATAATACATAAAGTATATAATTTTTTATATAATATTTATTTAAATTTTAATTTTACTAAACGATGTGTATTGTATCATTCAGTACATTAATTAGATTCAACTTTATATTTAATTAAATAGATTTACTGAAAACAAAAACTCACCCTTAAAAATATATTACTTAAAAATCCTACTAAAAAAATAATTTTTAACAGATTTTTTTTGTGAATATTTACAGACAATGTTTATCATTACATAAAAGGTTAAAAATAATAGACTTCACTAACAAAGTATCGTGTTTTCACAAAACAGAAGCGATAATTAAAAAGGCAAAACTAGTATAATGACTCTTAAGAATTTTCAAACTATTGCTCAGCTATTCCTTAAACTATTAAAAATAGTATTAGATGAAATTTCGGTTTTAAAATTTAATACAATTAAGTAACCACTTAAATATTTTAGTATACTAAAATTTAACTGAATATTACAATCCTAAATATTATTTATGAAATTAAACTTAAAAAATGCTTTTATATGATTAAATATATAAATATACTTTTTAATTTAAACTATATTTTAGAGGCGTAAAACTATTTCTTTGAAATACGTTCTTTTTTTAATAAAATGCATTTAAATTATAAAGGTTAATTTTCATTGATTCTGTTCAAAGTATTTTAGTCTAATGTAGATTTATGTTGTTAAAATAAAAATAATTAAGATCAAATTGAATTTATAGTAAAATAATTATTTATTAGAGGTTAGTTATTCCGTTCTATCAATTTTAAAGAAAAACTCTTTTTTGAAAACTATATGACTAGATTTAATCAAATATTAAGAGTAATATAACATTTAAAATATTAATATATAAAGAAAATTAAGATATAACATTTCAAAAATCAATTAAACTTAACAAAGAAGGCTATCACAATCATATCATGTAGTCTTTTACTTTTGGACAAAAATTTCACAAAAGTAAAAATGTAAAGTCTATTTTGACATTAGAGATTGATTGTAAAACATAGAGATTAAGAGATAACTTTCATTGATTCTGTTCAAGGGATTGTAGACTTATGTTGTTAAATAAAAAAAATTAAGATATTCAATTCTAGTAAAATAATTATTTATTAGAGATTGGTTATTCAGTTTAAACAATTTTAAAGAATAGCTCTTTTTTGAAAACTTTAAAAATACAATTTGACTTATTTGAATATTAAGAGTAATAAATCAATTAAAATATTAATATATAAAGAAAACTGACATATAACATTTCAAAAATCAATAAACGAAACAAAAAGGTTATTACAATCATTTAATGTAATCTTTTACTTCTGGACAAAAATTTCACAAAAGTAAAAATGCAAAGTCTATTTTGACATTAGAGATTGATTATAAAACATAGAGATTAAGAAATAATTTTCATTAATTCTGTTCAAGGTATTTTAGACAATGCAGACTTATATTTTTAAAATAAAATAATTAAGATAACAATTCAATTTCTAAAATTATAATTATTTATTAGATATTAGTTATTCAGTTTTGTCAATTTTAAAGAATAACCCTTTTTTTGAAACTTTATTTACTAATACGACTATACTTAATCAAATATTAAGAGTATTTAAGTCAATTAAAATATTAATATATAAAGAAAACTGACATGTAACATTTCAAAAATCTATAAACGAAACAAAGAAGGTTATCACAATCAAATCATGTAGTCTTTTACTTTTGGATGAAAATTTCACAAAAGTAAAAATGCAAAAGTTTATTTTGACATTAGAGATTGATTGTAAAGCATAATTTCGAATTCAGCGGAAATTCCGTTGCTCAGCTGATGTATGCGGCATTCAATAGAATGTTTGTGTAGTGTTTAGATATTGTATCAAATGTTATTGAACGACATTCTTTCATCTCCATCTGCTTCATCATTTTGATTTTCTTGTGCTTGGATATTTTCTTTTCTATAGAAAAATATGCATGATTTCTATATCTTCGAACTTCAAAGTGAGCTTTCTTTGGCATTGCCATTTACATAGTTTAAATTTCAACCCTGGATTTTTGACAATGATGCTCCATCCGCCTGATTGTTTAGCTTTGAATTTCTCGGCGATGCTTTTCATATTCAAATGGTTTTGGTGATATAAAAAAATGTTTAAAACATGTTTCAAAGAGCAATTTTGGCAACTGGTTCCCTTCAGAAAAGCTTTGAATAGTTCTAAATAAATTTTTTCTATTGGGGAAATTCACTTAATTTCGTTCTCTTTGAGAACGACATTACGTGATTTTTCGTTCTCTTTCTTTCTTTGAGAATGGTACGACAATGTTTTGCAAAAACGTTTACGACTTTAGTTTATTAATTTTTAAACATATTAGCAAAGATTCAATTTCAGTCACAGCATTTAGAATAAAATATATGTCTAACTAACGTTCACTCTAAAGATTATAAATTTTAATCCAATATATATAAAAAAATAATATATGTTATTTCTAGAAATTAGAAAGAAAAAAGTAAGTTAATTTATTATATTAACTCAAAATTTAATTTTCATATAAAATTTACAAGTTTATCTAATATAAGAAAGTTTTGCTTTCAACTTTATTTTTATCAAACTTCTTGGAAATTTCCATAAGATATGTTTTTTCAACTTTATATAACAATATGACAAAACTTTTCTATTTCTTACATTTCATTAAATAATACATAATTTGAGTAATAAATATTTTTATAAATTTTATTTTTAAAATACGTTTGATAAAATCCACTCTTAGCATTGCTTATTAATGCATGACTTATCTAGGAGTTTGATAATTATATAAACATGATAAGTAAAACATGATTTACCTAAGAATCTGGTAATTATCTTCACTTATATGAACGGTTAGGAAAGGGATTGTGAGAATAAAATAAATGACTTTCTTGCTAAAATTATTTTTCATATATAATTTAACATTTAAATATTAAATCTAGTGATATTTATTGAAATAAGCATTTGAAAATTATAAACTTGAACTTTTTTGTTACTTATATTTCTTCCTATTATAGAAAGATATAAAACGTTTTTAAATAAATCTACAAATAACGACAATTCAAAATATCTAATCATATATAGCCTATATAAGGCTTTCATTTTCAAAACAATAATCGTAATCAAAATTTAAAAGTATTTCAACGATATATTTAACAAATACCATGATGTGTAATTACAAATTCATCATTAAGATACTTTAAATATATTTGGATTAGACAAAATTCTTTCAGTATGTTGATGTCACGAGTCATTACAGAATCAAATATCTAAACTGCATTTATTTGCTGTTAGCAATAATAATTATTTTAATAAATTTTTAATTTTTTTAAAATTTTCATTTAAGATATATCAATAACTATTTATGCTTATTGAAACAAATGAAATAAAAAATTATATTTCTCAAAGGTAAAATTCATCTCCTAGAATACCAATAATTTCCTCATATCTTTTAAAGTACGTTCTATCTTTGTCGATTACAGAACAATTTTCCACGAAATTGCGTTCTTCGTTATTGTGGACCATTCTTTAGCCGCTTGGATAAAATCTGATCCCCTCTGGGTATAAACGTTTTTCGCTTTGTTAGCATTGTTGATTGCTATGTACGATGGCATTGATTAACTATGAACGTGAGTATTATCCCCATACAAACGTATATCTCTACCATAAATTATAAATGGAATAATTTTGTAAGCAAACAGAAACCAGAAATATATTTTTTAATAACAGATTGAAACCCATACTTTAATTCTTGAGGTTGAAAAATTGAAAAAAAAACCAAGTATTTCTAAAATTAAATAGATAAGAATGTTTAAGAAAACCTAATATAAAGGGTAGAAATGTTTTAATTTCTTACATTAAATCATTTTAAATGATTTTAATTTTTATATTAGTTAAAATTTTTACTTTAATATTAAAAAACCTCAACAAAAATTTGAAAATATTTTTAAAAGGTTTAAAAGTTGTTTTTATCTCAAATAATTCGTATGGACAATATAATTTAGTACGTTTTTATGAGTTTCTTAACGATAATTTTACGTGCAAAAAAATTTATATAAGAACAAATATAATGAGATACAATTTTAATAAAATGTCTAAATTTTAAATTACATTGCATAGTACACACATTTTCTTAAACATGAAAATAATCATTTTTGAGTAATTTGGTTCCCTCAGTTTTCTAAATAACCGTTGAATGTAATAATGCAATTTTGGTATCTTTGGATATTTCACTTTTAAGAGTTTTTTTCTTGACTGAGTTTGTTTCATTGATCTGATCAGAATTGTTATCAAAAACAATTACTTAAATCCCTTTTATTTTTCTTATGATTCAATCTTTCATATTTGCAGAAAGGTTAATAAACTTAGTGCCATCATTTGAGTATCGCAAAACCACATGCTTTTGCGCAGGTAGTGAGAGATAGCACTAAAATTAATGTTGGGAAGTGCCTCATGCATAACAAGATTATAAACCTTTTTTTTCTAGGGGGAAAATGTTACCCTTTACTTAGGCTTATTAAAACTGTTCATTGTACCTCTGTTATCAGAATTTCAAGCATTGATTATTTATCTGCAAGATGAAGCACCTCTTCACTGGCGTTCCGTAGTTCGTGAATTGCAAGACGAGAAATTTCCAAGCAGGTGGATTGGACGGGATGGACCAACACCATGGCTTTCTGATGTTATATTTTTTTTATTTATTCTTTTGGGTTTGTATGAATTGTAGAGTGTTTATCTCCCCTGTTGCTAACATTGTAGAACTGAAAGCTGAGATAAAACATATTGTGTGTACTGATAAAGAAAACTTGTTAAATTACACTAGGCGAAACAGCTTTGTCATTCCTCGAGTTACCAAGGAGGTAAACGTTGAAATCTATTGAAGTACATTGACTTAAATGATATAACATAACTGAAAATGTATGCTAATAAATATATGTCTAATTATAATAGATTTTAGACAATTTTTTTTTTTTCCACCTTATATATTAAATATACATTAAATATTTGAAAAAGTAAGATTTAGAAAGATGGTTCTCAAGACATTATTTTTTAAAAAACTTTATAGCTTTTATTGAGTAAACCCTTTGACTGTAATCAGTCTGCAGCAGATGCACAGTGTTATTTCTTGCATTGACTCCCAAAATAAAAATGGGATAACTATTAGTAGAAAGCTGTATTTTATGTGAGAAAGGAATGAATTTGTGATGTAGTTAAATACGTTATATTTTGAGAGTTGTGATGCCGTGTATGTGCGTTTAGTTTGCTAATAACTTTTGCTATGTGGATAATTGGCATTTGAAATCCAAAATTTTTTAAATTACTTCTTAAGTGAAAAAATCATACCACCTTACAGTATGCAAAATTAAGATCAGGATATAAACTGTGTCCACATGTATGCTGAAATCTTGTACGAGAAAACTTTCCATGTGACTGCGATACAAAAACAAATGACAGTGCCATTTGCTATATGATTTGGAGGGAACAAAGTAATCACGTAAATGACTGCTACTTCTGCATGGTTCAACCTCTTAATAGAGGAATCGCAAGGAATAAAAGAAAGAGCTGTACCCAAATATACTATCCACTACGCTACCGATTCCCCATGGTGAAAGGTTTCCCATTCCGGTGATTCCAAATGAATTTTTCATTGATCGAGAGAAGATCAAGAATCAATTTTCTGTGATGCTCTACAATCTTCTACATCTAGTGCTGAATATAGTAATGATACTATACCTACACTACACACTCTGTCTTAAGACGAAATGAATACCCTTTTAGATAAATATAGATGCCCAAGACTCAGGCAGAGTTACTTGCATCGAAACTTAGAGAATGGAATTTACTCCAGGAAGATGTCCGAAGGATTTTGTTTCACAATCGTCATGATCAATTTCTTCCTTATTTTATTCAGAAAAACTGGTTTTCTTTTTTGATGCCAATGGTTTAATAAAGACTCTCAAAATAGGATATGTCCTTCTACAATGGGGGATATTCATAGATTCACCCTAAATAAATCTCGAGACAATACCATTGCATAATGGAAACCAACTTTCCACCTTGGACACTCTTGGCCTTTCCCAATCGGACACTTTGTCCCTATGAAAGAAAATTATGAGAATTTGAAACATTTGCTTCAAACATCTTTAAAGATGCAAACTTTGGTATAGTGCTCAAAAGATGAGAAAGAAGCTTAGAAGGTTTTTCGTCTTTTGTCAACGAATTTCTTATGAATGTGAAGTCAAAGAAGTGTAAGAATTTAGTGATGGAAAGGTTGTTTCCATACAAGAAATTTTATAGCACTGTGTCTCTAAACGTTCATTGCCCGTAGTGTCATTTGGACTTCTTTCCTGAAAAGTATGACCATGTTAGCTATGAGCATGGTGAGCTTTTCCAGTTGAACATTGAGGAAATAGAGAAAGGATGTCAGTGAAAATTGTCCATTACAATGTTCGTAGACCAATTTTGGACAATTTTAAATGTTGATTCTGTCAAAAGGCATATGTGCACATATGTGGCAGTGTGGCAGTGTGGCAGTCAAAGCTACCCCGTAACATAGAGTAAACATGTACATGCGTTTGTTACATATTGTTTAATATGAAAACATTAAGTTACTAATATCTTAGAAATGGAAGACAATTTCTTAATTTCATTGTCATATTCGTGTTTAGCAACCCAAATTTAGTAACTAATGGTTGTTAAAAAAACTCAGAGAAAAATTTCATTGAAATTGTTGTTCTGTGTTACTTTTAAAATTATAAAGGTACATGAAAAAATACTTAAGGACCCTATAGAAGAAAAATTATTTTTTTTAAAATCGCTTTTATGGCATGCAGTTTATATCCCTTTATAATTACACAATTTTCTTTATTTGTGCAGATTGAAATTGAAAAAGCTTTTATATTTTTAGGATACAAGCTAGGCTTCTATAAGAAATCTTCTGTATTTGGTAGAATTTGTTGTGTACAATTTTAAAAAATAAACACGGAAAGCTCTCTTACCAAATTTTTCTGTATAATGTGCGTTATTAATGTAATGAAAATGCTATAATTTTTTCATGAAATACATTTTGTAAATGATATTTAAAAACTTAAACATTAAAATTGTAAAGCACAGAACTGAAAGCATTAAACATAACTAATCCATAAAAAAATCTCTAAGTATTTTATGAATTAGCAATTACTGATTGCAGCTCTACAATGCTAACTTGCTAACTTTTTATAAATGATTCCTTTATGAAACACTTTTGCTGTGTCTTAAATTTTTTATAATGCAAATTTTCTAATTTTTATTGATTGTAGGAACATCGTAACGAACTATTTTATATTTAAATCTAACAAACTCTTTTATTTATAAAATATGAATATTTTGAATTATTTTAAGGCTAGGGTCTGGAGAATTAGATTGATTAAGAAAAATATAAATATTCAACAATTAGCTTTTAATTATTTTAATATAATATTGTTTATTAAAATGCAATTACTTTAACGCATTATTTGCTTGAGGATTAATGAAAGAAGATATGTTAGTTAAAAAAAATTATACACAAATTTAAGCGAAATAACATAAAAATTAACGAATTGAAATGAAGTATATTAATAACATACAATATTTATTTAAATAATATTTTAAGCATGAAAGGACTATCTGTTTACAGAGACTTTCAACTTGAGAATGATAGTCACGATACAATGGTATATTTTATTCAATTCAGAACTGTTTTAATAAGTTTTTATTAATATTTTTAGATTAGGTTTTTATCCATTCTATGCAGGAAAAAAGTTGCATGTTGTGTTTTAATGAGGTCTGTCAGTTTCGTGCGGAAACTTAAGAAGACCTCGATTAGACACAAATGGTAGGCAACGACAGCCCCTTTTTCGAACGCAAATGTCTTTAGAAATCAGAAAGAATCTTCTTTCATTTCTTTTTATGCCATTGTTTGAAAAAGGTTTTAGATTTTCCGCGTCTCCAACAGATCTAATTTTTTCCAAAAATGATAACTTTTTGATTTCTTTCTTTTATTAAGTCTTCAATAATATTTTGGAAAAAAAGTAATAGTATCAAAAGTTATTCTATTCATTTCATTCCTTAGACTTTAAAAGATTCAATGATTGATTCGGATTATTAAATTCAGATCACTTTCACAATGGTCACTTATACAAAAAAACCTAAGATATTTACTTTTCAAAAGAAAATAAAACGGTGCCATATTAAATAGCAGCTTTATAACCAAATATATTACTACTGGTAAAATTAAAACTAAATTTATAATTTTTATTTTACCAGTATAAATAAATTAAATTTAATGTTAATTTTAAAAATAATTAAATAATTTTAAAAAGTTAAATTGTAAATTAAATTATAATTAATTTTAAATTAAATTTAGTTATAATTTTTTAAATAATTAATTTTACCAGTATTATACCAGTATTATGAAATAAAATTAAATTTAAATAAAATTTTATTCAGATATTAATATGGATGTATTTCAAATCAAAACTTGCAAGTTACCATCTTCCGTGTCCAGTTAAAAAAATATATTTATAAATACATTTTCATATATATTTATATACAAAGTATTAGATTGTATTTTATAAATAAGTACGGTTTTTAAAACATGTGTATATATTTAAGTACTGAATACTTATTACAGAGAATGATATTACTCATGGATTTTTGATACACGTAAAGCATGCACTGATAAAAATCAATGTTCACATTTGCCGATATACTAGAATGTTCCTCTCTAAACAAGAACACTATTATTTGAGACAGGACATTATTAATTAGATGAGTATCAAATACTTCAAATTAAAATTTTATTCCGATTTTAATGAGAATGCATTTCAAATCAAAACTTGCAAGTTACTAGCATCCCTGTCCAGTTAAAAAATATCATTTTAACTGGAGAGGGAAAAAAAACAAATCAAATATATATCAAAATATGTAATATAAATATATACAAATGTATTTATAAATATATATTGAAATGTATTTATATACAAAGTATTAAAATATAATTTTTAAATAAGTACAGTTTTGAAAACATTTATATATATTTAAGTACTGAATACTTATTATAGAATATTACATTATTCTTTGATTTTTGATGCACATAAATCATACACTGATAGAAATCAATGTCCGCATTTATCGATATACTAGAGTATTCTTCTCAAAACAAGAGCACTACTTATTTCAGACAGAACGTTATTATGAAAAGAGAAATGAAAAGAACCAATAAATTTTATCTTTTCATAATTAGACATTTATTGAAGTACATTGATTGATGCATTCATTCATTCTCTGGTAAGTATGCCTTTTTAAATTGTATAAATTTTAGGAAACATTTGTTCAATTGTTACCTGGCAGAAATGTTTACATAAGAAGATAATAAGTTAATCAATACAACACAAACACAATTTTGCGTAAATTATATAGATTAAAAAAAAAGTATATTTTAGCTTTGAAAATCTAATTTTTGTTTCATTACGTGACCCACTCTTACCTAATTTATTTTCTCCAATGCTATCCATCAAAACTCGACTCAAGTAAAAAGTAATTAACTTAACGTTGATGTATTTAGTATCGATAAAAACTTCATATAAAGCACTAAGGGAGAAATTTTCTTTGCGATAAAAGTTTTTAGTTTCCAGGTGATTAAATAATGAACAGGATCTGACATTTTAAAGTGCTTAAATCAAAATCCATTATTTCATAAATTTGCATATTGAAAGGAGAATTAAAGCAAAGGTCGAAGAAAGCATCTCTATTTTTAAATATTTTAATGAGATAATATAACCCCTTTATTGGGGTAATTGTTTCGTCGGTTTGTTGTACAGATAAAACACGTATACTTAGGAATATAGTTGTTTATCAAGAAGCTTATATATAATAATTATCATTTGTCATTTTGACATAATCGATTAAGCAAATTTTTAGTATGTAAATTTTAAACCCAGTTTGAATTTATACAAATTTCAATGGTTGAAAAATCTCTCTTTTTCGAGTTAGTGTTCTTTTTATTTCCATACTTTGCTGCAACTTTTATTTCTTCTGTAGAACAATAGATCTTAATGCAAAAAGAATTATAACAACTTTTTTACAATTGCTGAAGATTTCATGAGTTTAAAAAATACTTGTTTATTTTAATTCATATATTTAAAATAGCGATGATTACTTTTTATTTAACTTTCTATGATCCTGAATAATAAATTTTTATTGGGGCGATAACAAAAACAGTTTTGTTTTTATGAATTTATTGAATTTAAATTTGAATAATTTTTATATTAAAAATGAAAAAATAACTTTCTGAAAAAAATGTTCCAGACGTGTTAATTACTTTAAAAACACCAACATTGTAGTGTTAGCATTTTAATTAATATTCATTGTAATTATGGGCTCTTCCGCAAATGGGTTTAATTTTGATTGCTTATAAAAATGAAAAAGGGAAATAAGTTTTACAACATTTGATATTGGTAGGAAAAAAGAGGGTTATGTTCCTATAACAAAATCATTTCAAAATATTTCGTATAAGAGAAAATAAAAATTAAATGACTGAATTCTTAACATATAATATTATAGTATTTCTTATTGATATAACCATCATATATTGTTGTATTTTGTTTGTAGTCATCTTTTAAACTTGTTTCAATCAAAAATATTATTTGAATGACTTTATATGTTGTTCCAATCAATAAATTTTTATTGTTTTCAACTACATTAAATTTTCAATTTTTGTATGATATTGATCTATGATAAACCTCAGTGCAAAGAAACATGCATACAACTGAAATGTATTTATTTATCTGACAAAAAAGTTGAAAAAACTTTTTAGTTGGAAATATAATTTTTTAAAATTATTTGTAATTCATTTTAACCAAATATGCATTGGTATTTTACAAACTATTTACTGCATCAATATTTCAATATTCAGATATCTGAAATAAGAGTTAAAATTATGCTATATTTATGTAATGTGATGTAATTTCAAGAAACTTTCACACTAAACGATTTTAAATTTCTTAATGCAATATACAGCTAAAAAAGTTTTATATTAGTCGACTTAGTTTCAAATATTTTAAAGGAAAAATAATCTAACAGATCATTAGAAGCATTTATATATGATCATTATTGAAAGCAATTATTTATCGATCTCCTTGATGTTTGAGAGTTGTAAATCTTATTTCGCATACTTTCTTTGAAATCTTATTTAAAATTGTTACTAAAACATTTTGTTCATTTTTTATTATTTATATTTATTTAAAAGTAAATATGTAAAACATTTTTGAAATTTCAAATTTAATACCTTTGCAAATACTATCAATAACGTCGTCTTCTTTTCAAAACGTGGTCGATAGATTTAACGAAATAACGCACTCTTAGTCATGCTAACTTAAAAATATAAAATTTTTACATTATTTGTAATTCATTTCAACTAAATATGCATTGGTATTTCACAAACCATTTATGTATCAATATTTCAGAAATAAGAGTTAAAAAATGCTCCATCTATGTATTGTGATGTAATTTCAAGAAATTTTCACAGTACGCAATTTAAAATTTTTTTAATGCAATATGCAGTTAAAAAGGTTTTATATGTCCCAACTTAGTTTCAAATATTTGACAGATCATTAAAAACATTTATATATGATCATATATGATTATTGAAAGCAATTATAATATAAATATTTTAATATATATAAATATAATGAACTTCTTAATGTTTGAGAACTTTAACTCTTATTTAACAATGCTACTGAACCATTTTGATAATTTCTTATTAGGTATATTTATTTAAAAGTAAATATGTAAGACACTTTCGAAATTTCAAATTTAATACCTTTGCAAATATTATCAATAACGTCGTCTTCTTTTCAAAACGTGGGCGATAGATTTAACGAAATAAAGCACTCTTAGTCATGCTAAGTTTACCCTCCCTTTTCCCTAATTTAAAAAGCAGGCTGATGTGCGTTTGAGCATCTCCACCGGAAATGTGTTGTCTGGGAGGAATTTTCCATGTTTCTACTCGGTGTGAATAAAATATGAGTTTGCTCTGTAAGAAATATTCCAGGAAATCCTTCCTCCCTTTATATGAAGAGAATAATAGGAATGTGCAGAAATTCACAACTTTATCAAAACTACCTGTCCCCTGGCAACTGAAAAGAAAAGTAATATCACGAAACCGGTTCATTTTCTGGTTATTCTTATTAAAATAGTTTAAAATTTAGATAAAAGTAAAAACTTTTAGCCTTGTATATCAATAAAGGGATCAAAATAGAAGGAGACTGGATTTAATTCTTAAGTTAAATTTTCCATTATAAGTCATAAATTTCTATTTTATCTTAAAGTACTTAAACGACTTCTTACTCTAAGAATACATTTAAAATATACTGAATTTTTTGTTTAAGATTTACCTTCAGAAATATCTAGAAATGTTCTTTAGAACTATCTAAACTATAGAGAACAATCTACCAATAGAACTATGTAGAACTATCTAAAAAGAGTTTTAAAATTTAAATAAAAGTAAAAATTCTAGCTTTGGAAATCCATAAAAGGATGAAAATAAAAGAAGACTGGATTTAATTCTGAAGCTAAATTTTCCATTATAAGTCATAAATTTCTATTTTATCTTAAAGTACTTAAACGACTTTTTACTCTAAATAATAAATCCAAAATATATTGAAATTTTTGTTAATATTTACCTTCAGAACTTTCTATAAATTTTCTTTCAGTATTTAAATTCTTTTAGGAAAACAATGAAGCTTATGGCAGTCATCATTACTGGGATTGTTTGAGAACCTGAATTGATATGAAAAATTAATAAATATTCATGTATTGTTGTACACACATTTATAGCATTTGTCATTTAAAAAGTATTTTAAACTAATTTAATATTTTGAAAGATGTTTTAACTGAATTTATATTTTATATTTTATATGTAACTACAGAAATAGCTACAAAATGTCATTTATTTCTACATTTATAAAAGTTTGAATGGCAAATTTTATTTTTCGATATTTCATTTAGTCTTAAAGTTAGAATTTTTTAATCTTTTTGAGTACTCGGTTTTTACTTCGTTATCCATGAATTTTTCATATTTTAAAATTCTTATTTAAAACTTGGAGTATTTATGATTAAATTTCTTTGTCAATGCATTATAACAGGTAGTTAAAAATTAATCATGTTTTGTTCTTCAAATTCTTAAGTTGGATATTATTATTTGAAAAGCGTGGGCATTTGTTATTGAAGACATTGCATATGACCTTTCAAATTTTACAAATTAAAAAAAGTTGTAGCAGATAATATTTTGTTTTGTAATTTACATTTAATCATAAAAATTCATCAAAACATTGACTTACGAAAAATAAATTAAAATAATTCGAAAATCTTTGGTTAAATTTAATTGTACATGGTACAAGTATTAATTTCATCTTTTAATATTGTCACATAAATCACAGGACAAAAGTGTAAAATACTGGAATCCAGTTTTATTTTAAATCGGCGTCTTGTTGAACAAATCTCTTTTTAAAATTTTGCAATGTAAATGTATTGTTTATTTTAAACTCAGGGAAATATAACATTATAAAAAATAATGAATACACAGATTTTTAAAATCTGTCATTCAAACATAACGATAAAAAACGAATTTCTGTTTGAATTATGTTTATAAAATATCAAAGTTGAGCTATTTTAGAATAATTTCAACATGTAATATTTTTTTATTAAATATTAACTGAAAAGAAATTAACTAATACCTCATCACATTTTCTAAATAGCCTATACTATATATAAATACTTCTTAATATAAATGGAACATTCATTAATGTTTTTTGAAATTGAAATTTTTTTATAATTAAATTATAGAGAACAATATGAGAATTAGTTAATGGAAAATTGCAAAGAAATTCTTCTAGATATTTAGTAAATAAATATGAAGATATCAGAATATCTTACGTTTGGTAATTTATCTTTTCAATTTAAATTCATTCACAGTAACAGATCATAATCAAGAAGTAATAATTTATTTTTGTTTCTCAATAAATTCAAAAACAAATTGGAATTATATATATTAAGTTATTCAAATAAGTTAAATAAAACGATAGTCATTTATATATTCAGTGAGTTCAGTAACATAATGTTGGTATGCCTGGCATAAAAATGTTTCACGGGAATTCAAATAGTAAGTAATAAAAACTAAAAATAAGAATGGACAATTAATTAATATCCTCCCTAGTACAGTAATAGTTTAATTAACAGTTTTGTTTTCATAATGTAATTAGAATTTAACTTAATATATTAGTGATATTTGTATGTTCTGTTGAATAAAAAAGGTTGACGGAAATTTTATTTATTTTTAATTTATTTATTTTTTTTTTTTTTTGCTAGAGTATAACTTTCCCTTTTGCTCGCAAATAAATTATAAATATATTTTATTGAAGATTCACACATTACCAAATACGTTTCGATGTGTATATCCTTCATGGAATAATCATCTAGGGGTTGATAAGAATAACCAAAGAAGATTTAATAATAAATAGCATGGACTATCTTAAAAAGAATTTCTTATATTTATTACCGAGATGTTAATTATACAAGCTAAAGGAAATGAAAGCCTTACATAGATAAGTAGAACTATTGCTTAAGTTTTATCTTAATTCTTGAACATTGTAATCTATAGGGAATATTTTTATAAAATAAAAGTTCATTTAATGGAAAGATGAGAATATTTTTAAGATGATGCAGTTTATTTGATAATGTTTCTTTTCTTTCACAAGAACATTTTAATAATATAATAAAACAATGTTTCGACTTTAATATATATCAGAATTAATTTTGCTAAAAAAGACTACATAATATCCCTATAAAAATAGAAAATGAATAAGCAACTAATGTTCAAACTGTGATAAATTCATTTAAGCAGAAGAAATATATTTTAAATTTACATATTAAGTTAGTCAAAGGTAAATTAAATCTAAAATTATATATATTCTTTTAATTTTACTACATATTTTGTAATAAATATTATAATCCAAGAATTAAATGTCCCACAATGAAAATTTTCTATAACATTTTCCCTTTATTTTTAGTTTCATGTTTTAGTATTTTATTATTCAATTATTTCATGCAAATTTTATATATTTAACTAAATTTAATATTTCAAAAACAGTTTAGTTTGTCGGTTTTTAAATCAGAATTAAAAAACGAATCAGATACTATTCAGACTCATTAAATTGTAAGTAGTTAAATACGGTAAATTATTAAAATTTGTATAATTCCCGTATATGAATTATTAAAAACTTTTAATATTAAATTGTTTTCTAATATATTACAAAATAAATAGAAGTTTTTAATTAAACATTAAATATTGTTTCAAATAAAAACTTTTAGATAAAACATTTACAATATAGTTCTTTTTTCAATTGTAATTTCCAGAAAAAACGTTTCAGATTAATTGACAAAATGCCGTAAAAATTAAAAACGATCGAATATTTTGCATTTAAATTTGCATATTTTTTTTGTCTTCAAATTATTTACTCAATAATAAAGGTTAAACCTTTTTTCAATTAGGCATTTATAAATATTTAAAGCGCATAAGAATTTAAAATGAAAATGCGTTATTTTTATTAAAAGAATGTATTTAAAATATTAACGTCTTTTGTAAGATTTTAGATTTTTTTGTAGTTATTTCTTACAAATGCTACTTGATAATTATGTGCATGGAATAAGAATTTGTATAAATGTTAATTTTAAAAAATTGAAAATTAGTTTTAGTTTTCTATTTTTCGTAATATATTAAAACCATTTAAAAAATTCTTAGTACAAGAGACTTTTACAGAAAATTTGTGGGAAACTTCTCAATTAAAAAAAAGAATGAAATTTGAATTAGAATTATTAAAATTTGTAAAATTAGTAGAAATATTAAATATTAAAAAAATGTTTAGTTTTTGATTGTAAATAATATTTTCAATAACATATAATTTTTGCACATTAAAATAAGATACAAATACACCTATTGACTTATTTATAGAGTACAATGTCTTCTTATGTTACCAAGCTACTTTTAGAAATTAAATTAGTCAGAAAATTACAATAAGGTAATAAAATATTCCGGAACTTGACTTTAAATCCATCAACTACTTGAAATTCCATCATAATTCATTTTATGAAACTGGGAAAATGAATACTACATTATAGATTAAATTAATTGAGTTGTGCAAAATCCTTTAATACATATTTACTTTAGGAGGAATTCAAGAACTTATAAAAGTATAATCAACTAATAGGCATAAAATTACAGCGATTGTATATTGTTAGGACATGAATGCAAAATAATTTCGAAACTAATTGTTGTAGGTGGAAAATTGTAAACATGCCGGTAAACTGATATTTTGCTAAATAGTTATGAAAAAATATTAATTAAGACAGGTAAAATTTAAATTTTAGTGAGAATAATGTAAGTACAAATTAAGAGATTTTTTATGAAGCTTTTTTTATTTTTGGTTGTTGCATGTGTATGTCATCATTAATTCAGGATAAAAATTGTATTTTCTGAACTCGTTGTCAGGAAAATATAATTAATAATTATTTTTCATATACATAAAATGGTTATTTGCTGCAATTAAACTGACTCTATAGGTATTGTCCTGGCTGTGGCTTTTTAATAGACAAAAGTTAATTATTTTAATTTAAATATTCTAAAATGATTATTTTAAGTACATTTTTTTACTGAAAATGTCGAAGACCAAATAAAATAAATGTTATAGAATTAATCTCATATAATCAGCTATTGTATAGTTATATCAGCTGCATTTGGCGAAAATCATAAATGCAAAACTAAAGGTTATTTAAATCTAAAATTTATATAAATATCCGAGCTGAATTACCTATTTTAATTCTAGATTTATAATAATTGTTATAAGCCCTCTGTAATGGTGGGATATACGAAAATTTAAAAAAAATAATATTCTGTAATTTAAACGCATAGAATATTCTGAATTTTCTGGTATAATGCTTTCATTTTTTTAATTTATAGTATCAGTTCGAATAATTAATAAATATAAAATTTTTGTGTAACTCCCACATGATTAACTTTTATTTAAATATAAATGAATTTAAAATTTTCTAAAGAACATATAAAGACTTTTTTTAACATATGTCAGACTGATTGATTCAATTATGTAACTATGCACAGAAGAGAAATTAAAAATGTAAAACTAACGAGTAAAGGATTCCTATTTAGGTAAATAATTGAAGCATTGATTTGGAAGTAAATTACAGCAAAAAAATCTTGTACTAGTGTGAAAGAATTTAAGAAAACGAAACATTCCGGTCTGATTCCTGCCTCTGTTGCTTAATTTGTGTTTATTTGTTTTTCAGTGGAATTTTAGAAATCAATTTAACTTTGAAAGAAAAGGAATTCTATTGATTCTTTTACTTTCAAAATATTTGCAGACAATCACAAAATACAAAGATATTTCTTTTTATATTATGGACAAGATGTCAGTTGAAATTTTATAAATATAATAGCTACTGGTGTAGTATAAAAAAGTAATGAATTGATGGTCCTGAATTTATGAAACATGGTTTTGTTAGTGGAAGTTAATTTCATACTAAAGGCATTGTCTCGCATTTTAAAACAAAAGTTTACCTTTAAAATATGAAGATGAATATTTGGATGAAATGAATAATTAGGGATACTAATTAAAAAGGTATAAAACATTAGTGTTTTAAAATAATTATACATTAGTATATTTCAAATACGACAAATAACTAGTTATTTAAATTTTATATTTTAAAAATATTTGATTTATTTAATGTCAGCTGTTAAATTTTACAATAAATTCGAATGATGTTAATTTTCTAAGAGAGCAAAATAACTACAGTTAATTAACTGCATATTTAATATTTATTAATCTTATGAGATTGTAAAATAATAAGAGTTTTATGACTTTTAATGTTTTGCTGATTTAAGAAATTCATTTAATTATTTCATTTCATCCCTCATTTTGAAATTCATTTTTTAATAATAAAAAAAACATTTTTTTATGTTAAACGCTCATGTGCTTCATTTTACTGTCATTACAATAAAACAAGATGGGAATTAAATTAAAATAAATTATATCATGTATGTTCTCTTATTATACTTTATAAAATACATGTAGAAATTTAAAGATGTTTAAAATGTATAATGTATAAATATTATATAACATATGATATTTCTAACAACATGTTAATACTGTAATAATTCAGTATCGTAAACCTGCGATAAATTTGGAACCAATTTAAATTTAAAACTAGTTAATATATCATAAAAATGAAATCTGAACAAAATATATCATAAATAAGGGAATAAAAAAAAAATATATATATTATTCAAATTTATAATGTTTTAAAATATTTTGACTAATATAATGGATATTTTTCTTATTTTTCTGATATTAACTATCTACGTAGTTATCAAATACAGTTTTAGATATTTTGAATTGAATTGAAGATGGAAGTTTGAACTTCTAAAGAAATTTTAAAAATCAATGTTGAAGTCTTTTTCCTGAAAAAAATTATAACGGCAAAAATATAAAACATAGCACATCTTATCTCGAACAACAAAAACTAAAATCCAAATATGTCATGAATAAAGTTGACGTTTTCTAACTTCCCGTTTTCTAGTCTCAATATAGTTTTAACTTCAACCTGAGTTTTTCCATCTGAATGTGTATTCCGTTGTGAATAGATGTACGGAGAAAAAGGATAAACTGTTCTGAAAAGCGTCAAATGTTTGATGGTTTTTAAGAAGTTTTCTGAATTGGATTCAATCTGAAACTATCGATAATCTTCAAAGATATCGTTTCCAAACTGAAATTCATGATTAAGATATCCTCACCCAAACTTTCTGATAAATCTCGATTTTGAACATATAGAATGAATGAGAAATGCATTTTATTTCTCTCAAGAGAAGTTTGTTGTTAGTGTGAAAGACCAAGGGAAAGATTTAGAGAGGTAAAATAATGTTACTTGCTTAGATTGTAGAAGGTTTGAGAATAAAATATCGCTTTACAATATATCGCAAAATAAAAGTATTATTATTTTAACAATGAATACTTTTAGGAATAATATGAAAATAAAAAAAAAGAAGTTTTATAATAAAAATCTTATTTGACAGTACTTGCTTTTATGTATATATTGCAATACAAAGTAAACTACAAATTTGGAAAAAATTCGAAAAAAAAAATCAGTAATGGAAGATTGAATCAATTACATTTTTATTAATTTCGTTTAATAGTCCTTTGAATCATTTATGTGTTCTCAATAAACTTTATAAAATAAATCTTAATGCACTTTATAAAAAAATTTAGAAATGTAAAGATGTGTAAAACATCTAATGTATAAATATTATATGTACGATATTTCTAATAACATATTAATACTGTAAGAATTCAGTATAGTAAATCTGAAATAACTCTAGACACATTTTCAATTTAAAGCTAGTTAATATATCATAAGAAAAACACTTGGGCAAAGTTGAACCTTAAAATTTATGCCAATTTAATTTCCATAATATCATACAATAAAGGATTACAAATAAAAAAAATATATTTTAATTTTAAAATAAAAAACTTATTGGACAGTACTTGCTTTTATGTATATATTGCAATACAAAGTAATAATGTTTTAAAAATTTTAACTATTAAAATGGATATTTTTCTTATTTTTCTGACATTAACTCTCTACGTATCATCAAATACCGTTTTAGAAATTTCGAATTGAAGATGGAAGTTTGAACTCGTTCTAAACAAATTTTAAAAAATCAATGTCTACATCTTTTTTCTGAAGAAAGTTCTAACGCCAAAAATATAAAACATAGTACATCTTATCTCGGCCAACAAAACAAAAAAAACAAATATGTCATGAATAAAGTTGACGTTTTCTAACTTCCCGTTTTCTAGTCTGAATATAGTTTTAACTTCAACCTGAGTTTTCCATCCGACTGTGTATTCCGTTGTGAATAGATGTGCCGAGAAAAAGGATAAACTGTTCTGAAAAGCGTCAAATGTTTGATGGTTTTTAAGAAGTTTTCTGAATTGGATTCAATCCGAAACTATCGATAATCTTCAAAGATCTCGTTTCCAAAACTGAAATTCATGATTAAGGTATCCTCACCACAACTTTCCGATAAATCTCGATTTTGAACATATAGAATGAATGGTAAATGCATTTTAGTTCTCTGAAGAGAAGATTGTTGTTAGTACGAAAGACCAAGGGAAAGATTTAAGGAGGTAAAATAATGTTACTTGCTTAGATTGCGGAAGGTTTAGGAATAAAATATCGCTTTAAAATATATAGCAAAATAAAAGTATTATTATTTTTAAAAAGAATAGTTTTATACATAGTATGAAAATAAAAACAAAGATTGTTTATAGCAAAAAATTTATTGGAGAGTACTTTCTTCTGTGTATATGATACAATACAAAGTAAACTACAAAATTCAATAATAGGGAGTTGCATCAATTATATTTTATTTTAAGTTGCATTTAATAGTCCTTTGAATCATACTTTATAAAATAAATCTAGAAACGTAAAGATGTGTAAAACTTTTAATGTATAAATATTATATATATGATATTTCTAACAGCATATTAATACTATAATACTTCAGTATGGTAAGCCTGAGTTAACTTTGGAGACAATTTCAATTTATGGATAATTATTATATCATAAAAACAAATTTGAACAAAATTGAACCTTGAAAATTGTGACAAATTAAATTCTATAATATCTTACAATAAAGGATTAAAATTATTATTCAGATAATTCCATAATGTTTTAAAATATTTTGACTAATGTAATTAATAATTTTTCTGACATTAGCCATCTACTTATTTATCAAATATAGTTTTAGAAATTTGAATTGCAGATGGAAGTTTAAACTTGTTTTAAAGAAATTTTTTAAAATTCAATGTCTACATCTTTTTTCTGAAGACGTGGTAAGTATGAAAGGGCTAGGAATAGATTTAGGAAGGTAAAATAATGTTACTTGCTTAGACTGTGAAAGGTTTGGGAATATAATATCGAGTTAAGATATATTGGAAAATAAATGTATTATTACTTTTTACAAAGAAAGGTTTTAGGCATAATATGATAACAAAAACAGAGAAATTTTATACTAAAAAACTTATTTGAAACCACTTGGTTTTTATGTATATTCTACGAAACAAAGTAAACTACAAAATTGGAAAAATTTCGAAAAAAATTAAATATTAGAAAATTGCATCAATATTTTTTTTTCATTGCATTTAATAGCTCTTTGAAATTTAAGCAAGTTTTTCAACACCTTCTTGACAATCAACTGTGTAGATTTTTATAAGTACTACACACATGTGAAAAGTAGCACAAATAAAAACTTCATTGAAAAAATTGAACATTTTGCATGAATAAAGTCTGCATTGAATACGAAATATTATACGTCTATAATCACATGTGCACACAACTCTAAGATTATTATCTAAATTTTATTGAATTTACAAAAAAAAGCATTCAGGGTATTCATACTTCATTCATACTTCATTGTGATGAGATTAACGAAAATTTAAAAAAAGTGAAAAAGAATAATAAATTGCGTACATTTATCAGCATTTTATAACTATTTATACTTCATTAATTTGTAAAAATATTTTTATTACCTTTATAATTTACTTCAATAATTGATTTGAAAAATTATTGATAACAACCGAATATTGATAGAAGATCTCTAACAATTTTTTACTAAAATTTTAATATTTTAAAAATAAGCAAATGATGTGTGAGATTTAGGTGAAAATTATATAAGAGTAAATGTTAAAATACATTTAATACAGTCCTTTTTGAACTTTTAGAAATATATATATATGTATACATAAAGAGAGAGATAGAGAGAGATAAATAATTAAATATATATATATAAAGATATATATATATAGATACAGATATAGAAATATATAAAGAACACAGCAGATAAACACAAAAAAACGACAAACGTGGTATGAATTAAAAACAAGAACATTTTGATCAACAAAAGCCTCTACCATGTATTCGATACACGTAAATTGTATATCATACCTTCATAGCATTCTCAATACAAAAACCCTGAAGTTCCTTACATTCACCTCTCAAAAAAAGAGGAAAAAAAAGGTATACATTGTTTATGATCCGAAATGTGAATAGGCTGCAGCAAAGAAACTAAAAATCATTAGACAAGTATCAAAAATATCAAACTTTTTGATATTAGACAAATATCAAAACTATGAAATACTAGAACTCTATAGGCAGGTAAAAAATAACACAAAAATTAATACAAAATATATAGAATAACAAGTTGTGAAATCTGTTGTCCAGGAAATCAGTAAACCCCGAATGAAATAAATAAAAAAAAAAAGAAATATTTTTAAAAACCGAAATTAAATTAATTATAACATCTTTAGGATACTTTATCAAGAAATACGTACTTATTGGCTGTTATAGACAATTAATCGCTATATTAGATTGGATTGGAAATTTGGATTCAAATCAAAGAAATAGCAAGCGAAATGTTTTAATAGCATTGAGTAGAAATTGAAATTTGTCGTTTAGAGTCAGTAAGGTATATAATGCCAACGGCCATACCATGCTGAATATACCGGTTCTCGTTAGATCACCGAAGTTAAGCATCATTGGGCGCGGTCAGTACTTGGGTGGGTGACCACCTGGGAACACTGCGTGCCGTTGGCAAATTTGGGACCTGAATGGTCGAGTGTCTAGCGCTCTGGCGCTCGGTGCCACAGGTTTCGGGTTCGAATCCCGGCGGTGCCATGGATGTTTGTAGTGGTTCGGAATCCACTTTAAGCCGTAGGTCCCGGTCTTCTATGACTGTAAGAGCGTCACGGAGCAAAAGTCAGGCTTCTACCTACGGGTGCTCCATTACAACAGAAGCTGCTTCCTTCCCCTTCAATCATGAGTCCATATGGGCTTGTGGGCTTGGTCAGCCAAGTGGGATAAGAAACAACAACAACAAGGTATATAATTGAAGAAAAACGATTTGGCAATCTTACCAGTTTTATAAAGCAAAGTACGAGGCAAATGAAAAACTGCATTCATCTTCAAATTTACTCTTTTAAGTTCGCTAACTTCTATAGTTCGCTTCATCTATTAGTCATTTATAAGGGCAATAAAAAATTACAAAGCATATTTATTATTACACCCATTGATAAAGTATCTAATATCTATGTTTTCGTCTGTAAGGTACATTACCTCAAATTTCTAGATAGAATAACTTAATAATTCTTCTACTTAGAAATGTATTAAAACAGCTCTTAAATTGGTCAGTAAAAAAAAAAACATTATTTTAAAAAATCTTTGAAAATCAGTAATCTCTCCATTATATTTCCTTATTTGGCAATGTATGAAAAATTTCACAACACTCAAATAGTTTATCGTTTGACTACCTTCTACATATATGGATAAACCAGACTTTCTTTAATCTTCTTAAGATATTATTTAGTCTACTTAAAATCATTTCTAACGCATTATGAGAGACTCATACTCAAGGATTATCAATAACAACATACCAGTTTTAAAAATTTTAAATGACTTTCAAACAATATCACTTTTGTAGATACCTTCTATTTTAAGCATCTCTTTACTAGATTCCTTTTAAAAGCCTCCAAAATACTTAAATTCCCTTTATCAGTGCTATCAAAATATCCTAAAAATAAACTTTTGATTACTGGATGAAATTCTGTAATCTCTACATTTTCAAAAATTACAAGAATGAGAATCTCTGTATCCAAACTCAAGGTATTTCACAAAAAAACTAAATACTCATCAATACTAGCTAATCTTTACCTATAATACTTCGAAAAAAAGCTAATTTTTAATTCACAAGCGTGATTTTTTGGTATGTAGATAATCTAATTGCTTTTAACATTTCAAATTTTTATAGCATGTGTCCTACATTTATTCAATAGAGAGCATTTCAAAAAAGACTATAACAAATAAAGTTCGTGCTAGTGTTAATATTAACATTCATAACTCACCACAAATCAATATTTTTGACGAAAGAAAAAATTCCACTTCAATATCAGTATACTCGAAATTTCACAATTTGTATCCCAACATCATTTTTAATTCCATATGTAACAATAATACTTTTTAACAAGAACACAGAAAAGAACTTAAGAATACTTTTAAAAAATAGGGTTCCGAAACATTTCTCCGCCATTACTTTTTAATCTGTAATTTCCCAGATCCTTATTGTTAAACATTTTCTTCTCAGTTTATAATTTTCACACACTCTATAGACTTTGGATGTTCTCTCCCATTTCTTCCAAGAAATAGTAAGTGACTCCATCTATTTCTGTACGAACATTCCAATTTCCCACGCTGCTAATTACCACGAACCCCTGTAGGGAGAAATAAATCACTCCACATTGATACTTCATGTATACAAATTATTATTTGTAGTCTGTCACTCAATCACTCAATCACTCACCTAATGGCCATATTATTATAAAAAAAGTTTCGAACTTCTGTCATGTGACTCGATTTTTGCTATATGAAACACGCTACGCTTCTAAATTGTTTTGCTTCAGTGTTGTACTTTACCGACTCTAAATAGAAGGTTATTCTGTTAAAGCTAGATGAAGAATAAAGACAGAATACGAAAGCTAGAATACGAAGCTAGATGCGTTTTGACTTGGATTCAATCATCTAGCTAGCATAAATTGCATGGTTTATATTATCCTGATAAAACGTATGCTTTGATATAGTTATCCGCAGGATGTTGTTACTGTCTTTTAGATTTTGGGAGTTTATAAGTATTTCTTTTGGGTTTGACTGATTAACTGGACATTTTGTTTCAGCCTTGTTATTGTATACTTTGTATAAATGTTCACCATTTGATACTTGTGTTTGTCTAATGATTTTCAATTTCGGTACTACAGGTTATGCTTGCTGACTTCAGATCTTAAACAATTTTAATGAGTGTTTGAATGTGTAGTATTTAATGATTTTTGTATAGCGAATTTTCTGATGTTTTTGTTAAACAATCTGATTGTGTTTCTATGAACATGTAACGAGCCTAGCGTAACATAGCGATGTACATGAATTTACATGTAGCGAATGCCTTTGTGGCTTTTGTTGTGCAAAATGATCGTATTTCTAATTCAATTCTTGTCAGTTCTCTTTTGATTTTTGTAATAATATGTTGTGCTCTTTATATATATATATGCATGCAAATTTTGTAACCTTAAACATGTATCTGTCATCATACAAATACACAAAATAACTGATTAAATATAATAGTATATAACTGAACTATAATAATTAAAACAATATTTAGCAATCGATAAAAAAACATCAGTTGTTTTAAAGTTATAAGTAACTTCTAGTATTACTAATAAAAATTAGTTTAATAACTTGATCATTTTAGTTCCATCTTTGCTGAATATTGAATAGATGATTTAAATTCAATAATAAATACAATTGCCATAGTAATTTAATTTTAATACACATTGGATTTTAAATTAGTTAAAAATGGAAAAGATTCATTTCTACTGACAGACATAAAACATTTATTGACATTACGTGAAAGAAACCCATTTAGATTATTCATTTTATTACACATTGTGTAATCTAGTAATGAAAAAAAGCATTTCTAACAACTTATTTATTATAATAACAGAATATATAATATATATTCTTAATATTCATTCATTTCGTATTATTCATAAGATAGAACTCTTCAAGGCAGAAAAATCAGAAAAACTTTTTGAAATATTGCTGAGTCTACTTTTTTGCTAATTTTTTGAAATATTGATAAGACTTCTGAAATACCATTTAAAATTATCTGAATAAAAGCTTTCGTATCTATGTTTCATTATAATTTTTTTCAGAATCTAACTATAACATAATATACCGTCTTTTACTATAGGTAATAATATAGTTGTATAATACTTGAATTTAAAATGAATTGCATATTTGGAGAAGGAAAAATATAAGCTCTTGCAACTACTAATTATTATAATGATATTCTACAAATATTTCATTTTATAAATGGGTTTAGAATTTTTTAACAAAAATAACCCTACCATATCTAAAATACATATTAATGACCAAAGCATTTAACATAATATCTAAAAAAATCTGTAGTGTAATAAATCAAAATGATTATATGCACAATAGTTTTTAAAGAAAATAATTAAATTATATATATCCTTGAATTTCAATCTACAGTATTGACAAATTCTCAAAATTTGTTTTTAAAAGTCTATTATATCTTCACTGCAAATATTTATAATTTTGTCACTGTCTCTTTTTTAATAAAAGGCTAAATTTATTTTTGTATTTATAAAGGACGAAGATTTTTAAACGTTGCTGGAAAGATTAATTTTTTAATTTAAGCATGAAACTAATTTTAATTTGTGATAAATAAAATATAGCATTGATTTTATATAACAATGATTAGAACAATAAAACTGAAGATTTTAAATTTAAAGATAATACTGTAAAAACAAAGATTTTATATCTTAAATATTTTTATAAGTTAGTGTTTTTTATAAACTATTTACAATCATTTATAATATTATTTATTTAATATGTACGTAAATGAAAACTTAATAAATTGCAATTAAAATTCAATAACAAATCGGAAATAAAAATTGATAGTCTACAATTATTTATGATATACTGTAATGTAAAAAGCGTACACAAACTTCAGAAAAGTTTCGAAAAGCAATAACTCCTATATCAAAACAGGCTCAATACAAATAACTAAGATCAGCAGGCTTCAAGTTTCTTATCCAAAAAATATGAAGTACCATCCAGTCTTAGTCGAAGCAAACAATTCGTTTGTTTCTTTGCTTCTGAATTATAGATCAATAGCATCGATATCTATAGTTTTTTTAGCGCAATCAATGTAGACTGTTGTCCAGTAACCACTAAAGGTATAAAAGGGAAAATTTTAACTAGTATCTTTCGTCTGTATATACTATTGAACAAATATATCAAAAGGAACAGGAACAAAACGTTGAGTACCTGTAACTTAAAACTATTTTTATTACTATATTTGAGAACGTTCTACCAAGATATATGATTCTACAGATTTGTCAACTCAAATTCACCCTTTTGCAAACCAAATTCACTTTTTGCAATTCAAATTGAACTTTTTGCTAAAAAAATTCAACTTTTTGTGTTTTAAATTCCCCCTCTGTAAATTTGGGTTTTATTTATATAAATTTATGAAGAAATTTACGCTTTGTATATACGAGATTTATACGTGATATAAATGCCATTTTAAAAATATTTGTATATGTTTGAATGAGTGTATACATATGCGTAATGCCTGCGTTTAGATTTGTGCATGTAGATTGTATATCTATGCATGTAGGTTTGTGCTTGGAAATGTATGTGTATATGCACTATGTGTGCAGTTTTGTGTGCTTTCAGTTTTGCTCGTTTGTATGTATATTTGTAAGCGAGTATGTTTGTTTGTCCTATGTACGTATGTATACATATACGTGCGTTTATATGTGTGTGGCTATATATGTGTACTTATGTACATGCTGAAACATTGTGTATGTTTATGAATATGACGCATTTATGTAAGTGCGTCTGCATGTTAATATGTATATGCATATGTGTGTACGTGCATATATAGTGTGTATGTTAGTGCGTATATATGTGAGTATGTACGTGTTTATGTGTGTATGTATGTATGTATGCAGGATTGCGTTTTAATATATAAGGGGTATGTGTGTGAGTATGTGCATGTGAACGTATGAGAGTAATTTTTAAATTATAAATATTTAAGATATTTTTAAATTAGAATTAATACTATATGGATGTATGTGGATATAGTGATTTTCTCTAATTTTAATAATTATTTACATTATTTAATTATCCTGTCTATTATGATTATTACATTATATCTTCAAAAATAGTAATTAATCTCAACATTTCAATTTGCAAATGGTGAATTCGGGCTGTCAAACTTGTATAAATAATTTACCTTTTATTTAATCTGGAACAAAAAAGGTTGTTTAGATAGTATAGAAAATAAAAATGAAGTTGAACAGAAGTTTTAACAAGATTTAAAAATTCACTTTTAAGGGAGTTCCGCTTCATTACATTTTATAATAAAAAATATAAATAATTACAAAAAAAAACGTAAATAATAAATTACGTAAATAATAGTTCAAATATTAAGTTACATTATCCTTATCAGAAATTATAATAAGAGATTTTTGTTGGAATTATTTCTTAATTAAATGTTAAGGTAAAAATTAAAACTATTAAAATTAAAGATAAAACTGTTAAATATTCAATAAAGATAAAAACAATTTAAATAAATATCACAATGCAATTAAGGACCAGTTGAAGATGCCAAGGTTATATGAGGTAGGAAGATAAATAAATAGGTAAAATATTGAAGTCAATAGTCGGCACATAATATCCACTGCACATTAGCCGATAATAAACTTGTATAAAAATGTGAAAAACGGTGCACAGATACGAAAAATAAAATAGTAAATAAAAACAAGTTCAGCAATCATATTTTATAACTGGGCATAATATTGATAAATTTGGCTGTAACTGGTATCAGTCCCCAAAACAATATTTTTTTGAATTCTATTAAGGAGTTACACTTTAATTTTCAAGATATAGGATACTTCACATTTTTTATAGCCAGAAAGTTTCATTTAACTCATGATGTAAATAAAATATTAATCATTCTTTAATATTTCGAAACTTTATCATTTGCAATATATTTGTACCATTACTGTGTTGCAAAAATTTTTAAGAGCTTTACCCAAGTATTTTTCAATAATAAGATACATTTTTATGTGTACAAGGATTTCGCTAGATGCAGTTTTATTAATCTCGTGAAAGATTCTCAGCACCAAATAATTTTGTTTTACTTTTGCAGCAATAACTTCATGTAAGGAAGAAATTTATTTACTTTTGTCACGTGTCGGGAAAACTTTTACCGAAATTAAACCACATTCATGATCTCAAAATGCTTCCTGGTGGAATTCTATATAATTTCATACTTCATCCATGTATTTCCTACACTATCATCGATTCAATTAATATACAAAGGAGTTTCGTCCTTTTGTGTGGAAGTTTATCGATTGAACGATTTCTTTCGAATGAAGACAAAATTTTCCTTCCTCTGCTATAAATAGATTTTTCAAATAACAAGTAAATGCTCCCATCCCATTGTCGTATCCAGCGTGTAATATTTTTTCATTAATTTCTGGTTGATGGGCTTCAAAATTTTCTTCCTCCTATAATAGATTAAATTCCTCGGTTTACCCATTTTATCTCCAGAGCTGTCAGGCACAGGGAAGGTGAATATTTGTTTTCGTCAAAACCTCAAATGTCACGCCGAGATAAATAGAAGTAAATATTCTTCAAGATAATGCATCGGATTTTTTTCAATAACATACTTTTGGAATAAAGAAGCATTCCAAAGTTTCATGCTTTTGTACAAAGTATACTCTTTTAGTAGCGACTCTTGCGACTTCAATTGTTCGCGATGCTCAAGAGTGCGAGACTGAGTTTTATTAAACTACTGGAAATAGTTATTTATCGTACTTTAAAACTGAGAAGTGATTTTGTCTTCTTCCGTGATATTCTTTTAGTTATTCAGCAAGAAAATAAACTGAGGTGTTTAAATTCTTTTGAAAAATTTATTCTAAATTTTCTTTTTACGGAATAGCATGAAAAGTTTAAAATGTATCAAATTAATAGCTCAATTTTCTACTGATACTTCTAACTAGATCCATCTCCATCTTTACAAGATGGATTAGTTTCACAGAATACTATGTATATTGAGATTATGACTTTTGCTATATAAAACCAAAAAAAGGGATATATATTATATACTAAAATAAGTTACATTTATACTAAATTGGTTTACATTAATATACTAAAATTAGTTTACATTTATTACCTTTATTTAATTTTTTAAAAAAGTAAATAAAGGTAATAAATGTAAACTAATGTAATGTATAATAGTGTAATAAAAGTAAAATAAAATGTAAACTACATATAATAAAAAAATAAATGAATTTACAAAAAGACGATATTTTTCTTAAGTTTAAAATTTTTCACATCAGCAAAAATACAATATGTCCTCCAAAAGATTTATAGCGCATTATTAATATGGGAAATCACTTTTTAAAAGCAAAATTCCTTATCTAGTTTTAATGCCAGTTTTAACAAAGGAACTGTAATGAAAGAAGATTGCACAATCTATGCATGGGATAAATTTTCATATTTTTATTTCTGAAAATATTTTGAAAGCTGCATAAACATTGTCATGTAAATTGAACGATAGGTTTATTTAATTTTTTCCCTTTAAGAAATGGGGTAAATAAATATTTTAAATAACTTTTGATAATAAATAATTATAACTGAGACAAACAATGACTATCAATTTTGCTAATATTAATGTTTTTAGAAAATTAAAACAGTTTTTTTCAGATAAAATTTGAAAAATTTTGAAAAAAAAAATAGTATTAAAAGTTTTTGCTTGTTTTTTATAATACGAGAAATTTTATCTAAGTTTAATGTCGAATTTTTCTTGAAAATCACGTATGAGTTAAAAAAAACCTGAATATTATATTCAAAATGTGTGCAAAAATCATTTTCTTATTTTATGTATTTTTACTGGGGACAGTATTGGTATTACAGTTAGTATAAAAAATGTCTCCTGAACAATTTTTATGTAATTTGAAACATTTTCTTAAAATCAAGATAAAATTGTGGAAAGAAATAAAAAGAAAACATCGAAGAAGATAAAAAATAGATCCTAAAACTGGCTGAGTTCTACTTTGTGAGAGCAAAAGTTATTTACAGGAGATAAATAAGGACTTTCAGAGAGATTTATTTGCGATTTGTGTCAGTACTGATTCCTGAACGGTCAACTTAGGCTTGTTGAACTTAACTTTTAAAGTAAGATTCTTCGATAGCACAGTTAACAACTACTTTGAACAAAATAATTAAACTATAGAAATAGTATCTAAAAAAATTAGTGTTTAGAGATGAAATAATTTCTAATAAATCTTGCGATTTTGATTCGTGAACGAAAATGCAATGAAAACATTGTGACAAGGAATGATTAACAAAAAAAATAATTCCGAAACTTTTCTTTAAGTCCGTCCTAATTTTATTTGAATTACCTGAAATACATGTTAAAAACAGCAGAGTCAATAAAATGTCTAAAATTTTATTATAAAAATTCTTTGTTCTCTTAATTTAAGCAAAAACTGTTGATCATTATGACCATATATGTACTCTTTCACAATTATTTTCTATTATATTTATATAAAAAATAATATGGAATTTAGATATCGTTCAGATCAAGATTTATTTATTATCAAGATTTTTTGGTTCTATTTAAATTTTAAAAAAAGTTAGAAAAACAAACTTTAAGTGTATTTAATATTTTTAATACTGAATTCATATAAAAAGTTGCTTAACTCAGAAATAGTTTTAAAAGATTGCTTATTAAAATATGGTTTCCTAATAAAGGAGAAAAATCTGGTATTTAAACAAAATTAATAAATAAATTCTGTAAATAACAAAATTAATCCGAAGACACTAAGAGTTTTTTGACTAAGAGAAAATAATATATTATGTAAAATAAAATGTACATAAGTATAATTATTTATCAAAATTAAAATGAATAGTTTGTTTAATGTATTTTCATAGTATTTTTTGTATTTAAATGTACATTAAATTTAACTATTGTTTAAACTATGTGAATAAAACACTTAACTCTCTTAATTTAAAGTCTATTCAATACTATAAAGACATTTTAAACTATGCATTTAACTAATCTACATTAAAGAAAAAGTTGGATAACTATTTACATTCAATTGTTTTTATTATTTTATGATAACTGATTCAAAAAAATTTCAAATTCCATTCAATTAAGAATTAAAAAAAATTTACCTTGTTAAAATTGCAATGCTTAAAAGGTTGTCAAGAAATTGCATTTATTGTCTTTCACTTTATTAACTTTCATTTAATGAAATTTATTTACATTAATAAAAATAGGATACATAAATTCTATATCTTCCCATAATTTCTTCAATTTTTGTGCAATACATGAATAGAATATTTTGTACGATTAAGAAATAACTAATAACTTAAATTAATGTACGTTTTTAATTTAACCTACAAAAAATTTCTCTACACAAATTATTTTGTCTAACATATTTTCATCCAATTTTGTCATGTAAATGGATAAAAATATTGTCATTATTCATTAGCAAAAAATAATCCTATATTTAATAGTATATTAATTCTGTATAAGAACAACTTAAAAAGTTTTATATGTCATATGATTCTTATTGAAATATTAAAATTTTACTTATCATATAATACACAATGATGTACAATGACTTTCAGACAACTTTTAATCTAAATATAATAAAAATTAAGTTATTAGTTCTGCATCTTACAAATTTTCAAGAACTGGGCAGAAATCGAAGAAATTATGGAAAGATATAGAATTTCTGATATTTTTATATTTATTATAGAACATATTTTTATTGATGTTAAAAATGGCAGGAATATACCACAATTGTGCTTATTTAAAAACAGAATTCCAACGAAAAACGAAATTGGTTTTCAGCTAAATGAAATAAATAATAGAAATGAAATGATAAAATGTATACTATTTTAAACGATTACTACTTTCGAAAAGGATCATTTTTAAAAAAATTTCGAAAGGGCAAATATTATTTTACCTTGTTAATTTGATTAATAATGCTAAAATAAAATAAAATAATTTATTAAATTAAAAAACAGACGAAATATTTATTGTAGAAAAATTTGTATTTTATTTGTTTTCTTCTAAAATATATTATTAAATTTATAAGCATTAAAATAAAAAAATAAATAATAAATAATAAGCATGGAAATAAATTTGTATAAGTAATTTTTGTAATATTTGTGAATTACAGTAATTCAAACTTAAAAAGTAAAAACACAACAAGTTACTTTTTTATTTAGACGACAGTATTTTACTCACATTTAATTAACAAACCTTTTTCTTTTAATTCAATACATTTATTGAAATCAGGTTTTTTTATTTTCATTCAAACTTGTTATTAATTTTTCTAATTCAGATCACTTTTAATAATAAATTGAAAAAAAATGTTCACAGAATAAATCTATTTATTTATTTTTTTTTTTTGCATTAAAATATTTTCAAATTATTTATTATTTCAAATTATACTATTATTTTTTAATTTTAAGTTTATTTTTTAAATATTGCGTATAATTTTAAATTCTTTTCATATTCTAATGATTCTTTGATAATTAAAGTCATTTTAATTTTGAAAATATTTATTTCATTTGTTCATAACAATCAGTTAAAAAAAGACATTTTGCTGGAAACAAAGTTAAAAATATAATTTCCTTTAATGTTATACAATATTTTAGTTGTTTTTTAAAATAATCAAAGCAAATCGCTTAGATATTAAGGAAAAATTATCTCAAGTAATAAAAAATACTGGAATTCCAAAAACATTATGTGCTTCTTTTTTAAAATTGTAAAGCACATTCTTATTTTCTAAGTATTAAAGTTTTTTTTTACGTAAATGCTTTCAGTTTTAAGACAAGGCATTAATAATAAATACCAGAAAGATTTGTTGTTTTCTAATATGAAGCATATTATATGCAATGAAAGAAATTTTAATAATTTAAATTTAGAATCAAAACTATTTGAAAAATTTAACAAAATATTTATAAGAGGATTTAAAATAATAAATTAAATACTAATGGTAATATAAGCAGTAAAAGTACTTAAGTTTTTTTTGTCATATAGCATTTCAAAATAGAAAAATTATACCTCAGATTATATTTAATTTACTTATTTTAATTAATTAATTAATTATTTTAATTTAATCTATTTATTTTTTTTTTGAATTTATTTTTTATTTATTTTTATTCACATACGACATCAAAAAAATATGTATATATTTTACTTTGATAAAGTTAATTAGTAAAAATTTAAATAATTAATTTTTTATTATTATTATTATTTTTTTTTAAATGAACAAAAAAAAAAAAAAATGATGATCACAAATACAAACTTGTTTAACATGTTAACTACAAAAACTTTAAAAAATTAATAAAAATTATTTTTATCTCGTTCTAATTTATTACATCTATACAAATGAAAAAGATGCTTTTCTAACTAATGTTATTTTAGAATATATAATTTTACTTTTAATTTAATTTGATTCTAAAAATATACTTTTATTTAATTAAAAAAGGGCTTATAATAGTTTTCGATAATTCTCCAAAAATAATAATTCCTAAGAAGAAGAATTAAATCAAACTTGAAGTTTTATATTATTTATATCATAAATCAAGATTCCTTCATCATCTAAATGATTTTTTTAATTATTATTATTTACTATTTTATTATTAACAAAATGATGGTAAAAATAGGCGTTTCTTGAAACGTTTATGTAGTATAGTAAATTTACGATAAAAAAGTATGTTTTTTTATTACTTAAAAAAATCTAATTACAAATCAATTACAATTTTATTTACCTACGAGAAAAGTATAATTTAGAGAAAAACATCAGGGACTTTTAGGAAGAATTAAAAATTTAAAAAGACTTTTTACCTTAGAATAATTTTTAAGTGCGATAGTTTTTAAGTTATAGGAAATACACACCTATTTACAGACAAATCTCTTGCTTCATAGAAAGAGAGATTGTATCATTTCAGTATAAATTTCATAGAAAACAATTTCTGTTTTAGCTGAAGCATTACATTATGTATCTCTTTAGATCAACATACAATTTTATAATTCAAAAATGCTTTTGAAATTTTTCTAAACATATTGTACCATCTTGTATTGTCAGTATATTTTTTTTCCAAAAAGACTATCTTAACTAATGATTTAAAACTTGGAATTTATAAGAGGGTAGGTAGGAAAAACTTAAAAATAATTCTTAAAATATAAAAAAATAATTTTTTTCAAAAATAATGCACTATCTTTTCCTAAATTCAAAAAAAACTGTGGAAATATTTTTCTAATTAAACGTATTACAGTTCAATAACCTTAATGAATCTATTTTATTTCTTTTATACTTTTTGTCGTACATCAATCAACTGCTCTTTTTATGCAACAAATTTCAGTATAGCTCGTAATCGATCAATCTTTTCAATTAATGTCTTAAAATTTGTTAAGAGAGAAAAAAAATATTCATTTTAAAATCCTAAAGTTACATACAGTAATGTAACGCAAATAAATACTTTTATTATTAATGTTAAACATTTTAAGTTATTTCACATTCATAAATATTTGAATCAAAATATATTTTTCTTTTACTTAAATTAAAAAGCTCATTGAAATTTAACTTTCTGTCTTTGTTCTATGAATAAAAATTGTTATTCTCGTTCATTACAGTATAAAAACTAAAAATTACTTTTCACTGTTAGAAAACTTTTAAAGCGTTGAAAATTATTAAACAAAAAAAAAATAGGTTTTATCAAAACAAACATAAAAATTGATTTTCCAACTTTGAAAATCAGAAATTTAATATACATAAATATATGAATCGAAATATATTCTTCTGTTACTTAAATTAAAAAGATTATTCAAATTTAACTTTCTGTTTTAGTTCTGGGATAAAAATCGTTATTCTTGTTCATCACAGTATAAAAATTAAAAAATTACTTTTCATTGTTAGAAAACTTTTAAAACGTCGAATAAGTCATTATTAAACAAAAAAAAGTTTTTTTTTTAAACAAACATAAAAATTGAATTTTCAACTTTGAAAATCAGCAATTTTATACATATAAATATATATGAATCGAAATATATTCTTCTCAAACTTAAATTAAAAATCTTATTGAAATATAATTTTCTTTTTAAGTTCTACTGATAAAAATCGTTATTCTCGTTCATCACAGTATAAAAATTAAAAAATTACTTTTCATTTTTAGAAAACTTTTAAAGCATTGAATTAGCCATTATTAACCAAAAAGTAGTTCCTTTTTCAAAACAAACATAAAAATTGATTTTCCAACTTTGAAAATCAGAAGTTTAATATTTATAATTATGTGAATCAAAATATATTCTTCTTATACTTTAATTAAAAAGCTACATGAAATTTAACTTTCTGTCTTAGTTCTACGGATAAAAATCGATATTCTCGTTCATCACAGTAAAAAAATTAAAAATTTACTTTTCATTGTTAGAAAACAAGCCATTATTAAACAAACAGTATTTTTTTAAATAAACATAAAAATCGAATTTTCAACTTTTAAAATCAGAAGTTTAATATACACAAATATATGAATCGAAATATATTCTTCTTATACTTAAATTAAAAAGCTCATTGAAATTTAACTTTCTGTCTTAGTTCTACGGATAAAAATCGATATTCTCGTTCATCACAGTATAAAAATTAAAAAATTACTTTTCATTGTTCGAAAACAAGCCATTATTAAACAAAAAGTATTTTTTTTTTCAAAACAAACATAAAAATTGAATTTTCGACATTGAAAATCAAAAGTTGCAAAATTTTTTGCTGTTGAGACACATAATACTTCGAAAATGCAATTTATTCCAAAGTAATGACATATGGGTTTTTATTGCAACAGGGTTTACAGAGCTAGACTGAATTTTATCTCTTTATTTAAACGACTTAATTGATTTCCATTTTCTCTCCCCAATGATTTTAATCTCCCGATCTGTCAAGCATCGCAAAAATTTTTTGGTTTTTTCAGCGCACAATTTTTGTTTGATGTTTTCTACCTCGAGGTTTTAGAAGCAATCAGGACTTGATTACCAAACTCTTATCCTCTCGACTTAAATAAAGCTACAGCTCTTCTAAGTTTGTTAAGCTTATGGGAGAAAAGTAGTTGTGCAATCAGGTATTTTTTCATCAAATGTTACCGAGTTCATTTAAAAACTGCTTTAAATAAATGGCTTTAGGTATTTTTTTAGACATTGAGAGTTTCTCTGCGGCCAAAGGATGAATTTTTGCACCTTTAAAAAGGCGATGCGATGAGAATTTTAGATCCATTCAATTTATTTTTATCTCGGAATATGTGAGAAATAACGTGAAGTTTCTATTTTCTAGCTTAAGCTACTACATTTTATTACAATTCAGTGGATTGCCTCAATAATAATGCAAATGAATGGGAAAAAAGGCATTCATGAATGAAAATAAAAACATATCAATTTTAGGTGAAGCGGTTTTTTTTTAATCGTTCAAGTTATGGCAGTTACCAATGCTGTAAACGAATTTTAAATATACTTTTTTAATTTTGTGAAAGGAAATACTTCAATAACTAAATTGTTAAATATATATCACATATTTTGTATTTAACTCTTACTTTTTGTGAATTTTCTATGCTTTGTTATAAGGGTATTTTAATTTAAGGCTTTAAAAATTCTTCTTTTTCGGAAGAACAGCCCTATGGTATACCAAGGCCGTTAAAAGTTTGTAGTTCTTCAAAATGCAGTTTCTTCTAAGTGTCAGTTATATTTTTTTCTATTACAAACGATATTTCCCCCTTGATTATGATTTTAATTACATGTTTTGAAATTCTGAAATTTAAAAGAGAAATTCATTTGGGTTTATTAAATTTTTTATTTATTGCTCATTTTTGAATTAAATATTCCGAGTATAATTCTTAATGGTACTTCTTCATTGATACAATAACCCCATGGTGGGCCAAGGCCGTCTACCTACTGGCAGATTTTGTGACAGGAGATGTTTTTTTTTTTTTTTTTTTTTACGAAATAAGGTTGTCAGCCCTATACCCATCAGTCATGTTAGACCGGAACCCATAGTTTAAAGTGGATTCCGAACCAACATCAACGGTACCGCCGGCACTTGAAACCAGTGGCACCAAGTCACTCGGCAATCAGGCCCCCATTTTAAAAAATACTTGATTTAATAAATGCATCATTTTCTGATGTATATACTAAAAATAAAAACATGAAGCACGTCATTTAAAGAAGGTCACTAGAAATTTATTCTTCCTCTTCTTCGCCTATCCCCAAAGTCCAGTGGGGCTAGACTAGGTCCTTGGATCCAAATACCCGAAGAAAGTCCAAGACCATCAATGGACTGTCAAGGAGATCCTGACATCTGAGCCCCAGGCACGCCAAGATGTGAGATGGTGAAGCCTGCTCAGAGGAGCACTTGGTGTAAGTGTCGAAAGCTTTCAAACCATCTGAGAAAGTTATAGTTCTGAGGAGTCCACTGAGCAAACGGGTGATTGCAGTTTGTCCCTGCCTGTCACAATTAAGTGACAAAGTACCGCCAGGTCGATGGCCCCGATACCACTGGTGCACTGGGGGAGTAGACCAAATTGTTTTTCCATTTAACTTAGTTTGTGAGTGAATCTCTGTGTAGGTAAGGGTCTCAAGTGGAACCAATACCTCACTAGCACCTGCTTTGGTCAATGCATCTGCCATTTCATTCCCCTCAAAGTCGACATGGGAGGGGATCCACTGTATGCGGATCTGATGATCCACTGAAACTTCTGAAAATTATAGTTGATAGATAGGTACGATTAATAAATCAATATGAAATAATACATTTTTGTAACTGGTTTCAGAAATTACGACATTCAGTGGTGATTGTGACAGTTTGTGTAAGTATCTAATTAACAATCAGAGTGTCCTGTGATAATTCTGCCGCACGGTATATCAAATTCTGACAATTACTTTTAAAAGTTCACATAAAAACAATAACATTCCTCATCACCCCTAAAACATTATTAGTGGTATATTATGTGGAAATCGCGTTACTTGAAGTTTAAAAAAAATATTATAGTTTTAACACATTTAACTCTATCAGAGTCTAAAGTTTAAAAAAAAAATACTATTTAACATAATAATATTGCTATATCAAATATAAATAAATACATTGAAATCGTTTAAATGTAATATGTAAAAATAATCGTAGTAACCATAACTAATAATAATACAAGCTTTAGTAACAATAAACTTAGTAAAGAGTAAGAGGCGCAGAAAGCAGACAACTTAGAAAAAAACATTCGAAATATTTCTTGAAATCTTTGACTTTATGGTTCAATAATTTTATATTGTAAATGTTTCAATACATTTATTTTTAAATAGAGAAAGCAATGGATATAATTAATATATAGATTAATTTGTCTGAAGAATTTGAATATTAATTGATTTGTTTACAAATCAACAACGTTAATCAATTCTCAAATTGGTTTGATTTTCGACGTTTCATTAATAAACCAAACTTATAAAATAGTCTCACAATTAGAATTCATACTATAAATTAAATATTTAAAATTATTTCCAAATTATCTGATATTTAACAAAAGTTGTGTAGTAAAAAGGGAGAAAATCTTCATTGAAAAAGGGTTTTTGTCACGCAATGTAGTTTGCGGTAGCTTCAACCATAATGGTCATGGGCATGTAAGGCCATGGAGCATTGTAATGTGCAATGAAATAAGCAAGAAATTGAATCGTTAGATCACGTAGTAATTGAACAAATGGTTAGGTCAGTTGCTTCGCTTTCTTGTGAAAAAAACAACTGTAAAGGATTTTGTTGTGAATTTTTTATCTTAATATAATTGAAACCAATTTAATTTCATTTCTAGTTTTCATAGTAAATGTAAATTTCATTAAACGAACATAATAGCAGGAAATGTTTTTTTTAAATTCTTTGCAGAAATGCCAAACCTAAAAAGTCAAGGAGACTTCTTAATTTCTCTATTTATTTTGAAAAAATTACTTAGTTTACATTTCAAAAAACAATTACTGCTTCTTTGTAAAAATATAACATCAAAGGTGGCGTTCAATTCAATAGATTCATGAATTTTTAAAATCTGAGATTCAAATATTTCCTCTTTGAGTTTGTAACATTTTATTTGAAAAGTGAACATTTGAAATTAAAAATTTATTTTTTCTTCTGTAATTAAAAATTCAAAATATGTAGAAGAATTCAATTATTTTAGTAGCATTTTTTCAATGAAGCTCGTAATAGTATTTAACATTAATATTTAATTAAAAAGAAAAAAAACCAGCTTTAAAAGATTCTAGCAATAACAATTCAAATTGGACTGAATTATATTAAAGAGTATAATGACTTAATTATTTTTTTTGAAAAGAATTTATAATATAAATCTCTACCATTTGAATAGTTTGTATTTATAAGCGACTGTAAATAACACATTTTATCCAATACACAATATCTAAATTTGATTTTCTCTTTCAAAGGTTTCTCAACTATTAATGTCCTTTTTAAAAGTAGATTAATAACATCTGTTGTATATATTAAATGTTGGCACCTAACCAAAATAGTATTAAAATAAAATATTATTTAAAAATAGTACTAAAATAAAATAGTATTTAAAATTATTATTAAAATAAAATAGTATTTAAATGTATTAAAATAAAATATTTAAATATAGTATTACAATAAAATATTTAAATATAGTATTAAAATAAAATATTTAAATATAGTATTACAATAAAACATTTAAATATAGTATTAAAATAAAATATTTAAATATGGTATTACAATAAAATATTTAAATATAATATTAAAATAAAATAGTATTAGTAAATAGCATTTTATACTGACCACCTAAGTCCTTTGCCATCAGAACATCAAATATACACAGTCCAGTTAGATTAATTAATGTGACCACCTGTCAAAAGCCAGAATATACACTCTTCTATATTCTGGCTTTAAGTGGAATGTAGTATTTAAGTGGTATCAAGTGGAATTCTTTATATACACTCCACTGCAATGTGCTGCCACCTGCCTTTTGTGATTGGTTATTTCACGTTGACCTCTAAAGTAGGTGGTGGTCACATTAATGTGACTGGACTGTGTATAACATATTCAACAATATTTTATTGCCCACTATAAACCTCCCAGTTTTGAACAAACATCAGTAAGCATGGCATTTTGGGATTCACACTCTCTTCCTGGAGCACAACGAAAGGTCTTTCTGGCTTATGTATTTATCGTGTCCATCTCCTGTCATTGATCCAGAAACATTCAGTTCGTGTTTACTTCTCGGATTTCGAACGCAGCCTTCTCCTAATGTGGTCTAAAGTTTCGGCCCAGAACAGCCACAAATAAATAATTATATTTTGCAACAATTTTCTTTCTAGTTGTTTAGTATTAGTTTCTTAAAAACGAGGAAATATCTTATATGCATGTTTTAGAAATATATGCCTTAATTATAATTATAATCATTAAATATAATTAAATTAAAAAAATGTACTGTTTAAATGTTTTTCCAAATAATAAGTTAGCCAAGGAGCCAATAGTTAATTTTGTAAAGGCACTTCTGTGCAAATTAGAGTAAAGTATTTCAAAATGTCAACTATTTTATTTCATCTCAACATATAAATAACTTCACATTATTCAGAATCTATGAAACATTTATAATTAGTCTTCACTTTTAATCTGAAGTAATATGCCGTAAATTCCACCTTGTTTACATACTCATTATGGTATCCTATTGTAAATATTATATTATAAATTTATAATATAAATATATTCGGTATATATGAATATATATAAGCCTCATTTATTTTATAGCATCATAATGCTGTGTATAAAAAAATTCTTATATCTCATTCGAATATACTTTCATATTTTAAAAATATTCAGGAAGAATAATTATTTATTATTAAAAAATCATCCATGTGTTTTTAAAAGTAAATTGTAAAGAATTGATATACAGAGATTTTAGTTTTTGAAAGGGATGTCTGTATAAAAATTATTTTTTAATTTTTTTTCTTCTATACCATAAGAAATTAAAATTGGAACTTTCATTAAATAATAAAATAAAAATTACATAAATATTAAATAACAAAAAAAATTGTTTTCTGAAATAATTATGTCTATCTAATTGTTATATATAAATAAAAATTGCGTTCAATAAAAGATTCCATTGTCGTTTTATACTATATATAGTATAAAACGTATCTAACGTAAAGCTATTTATTATATAAATAATTAAACTACAAATTGATTCAGTAGAACGTTTATTGAAACAATGTATGATTATTAATGAAATTATATAAATATTGCCTTTTAAATAAATTTTTGCCTTTTAAATAAATTTTTGCCTTTTAAATAAATTTTTTGCCTTTTAAATAAATTTAAATATGATTTAAAAATAGTTCTAAACTGACATTTAGTAAATTTTATCTTTAGGCTTATTAGAAAAGATTGAATTTAGAGAATTTTCTGCAAAATTATTTAATGAAAACAACAGCTACAATATTTCATGCATTCATGTCATATGAAAAAAATACAAAATTTCATACATATTTATATTTAATTATACACTTTCATTCTAATGTTATATGAAAGTCAGAATTTACAATTTCCTAAACATTAATGATGTAAAGTACATAAGTTAATTATTTAAATACTATTCTGAAATGTATTTTGCTTTTTAAAAATTAAGGAAATGCAAATTGCTTCTTAAAGTATGGAAAACAAATGTTTACCTGATTTTTGTACCTCGCCAAAATATTTTTCTGGAAATCTTAAGTTAATGTTTGTTGAATTGATATTAAAGAGTCTGGTCACTTTTACTCTAGTACATTTTTATAAATATCAAATTTACACATTTACATTTTAATTATACCAGGCATACAAAAAAATATTTTGCTTTATATATAAAGAAGTTCACTGTTGCAAAATTATGTTATTAAAACATTTTAAACAATGTTAAAAATAAAAATCAAAACATTTGGAATTCAAATTTAAATTCTGAAATTCAAAATTTATTCATCCTAATTTTAAAGTTTGAATCCTTCTATCGCCATTATTCTGTTTCACTTCAAAATAGCTGTTCTTTTAATAGTTAAATGCTTTGTACTGGCTTCATTTTAAATCTCACATGAAGAGTTTCAAATTCTGTGCTAGAAAGGTGTCTTACTACAGAGAATCCATCGATTTGAAACATCCCTTAGGGTTAATCTTTCCAACCAAAGTCTTTCAGAATGCTGTTATAATTATTGGTTTATCGAGGGCTTGCTCTATGCATAGCAAAGAAGTAATGTCCCTCTTAATTGTCAGTATTTCAATCTACTAAACCCCAAGGGTTGGGTTAACAGTTAGAAATTTGAATGGTAATAGTACATGTTCCGTCTTCAAATGCATCTTGTAAGAGGTGAAAAGGAAAGAATTTAGTAAAATTGCTTAAAAAGTTAATTAGAATCCTTTTCTTAGATTGATTTCTTGAAGATATTGGAGAATTACCTTTGCATTTTGCATTTGCTTCCGTCTCTTGGATTGTTATTCGTTTCATTTCTTTCATGAATAACATATATCTGGGAAAATTCTTTCAAAATGTTATAATGGTGATTGTAAACAAAGTATAATATATTCTTTTGAATATGATTGACTCTTGTATCAAATTTAAGGATACTGAGTATCTTACAAAGCGATTTATTTCTTTTGATTTTCTTGTGTTTCTCAGAAATTTAATATGAATTGATCAGATTAATTGAAAACAAAATAAGCGTGTGTGAATAACGAAATTTTTATACTTTCTGTAGATCATTAAATAATGCATTTTCATATGTTCATATTAAGTCATAAAAATTGGTAAAGCAATAATTTTTATATTATATTTGAGTAGTTGTTCTATATAACTTAGAAGAGCTAATATTAAAATTTTCTTTACATAAATTTAATAAAATATCAAAAGCATGTCTAATTTAGAAATTATCTATATAGTATACGTAGAAATAGTTTTTTAAAAGTTGTTCCATTAATAAATTGCCCACTTTAATTGATACATTTAATAGGATTTGTAAGGATATAGTAAAAGTACAGTACATACAGTAAAGATATTTTTTAAATAAAATGTAATTGTTTTAGTAACTTTATTTATAATTTAGTCCACATTTGATTTTTCTGAAAACACGAAATTTTAAAAACTTTTTTAACTATTCCGGTGTAAAGGAAATAATTAAAGACAGTCTTCAAAAATTTTTGTTAGAGTAAAGGTGATTAATTAAGATAAATTAAGTATCATAAATTTCTTTGAACTTTATAGCTTAAAAATTACATACGAGATACATAGTCGTTTTACCATATATCTTAGCCATATCTGAAATGTTTTGAATGTCTTTTCTGAATTATTACTTTATGATTAATGCTTTTTTTGCCATTTATCGAAAGGAATATCTACAACCGTTATTAAAAGTTTAAGATTTATTGTGCTGTTTACGTTATTAAGTATATGTGTATTTGATGATTAAATATATATATATGTGTGCCTCGTCTGTAATTTTCTAGTGATTGTGAGTAAAGAAAATTTATTCTGCTTGAACAAAGTGAATTCTAAGTGAGGAAAAGCAAAGTTAATTATAAACAAAATTTGAAAATGTATGCACTTATTTCAAAATGCAATGTTTTCTCCATGTTTGCTTAAAACAACGGATGATGATTTTGCTTTTTTGTATAAATGCTGAAAATAAATAATCTATGACAAAATATTTAATAAGCAGTCTTTAGAAAACTAATAAAATGTCCTTTTTGTATTTTCTTGAACATTTCATTTAGAAATTTTGCTTTTGTTAGGGATTATATTAATATGGTAATTAATTAATTAACAAGTAAAGATATTTTATACAATAGTAAAAAAAAATTTGTAAATTTCAAAAAATAGTCTATCGAATATTATATATTTTTTGTTAAATCTATTTAATGGAAAATCAAAGTAGTTAAATACTTAATGACTTTTAAATAAAATTCTTTTTCATACTCAATGGAAAGTAAAAAAACAAACCTTTAGTTCTAGCCTCTTCTGTTGTGCTTTTCAGGGCTGGTTGTTGAGATCCAGCCAGTATTATTCATTAGCTAATGATAAAAATGCTAGCCTGCTAAGTTTAACGTGCGTAAAAATACTGTTTAGTGATGATGAACATTCTTTATTGTCTGCAGAATATGTTTCCTTTAATTAAAACTGTTCTTAATTAGTACTTTTTATCATCTAGAATTGATAAATGAAGGTAAATTTTTATGACAAACATGATAGAAATCCATGTTTCTGGAGAAAAAAAGAAACTTATTTAATTAATTTGATTTAATCTCATGATTCGTTCATGCATCTGGGTACCCTCCTAATCTTTATTAAAAATGATATTAATGTTGATTTTGTCAAAAATGTTTCTAATCAGTTAGTTAAACATATTTTGCTCTTCTCGGCATTTTAATTTTATTTTGACTTAATTCATTGAGTTGAAATGTATCTTTTTATTTATCCACATTTTTTTTAAAAGTGCCACATTTCTAGATATTTGAACATAGAAGATTTATACAATTTCTAAAATCCCATAGAGCTTTTTCGAAAAAAGAAAATAATTCAAAACAATTTTATTAACAATAAAGAGAATAAAATTTTAATTTCCTCTAATATAAAAGTGCATTTTCTATATACACATAATGGATTACTGCATTTTATTTATTTGTTTGCTTTCAATTCTATAATATAAAAATAGCTGTGAAATAAATTTAAAAGAAATATAGAGCTTTGTGAATGAAATATTTTTATTGCAAATTTATGCGATTTTTGACTAATATTGACTAATTTGACTCCATTAAATAAATTAGCATTATTGAAAATTTAGGCTAATTTTGTATAAAATAATTCACAGTGTATTTTTCCAGGTATTGCTTATATATTTTTTTAATTAATAGACATCTCAGAAAAACATTATGGCCAACTTCATTGTAACTGCAAGCAGACAATATGTGGATGTTTGAGATATTAAACAATATTTCTTTATCTCTTACTCCTTTTATAAAGTAAAATGTTATTGCTTAATGACTAACGTCAAACTAATTACAGAAGATATTTTCTTTTTTTGATGTAAAGAAATATCAAAAACATGTAAAGAAATGTGTTGTGAAACACTGCAACATTGATAAAGAAATTTATTTTGGTGAACGATATATAATCTCATCGAGTAATGGTCAAATGACTTAAAGGTAATTCTAATCAAGGATTGGGAAAAATATCTCAATATTTTTTCTCCAAAATTGATGCTTTCATAATTTTCTAAATGCAGTTTAGCAGGATTAAAAACCATTAATTAAAGGAAAGCATATTTATGGATATCGTACTGAAAAATAAGCATCATATGTTGAAAGTGGTGGAGTTAATCTTTAACAGATGAAATGTAATTTAAATTTAACACATGTTTAATAATAAGAAAGCTAATTAAAGAGATGAAGAAAGAATACAAATAATTATCTGCCGGACATTTTGTGCGTATATGGTTTTGCTTAAATATTTTGTATAGTAACTAAATGGTAACTGTTAAATGTAAACTATATTTGCAATTTACAAATATAAATTTAAGTAACAAAATTCCATTGAAAAGACAGAAATTTAAATATTTTACATAACAGCTTTTTAAAAGAACAGCTTACTTGATTTTACAAATAAAGAAAACTAAATAAAGTAAAAATAAAACTATAACCATAAAACAAAACATTGTTCGATGAAAGAGAAAATACTTTGTTTGAATTGTCTTTCTAAAAGACCGATTAAGTTTGTAGATGACTTTCTTGGGTTCTTTTGTTTGCTGTAAAATAATAAAAAGGTTAAGAAAAAGATAAAAACTAGGAACTAGGGAAGGGAATGTTATTCTTAAATGTTTTTAGTAAAAAACAACGTTCTTTCCTTACTTCACTCATTATTTACTTTGTTTATTCTTTTTCCTTCGTTTAAAACAACTTTTGGTAGTAGTAAATAATTATTATGTTACAGACAAAACATACTGTTACTTGATTATTTTAAATTTGTCTAAAGTAACAAAAAAAACTAACAAAAATTCTAGAAATGTAAAGCATTTACTTTTTACCAAAACCAAATTTCTTCTTTTTTTTTTTCTGTATTCAACTTCTAATTATAAGAGCATTCTTTTTGCTAATAAAATTTATTCATATGTCAACACTATGCCAAATGTGATACCTTTTATCAATATCTTCAATTATTATTTATACTATCATTTTTAAATTATAGACACTTTATATTCCCTAATCAGTGAAAGGCTTTTTTTTTACATGTGGCTTAAATCAAGATTAATAAGTTATCAGACAGTTAAGAAATTATTAGTAAGTCATGAAACATAAAAAAAACATGTAAAAAGCTTATATTCGACGAATATATATGTTTTATGACTTACCAATAGTTTCTCAAATATCTAATAACTTAATAATCTTTACTTTACCTACACGTGAAAGCCTTTCACTGATCAGGGAATTTAAAGAGCCTGAAACTTAAAAATGATAGTATAAATAATAATTTACATATTCATAAAATATATTGCAAAATTTTATAATATATATATACACTGAAGTGACAAAAGTCATGGGATACCTCTTAATATCGTGTCGGCCCTCCTTTCGCCCGGCGAAGTGCAGCAACTCGACGTGGCATGGACTCAACAAGTCGTTGGAAGTCTTCTGCAGGAATATTGAGCCATGCTGTCTCGATAGACGTCCATAATTGTGAAAGCGTTGATGGTGCAGGATTTTGGGCACGAACAGACCTCTCGAGGATGTCCCATAAATGCTCGATGGGATTCATGTCTGGCTATCTAGGTGGCCAGATCATTCGTTGGAATTGTCCAGAATGTTCTTCAAACCAATCGCGAACAGTTGTGGCCCGGTGACATGGCGCATTGTCATCCATAAAAATCCCATCGTTGTTTGGGTACATAAAGTCCATGAATGGCTGCAAGTGATCTCTAAGTAGCTGAACATAAGTATTTCCAGTCAATGTTCGGTCCAGTCGCACCAGAGGACCAAGTCCATGCCATGAAAAAACAGCCCACACAATTACGGAGCCACCACCAGCTTGAACAGTGCCTTGCTGACAGTTTGGGTCCATGGCTTCGGGGGATCTGCGCCACACTCGAACCCTACCATCAGCTCTTACCAACTGAAATCGTGACTCATCGGACCAGGCCACGGTTTTCCATTCATCTAGGGACCAACCGATATGCTCACGTGCCCACGAGAGTCGCTGCAAGCGATGTCGTACTGTCAGTCAAGGCACTCGAGTCGGTCTTCTGCTGGAATAGCCCAAGAAAGTCAAATTTCTCCGCACAGTTCTAACACACAAGTCCCTTGTACGTCTCACATTGATTTCTGCGGTTATTTGACGCAGTGTTGCTTGTCTGTTAGAATTTACGACTCTTTGCAGACGTCGCCGGTCTCGGTCGTTAAGTGCAGGCGGGCGACCACTGCGCTGTCCATGGTGGGATGTTATGCCTGAAATTTCATACTCTTGGTACACTCTTGACACAGTGGATCTGGGAATGTTGAATTCCCTAACGATTTCCGAAATGGCATGACCCATGCGTCTAGCTCCAACTAACATTCCGCGTTCAAAGTCTGTTAATTCCCGTCGTGCGGTCATCATCACGTCAAAACCTCTTCACATGAATAACTTGAACAGAAATGAAAGCTCTGCGAAAGCACTGAGCATTTATACCTGTTCTACGCGATGCTACTGCCATCTGAAAATTTGCATATTGCCATGACTTTTGTCACTTCAGTGTATATATATATATATATATATATATATATATGTTATATATATATATATAAATTATACCAAAAAATTTATTTTTAGGTAGAAAAAAGAATTAGAAGATATGGCACTAGAAGATTAGCACTCTGATCACTTAAAAGGACTTATTGGTGTAAATATGTACATAAATATATGAAACCTAGGAGTTTTAAAGGAATCTCGTAGATTCAGTTTTAAGAAACATTAGTTCAAATAATATTTACATCTTCCTCATATTTATCAATTGTTACTAAACCACATGTTACAGTTACCATAGGTATTGAAAACAACAATTTTTTTTTGTTCATCAGCCTTCTTCGATATTGAATACTGTAATTTTAACAGTATTTTAGACATTGAAAACATTTTTAATACAAATTATTTCCCACCATACTTTTTTACTCCATTTGTATTATTCTCGTAATATTTTTAGACAAAAAGTATAAGGTTAGTTAAAAGTCAGTTATATGCAATTCGCCGATTAATCATAGTTTTAAACATCTAATATTTGTCTCATAAACGCGACTATAACATAGTAACAAACACCTATAAAAAATATATACCAAAATACCTATAATATGTTCACATAACTATAATACTGACAGATAGCACATTATCTGACAAAAAATTTCCAAACATGTCTCAAAGACCGAAATCAGTTTTGTAATTGACATATAAATGTTACAAAAAACTACTTCGAAGATATAAATAATCAAATTCAAATTTCTCAAACAGAGAAAACTCAGACATGGCAAAAAACGCTTATGATTATCATGAGCTTATGACAAAAAAGTACCATAGCTCTTTTAACTTTTAACTGAAATACAGCAAGATTTAAAGAAATTTGTTTTTTAACGGGCATTGAAAGATACTAAGTATATTAATTTCAAATTCACTGAATATTATTAAATTCGTACTTCTTCACTAGCATATCATTTATCGACAACGAAAAATCAACATTCCGTAAGTTTTTATGAAGAAAAAGAAATAGACCAACAAATATTTTTTCTTTTGTAAAGTTTCTTTCAACATTTGCAATTCAGGTTTAGATTTTAATTAAAGTGTAGATTTTCGCCGAATACCTAGAAAAGCCGTGAAAAAAGGGTACTCCATTGATAATAACTTCCATTAAGTACTGAATTTTTCGCAAAATTGGAAACGTAATCTGCGGAGAGATTTAGCAGAGAAAATTGCTTACGAAATTGATTCACAGAGACCGTTTCAAAAGAAAACTTGATTTAACGATGCATGAATATATCGATTTCTTTTTACTCATCCACGTTCTGCATAATTTTTTTGCAAGTTTTATCAGTGGTATTATGATTTAATATTCCTGTAATGCCTAGGATTTTTAGTACATCCGTAGATTTGAGGAAATACTGGTTTATGTAACCTGTTGCATGTCTTTTTTAAAATTGTATAACTTGTATATAAATTAAAATGTCAAAAAAATTTAAACATAATTCACAACAAAAAGTTAATGACAATATTTATTCTACTAAGAAATAAAAAAAATTAACTTAAATTATGAACGTGTTTTATAAATGATTAACTTTTATTTAAAATAATCTCAAGCCGATAACATTTTCATTTTTTCCATTTTGAAGTGAAAACAATACAATAGTTTTTTTTTACAGTTAGTTTCAATACTGTTAGTTTTTACAGTTTTTTACAGTTCGTTTCTATCGCTTTTACAGTTAGTTTCAATACAATTAGTTTCTACTTGTTTCTAGTTATTTTTACAGTTAGTTTCTACCGTTTTTACAGTTAGTTTCAATATAGTTAGCTTCTACAGTTTTTACAGTTAGTTTCAATATAGTTAGCTTCTACAGTTTTTACAATTAGTTTCTACAGTTTTTACAGTCAGTTTTTACCGTTTTTAGTTATAAAACAGTTAGTTTAAAAATTCGGTTTTATTTTAATTTACTGAACTTTTTATAATGTCTCACAAGACAGTTTACTTTAGAAAGGAACTTGAAAATGCAATGGCATGTTGTGAGGACGTTTTCCTACAGCAATAGACGTTGATATTGATTTATCTAAACGAATGAAATTTAGAGAATAGAATATAAAAGAAATATTAAAAAATCAGCATTACCTTGTACGTGATATTAAAACATCATAGTAAATGTTTTTTTTATAAAATATTGATTTAAGGAATAATTATACGGCCTTATATAATAGACATGGTTTAATATAACCATAACTGTAATTGTAGAATCAATTTAACAAAATAGGAAAGAATCATTGTCAATGCCACTTTGAAGAGGATATAGTTAATTTAGATAATAATTTAATTATTATACTTAAAATTGTGTTTTCCCTGCTTCATACATACATATACATATAACAACACCAGTTTTGTTTTTAATGATTTCCAACGCACAATTAACAAATTCAGTTATTGCACTAACTTGAATAATTGTGAAAATTATTACACTAATTGGATTCCCTATTAATCTTCTTTTAGTACATTTTATCATAATAACCGCTTCTTTCATTTATTACAGTTAATCGACAAATTAACATTTCTTTTCGTGTAGTCCAGTTTGTTCCTTTCCCAAGCTTTGCAATCTACTAACCAAAATAATTTAACAATTGTTTTTAAAGCAATTCGAATTGATTTTCAGACGCCTGACTTTTTCGTTTTATTTGGACGTACTGCTCTTCTCTGTCCCCTTGTTTTCCTGGAGCTGCATGCTAACTCATTAATATCGTTAAATTTCGTCTATTTGTGCTTCCGTGGCTCCATCCTTGATTGCCGGAATTGCACACATATACATATTTATAAGTATTCTACAATATCATGAATACATAAATATTATTATTCTCAATTTGTTGCTTTCAGGCAGTTTTATAGAATTTAAATGCTAAAATAAAATTTCCTGGTATAGTTTTGAAATATTTTAATATCAATGCTTTATCTAGTGTTCCATAAAAAGGCTTGATTATTAGTAATTCCTATCATTTCACAAAAGTTAAAAACGAAATGATTATTATTTTATCAATTATATCAAAAAACAAATAAATATGATATAGTACATATCGTACGAAACATTCACAGTGTTTCAGTGACAACCAATATAAATACGATTATTAATAAAAATATGAATTAATATAAGTATGATTAATAGTCTTAAATAATGATAAATATGTTTAATAGTCTTAAATGATAATAAATACGATTAATAGTCTTAGTTTTCGTAAACATGATTAAGACTGCCAGTCTTAAAAGGGGATCAATATGATTAATAGTCTTAAATGGTAATAAATAGGATTAATTGTCATAATAAAACATGTACTGGTAAAATTAAAACTAGAAAATAGTTAAAAAATAATACGAATTATTTATGAACTTTGAATTAATTATTTCTCATATTTGAAAATTACATACATAATATTTAATTCAAACATTTAAATTTCAAAATATTTAATATGAATAGCAATATTTTGATACATATTTCATTTCTTTGGATCATCTGTAATCAATCGTGTTGGGAATGACAGAATAAGTCTCTTCAAACATGGAACTATGTTCTGTAAAACTGCAAATGAAAATTATCATTTTAAAATGTTCTACGATGTGTTTTATTGAATTTAAATACTTTATTAAATACCACTATCAGTACATATTTTATAATGACAAAGTTAACTGGGTTTTAAAGTCTCTGTTTGGAATTTTCTTACTTATACTTAAAATAAACTTTATCAAAATTAAATTGTTATAATAAGCTTTTCAAACATTGATTATTATACCTTATTTTAATAATTTACAAAAATATATGAAACAATGTGAAGATTTATTTTAGTTTTAATTCGCGTCAAAATCTGCTTTGCACAAACTTGATCCTTCAGCTTAGAACTATTTAGGATGAAATGAAATGAACTTCAACATGTGTGTTTAAAAAGTATCCCCCTATCATAAAAATCCCAAGAAAAATTTCCTTTCACAAAATTGTTTTGTTAAATTTAAAAGAAAAGAATACATGTTACTAAAATGAACTATTTTTTAATGTTTTTTTCTGAAATTAAATATTCCTAATTAAAAATATTCTATGTATTTAATAAAAATAATTAAAATATTTATTTTTATTTCAATATAGAAATTAAAATTTAATAGTTTAATTCCTGTCACATAATTAGTCGTAAAGAATATATAATATGACACCTATCCCTAATCCTATTCTAGCTGTAAAGCAAAAGAACATTCAACTATTTTTAAATTTTCTCAATTGTTCTTTTATCTTAGGCCCATTCCAATACCATTTTTTTAATTTCTAAATAATAGCATTAAAAATTTATTTGTGGCTAGGATAATGTTTTTCGAAGGCATTTATATTTTAATTATGAATTTATAATAAACTAAATAAGTGACAATGTTAACAATCTGGAAAATATGCTAATATATAAATTAAAGTACTAACCCCTATTATTTTACTTCTTAGTTCATTAAAAATAAACTAATAAAGTATAAAAATCTTTGCAGCTGTTGGCTAGTTATAATGCAACAATTATGGCATCACACGTCAAAAAGGACTGTTATATTAAAAATATTTTAATAAAAGTGAAGTATTCATTACCGTAAGAGACAAGTGAACGCCATAGGACCAGTATCGTTCACTTGTATTTGTCACTTCGCTCTCTGTAACTTGGCCTCTGGCAGTACAAAAATAACCTTTTAAAAACTATCTAATCAAAATTAATAATATAAAAAATTGAATTGGTGATATTGCATTAATTTAAAGAGTTTTTTAATTTTTGGTTCGCCTTTTGAAGTAATAAAGAGTAAAAGTCATTAAAGTTTCAAATAGTTTTATATCAATGTCTAAAAATTTTTGTTTAGAAATATGCCTTTATCAAATAGGCTTGTACATCTTAATGAATTATTTAGCGACACCTAAGGCTACTTTGTTTAGCACAATTTTAAAATGTAACCTATTTTTATCAAAAAATATCATGGAGATAAAATTACGTGGATAAGGATTCTGTACCCAGATTATCACATTATTGACAAAAAAATCTGAGCTTTTAGTCTGCAACAAAATAAAAAACATTGTGTAAAATATTATTCTAATATTTTAATTTTTCTTCTTTATTAAATTAAACCTGTAACATATTTTCTATTTTACATTTTCATAAAATTCCGAAAATATTTCAAAATAATTACGGACTACATTTATTTTATTTAAAGTGAACACATTAGCAGATCGGCCGTAGCTGAGATTTGTGCGTCTCTGAGGTGAAAATATGCATTTATAATAGTTAAGGAACTAAAGGAAATCAGAAAGGTCCTCGTTTTGTTGTAATTTATGGGCATGAAATTAATATACGAATATTTCTTCACTTAAAATTCTTGGTTGTAAAAAATATTTGAGAAAATTATAGGGTACGTACTTTAAAAATAAAACCGTTTTATGTTAGAATTATAAGAAATTGATAAACTATAAAGAAAATAAACCTTACGACTAATTTATAGACAGATTTGTAGAAATTCTTCATTTGGAGAAGTCTGGAAAATATTGAGCTAACTCTGTTATTTATCAATAATTTATTTTTAAGTTTTTGAATGTTGCTACAAAATTATATATACAGCAAAATATATATTTCCTAATACATTTTAATCTTATTATTCAAACCGTAGGTAATTAATTGTTCTTTTCTAAACACTTTGATTTAAAAAGGGTTATTTTATCATTAAGAGTATTTTAAGTTATTACTACATAAAGCCTGAATATAAGCCTCATGTGTTTTTAATCTCTATAATCTTGTAAACAACTACTAAAGAACACTATGAAAGTTTTATAAAAGGATTAGACACGTAAAATATAAATTAATTTGAATGTTATAATATTGTTATTAAAATCTATAATATCTTCACTTTATCAAAAAAAAATATTCTTTAATTATTAAAAACTATTAAAGTATCAACAAACTAAGAAAATTATATTTTTTACTATTTATAACTACAATATCTATATTGTAGATACCTGAATATGGTTTTAAGAATTCATTTCCAATATACACATATTTTTCCTGTAACTCAGCTCCATAACTTGAATAATTCAAGCTTAGTAAAGATAAATATTTATTGGATATGTAAGCGAGAAATCTGTTAAACGACAATTTTCATGTTCTTGAAGAGGGCACTCTATAAATGCACAAGTATCTTGAAGATATTTCCTATTTCCGATAATAAGGAGAATAAATTGCTTAGAGCTACAGAATTGATTTTCAAAGCACAGGAGTTGAGAAATCCTGTAATAAATGGTTAGTTATGGAATCGTAATTTAATTAGTCCTTCAACTCCATATTATTGGATATAGAAAGACACGTCGATTTGCTAGGATAGTGCAGTACTGAAACATGAATAATTAATACATTTATTATAAAAGAAGACAGTTTTAAATGCTTTTAAAAATTCTTCTTAATTTTAAAACTACTAGAATTTGCTAAAATTTTGAAAATATCGTATGACTCACAAAATGAATTCAATGTTTGAATGTTCATAATTTGTACTAAATTTTGAAACTCTGGTGGCAAAATATACATTGACTATATTGCACACAATTTGTTTTTGTCGAAGGTATACATAATCACTTTTAACTCTTGAGATTTATTTTGAAAAATTTATGAATTCTTTTCTTAGATTTATGGCAATTCCAATTGTCAGTTACTTGTAAACAGAGAACTAATAATAAATTTCAAATCTATGTTTGACTAGAATAAAATTCAAATCTAGGAGCTATTCTGGAAATATTTAACAATTTATTTAAAATATTTTTGTAAGTAGTGAGAAATTTGAGAAGTCAAAAATTTTAAACACTTTGATAAATTAAATCATCATTATAGAATAGAATATTCTGCATTTCTCTTTACAAACTTATGAATTCCATTAAGCTGTTCACATACATTTTTACAGAAATATGTAATTTTAAACTGTTAAATATAAGTTTACTAATCAAAAATTTAGTTAAAAATTAAAAATTATGACAATGCAAACTGAAGAGTTTCAAACATATTTGTACAGAAATATTGTAAGCACATGAATAAAGCTTATAAATTATATGCGAGTTTCATAAAGAGATTGTGTCAGTAAATAGCAATTTTAAATAAAATAAGAAATTATTCACCTTACTATTCAGCAATGCTCTTTCAAATTTATTTAAAGTTTATGTCGATACATTACAAATAAGCTAGATGCACTAATGAATAAATAAATAACATTCATTTCTTAAAATAATAAAAATTCTGTATCTACGCTTTATTCAGTTTAACTTACTGAATGATATTAGATGTAAAGATAACTCCAAAATAATGAAATTAAAATAAAAGGAATGTCCTATAGAAGATTACACAAATTCATTTACTACAATAACCTATAGAAGAAGGAAGAGCCCAAGTAAGTTTTAAAATTACATACGTAGTGTAAATAACATTCTTAAAGTAAAGGTTATTCATAAAAAAATATTCAACTGTATTTAATTAAAAATTATAGTCCATTATTTTTGTTGTAAAGTTTTCAATGAGTATGATAAACTTTTAGCATAATAATCAATGTGTATGAGTAAAAAACTTTGCACAGTTCTAATCGTTCTGAATTCGAATAAAGCTGCAATAACTTTGAAAACGTACTTTATTTCTAACCATTTCTTTTTTAATAATATTAAAGATTGTCCTCAAACTTGTCACCATTACTAAGTTATTTGACTTATTACTATGATGACATTATAACACAAAATGGTTCAATGTTTTTCCATGCGTTGTATGAAAATTCATAAAACTCATAAGTCATAAAACATTTTTAAATAAGTCAGTTTCTACTTTAATGTGAGGTTTTCAAAAACTGTAATTGTTCTTTTCAAAAATGAGAGATGTACTTTTTCAAGCTGTTGTAAAGCAGAGTGAGTGAATGGGACAGATTTACACATTAGCAGTAACCAGCAGGTGGAATGCAGGCCTACTCATTGACTTCTTATATAAGAATTATTCTAATAAGTATATGCTCATTGTTCAAAAAGATGAACATTATAATGAACCGGATAATTTTAAAAAAAAATGTGTAAGAAAGCAATAAAAACTTAAAAATCATTTAATTAAAGTAAATTCACTTGCTTGTCACTATACATTACCCTATTTTAATCTTAATAATTTAATAAAAGGAAATTAATAATGAACAACTGCTCTGATCAAAAACAAATAATTTATGTTAGTAGATATTACAATTAATAGCTATTAGCAAGAAGTTCTTATTAGCTTGGCTTAAAAGCCAATTAAAAAAATTAAAAATTTTAAAATAAATTTTAAAAGAGAATGACAAAATTTTAAAACCTAAAATGATTATGTTAGTTTTCATAATTAAATTATATATTAATTTTTAATCCCCTCCCAATAGTTATCATACAGTAATTTTTTTTTACTGGACCTAAAAATTAAATAATAGAAAATAAATTTATGCTAATTAAAATTCGAAAAGAATTAAAATACTAAAGAAATAAAAGTAATATGATTTCTTATTAAAAAAAGACTTTTTGTCATATTTTCATTTATTTTTACTAGTGTGTTTTCATAAAAAAATGTATATTTGAATTACTAAAATATAATTATTTGTATTTGGTATCTGTCAATTTGAGCACTATTTAAATTTAAATTCTGTAAAAATACTTATCCTTATTTACTCAACATTTACGGTAGATAATTTTTGTCAAGCTCTTATATCTGCGCAGTATACATTCTTAGAAACATTTTTCGAGACGTATTTAAAAAATCAATTTTCTTTTGTTCTAATAATTATTCTACATCTTTTTAGAAATAAATACGAGCGTTTTCTCATTTTTCTTACGTTTTCTTTGAATTTTCTGGATCATTAACTACTCTCTTCCCAAATATATAGCAATTTTTTCTACATCATCTAACGCAATCAAGCATTGCAAATACATAAATATTTGATATCTTCATCAGATTATAAAAAATTCACAGTTTTAATTTAGTATAACAATATTCTTTTTTCACCTATCGTAGGAGTCAGACGTAATTTTAAATACTCATTTATTTTAGGTTTTGGCTGTAATAAGCATTAACAAAGAGTTATTTTTTTATTTCAGCATAAGAAATATTTTTTCTTGTTTAAGAACAAATTCCACGTCTACTTTAATGTTATCAACATTTGTACTCTCTTCAACGCATGTGCATTTGTATCAGTATCATCAATGTTTCTACATTTTTCACTGCATAATCTATAAATTCATAATTAAGTTTAAGAAATATTTCGCAGCTTCTTTAATTCTTCAAAACAGGTGTTTCCATTATTTAAAACAGTCGTTACTAATCACATAGATAGAACAGAAAATTCATCATTCATAGTATGTTTTTTATTAAATGCACACTCAATTTTGGAGTAATTTCTTTGTTGTATTACTTATTAAGCTCTAAATTCATATGAGTGTAGTTTTTCTTATTATTTCTTATTTTCTTTAACCCGGAAGAAATATAAGAAATTCAACGACACACAAGAATACTTATATTCATATTATAAAAGTATTGATAAAAAATTTTGTTGAGATTATTTTATTTTAGCATTCAAATAAAAATGGAATACATTCTAGGGTTAATGAATCTTAGAAATAAAGTATAATTTATTTCAGCTAAAATTTTTTTTCCTACATTGAACTTCAAGCTGAATTAGATTATGAGTCATAAAATTAAATGTTACTAAAAATTAAAATAAAATTTGAAACAATTATTAATAATTTTATTTCACTCTTTTTAAAACTGATATGACTATTGAAGTAAAAAAATAATTTGAATATTTGTTAACGTCTATCTATATTTATTACCTGACGAAGAATTGTAACTTATCGGTACAAATATGGCAGATTTAGTTAATTCGTTAATTTTGCTAGAATCATAAAATTAAATATTACTGAAAATTAAAACAAAATTTTGAACAGTTATTAATAATTTTATTTCACCTTTTTAAAATTGATATCACTATTAAAGTAAAAAAATATTATGATTATTTGTTAATGTCTACCTATATTTATTGCCTGACAAGGAACTCTAACATATCGGGACAAATATGGCAGACATAGTTAATTCGTTAATTTTACTTGAATCATAAAACTAAATGTTATTGAAAATTTAAACAAAATTTGAAACAATTATTAATAATTTTATTTCACTTTTTTTTTAATTGATATGACTATTAAAGTAAAAAAATAATATGAATGTTTGTGAATGTCTATATATATTTATTGCCTGACAAAGAACTGTAACATATCGGGATAAATATGGCAGACTTAGTTAATTCGTTAATTTTACTCGAATCATAAAACTAAATATTATTAAAAATTAAAACAAAATTTTGAACTATTATTAATAATTTTATTTCACTTTTTTTTAAAAATTTATATGACTATTAAAGTAAAAAAAATATGTATATTTGTTAATGTCTATTTATATTCATTACCTGACAAAAAACTGTAACTTATAGGGATAAATATGGCAGACTTAGTTAATTCGTTAATTTTACTCGAATCATAAAACTAAATATTATTAAAAATTAAAACAAAATTTTGAACTATTATTAATAATTTTATTTCACTTTTTTTTAAAAATTGATGTGACTATTAAAGTAAAAAAAATATGTATATTTGTTAATGTCTATTTATATTCATTACCTGACAAAAAACTGTAACTTATAGGGACAAATATGGCAGACTTAGCTAATTTGTTAATTTTACTCGTTGTAGTCCTTTAGGTATCCAGACAATCAATATTTCAATCTTGTCAGATTATTCTTGTGGAGAAAAGACTTAACATGTTGCCTCAACGAACAAGTGAGTTTTCTCTTCTTACAAAAAAAGCGGACAAAAAAAATTCTCTAATTAGATACTGTCAGCTTTCCTTTAAATATAATTTTGCCTTGTCAGCATCTCCAAGGAGTTGCAAAAGATGATTCTTGAAGAAAGAAAAAAAAATGTTTAAAGGATAAAAGAGTCGAGAGTTAGAAAATTGGACCTTTTGAGCTTTAGAACTGTAACTCTTGACAAAGCCGATTATAAAATCTACCTATTCCACTGATTTGTTGTTTCTTCTAACTTTCTAACATTAATTCAAAGCGGTCCTAAAAAAATTAATGTGGAATAAATAATAAAAACAATCATAAAAAATTGAAATAAGAAACTGTATCAAATGTATAATTTTTCTTCACTTTATTTTGATGGTAACCTTTATGGTAACATATGTGAAAAGTAGTACTTGGTGATCTTCATGGTAACATATGTGAAAAATAATACTTGGGGACTTTTACTGAATTCTTTTTTCACATTTAAATCAGAAGAAAAACATAAAACAATTTACCAAAGTGTCGAAATTCCTATTTTTATTCTGAATCTCAAAACACTAATCGAAACAATTTCATATTTTTAAAAGTAAAAATTTACACAGTTGCGCATATGATATTAATAGGAAGGATTCTTTCTTCATAACTAATTATTAAATAATTTTACAGCTTCTAAATTACAAAGCATATACTATCGCAATGAAAAATATCTTATAACGTTGGCAACTATACTGGAAAATTTTGAATCATCTACATAAAGAAAGAATTTTGTTTAATTTCATTACTTCACATGCCAAATGTGTATAAGAATTTTGAATTTTATATAAAATAACAATATATTTAATTCTGGCGATTGGGTTAATTTCATACCATTTTTAAAATCTTTAAATTCGTAATGTTATACCTTATTATTACAAGCGTATATTTTTTTTAATTTTTTGACTGAATAGTATGCCATTACCAGTCTATACAACGATTGATTAGCTGGCTTACCATTTCCGTCCGCAAAAGATTCAATCAGCTGCTTTTGACTAAATCTTTCTGTTATTCTCGCTGCTGTAAGCTTCTAGACGACAGCTGACCTCGGGAGATTTCCACATCAACAACCACGACATTTCTATAACAGCAGATTAACTTATGAGGAAGTTCGTATCGAAGCGTTAGATACATCAAATTTTTCTGCTCTTGTCCTAGCTCTATGAAAATACTTCCGTATACATTAATCTAAAAAGTAATCTAGTCAAAATTTCAAATTATTTTGGTATCTTAAAATAAATTTTCTATATAATAATAAGATTGTACAGAACCAGAAAAAATTTTGTGTATGTATTTATATGCTATGTATATATACTGATGTATATATTAATGTCTAAAACCTGGACCTTCTTATTAATTACATTCAATAAACAGCATATAAGTGCTCTTTATATCAGTACTGATTCAATGCTCACTGATGTAAAGAATATCATTCATTGCTCTGTTCTGTAATTTAAAAGTATTTTCGTGTGCCAGGTTAATATTTAATGGATAATAATATATAATAATAATATATAACAATAATAATAATAATAATATATAATATGCTGATGTATATATTAATGTCCAATATCTGGATATTTTTATTGATTACATTCAAAAATTAGCATATAAATGCTCTTCATATCAATTGTGTTTCAATGTTCACTGATGTAAAGAATATCATTCATTCCTCTGTTCTGTAATTTAAAAACATTTTCCTGTGCCAGGATAATTTCTAATGGATAATAATATATAATAACAATATAATAATATATAATATGCTGATCTTATATAATGTCCAAATATAATGTATATTAATGTCCAAAATCCTGGATATTCTTATTAATTACATTTAATAATTAGCATATAAAGTCTCTTTGCATCAGTACTGATTCAATGTTCACTGATGTAAAGAATATCATTCATTAATCTATTCTGTAGTTTAAAAATATTTTCCTGTGCCAGTATAATTTTTAATAAATAATAATATTCTACAATTACTAATAAAAACAATTTAGTGTGACTAAATGTACATGAAAGGTTTTATATGAAATAGTGCTTTAATTAATATATACAAATATTTATTAAAAACAATAATTATAAATTATTGCTTTAAAATTTAACGATTTACATATACTTTAATAAGAATTATATTTCTGCATAATAGCAGAAAACTACCAGTACTCTTTTTTTTTTCGTAACCCAAAATATTACTTTGAAAACTATGGGACTTTTAACGATATATCTAATCAAACAACTTTATTACATGTGAATAACACAGAAATTTATAATGTAAGATAATCCTCGCTTTTAAAACTTTATTAACAGAAAAAAGTATTTTCACACCTATAGTTGGTTTTGAAAATTTATAGAGAATCCGCAAAGAATATAGATTTTGTCTACCCGACATTACAATGAATAGAATCAAAAGTATTAAATTCAAATAAAAAATAATAATAATTTCATTTTAAAAATGTTGAGTGATAATCAATTCCTTCAGACATATTGATTTCATCATCATCATCAATAGCATGATAGCCCAGGGTGGCCCAATGCTTTATATTATGAAGAGATTTCCATGCATCGAGATTTCCTTCTTCTGGGTGATAATGGTCCGCAAATTCGTTTTCAACTACGTCTATCCATTGCAACTTGGGTCATTCTCTTCCTCTTTATTAACCTTATTTTAGCCTTTCTACAGGGTTTTAATCATTCATTAGCACCTCAGTTTAATCTATTGATATTAATAAATTTTATAATATCTGGGTCTTTGCAGCATTTATAAATTTCTGCGTTGTACCGTCTTCTCCAACAATCATTTCCCCTAACACCTCCAGGAATCGCCTTTAAAATCTTCCTCTTAAATATACCCAAATGGGCCTCATCAAATCTTGTCAAAGTCCATGTTTCAGAGCCATAAACCAAAATAGGTCTAATAAGAGTTTTATATAACAGGAATTTAATTTTGCTGCATATGAACTGTGGTTTAAACAAATTTCTTAAACTTTTAAAGTCCTTATTGGCAGACAAATTCTGTTTTTTATTTCAGGTAAGATATTATAACAATTAATTTTTGATCCTAAGTATTTAAAAAAAGTACCTATACATATTTAGTTAATTTTTAAAAATTGAATGATAAACTTTTATCAGCCTACTGATTTTATCGTGAATTTTAAAATTAAAATTAATGTAATGTTTATACCAATCATATAAAATACAAGTTTGTTTAAATTTACTACCTCAATCAAAACTTTAAATATCTTAAATAATATATGTTTTAAAATTTACAATGAGTTTTTGCAACATCCTCAAGTTAAAACTATGTACTTATTATCAATACACTTAAAAGATGTATAATAATGTGTTTATATATAATATTTTAAAATTTTAGTAGTGTAATAACTTTATTTTAATGAAGTTTTTAAACACAATTTCTTCCGAAGGACTGTACTATATCTTTTGAAAAGGCCGGGAAAAAAACCCCAAAAAATTAATTGGCTTAACTAAATTTTTAAAAAACAACTAAAAATTCTTTACTGTTTAGAAATAATTTAATTTACATGTTATGTAAACAAACTTCAAATTTTATTTTTTTTAATTTTGAGTGTTGCTTTTTTATAATTTGTCTTCCCTAATTTTTTGATGAAAACCCTTTCATCATTTATTACGTGAGAAAAATATATGTGTAAATTTAATTTTCCTACGTAAAATGAAAGTAATTTTAATTTTGCTTCATCATATAGCGAAAAAAACTACATAATTAAATATTTTAACAAACTTCTTATTTAATTTGCAATTAACTGTATTTTTAGCAACAATTTATATGGATTATTAAACTGCTGTAACCGTTCATGCGTATAACATTATTCATTTCCTATACAAGAAATTATAACAAACATTATTTTAATACATGTTTATCATAACTTGCAGTGTAATTAAATGTAGAATTTTAATAAAATATCAGTTATTCACCAGAAAAAATGAAATAGTTAAAATTTTTTTTTTCTAGATAAGTATGTATGTAAGTTTTGTATAATCGTATGAACAAGCAAGTTTAGCCAATGTGCTCAAAACATAGTGGTAATAAATTATTAAAAACTGAATTTTAAAATATATCATACATTGTATTTTATTTTTAAAATCACGATGGAAATAAAATAAAAATACAATGAAAATAGTAAATGATATAATATAAAAAGTATTTATAATTATATAATAATATATATATATAAATATCTGTATATATTATATATATAATTATAAAAAATTATAGTAGTAAATAACATAACAATACAATGAAAAAATGCATAAGAATATCGTTCCTAAATGTTAATTGTTAATTCGTTATCTCATAATGGTATGCATATACATCGAACACAAAAGGTTATCGTTAATTTTAGCGTTTTTATTACTGTCAAATATTAAGTGATTATAATTTTATTTTTTTATTTTATTTAATAAAGTGATTATAATTTTATCATTTATTCTTCACAATAATTGTATACTTTTATCATTATATATAATTATTATTGGTGAAAATAAAATTTATTTTAAATTTATTGACCATTCAGAAACCTTAATGATTCTTCTGGAAATTTTCAAGTTAGCTGTTTCATTTTTAATAAAAATGTCTTAATATTTCATGATGCGTCATTAAAATCTCCTTATTCGAAAAATTTCATATTTCATTGATTAATATGAAATTCATTGTTTGGCTCTCTGAAGTAAAATGATTTTCAATGAAATGGATCAATACCCTGGAGCATCATTGCAGATTGAAATTTATATACCAAATGTGGATATTAGGAATCGCTGGCTTTATGCCAATCATCTGCTTCATAACGATTTCATCAATCAGAAAGTTCTTTCTTGTTCTATATCTAGACAAATACTAAGTAGTCTAAAGAATATATATTAACGATTATCCATTCTATTTACTATTACTCAAACTTTGGTCACAATCAATTGCATATCGTATAAAATTATTTCTTATGCCCATAGATATAAATATTTTATATTTTATATATAATGGTTAATAGCAGAAAATAAACTGATTACATATAATTAGAAAAATAACATAAACATGATGCGTTTAAATAGAAAATTTATACATTTAATTAAATTTATGTATTTTTAAATGTTGATAGTACAGTTAATTTCATAGTTGTAGTTATAATTTATAAAAACAGTTATAATTTATAAAGGTTATATTATAACTGTACTTATAAATTATAAGTACAGATATTAAATTATAATTTATAAATGTTGAGAGTACAGTTTATACTATATACTATTCATTATTTTATTAATACTTAATTGTTTGCTGAAGAAAAAAATATTGAACTTGAGAAAGGCTTATAAAAGAAACACAAATTCAAAACATTTTCACTCTAGTTATATTACATGTAGATCTAAAGTAGTTTATAAATTTCAGTTTATTTTTAGAAATCTAGAAATATGAAGAATAGAGAAAATAAAAAAATAGCGTGATATTTTTTAATTTAAAATCACATCATTTGTGAAGAACAAAAGAGATTATAGTTACCAGTAAAAGAAGAAACATTGAACAAAATGTAAAATAAAAGTTTCATGTTAATATCTCATAAATTTAATAAGTATGAAATATTTGAAGGAATTTAATTGTCTGTCGCAACTTATAATGCAGTAAAAGTTTGTAAGCAAAATTTACAAGTGTGAAAATTAATGCAGTTTTAAAGCGTAAATAATTTATTTTTATTATGATTAAAGTTGAATAAAAGGCTCAGTTACCTGTAACTAATAATGAATCTATATGGGATAAGAGCTGTAAATCTATATGTTTCCAGCTGTGTCAATATTATAATAATTAAATCTTTTATAAGAGCTAAAGTAGCAGAAAAGATCATTGACAATTATCTAGTTTCTTTTAAACAGGTTTTTAGGAATTTTTTAACAACTTTTTATATCTGGCCAATTTAAGATATCATTGTGTTTCGGGTTAATTCGTATCCACTAAAAACTATTCATCAATAACCTACGCGTAATTAAATGAAGATACTTTGAATAAATGAATTTCAGTGAAGTCAACAGTTTATTTGTCAATATAAATAGTTCGGTCAAAAAACGTTAGAGAATTATTTTCCACACACGAGAGTATCTTTAGCAGCGAAACACGTGGGACGATGAAAAATCGATTAAAGCTATTTTCCTGTGGCTGCGAAAGACAACTTGTCTTCTTATTTGTAGGAATGCGTCAGTGCTATGCTATATAAGTATTTCTGCTTCATAAATTTTTTATTTATTTTGTGGAAAAACTATAATCAAATTTTTACATGTCTTTGTCCTGCTTACAAAGTACAGCATTCTGTTATGTACATATTTCTTCCTTTTGCAATTGAGTTTGTGTTTCACGGGTTTTTTTTTTCCAGTTTTTCTGAATTTCATTATTTGGTTTGTGAAATATTCACAAATGCTTAGCTCTCGTCTAATTTTGAGCTCAGAATGTATGCATATATCATGCGTATCATTGATTATTTATATACTGTTGATTTTAGATCCACTTTTCCTCCTTTACGACTTTACTAACTTCTTACTTTTAGGAGGAAAGAATTGTTCCTCTGCCCTTAACGGCCTACTATAAAGACGTCTTTATTCTGTCTGCACTCGAAGTCTGAATTTAAATTAGACTTGGCTCTACATGTTTAATCCATGTTGAAAAAATCAGTGGCTATACTCATATATATGCATGTATATAGAGAGAAAGAGAAAGAGAGAGAGAGAAACCACTCGACATTTTTTAGTGTTCTGCTTATAAGTTGTTCGCTTGCCCCAGATACAAGAAATACATTTCAAAGCTAGAGCATGTGGCTTTCCGTTATTTATTCAGAGATAGTTGCCAATTTTGTAAATATTGTTAGCTTTATTAATTAACAAATTGTGTAAAAAACGTATGATTCTTCAATTTCTTGAAAACCCCACTACAACTTGCTGCAGTTCTGTTATTAAAGTCGGTAAGATAGTTAATACGTGGAATAAAATTCAAAGATTTTAGTTGGAGATCGTTGACCTTTTTTATCGTTGGCCGAACTATGAGAAATTCTGCATTCCGGCTAATTGCATGCAATACTGTGTTTAGTGCACTTTTTTTTCTATACGTTCAAGTTTCCAGATTTTCAAAAGATGATTATCGTTAAAGGTAACGTTGGTGAACTTAAATAGTGAATGAGTATGGTGCTTGCATATGTGTACTAATTTCATAAAATTCTTGATTTGATTAAATTTGATAACAATATATTTCACTGTGTTTATTTTGATGCAAAATTTATAATAATTTTATCTTTTTACGTAATGGTAAACAATTATTATAATATCACATAAGGTATTAAACCGCTGGAAATCTCTCTCCCAAATTGTTCAATTCGTTCTGGGATGATTTTTTTATATGTTGGATAAAATATTTTAATAATGTGTGTTCAGAAAAAGAACTGAGTGTTTAATGGAAACTAAACCATATTAGTAACTATCTTACAGGCACCGCGTTGACAGAATTTATCAATTTCTGTTAACATATTGAAATTTTTGATGTGTTACGTACCGTTTTAAATAAAAAATTTCTCTCATCCACTTCTGATTCTTTCACCAAATTTATTTCTCATCGCTGTGATTCCCACAAAGATCTTAGAGATTAATTTCATAAAAAATTGAATTCTGGAAGGCAGTTAAATCTGTCTAATGATTCAATAGTTGAAACTCTAACAGATGGTCTACCTCTCTCAATGAAATCATTAATTATGATTCCCCAATCATCTAATCTAACAGAGTGGTTCCAAATGGCAAATATATTGTTATTAAATTTAAAAGATAAACCAAGCAAATATCAGATAGTAGAAATTTTGGTACACCAACTCAATATCCATTTTCTCGGTATAATCAAAGCGATTAGAATTTCGGGTTTCTAAAAATTTCTTTAATACTTACAGATATCTGACACCACCTAGTAGATATCATCCAAGGCCTCCTCAAACTAGAATGTATTTAATCAAGAAGAATTACCTCCATCCCCATGTAGACTACGCCGAAGATATATATATATATATATATATATATATATATATATATATATATATATACTTCTTCCTGGCATAGAAAATGCACCGAAGAAGTGGTTTTACTTCCTATAGATTACCTTGCATATTTCGTCTAAGTATAAAATTTTCTTTTTGTAAATAACATCATTTATTTCATTACTGTAAATAACTCATTTATTTACTCATGCATTGCATGTTCATCAATTTTCATCACATTCAGTCTACTCTTTTATTGTGCTGCATTTTCTGTATTTTCTATGTTGAGTGATATATATATATATATATACAAAGAGTGAGATAGGGAATGATTGTGTTCACGATGTATGGGAACGAAATTTTTCTGGTGGAGCATCTATAATGCAATGGTACGTATTTATACCAATAGTCTGGCTAGTAAACGCGTATTTAAAACTGGTATTTCAGATTAGAATGTTTAAAGGTAATATTTTAATTAATTTCTGAAGAATATTGCAATTTTCTAAACTGATATGTTCTTCAAAAATCGTTTTGTTGATGTCGTTTTGACTTGATAGAAGTTTTCTTAGATTATCCAAACTGCTTCAACTCTCTGCATGCAGATTCAAGATAAGAAAAACATTCTTCACAAACTAATGTTTCTTCCGTTTTAGAACAGTTAACTTGTAAACATGCCGTCATTTTCGTCTAAGAACCGAAATGGTGGTGACTTCTGATAGGACTTTTACCACTGACATACAATGACACTATACATCTCGAGTTCTGTTGAGACCACTGATTAAACATTTTCATCGTTGTGGTGACATTACAGCCTGGAATCTATCGTGCAATCCATTAATCTACACCTCTTATAATTTTAGAGATGTTATCATTTCATTCGTATGATTCCTTCATGATATTACACTTTCAGAACAGGAACGTAATTTTAAATTTTTCAGAAAATAAAATTAACTGATAATCATTTATTTAGGAAATATGATAAAAAAATAAATAGGTAATAATAATTTTTATCTATTATGCAAATAAAAAGTTTTTTGAGAGTTTTTTTATGAAAGTGAAAGCCTGCTATGGTTGACTAATCTTTAGGTGTGGCTCAACTTATGCTTAAAGGAACACTCCCCTTTTTTCTCATTATCAAATATTAATTATTTATTCCCAATCTGAAAGAATATTTTATACAATAGATTTAAAAATATATTGTCTCCTTTGACTGAATGACTAGATGTTTTCATACGCTAGATGTATAAAAGTTCATTCCTCCTTACAGAAAAAAAAACAGAATTTTCTTACAAATTAAGTGGAATGTTAAAATTTTAAAAGCTGATTTTTAAAGAAGAAATGATAACCAATTACTCTGTAATAAAACAACCTTTGAATATTAGTTATCTATATTTTAAGTATTGATATATCTTGAAGTATAGTAAAAATATAAGTTTGATTGTTAAACGATAAAAGAATACGATAGATATACATCAAACACGCAATATAAATCTTAAATAAATAAATGCATGGAAAAAAGCCATTGTCTATAACACTTTGTTTTTACTCTTCTTATACCCCTTCAAATGTGAATTGAAAGTTAAACCAATTTAATAAACTATTTGTCTAAATTAATATTAGTTCAACTTGGTTAAAGTTGGCCTTTATAGCATTAAAACAAACCAAATAGCTATATATATCAAACATTATTTCAAAGTTATCCCTTTCATTTCTGTGTGATCATATTCAATTTTAATTTTCTAACCCTATGCACTTATTTAACTCTAGTATATAATTGAAGCCATTTTATATTTTTCATTTTCCTTGAATTTTGTATTGTTCAAAATGCTGATATTACACTGGTGAAAAATGCAATTCAAACACCAAGAAGAAATTAGTTTAGAGGAATAAAAATTAAGCATAGTAATGGTCAAGATAACATATTTATTTAATTGAAGTTTTAAGGTAGCTGGTTAAAGTATTCTTGAGAACATTTCAAATATAAAAATGGTGTTACATTAATAACCATAGTATGTACGATTTTGTACACAAGCATACAAATGCGCATGCATTGCGTTGTACAAGTGGTCCATGCAATTTTATACGATGGTGTTTCAGGCCTGTTGCACTTGGTCGGTCAAATCAATATTTGTCCGTGGCAGTTGTAGATGACGCTGTTTTTTTTTGTCCAATATGTTCCATAAGTCCTCAGGCAAGTCAAACAGTCGGCACTCTGTATAGAACATTGAGTGACAGCAGCGGTATGGGAACAAACGTTTTGCTATTGGAACTCTTCCCCCCTTCTGGTATAGTGATAGAAAATTACAGCTCAACTCGGAGCTGTCTCCTCAAGTAATCGATTTTTTATTTTATCTGTGTCACTTTAGTGCCAACAAAAGCTCGAATTTCTGTTGCAGAGACTGCTGTACATGACAGTCGTCTCCCTCGGTAGTGGTCGTGTGTTTCTGGCCCCCGGTCTTCCTGTGGTATCAACTTCTCGTCACCACTTCTGCCAGCAATCGCACACAATGGGTAAATCCCTGCCAAGTCTTTCTACAATAACACAAAAAGAAAATCCACCTTCTCTTAGCCCTATTCAATGGCCTCGTTCAAGTATAGTAAGCTGCTGATAATGCCTCCTAAACAGCATTCTTGACTCAAATCTTGCTGACAACGCACAATCTGGATGATAAATAACCCTCATGAAGTTGACATCGCGTATTTAAATCAAACATAATTTTCATGTTCATAGTGGTGATATTAGCGCCATCCTCATTCGCCTAGCTCAAAATTTGAATAGATGTTATCTTTCAGATATTCAAACAAGCCATTCAGATTTGGTTTATCTAGTACAACTTCTTCTTGGAGTTTGGAGTTTTTTTTCTGCCAGAGTTCTTTTTAAGATAAAAATTCCCATGAAGTCTGCTATTTTTATCTCATAGTATTATAAATTAAAATTAAATTCGTGGATTTAAGTTTTTTGCGATATCGAATGCAAATGCTATTCACACATTTTTGTAATGATTTTGAAAGAATATATTTATAAAAAATATATTAATAATTTTATTTTCTAATATGCGTCATTCTGATAGCCCATTTATGAACTATTATATTATATTTTAATTTCTAAAATAAAAATGTTTTTTTTAAATGTCAAGATATATATTATTGCACTCCTCCACCACAATCTCCCAGATTTCACCCGACATCTTGGCTTGTAAGGCTTGTTTTAAAAGTCCAAAGGCTTATTATAAAAGTCCAAATAGGAGATACATCAAGACTTGCATTTGATGCATTTAAATGGAATAGACTCAATTCCATTTTATTTTTCATTTTATCTCAACATAGAGCAGAACATTTAGATTAATGAATGGTAATCTTATCATGAGGGAATTTAACACAACGAAGATTGTTTGGATAAATTGATGGAATGTCTTCTTTGAAAATAGCTGTTAAAACATATTTTTGATAATTATTTGAGTTAATTTTGGACATCAAAGTTTTAAGATCACTGGTCAAATTATCATCGAGAAGAGCATTTAAAATGTAAAATGGCGGTACAATAATTACCGTAGTCTCTACGATTTTCCAAGTAGGCATACAAATGCGCATACATTGTGTCATACAAGTGCGTGCTATCATTGAATCCAGTAATAATAATGAAAACTTTAGCAAAACTTTCCATCCTTTCTCTAAATCAGCATTTTATGTCTTTTTATCTTCTTTTCGGTTGTAAATAGATCTTTTTATATACAATTAAATAAATGTATCAAGCTTCATCAATTATAATTACATATTTCCATTTTTCCCTTGCCAAATCATTTTTCCACGACATTCTGCCCATAGTCTTACGCTGAGAAACATGTTTTGACATTAGTCTGTGAGCATTACATATTTTTTGTTTTGATTAAATTTAAATGAGAATGCTTGTTACAGTTACAGTTATAAACACATCTCAAATGTTACATAATGTTTGTTTACAATTGCTATAGAGATTTTCAACGATTTTGAGATGTGTTTTCTTTTTAGGGGGTTAGATCTTCTTTTAAAACACAAGATGCGACATTAGATATATTTAAAAAGTACGTACCTGTGTTGGGCACGCATTTTTTATCTTTTTCCCAATCAAATGCAAACTTTAATGAATATTTTCGTTTTATTAATTATATCAATTATTTATATGTAGAAATATTAAAACCATGTTTTCTATATCTTTTTTTTTATTAATAGAATTAGAGTATTTCTCTTCGTAAAAGACAAAAATATAGCTTCCAGTTCTTCGTTTATTTTACAGCGACATTTAAATCAAAGATTAATTCTAATGATGCAGACGATAATTACAGCTTATTCAGAATTGATGCCATTGAGTTTTTTTATTTATTTAAATTCAATTTTTGGACAAAATTAAATTTAATTTTTGGAAATCTTTACAAAATTTCTTAACACCTTTTTCATGCGTTTTTTAACCCCTTTTGCAGTTTTATAGTTATACTTTAAATTTAAATCTTTTGTCCTCCCATATGCAACAACAACAAATAAATTGAGAAAGTGGAACTTTGTTACACTTAATATATAATTTCAGATTATTCCTAATTCTGCCTTAAATATCCTAATAGAAATCATTGCAATGCTTTTTTTTCTACACATGGACGAGGCAAAAAATGAAATATTTGAAATTCCACTCTTCTGAATATCATAAATATGTTATATAGCATGTTATTCATCATTATGCTTATATTTAATGTTATATATATAATGAATATCATGGCATATATTCTGTTAAAAACTTCCTTGCAATAGAATTCCAAAAATAAATGAATTGAGATTTTTTGGGTACGAACAAATAACTACATTTACGATTTGCATCTTATTTTTGAACGTAGCTGTAGAAATATTGTCCTCTACATAATGGAATAAGTACATGTTAAAAATATAAGCATTAATTTTCACTATTCTTAATCTGCGTTTGACATCGTCATGTGTACAAAAAAATCACATTAACTTATAATGATGAATTTTTTTGTAATTATATACAATTTCATTTTAAAATATCATTCATTTATGTTCATAAAGCAAAATAAGTTTTTCAATTGTAAAACTTTCTACACATAAACAGTATTATTTAACCATCTACTGTACACAATTATCGAAGAAATATTTGAATCGATTTTGACAAAGAAATATAAGTATTTTACCTTTATTAGTTATAGCTCTAAAAATATTCTTTGCCATGAATAATGCATTTTTAATCAAATTCTAAATCAAACGTTAAAAATGTTAAAAGTTTTATGTTTTTCATTCTTGCTTCTGGCTAATACTTTCAATGAAAAATGGATTACAATGAGTAAAAATACCTAGAAAGAAAAGAATAATTTTGGTAGCTGGAAGGTTTAAAAGTGGAAGAAACTTTTTCTGTTTGCTTTTTATTTAGAATCTTTTATTAAAGTGAAACAAAAATATTAAAGCTAAGCTAAGAAATTTCAGACCGCTTTTAATGAAAAGATTTATAAATTGCGACTAGAGTAAAAAGATTTCTGGAAAGTTGTTCTTGGTTTCTTAAATCTAACTTTTAAAAAAAGTTTGAAGATGTTTCTACAATACTCTCTAATCACATGAGATCATATTTTTTTTTACATCAAAATAGAATTTTTTTTTATTGTTTGCTTAAATATTATTGCAAAGTTCAAAGTAGTTAATTTTGTAAATTGTATTTGTTGTTAACATTCTCTTCAAAATGGACCAAAAATACAAAAAAAAAAAATTATTTTTAAATACGATTACCAACCTGAATGATCTTGAGGGCCACTTTGGATAGATATAACAACATAACTACGAAATACAGAAGAAGTAACCCCAATTCAAAACTCAACGATGGACATTTTTGTGGGACTGAAAAATTTAAACATTTATTTTTAAAATTGTGTTTGTTGTTAACAGCAAAAATAGAAAAATAAAATACGATTCAAAAGTGCATTTTAAAAAACTATATAATACTAAAAATGAAATATAAAAAATAAAAATACAAATGAAATAAAAAAATTAAATCATTAAAAAATATTTGACTAGTGGAACTAATTGTTTCAACACTATTTAACTTTTTAAAATTGTAATTTGCGCAGTTAACATCAAAATTAGTGTTGCAGAAAAATACAATGTTTTGTGTTTGGACAATTTCATTTTCAAAAAAACGATTCAAACGATTCTCAGGTATAAGATAAAACAAATTCCAGAAGAACTTTTTGTAAAAATCACAATTCAAAATTTATCAGAAAGAGGGTTGACTGTGGAACTCATAAATAAAACAACATTTATTTTTAAAATTGTATTTGTTATTTTCATCAAAATTTCGACAGTTTAATTTTTGAATTTGGTATATATGTATTTTTAAACATTGGTTTCAGTACTTTTTTATATAATAAATATAACGACAAAACTACGAAAATCTCAGTAGAAAACGTTCAAAGCAGGGCACGGGTTGACCACCCTTGTTTTATACAATCCAGATATATTTGAAATCGATAAGAAGTAAAAACTCAATTCAAAAACAGAAAGAGGGTTGATGTGGAACTTAATAAAACAACATTTATTTTTAAAATTGTATTTGTTGTTAACATCAAAAACAAAAAATACAAAAATTTGAAATACGATTCAATTTCTTGGGTGTGTTATAAATATAACTACATAACTAAATATTATGAATAATATAGATTCATCAAAAAGAAAAACAGCAAACAGTGCAATGTCAGAAAAAAAAAAAAGAAAATGTACAGAGCAAACGAGAAAATCCAGTACATTTTGAAAATAAACAAGAAAATGCATTTATAATATCCGGAATATCACTTTTTCAATAAATGCTTGTATTCGGGACATTATTATCCACGTTAATACTACCTATTATTTATACGTTATAATCAAATAAAACGTTAAAAAGATTAAAAGATAATTAATCATTAACAATTGTTGTAAATAATTAAATATTACGTGATTAATTAACGCAGTGTACTTTGATAATATTTTGAAGCAAATTCCATAATGTATTCTTATTTACCATTATTTAATTCATAATTGATTAATATGGAAAACTACAGAGAATCTAAAGCCAGCATAATGAAGACTAGTATAGTCATAAAGAAAATTTTTCATTAATACCAATGTAGTATCATTTATTTTTATGCCCTTTTAGTTAAGCGTTATTATAAAATGTTTTCCTTTCATTAATTTTAGAAAAATTAATTACTTAAAACATCAAAACAACTTAATTAATAAAAAGAATAAAAGAAAAAAAATCAAGTTTTCACCAAAACTTGTTTAGAATATGTTAGATTATTTTGCTTTTTAATATTAATTTTGCATAATTTGTGCATATCTTTATGGTTGCCTCTTTTCTAACAAGTTTCATTACAGACTAAATAAATAATAAAAATAAAATACCTAATTTCACCAGTCTTGTTTAATTATCTTTTATTAGTAAGAACGAATTAATTATTTTATAGGATTGATTAATAGTTTTCGATTTCCAATTTCTGTAACGAATATTTATGAAAAAAATTAAATAATTTCTTTTTAAATAGAAATATTAAACTAAGTGAAGGCATTAGATATATTTTTGAAATTACAGATTCTTTTACGTAAGTCGTCAAAAATTTCTATGTTCAGATACGTGTAATATATTTACTATAACGTATAATATTCATAAGGTATAATATATTTACCATAAGGTGTAATGTATTTACCAGTTATCCTCAGATATTAAATATGGTAAAATTTTAATCAGACAAATATCTAAATAGAGTATACATATTTGATTAATAGCTTTCCGATTGCCTGTTTCTGTAACCAATATTTATAATAAAAATTAAATAATTTTTTAAATATAAACGTTAAACTAAGTGAAGGCACTAGATATATTTTTAAAATTATTGATTCTTTTGTCGTAATCGTCGAAATTTCTATGTTCTGAATGTGTAATATTTCTAAGGTACAATATATTTACCACAAGGTGTAATACTCATAAGATACAGCATATTTACTATAAAGTGTAATATTCATAAGGTGTAATATATTTATAAATTATCCTTAGATATTAAATATTGTAAAATTTAAATCAGATAAATATCTAAATAGAGTATACATATTTGATTAATACTTTCCAATTGGCAATTTCTATAACCAGTATTTATAATAAAAATTAAATAATTTCTTTTTAAATAGGAATGTTAAACTAAGTGAAGAAACTATATATATTTTTAAATTATCGATTCTTTTGTTGTAAGTCGTCAAAACATTCTATGTTCAGATAGGTGTAATATATTTACCATAAGGTGTAATATTCACAAGGTACAATATATTTACCATATGGTGTAATATTCACAAGGTACAATATATTTACCATAAGGAGTAATATATTTACTATAAAGTGTAATATTCATAAGGTACAATATATTTACCATAAAATGTACTATACGAAAGGTGTAGTATATTTACCATAAGGTGTAATATATTTACCATAAGAAATAATATTCATAAGGTGTAAGATATTTTACCATAAGGTATAATACTCATTATTTGCAATTTATTTACCATTAGGTGTAGTATATTTACCATACGATGAAATATATTTATCATAAGGTGTAATATTCACAAGGTGTATTATATTTGCCATAAGGTGTAATATTCATAAGGTACAATATATTTACCATAAGGTGTAATATTCATAAGGTACGATATATTTACATAAGTAATAATTTGCCATGTAATATATTTACTATAAGGTGTAATATAGTTATCAATTATCCTCAGATATTAAATATCGTAAAATTTAAATCAGATAAATATCTAAATAGAGTATACATATTTTGTTCTTTCCCTCTCGCATTCAATCCATAAGAAAATGCTGAGATATTTTCTCAGCAAATGTAACAGTACCACCTCACAATCGATTTTTCGCCTCATACCGATTGATGTAAAATTTTTTGGAAGTGAGGAACATTTTTGATGAAAGCTTTGGAAATTCGGACAGAGTGAAAGGTCGTTGTAAGCGCGTTTGGGAAAATTGCTTCCTTTTTTTTTAGATGCAATAACACTAATGGATGTTCACTCTCCATTACGGTTCGAAAATGCTGCCGATGTCTACAAAGAAGCTTGAAAGAGTTTTCTGAAGGAAAAATGGGTGACACGAATGCAATTCACGTGAGAAATTGTTACAATAAACCACTGAGAACATTTATGGTTGTTAAAGATTTAGAGCTTCCTTAAATAACTATTTTGAGTGGTTTAGCTCTTGTTTTTTTTTCTTCCCTTTAGTACAGCTTAAATAGAAAAGTGTTATTTGTAGAAAAAAAATTAAAATGAACTTGTTTGCTAAATATAGTTGTGTTAATTAATGAACTATTTTAATTGGCAATTAGTGTGTTTTAGTACATATTAGCGTTAAAAAATTATTACGTAATTCTTGGCAGAATGAGTCATTCTTTTTATTTAGAAAGCTTTTAAACTATGCAATTTTTATTAATGTGCATAATTAAATGATACGTTTTTATTGTTTGAGAAAACTAAATTGCATATAAATAAACAACATTAATATAATATTTGATAAATTCTGTATTTCTATGTATATTTGCAAATGATATTTCACCTCCACAGATTGTCCTGTCCTTTCATTTTCCATTTTTAGATTACATATCTGTAATTTTTTTTAAGTCTTTGTATTTGGTTTATAAAATCTATAATTACTTTTCTTACTAGAAGTCTGTAGTTAGCCTGGTGATTAAGATACTAGCTAAGATAATAAAATTATTCTAATCGAATTATTATCTTTTTAGTAAATAAATCCATTGGTCATAAACTCCTACCCTTGGGTTCTAGTAGGAGGGGAATACGAACCCTCAAATGTTGCCAATCTTGAGGGTATTCCTTCTAAATTAATGTGTCATCATGTATCAGCATTAACTCACCGAAGTGGTAATCATTTGCTAAACATGTTAATAAGCTTCAAAGGTTTATGAACCAGGTATGTAAATTATTAAAGTCCAACATTCGGAAAAATAATTTATTCTTTGAATCTTTGCTAGAACTTATTCTTTGCTTTGCTTCTAGGATCTAGAATCGTAGAATCTATCCTCCATACTAAGACTTTATCCCTGTAAGAAAATATTTTATTATATTGTCAATATGTATTTCATTTTATTTTTTCTAAAATAATATATAAAAATTTATGGTTTTATTTGTGGTTATGAATAATGTTCACTATGGAATCTATAGTAAACATTATTACAAAACAAAACAAAATGCATATAATACAAATATTCTATATAATATGTGAAATATTTGTTTATAGCTTCTACATCTGTTGCAGTTCTATCAAATTGCCAAATACGAAGAGATAAAAATCGATATCAACTACCCAGTCTTATTTCTTTTTATAAACACAGCATAGTAAAACTGCCCAAAGCATTTCTGAACCTAACACATACTTTTCACTTCCAACATTGCTATATATATATATATATACCACTCTGTCCCCTACCATTTTAACTCCTTTATACAATTCTATGAATAAAAAAAATTAGACACATTGACAATTCGATAGCACTTCTTATTTTCCTTGAAGCGAATTTCTTGGATAACCCTTCACTTATAACTGTCAGTATTTTCTGTTCGAGAAACCCTAGATTGTCATACTAGAACCCCGTGTTGTGTACATCACGAACAGTTGGAGGAAAATGTGTATTTGCTAGATTTTTACGAGTCCTTGATCGTACATGTGCCGAAGAAATGTATTACTGATGTTTCTTATATAATTGAATTCTTGTTCGTATTTTTATCCCCAGTGTTGACTGTCTTTTTATTTTGTTGTGCTATTTTTGGAAGAAGTTTCTATTTCCGTAACATATTTCCAGGAAGTGCTATTCAATTTCCGTATTTTTAAACACCATTTCAAAAAGAACGGCATTGCATAATATCAGTGGTAGTTTTTGTTGATATTTTTAAATCATTTTTATCGATTATTTTTCTTTTAAGGTGTATTACAGGATCCAAGTTAAGAATTGCTGTTTATTAAACATTTTACTTTTTTAAGTTACTTAATGTTTTAAATAGATATTCAGTTTATGGGTTATAATATCCAGAATATAATTTCTTCAATAAATGCTTGCATTCCGGACATTATTATCCACGTTAATTTTATCTGTTATTTATACGTTATAATTGAATAAAACGTTAAAAAGATTAATGGTAATGTAAACATTTGTTGTAAATAATTAAATATTACGTGATTAATTAATTTAGTGTACTTTGGTAATATTTTCCGGATTTTTTTTTGTATTAAGTAATATATTTCCGCAAAGTACACTATTCAATTTCCGTATTTTTAAACACTATTTGAAAAAGAACAGCAATGCATAATATCAGTGGTATTTTTTGTTGATATTTTTAAATCCTTTTCATCGATTGTTTTTCTTTTAAGGTATATTACTGAATACAAGTTAAGAACTTCTGTTTTTTAAATATTTTACTTTTATGAGATACTTAATATTTTTAATAGATATTCACTTTATGGGTTTTAAAATTGAACATTATTTTCAATATTATCCTTCATATTTTTCATTATGTGAACATTTTGCATCATATTACAATTATCACCATTTTAGAAAATATGCACTGCAATATTTTAATTTTGACAATTTTATGAGGCAGAAAGTTATGTATATTAATTTTAAATAATTTATTTAATTCTTCAATTATTTGGAATTTTTATGTTGTTAGAATTCCCTCATTGAAAAGTAAAAATAAATTTAAAAAATTATAAAATTTCAGTTGTGGAGTTTTACTAAAATATTTATATTTTTTTAAATTTGCAAACACTGTTGATGGGAACTCTAATGCACATTTCCAAATTCTGATTAACAATATTAATTAAAATTATAATCGTAGTGTGCAGTTGTAAATGGAAATATATAAAAAAAATGTTTATTATTTATAACAAATTAGAAATATTATAAGCATATTAAAAATTTAAGAAAATTTTTAATCATTTGTCTTTTGTGTTGTTAGAATTTAATCATTAAAAAATTAAAATTTCATAACAATTTCAGTTTCTTAAGCATATTAATAATTTAAGAAATTCTTTAATTGTTTGAATTTTTTATGTTGTTAGAATTTCCTCATTGAAAAATAAAAATTGAAAAAAATTACAGTAACGGAAGTGTTACTAAAATATTTATATTTTTGAAATTAAAAACTCTGTTAATGGGAACTCTAATGCACAATCTTACATTTCCAAATTCTGATTCACAATCTGAATTAAAATTATTACAGTAGTGTGCAGTTGTAAATGGAAATGTAAACAAAATGTTTATTATTTATAACAAAATAAAAATATCAAAAGCATATTAAAAATGAAGATGAACACTAAATCCTATTTTTATTGGACATTATAGCTGTAATTTTAAATTAGAAACAGTAAAACATAAAATAAATGTTCATTATGTACAGCAAAATATGAATATACCAAGCATATCGATTTTTGCTTAAATATATTTTTCCAATCTTCAAATGTTCGATTTTGTGAAATATGTCGGTCAACAGGAAACAAAAAAAATTTATATTAATACCTAAATGAAATAGAGCTCTAGAATTATTATTCCATTGTTCAATCTTTCATTTCAAATCCCTGATTCACATTGGAAATATAAAAAAAGGAAATATAAATATAAATGGAAACATAAAAAAAAGGTTATTATTTAAAACAAAATAGGAATATCATAAGCATATTAAAAAAAAAGTTGAACACTGAACCCCATTTGTATTTGACATTATATTCGTAATTCTCAATTGGAAATACAAAACATAAAAAACAATGTTCATTATTTAAAACAAAATATGAATATAACAAGTATATCAAAATGTGCTTAAATATATTTTTCCAACGGTCAACTCTTTAATTTTGTGAAATATGTCGGTCAATAGGAAACAAAAAAAATATTTTAATACCTAAATGAAATAGAGTCTAGAATTATCATTCCATGAATGGAGAAAAAAATAAGTCATTTATAATTTTTTCCAAACTCAAAATAAATTGTCATGAAAATGCGCAATATTTCAAGAGTTTATCACACTAACTATTATACTTCCCAATTTTACTCAAATCATTTTCAAAATTCTGATTTATAATCTCAATTAAATTATAATCGTAATGTGCAGTGGCAAATGGAAATATAAAAAAATATTTATTATTTATTACAAAATAAGTATATTATAATCATATTAAAAATAAATATGAACTCTGAACGCCATTTTTAATTGACATTATAATCGTAATACTCCATTATAAATAGAAAAATATGAAAACAATCTCCATTATTTATAGCAAAATATTAATAAGCAATAACAAGCAATATATAACAAGCATATTATATTTTAATTGAATATATTTTTCCAGGGGTTAAGTTTTAAACCTAAATAAAATAGAGTCGAGAGTTATCATTCCATGAATGGAGAAAAAAAAAGTCATTTATAATATATTCCAAACTCAAAATAAATTGTCATGAAAATGCGTAATTTTTCAAGAGTTTATCGCACTAACTATTATACTTCATAATTTTACTTAAAACATTCTTCTTGATTAAGATTTTGCGTGACTTTACTAATCTCTTAAATTAGGAAACAGCAAAATAAGTGCTTTCCTACAAAGTCAGATGCCAAGAATCTGTGTCTACCTTCATTTGCAGTGCCGAAAAAAAGTGGTAGCATTTTTTTGTGGTAATCTTCCTTTCTTTCTCCATTCTCGCATGTTCTCTCTATTCTTCTTGAAATAGCAATTACTCGTGTGGCAGGTGGAAGAGTCCCCGAAATTTCTTGCATACCAAAAATAAAATTCATTTGCTTGCGTAAAAAACACAACGGAGAGTTAAAAAAGTGCGAGTGTGTCTGAATTAAGAGAAGATTCCATTAAAGATACTTGGGGACCATAAATTGAATCCAATTAGGCAATCTCATCAATTATTCGGCTCCTAGAAAAACAAGTGACATTATAATGTCTTGTATGCATAATATTAAAAATGCCATGCAAATGTTAGTTCTTGTAAAGATTGAGAAAGATTGCTTGAGGATAAAAAGCAGTTTGATTCATAATAATTATTTTTAGTTCCTTGTGCCGGACTTGTGGCTCAGTGTATGTGCGCCTCTAGTGAGCATTATGGCGTAGGTTCAATCCGCTGGTGGCTTTGTTGCAGACACTGTTTCAAAAAAAGAGGAGACTCGATGGGGTTTTTGATGTTCAGCAATCTTGCCTCCTTAGTCCGACTACCTGGAGGAAGTTTTCTGGGTTTTCTGTCATACGATATGCAAATGCGGTGTAGTCCCCGTAAAAGTCCTCCCTAAAGCCACTTCCCTCCTTCTTCAGCGACAAGGAGCCAAGTCAGACCTACTGGTGCTCCATCACAATAGAATCTGCTCCTTTCCCTCCATCCATGAGTAGATTGCTCATGAGATGACCGTGCCCCACGGCAGAACACTGAGGATTAGACACAACAACAACAACAGTTCTTTGCAATTGAAAATAAAATGATGAGCATTAATAGTGTGTCCAACTTATGGCTCAGTGTCAACATGAGCAGCAAACGTGTAAGGAGACATAGATGTAAGCGTCAAACATAAGCATGTTGCAACAACAGTTACATTCTCTGATGGGACTTTTTCAGCTTTCCCCTTACGACACAAAAATGCTGCAGTCCGCTGACAGTGTCTTTGCAACCTCTTTGTTTTCAGATAATTAAAAACTCCATGGGGATGGAGACAGTCTGTATAAACGTCTCGCATCAAAAGTTGCATTGTTGGTGGGAGTTTTTTAGCTTTTCCCATGCCATCCTTTAACACAAATGTGGAATAGTTACAAAAAAATGTATTCTGATGTACACAAAAAATATTTCACTTTATAACGAGATCTAACTACTAATATAAAGAAAAGTTTATTTCCAAATTTTCCTCTGAAAATATTTACTTTAAAATAACAAAAAATTTAATTTAGAAAAAGAAGTTTGGAAAACAATTCCGATCGTTTTGAATTACCTGCAATAATAAATAAATACGATCATGCAAATTTCTTATAACCAAAATGATTTGTATTTTCCATTGTGAACAAAGAGTGTTGTTAAAATAGTAACAATTAAGAATTTGGTATTCAAATGCCCTTATATGTTTCCATACGCCAAATTCGATGTTTACAAATCTCACATATTTTTAGATATTCCTATCTTTGTAAAGCCTTCTGTGTCACTTGAATTTACTTCTTTTTTAAAAATCATATATTTTAAAAGCATTCGAACGTGTATCGCAAATTTCCATTCATAATCATTTATCTTCCCTTTAAAAAATTTAAAAACCCAATTAAATGAACTAAAATAATGTCCTTCATCTCTGTGTACTTTTCATTAAACACTCATATTTCATTGTTCTCAAATGCCTTAAATAATCTACATATTTTTTCATAATTTGTGAATATTTTTCTTTATTTTTGTAAGATGTTAAAGCTTGGAAATAATAATTTATAAAAATGTCTCTCTCTCTCTCTGTATATATATATAATACAATCATATAAAATTCAATTCTTCAAAAATATGGATTATGCATAATTTTTATTAATTTTAAAATTACTTAATTTCTGACTAAAAATGACAAAGTCAAATGTTGCCTAAAATATTAATGGTTTTCAAGTCGTCTATATAAATTCAGTGTTAGTAGTTAACAGAACATTATACACTTTATTTTTTTCGAATTGATTTTATTGGGAAGCACTGAAAATTATAATTAAATTGTTTTTTAACTAATTTGGGGAATTTTTCACTTTTAGAGTTTTTTTCGGGACCTGAAACCCCAGCATAGATGTTTCTAGTTGTTCGGAATCCCCTTTTAAACCTTTGGTCCCGGTCTAACATGACTATTACTACATTACACCACATCACCGTGCATAGAGCTGAGTTGCCCCTATATAGTTTGGGAATGATGTGGGTGAGAAGTCTGACTGGGCTTTGTGACGCTCTTACAGTTACATGAGACAGGGACCTACGGCATATAGTAGATTCCGAACCACTACAAACATCCACAGCACCACCGAGACTCGAACTCGAAACCTGTGGCACCAGAGCGCTAGACACTCGGCCATTCATGCACTATTCTAACATGACTATAGAGCGTTGAGCGTAGGGCTGATAATCCTACCCCTAAAAAGAAACCATCTCCTGTCTCGAAATCTGCCAGTAGGCAGATGGTCATTGGGTCCGCCATGGAGCTGTTGAGCCAATTAAAAAGAGTTTACTCAATTACAAATATATATAGCATGATATTTTATGGTATACGAAGTCTTCTTTTGTCCTCGGTTAAAATAGCATAAAATTCTGACTTATAAATGAAATAATTTTAAACAAAAAATTTTTTTTTTCATCTGTAACAGAAAAGTATAAAGGGACAAAAAAATTTCTATATAATTTTTTTTTATAATACATCTTTAGGTAAATGAGCAACATTTAATCTTAGTAACAATAGTCACAAAAGTTAAGTACTATTTAATAAAAAAAACTAACTCTTGGCTCTTAGAGAGTATGATAATAGAAACATTTACTCGAGAATTAAATAACGTTAATGATTCTTTGCAGCTTCTCATTTATAGGATAAAACTCGTTCTTCTATTTCGTGAATAATACACTGGCGGGAAATGAAATCCCAGCACCAAGAAGTAATAAATTTAAAGGAAGGAAATTTAGGCAAAGCAGTTTTCTGGGTAATATATTTATTTGATTAAAGTTTCAAGTTCACAGGTTAAAGTGTGCTAGAGAAGAGCCATTTCAAATGTGAAATGGTGGCACATTAATAATCTCTGTAGCCTCTACTATTATGAATGCGAACATGCAAACGTACTGTAAAATTTTCTTTAATTTAAAATAAATAATACAAAAATTTTGGAGATTTTTAGGTACGCTCCACATTTAAAAAAACAATTGGATAATTGGAATTAAAACTTGGATTTATAAATGTTATAGTTTTTAAGGGTTAGCAAATTCAGATAGATAAAAGAATTTCTTCCATTAAATAAAGGGTGATAAAACACTCCTTTTATTAATGGAATTAAAAATTGGACTTTTGAATGTTATAGTTTTTAAGGGTTAGAAAATTCAGACAGATAAATAAACCTTTACCTTTAAATAAAGAGGAATAAAATACTCATTTTAGTACTGGAATTAAAAATTGGACTTCTCAATGTCATAGTTTTTAAGGGTTCGGAAATTAAGAGATAAACAAATCTCTTTCTTTAAAAAAAGAGTGATAAAATATTCATTTTAGTATTGGAATTAAAAATTGGACTTCTGAATGTCATAGTTTTTAAGGGTTAGGAAATTCAGACAGATAAATAAACCTTTACCTTTAAATAAAGAGGAATAAAATACTTATTTTAGTACTGGAATTAAAAATTGGACTTTTCAATGTCATAGTTTTTAAGGGTTCGGAAATTAAGAGATAATCAAATCTCTTCCTTTAAAAAAAGAGTGATAAAATACTTATTTTAGTACTGGAATTAAAAATTGGACTTCTCAATGTCATAGTTTTTAAGGGTTCGGAAATTAAGAGATAAACAAATTTCTTCCTTTAAAAAAAGAGTGATAAAATATTCATTTTTATTTTTAAAAACTGGACTGAATGAATTAAAATTGACAGATAAACAAATCTCTCAATGTAAAATTAGTTTTTAAGGGTTTTGGATGTTATAGTTTTTAAAATTAAGAGATAAACAAATTTCTTCCTTTAAAAAAAGAGTGATAAAATATTCATTTTAGTATTGGAATTAAAAACTGGACTTCTGAATGTTATAGTTTTTAAGGGTTAGGAAATTCAGACAGATAAACAAATCTCTAACTTTACAGAAAGAGAGATAAAATTAGTATTGGAATTAAAAATTGGACTTTTGGATGTTATAGTTTTTAAGGGTTAGGAAATTCAGACAGATAAACAAATCTCTAACTTTACAGGAAGAGAGATAAAATTAGTATTGGAATTAAAAATTGGACTTTTGGATGTTATAGTTTTCAAGGGTTAGGAAATTCAGACAGATAAACAAATCTCTTCCTTTAAATAAAGAGAAATAAAATGCTCATTTTATGTATTGAAAGTAAGTAATGCTTGTTTTAAAAAGTTTGAACAAAATCAAAAAAAATACTGATGTTTCCAAGATGTATTCTTAACTTTTAGTCAACTAATGTTTTCTGCTTATTCGCCATAAATCATATACATCATAATTAAGATATTTTTTTTTCTTTTTTTGTTTGAATATTTAATTCAACAATATATGTTGAAATATTTAAATATCTGAATTTAACTATGTTTGAATTTTAGTTGATTAAGTTCACGACAGAAATATTCGTTAAATTATATGACATATATGCGAGATAAATAAGATAAATTAAAAAATAATTAATGGGCTACTCGTAATTAAACGCAATCAACCAAAAACTTTCTGAACTTTACCTTATTTACCAAGATAGTAACCAAATTACTAGGATTATTAATTAACGCCAAGGGAAAATCCATGTCCCAAATCATATAACTGTTTCTCAAGTTCCAGATAAGTTAGTAGCATTCTTACTAAAAATTAAAACGACTAACCAAAAGATTATCGTTAAATATATGCTCTTGTATTTAAATATTTGTTTTTACATGAAGCTACTGAAGTTATGATAAATTATAATGGATTATTTTGTAATTTGATCTTATATTGTTTACACATAACTTGTTTAATATTACATTAATCGTTATTTTTGAAGTCTTTAGTTAGAGAGAGATATTTCCAAATAAAAAAGGATTCCATTTAAGCAGCAATTTTCTCAGGAACCGTTTAAGTCAATAAATTTAATCCTAAAAGGTTACGAATTCGAAATAATATGTAGTTAAAAATTTTCTAAAAAAGTCTAAGTCATCCAATTACAAAAATGTTTTGATTCGAGTAGCAACTTACTCAAGAACCAGTATACGATTTTAAATTATAACGGTTTCCTTTTTCATGATGGTAATTAAAAGATTCTAAAACTTCAAATTACTTAGACTTGCAACATCTGGTAATGTCGTCGTGATTTTATATTATTCTGTGGTTAATTTGATGATTATATTGTCTTTACCTGACGTTGTAATTAAATTTAATATATGCTGATACCGTAAGAAATTTTTGCAAATTTCTGATGTAGCAATTTTGTAACTATGCTCGGATAAATACTTTCTTTTCCTTTTTTTTTTGCTTGTCGAAGAAATAGAATCTTGCTGATATTGAAAATTTTTCTTCATTGTTAAAAGTTGCGTTTCTTAACTTTTAGATTACATTTGTCGAAATATTCAACTTTATTATTAATTAATTTTAATCTGTAGATTTCGTCAAGACTGCTAAGTTTCACTGGCATTTGCTTTTTAAGTGCATTTATCAATTATTTTTTATTTCTTGAATGAATTCTATATTAAATACAATTAATCATTTGGAGATCTTATTGAAATCTGAATCTAATTTTCTTGCAAACTTTGATATTTTGTAGTTTTAATGTCTGTTTTAAAGATACTGCTCTCTACAAAGTAATTTATTTTTGTATTTTGTACTAGAATTTTATTTATTTCATAATATAAAATTGTATATTTTAACAATTTTAAAGTATTTTGTTCAGTTGGAAATTACTATTGATTTTTTTTATTTTAAACACCTTCAATATAGATATACCATTTACAAAACTAAATCTCAAATATTATTTCTAAAATTTGGTTTTTTTTGTCTGCATTTCTAAATGACTGGTCTGATTCATTATAATTTTCATAATATATTTTATTTTTTCTTTCGATCTTACTATACTTAATGTTTAGAACTCTGCAGTTTTTGTATAAGCTTAGTGAATTTAGAATTTTACGTTTCTTTTTTTTATTTTATATTTCCATAAATATGAGAAAATATTTTATTTTTAAACTGTCAGTCAGTATTATTATCAGGCAAAGAAAGTACATTAATTTTGTTTAAATAAATTTATTTGTACTTTTGCATTTTTCCATGGCATTTGGTAACAACTTTAGATATTTTAAAATTATACCATTTAAAAGTTTGCAGTATATTTTATTTTTACAGTAAATTTTACCTATAGAGTAAATTTCATTGAAATAATTTGTAATTGGATATTTTTTATAAAACTGTATTTTAATTGTTCCTCAATAACAAAGAGTACTGTTCTTTGAAATTATTAGCCTTTATTGAAGATTACTCAACAAAGGCCAAAGCATTTCTCAAAAATTATTTTTATTTTCTGCAAGTGTTTGATAAATTATTGATATGTTAATGTAATTGTATATCAACGAATTTTACAACGTTTAATTAAATAATGGTATATGCCCGTTACAGCAATTATGAAGAATCTTCTGTTTATGAAAGGAAATACTTCAAAATAAGACATTCATTTTTAAGACAGACGAACTTTATTTAAAGAAATTATACATTGAAAATTTTAATCGAAACCTATTGTTTTAAGTGGGTTTTAAAAATTAACTACTTAATCAAATCATCCTGTTCATATATGTTCATTCTCAGACTATACCACACTATTCATCATAGCCATGATAAGTATCATCTTACATATTTCAAGTAAACATCTGTTAATAATATCATTTAACTTTTTAAGCATAACGAAGTGATGATGTATTAAATGGTTGTTTAATTTTAAGAGTAATTGAATATTGATAATTTATGTGATTATTTTAAATTTGGATTTTGAAGATAATATGATAAGATAAATTATATTATAATATCATAAAGTTAGACAAAATATTAATATTCTTTATGCATACTTGTTTTTCTATAATAAGTATGTAGTACTTAAACTATTCCTCTATGATCCTTAACTATTGATTCAAGAAGATATCAGTTTGAGAAGCAAGTGTGCCAACTAAAAATGCTACTATAGGTATAAAGAATTGCGAAGAATAAAAAAGTAAAATTAATATATGGGGTAGTGTTACTCACGTCCGTAGCATATCTTCAAGATACACGTGCCCCTTGGATAGTGCTAAATGAATGACAGCGTTGCAGCCCTTGCTTATGACATAAAGACTAACTGTCTCTGTATTGCCAGTTGTATTAGAACAACAACAGCAACAAATTAATATTATTCAAGTATATATAATTCCTCAAATATTATATACGTATAGTACTTTAACTATCTCTTAAAAAACTATGACTCAAAGCCATATACCACAAAAAAGGATAGCTGAAGTAAGAAACAAACAGACGTAACAATACTTTAAAGAATTAACATATTTCTATCTTGTCATCACAAAATGTCAAGTATGATCAAAGTTAGAAGTATATGAGATTCTTTAATATTTTGATCCATATACATATTCAGGGTCAAATTATCAATTTTTGAATTTATACTTATTCACTTTCATTGAATGTGTCATATATCTTGAATCCATACCTCATATAATAACAATATAGTTTTGCAAAAATGAAGGTTTTAATACTTTTGTTATTCTAAATATCTGATATATTGACAAAAATCTTCGCAGGAGAATTTCCTCTGTTTATCAAATTTTATTTTATGTAAAAGAAAAATAAATATTTCTAGATAAGGTTATATATTCGACACTCAAGAACTAAATGTACCAAATACGTATTACTAGCTATATATCTAATTTCTTTCACTTAGTTCCATAATGGAGTCTGCATAAACTAAAAGTCTGTAAGTCTCTTTTTAAAGTAAATGCATTTCTTTAACAATATTATTTGATCAATTGACTACATGCAGAAATCCTAGTTAATCCTGACTTCTTTTATTTAAACAAATAAACACTATAATTCCCTAACAGAAATAAGTCGGATCAACTACTAATCGTAAATGTCACAATAGACTGTAACAAATGCAACACATAAGGTCTAATATTGCTTAGATGAGGCAGATATTAGTTTCTAGGGATAAGGTACAAACTAAACAGCAAGTAATGCTGAGTGTTAATGATGATGGCCATAATAAGGTATATGTCATAGTGGGTCGTCTGAGTAATTAATTGGGATCACGTACCGTTGTCATTTGGTTCTCTATAGATATTTTTTATGAAATTCTATTGGAAATGTCACTAATGAGGCAAATCTGGTTCAATTTATATAAAAGGATCTTAACTAGCACATACAAATGTAAAATGTTTTCTATTTGATAGTTTAGCTAACTACCAATATCAGTGATAAAATTTTTTTGTTTGTAGTCAAGATTTCATAATAAATAGAGATTATTTTAAATAATGGTCTTCATTTTGTATATTTCTTTAAAGGAAAAATATTTTTTGTGAAGCAAAACGGGCTTTGCAACTTAAATTCATTTATGCTATATATTTTAGTGATCCTTGCACGCATAGCCAGAAATTTCTATAAACCTTCATTTTATTTTTCGACTGACTGAAAATAAATACACCAAATAAAATCAGTCCAATATCTAAACAACTGTGGTTTCCGAAAAAAGATAATAAAACGAAAAAGGTTAAATAGTTTGCATCTTTTAGCATTTAATTAAAAATTTGCAGTAAATAACTTCATAAAAATGGGTTGAGAAGACTACATTTCAGTTACAAGCGAAAACGTATGGTTATGATTATTACAAAAGGAGAAGTAAAATAATTTTTATTAGCGTTAAATATGTCAAATGTTAATTATTCAAGGATGGAGAAATTATCAGAATGCTAACTATGACTTTGGAGCCACTCATATTGAAATAAGTGTTGTCTTTCAATAGGCCTTTTAGAAAGAACTGGAATACATTCCTGTAGTTATTTGGTAAAATAATAATGCAGATGGTCCAATTATAAGGAAGTTTGATAAATATCTCGTCAATAGTATAAGCAGTCTAAGTAAATGATTAGGAAAAATTCAATTCAATTTTTAACAAAAGTAACTGACAATGCTGTGACGAAGAAGGTGCTATGGAAACAATTACATAAAAGTCACCATTCGACATTATAGACAACTTATATACTTCTGAGTATAATCAACATTGAAAGTGATCAATTCATTCATATTATAAATCAACAAATGTAATAAAGGTTTATTTGTCATATTATCTCACTAGTAATGTTTCGAATTCCCCTACAAAAATGTAGATTTTTCAAGAAAAAACCAAACTACTCATATGAATCTTCCTATCATCGAAATTTATAATATGCTTCAAAAATATGGAAGTTTGATTTGGAAAGTCATTCCATTTGATAGTACAATCTCTCCATATTATTGCTCAGCAAATTTGAACATAATTCTACTGCTAGTTTTATTTTCATTTTTTCTGTAGCATTTCCAATTTTTTTTATGTATTACATGTTCTCAATGACTGCCTGTTGGTTTGTGACTAATTCTTTTGGTTACTTAAGAGTAACCAGCGCAATTACTTTAACCAGCGTAATTACTTTACGCAATTACTTTAATTTGTTTATATCATTTTTTGAAGGATTTCAGTTTGAGGTAAATGACCAGAAAGCTACAAAGACAACATCCATTATTTTCATATATTAATGTCCATTGTTTTCATACATTAATTGTATACAAGAAATTTTTGGCATTTATTAAGAGGCGGACTATTAACATTTCAAATATCCAATTTTTCTTTCTTTTTCTTTTCTTCAAAGTTTTTAAAATTACATTAAAATTATACTTTTAATTTATATGCTAATATAATATACATACTTATTTATTTTAACTTAATCATTTCTTCTATATATTTTGTTTTGTCCTGATGTGTACTGATTGACAAAAATTACATATCGAGAGTCTATGAAGATAAATTAAAAGCACAGATCTGTTATTTTAGTTTAAAGTTTCTAAAGAACTATTTATTCATTTAGAACTTTAGCATTCTCAAAAGAGTACTAAATATAAGTTATTATAAAAATAAAGGCAAATTATGTGGTCACATAAAATCCGAATTCATTTATATATACTGCTGGAAAATGAAATCTCAACGCCAAAAAGAAATTAGTTTAAAGAAATGAAATTTACACAAAGCATTTGTCTTAGAAGCATATTTATTTGATTAGAGCTTCAAGATCACAGGTTAATGAATGCACGAGAAAAGCCTTCTCAAATGTAAAATGATGTTGCCTTAATAATTCTCTGTAATATCCTCGATTTTGAATGCAAACGGGAATGCTTTGCGTAGTGAAGGTGTCGTATGTCCTTTTGTGGGATGGAGTTCACTTGGAGGATGGATTTCTCCTGTTGCACTTGGTCTACTACTATTACTACACACCATATCATATCACTGTGCCTAGAGCTGAGGCACAGTGATGTGATATGGTGAGTTTAAACTTCATTGAGTTGCCCCTATACAGTTTGAATGTTGCACTTGGTCAGTCAAATCAGCAACGGTCAGTGCTGGTTGTGAATGACGCTGGATTTGTCATCCAATAATGTTCCATATATGATGATCTGACCGGCCAAGTCAATCAGTCGATACTCTGTAGAGTAGGTTGAGTGACAGCAGCTTTGAGGGGACAAGTCTTATCCTGTTGGGAAAAAACCCGACCAATAGTGATCAAAAAGGACAGAACATTTGAATTAATTAATCACTAGTTTGATGTACAATTTTTTTGTCATGGTTTAGGGGATAACATTCTCCTGACGTCACAGGAAATTATTCTCCAAACAATAACTCTTGTTGTTGTTGTTGTTGTTTCTTATCCCACTTGGCGGGCCAAGCCCACGAGCCCATATGGACTCATGATTGAAGGGGAGGGAAGCAGCTTCTGTTGTGATGGAGCACCCCGTAGGTAGAAGCCTGACTTTTGCTCCGTGACGCTCTGACAGTCATAGGAGACCGGGACCTACGGCTTAAAGTGGATTCCGAACCACTACAAACATCCATGGCACCGCCGGGATTCGAACCCGAAACCTGTGACACCGAGCGCCAGAGCGCTAGACACTCGGCCATTCAGGTCCCTAATAACTCTTGTTGTAGGGGCAATGAGTCTGCGATTTAGATTTGCTACATGTGCTCACCTTGCTATTTTCTAACCAACATATATCCATCATTGACGCCAATATTGAATTGACGCTCATCTGAGAACACAACATATCTCAACTCTACTCTTAAATAAACTCTAGGTTGACACCAATAAATTCGTAGATGGTGGTAGTTTGGAGTTATTGACCTGAACGCTACAGAGAATCTGCCTCGAAGTTGTCAAATAATCGATTTGTTATAATTCGCTGTGTCAATTTGGTCCCAAGAGAAGCTCGAATTTCTGCTGCAGGTACAATAAAATACTGCTGTGAGCAATACAGCGGGCGTCCCTCACAATAGTGGCCCGTGAGCGGCAGGAACCAAATCTTCTTCAGACAGTACCTTCCCCTAATCACTGCTGCCAAAAAATCATACACAGTGGATACATCCTTGTCAATTCTTTCTGCAATATTGAGAAAGGAATATCCACCTTATTACTCTATTACTCCGGTACGGACCGTTGCTGATTTGATTGATTAAGCCATTGCACTTTGTCTCACAAAATAGCATACAGCACTTGTACGGAACAATGCATGCGTGTTTGCAAGCTTGAATTTAAATCATAAAGATTACAATGATTATTAATGTACCACGATTTCAAATTTCAAATGTACATATCCTATATTTCTGATATTTATACATTTAATATACACAATTTTTCATGAATACTTTAACCTATGACCTTATAACTTTAATCAAATAAACATGTTACCTAGACAAATGCTTTACCTAACTTTCATTTCTTTAAACTAATTTCTTCTGGTGTTTGGATTTCTTTTTCCATCAGTTCATGAATTATTATTAAACTTTAAAAAGCGTATGAACACTCCACATATATTCATTTAATTAGGAGAATATTTCTTTAGTTTCAGCAGAAAAAATTTCAAAAGTGATAAGGCGTTTTAAATCGCTTCAAAATAATACCATTTTTTTAAATATTTCTTCAAGTAAAAATCTAAATAGAATATTGCGAAAAGGTTTATCTATTTCCCAAAAGTGAATAAAATCTTTTAAAATTTGCATTTCCTTTCACACCAGAAGCTCTTTTAATATTTATTTTAATAATAAGTTTCATTTTGAAATGTGCATTAACGGAGCGATAACCTTAGAAATTATTAGAAAAATATGGAAGGCTACCAAGCTTCAAATTCACTCATATAATTACATTTCTCGTCTGTTTAAAACATTTTCTGCATATTGGACTAAGTATATTGAAAAAGGGCACGTAGAATAACATTAGGAATGCCACGTTTTTAACTAGCAGTTCATTAAATGTCACTTTATAGAAATTAAACTATTTCCTTAAAATCATATATGATTTTACTGAATCTTTTTTCTAAGCTTTAAATATACATATCACTGTTTCTAATAAAAGTCTTTATGAAGTTACATGAATCATAAAACAAATTTTTACTTCACGTATTTTAAAACCACTTAGTTAGAAGTTCAATCTATCTTTTAAAAAGGATATACATCAATAAACTAGTTTTGGGTTTTATAAAGTGCTTGTTTCAGAAATTAAAATTTTTATTTAATACTAATACAAAAAGTTAATATAAAATTATTTATTTTCATAGTAATCACTGCTTTGAAATTCCAGTCACTTCGACCAGATTTCATTCACCACTGGAAAAATACAAGCGTTACTCAGGTGCACAACGGTGTACTCGCACTTCATTCTTGTGCTAACTCAATTTGGATTAAGTACTTCAGGGGCGTTCATCAGGGCGCTCGCACTCTGTACTTGAGTAGGCTTTCCTGGCATCAGATTTATCATGTCATTCTCAGAAAAGACAAGGTTTTTTTTTCGTAGTAGTTCTAGATTTCTTTGTTCCTCAGTATACACTTGATTGTCTGCTTGTATCATCATAATTATATAATTTATGCCTCAGATAGTTTTACAATTTCTTTCAAATCAAATTAGTCATTAAACTTATATAATTTTTTATAACATATATAAATATATGTATATATATATATAGTTTTGCATTAATTTTAGTCTATTTAAAGCTTACAAATAATTTCACTGTTCTTGACCCTAAAGAAAAAAATTAACCTTTTCCTGGACCATTCAATTTCTGAAAACTAAATTCCATAGCCTTTGTAAATTGATCTCAGCCTGGGTATTTAATACAGAAGGGCACTTCTAGTTCACGTATTTATCCCTTTAAACCCCTTATATCATAGAATTTGATGGACAGGTGCAAGAGAAAAGGACTTTACTTTATCCTTTCATCAGAGATAGTTATCTTCTTCACGGAGTATTTTTTCAGGCAACTCTTCTTATTAAATGTATTTTGTTCCTGCTTCCAATTTTGTTTGAAAACATTTTTGTGTTTTCCTTCTATGTAATTTTAACGCTTGTAAGTAAGTTGAATTGACTGAATTATCATTTCTCTTACCATTCGTTTAAAACATTTCTTTTAATTTTAGAGTCAGAAAAAGGGTATACCAAAGCAAATATTTGGAAAGATGTATAAAGTTGAAACAACATGTATTACAAGCTATATTACAACTTTCTGATGTATACCAACTTTCAAGATATATTATCCCTGTTGTTGTTTGTTGTTTCTAATCCCACTTGGCTGGCCAAGCCCACGAGCCCATATGGACTCATGATTGAAGGGGAAGGAAGCAGCTTCTGTTGTGATGGAGCACCCGTAGGTAGAAGCCTGACTTTTGCTCCGTGACGCTCTTACAGTCATAGAAGACCGGGACCTACGGCTTAAAGTGGATTCCGAATCACTACAAACATCCATGGCACCGCCGGGATTCGAACCCGAAACCTGTGGCACCGAGCGCCAGAGCGCTAGACACTCGGCCATTCAGGTCTCAAATTTGCCAACGGCACGCAGTGTTCCCAGGTGGTCACCCACCCAAGTACTGACCGCGCCCAATGATGCTTGACTTCGGTGATCTAACGAGAACCGCTATATTCAGCATGGTACGGCCGTTATCCCTTTCTGATATATTCCCACTTTCAAGATATATTCCCAGAAGACCTTTGATCAAATTTTGAATCCGTGAATGAATGGAATAACTCTTTGTCTTTCTTTCATACTCATTCTATGTGTTTTGATTAAAAAATTAGCGTTACGTTTACTTTAAGTATCCTTTTTACATTTCTATTCAAACTTACTTAAAGGCTTTTTATTTCCGCCCTTCTTTACTTTATGATTGAATTTTTAACCTCGTGGATATTACATTGAACTTCTAAACTAAAAGAATATGGTTCGAAACCCAACAAGGAATGCCAAACAGAAATCTTTATTGTTTATGCCTGTCACAATAAATCATTTCTTTAAATCTAAAAGCAGCGGGGTCGAGTTTGCAAGCCTACAGATTCCATTTTTGAATTATTCGCTCCAAATTGTGGTGGAAAAATGTGTATGTAGTCTAATATTCCCTTGAAATGCATCCAGAGTAAAACTGAATTTACTGAGTTACTAACATGCTCATAGTACTGTTACTCATATCGAACTACCTGGTTAGTGTACATGCACTCAACTCTTACCAGTGACAGTATTGCTTCTTTCTGTGCGGAAGTAAGCCTGTTTTAACTGCTTTCCCCAACATCAAAACAATTGTGTGTTGAATGAAGGATTCCTGTATTTCTCAATCCCTCTTCCAACCTGCAGATGACACTATTGTTGGAATGAGGGCGTAATAGACAGCGAAAGGCATAATTTCTAGCAGTTCGTAATGAATTGTCATTACACTGATCGTAAATAAAGTAAATATCAGAATATTCATGAACAAAATACATTATTACTATGCGAAGATAGCGGATAGTTTCAAGCAACGAGGAAACAATGACAAATGTTCATTCCGTCTATTACAATTCGATCTGTATGTTTAAGAATTAAAAAAAAATTAAAAAATACATTTTAATAAATTTGTTTTAGGCTATTTTTTTTTTATAAACATTTAAGAAATTATATAACATCTAGTATAATAAGCCTTCCCTCACTAAAAGCAGATTTTGAAGCTAGAAATTCAATGAAAAGAATATCCCAGAAATTAAAAGATTATCATTCAAAAGTGCTGAAAACTGAACTATTATTTCATGATTTCTAGCGTGAAATACATTAAATTTATGTATTAGAAATATTTGAACAAGTAACTTAACTTCGTAATAATCTCAAAATTTTACCATAGTTTAATTGATTGAATACGTTCTGAAATACCAGGTGTATAACCTTTTGCAAAAGGTTTGTACAATGAGTTAATTTCCCCTTGGACGTTAGTAGGCGTCGTCAGAATAACTACATATAATTCTATGGTGAGGCGTGTCTTTATTTAGGTGTTTCCGTTGAACGGAGTCATTCCCCTTTCTCTTATTACATTAGACAATTCTCTAGAAAATAAGCTTATACTTATTAAATTTTATTGTTACGTAATGTAATTCAATATAAATTAGTCATAAATGCAATTTTATAATAGAGAAATGTGTCGTAATGGAATCGTCCATCATTTCTGCTATTTATAGAAATATAAGGTCTTTTATTATGTGCATTACCCATTGCTTTTAAATTCTATTATGCCTAGTAACATGAAATCCATTTATCAGTCTGATATTCTTTTCTCCTCAGATGTTAAATAATGAAACCAACACTGGTTTATTTACACTGTCTTTGAAAGAATTTTAATGCAGATTGTGACAATGATTTAAAGTTGTGCTAGTCCTTTATAATTTTGTTACACAAATCGAAATATGTATTTGCTGTAGATGTGAAGAATATATGGTTAGAAAAGAGTAAACAACAAGGGTAAATAATGATTAGTTAAATGTAAGTTACGTTATTTAAATTTAAAACAGAGCAAAATGTTATAGTTTTTTAAATAGTGTATAGAACGATTTATAATCTCTTTGATAACTATGCTGTTGAAAGATTTTTAATAATTTATTGACTAGATTTTAAGTAACACTTTCAACATCAATATTAAATCGAAAATATTTTTTTATAATATATAATATATAATCAGCATTTTTTATTAAGTGTTATTTTCTAAATGCTTATGCTGCATATTTATTAAACAAAGTTTAGAAACCTATTTCTATCTCCACCAGAACCTTCACATCTACAGTAGATAAATACACAAATTTAAATATTTATGTACTGTAGATGTGAAAAATATATGGTTAGAAAAGAGGAAACAACAAGGGTAAATAATGATTAGTTAAACGTAAATTATGTTATTTAGATTTAAAACAGAACAAAATATTATAGTTTTTGAAATAGTGTATAGTGTAAGTTTTCTATATATCATGACTCGTCGATTTGAGAGCTATGCTGTTGAATGATTTTTAATAATTTGTTGAACAATTACAATATTAAATTCAGAATATAATTTATTGGCGTGTTAGCATTTTTTATTAAGTTATTTTTTAAATTTTTATATTGTACATTAATTAAACAAAGTTGTGAAATATATTTCTAATACTTAATATAGACTATATAACAAACTAGTGGTAAATATTTATTAATATAATATATAACAACAAGTGGTAAATATTTATTTTAATTTAAACGATAGAGGGCCATTTGGTTATTTATTGTTAAGAATTTTTAGGTACACTTTGATATAATATTTCAAATGAAATTTTTTGTATCCATATGAACTTTTAAGGTAATTTTATAACTTACTGACTACTTCTTACTTCTGAATCATCAAGTTAAAATATTATGATGTCTTTTAAAACTGCATTTTATTTAATTTATTAGCTTTCTCTTTTTAAATACGAGTCTTTTCTGAAAAGAAAAAATTATGTACACATTTAAAGTATTTATGTGTAATTATGTATACACTTGCTTATCAATATTCTATATACATTTTGATGATGTTTTAAGAAATTTGAATTTATATAAAACCATTTTAACAATAAGAAAATATATTTTCAAATTATAGCCAGATTATAAATTGCAGAATAAAAGAGAAATGAAATATCCTAGCTTAATCTCAATACAGTGGGTTTATTCTCCGCATGACATTTTCCAACTGGTGTAATGTCAAAGTTAAATCATCAAACCCTTCTCAGAAATTGATGCTCAATTAAATATTGAAATGAGCCAGACATGTTGTATTAAGAAACTGATATGATTATCTCTGATTATCTGGATTGCATGCAGAAAATTTAATGAGTTTGTTAGTATCTGGCATGCTTCAACTTAAAATTTGTGTTTGTAAAACATGCTGTTAAATAAAAATACTATGCATGTTAGTGTAAATAATATTTTTTATAATATAGTTGCATTATGTCTTTAAAACGGTGTTCAAAGTAGAATGGAAAAAAAGACAAACATAGTTTAAAAGGGAGCATTTTAATGATGTAAATTTATTACAAAAATTATAAAAGTGTTTTTTGATTAACTGGTGACAATTATTCTATAAAAATAATAGGTTTTCATTTCTCAGTTGACTTGAGTGCAATGATACAATGCAAAAATATTAAAAAAGAAAAGAGGAAAAGTAAACTCTCCGCTATTAGCTTGCAGTCATGATTGGTGGATTTGCAATGGAAATGTGATATAAAGAAGAAATATATTCCGTAATCTGTTACGAATGGGGAAAATATTTCTAGGCGGAAGTTTCGTCCAATCCACCTTATAGATCTGATTTTGAGGCTTGTTTTTATACATTTCATACACTGAAAAGAATTGTAAGATACTCTTTATCAAATTGAAGCTGAGACTGATTATATTTTAAATTGATGCTGATGCTCAATGAATTGTTAAGACTGTAAAAGTCTGAGAACTTCTGTTAAAAAAATTTCTATAACATGTTGATGTTTTGATGCATTGTCTTAACAATATTAAAAACCTTGTTTTGTATATATGCTGTACTATATGCCTGTCTAGACTCATAATATTTTCCTATGTATATAAAGTGTGAATTAGAATTTTAAAATGTTGAAAGTAAGAAACTTTTGCTTAAAAATTCTGAATTTTAATAAAACAAATGTTTGTATTAAAATAATCTGTCGACTTTTTAAATAAATATTCATTTATACTTATATTACAAGAAATAATCATAGAGGAAATTATAAGGGTTAATTAAGGTTAGTTTTATTAGAATGCAAAATTGAAGTATCACTATTCGTATATTAAAGTATACAAGAAAATTTGAACTTTGGCTGATGCATTATGGTCTTAACTAGTGATTGACATATTGATTTTCTTTTTGCTATTCTCTTAATTTGATTATTTCATAACATAAATGACACGTTTTTTTATTGTTCTGAACTTTAAGTAATGTTAAGGTTAAAGTTAGGAATAAATATGTCTGTATTTTAAAAGGGCAAAAATATATCAGTAGCATAAAATGGCCTATTGTTTCCGATTATTTCTTTGGAATTCGACGTTGTTGTTCGAATTGTCCCTCCTCTTCCAAGAAAGTTGAAATAACTTTCTAATCCTTTCTTACAATAAATTGCCAGATTACATCATTAATTCTAAATTAAATTAATTCTAGTAATATTAGTAATATTGAAATTTCAACAGTTGGGTTTTACGTTTTTTTACACGTCCTTTATTTAAATAAAACGACGATTATATATATGTGAATAAATAAATTTACAAAACCATTATTAACGTTTTATTCTCACTATCTTTCACCATTTTTAAATTGAAACCAATAAAATTTAATTTATTTGTTAACACTTAAATTTTGATTCTTTTCTATTAATTAATCACACAACGCACTTCAAACCAGGATATAATGATGTTCCCAACATTTAATTTCACTTGAGTGTGTCCTGTGAAAGTGGAGAGAAAAAACAAAACAATCAATACTCTTCGTAATTTTCCAAATTACTAAGGATTACAACTTGTCATTTAATCTTCGTTTAACAAAGGAGAATGATTTCTCACACTCGATTAGTAATTAAAATTTAGATATCAATTCTTTCCCATTCAAAATAAAGTCCTTTGGAAACTTACCAAGCCAATGATATAAATATTATCTACACCGTATACTGCTGCAAGTTCATCAGAAACTAATTAAACTTTTCGTGGTTTCACCGTCCTAATTTAGCTGGTCTTTATTTCTAATTACTTCTTTGCAAAAGGTTTGCAGAACCATAACGCATACCGGAACATTTAAATTGCCAGGCTCTTTTTTGAAAATTCATTTCACGCTATTAGTACAACCTTCATGTTTATTAAAAATAGTTTCATTGACTTTTCTTTTGTTTAGCAGTAGAGGTGGGAGTTACATAAGATTTAATGTTTTGGTTGTAAATTAACGTCTTAAAAATGCATAAACATTACTAAAAAAGATATTTATGTAATGAGTTAATGAAAATTAAGGAGAAAACAAATAGATATTTGATGTTGAAAATAAAAACTCTTTTCTAAGTAAGTAGCTTCGAAGGAAAGAATTTTAAAAGGAGACTAGAAATATGAAAAATCAATTTATTTTACCCATTTAAATTCGAGATATTTTTCTATGTATTTAAGGCAGAATGAATTTTAATAAAAAAACTAATGCATTACTGTTTTAACGATTTCAATTTACTATAATAGGGTTAAATATTTAAATTAAGATTTTAATTTATTTCAATCTACTCTCTCAATATAAGTTATCCTCATCTTTCCTAAATGCCAAATATTTTTAAAACATTTTCTAATTTTTTTGTCACATTTTTTTCAATCTAATAATGTTATTTTAATAAAATAGCATCAGAATAGAAATAATTTAGTATTCTATAGAACTTTGACTTTAACTATTCATTGGTACAAAAGAAATTCAACTTCTTAAGAATTACCTTAAATGTCCGGGTTGGAAACAATATGCATAAGTGATTGATAGTGAACAATAGCTAGTGATTGTTATATTGATATTCTTTTTTGTTTTCTTAATTTGATTATTTCATAACATAAATGACACATTTATTTAATGTTTTAAAATGTATGTAAGGTTAAGGTAAAATAATAATTTGGTAAGTATTATTTTATATAACTTGCTATTTTGTGTAACTACAAACTTACGTATGGTAAAATAATGTTTTCTTAATTTGAGAGCATAAGAGATAGCATACATTAATTACATTCTTAGATTATCCTTTTCGATAAATACTTAAAAGCATTTGATTTTTGTATTCCTCTCTTTTTCTGTCTACACATTCGATATAATTTTCTAACATTTTGCACTGAAATTATGACATTCGCCAGATGGATTAATCAGTCAGATCTCCAGACATCTTTGACAAGGTTCTCAGGAAGAACAATTGCAACTAGCCTTCAGCTACCCAGAACCATTCAAGGCCTGAACACACCATTGCTGGAGGAGGGGACAGACTGCTACAATGACTCAAAAACTGCCTGATTTCCAATATGAATTCACATTGTGAGAGCTGAATAATTGTACTAGGAGGAAATATTCTCTATAAATGAATTTTTTGTTTTGAAATGTTAAGCTCTGTTTTAGACTCTCTGAGACTTATAAGTCTAAACACATTATTTCATTACATCTGTACTATAATTGCTATGCTGCTTCAGAACATTACACAGGCACTACTATATAATCTAAGCAATTCTTTGTATTATATCAACTAATATATATACCAAACTTCATTACAATCCTCTGCAGATATACGTATATTTCCATATTAATCAATTAAGAATTAAATAATGGTAAATAAGAATAAAATATGGAATTTTCCTCAAAATATTACCAAATTGCATTGCGTTGATTAATCATGAAATATTTAATTATTTACAACAAATTTTTACATTACTATAAACCTTTTTAGCGTTTTATTTGATTATAATGTATAAATAATAGGTACAAATAACATGGATAAAAATGTCTTGAATGCAAGCATCTATTGAAGAAGTCATATTCTGGATATTATCATTGTATTTCTTTTGTTTATTTTCAAAATGTATATACGCTTCCATTTTGTGTATTTTTAAGATAAAATTCTTCTTTTTTGACTAATATGTAAATCACTGTTTCATCTTTTTATCATCTTTTCTTTCAAATTTCCTTAAATTCCAATGAATAAAAATTTCACAATCACAGTTTTTTTTGATTTTCACTTCATTTTTCGATACCAGTCTGTCATTTTTATTGGTTTTAATATTCATCTCAGGTAATAATCTATTGAGTATTACTTTGAGGAAAACTACATTTCTTTGCCATAAAAATATTGTGTACTTTTCTACATCACGAAATTGAGAAATTGCGTAAGGAATTTCAATGAAATAGCTAAGCTATATATTATATATAAACTCGGAAAAATACTGAAAGTAGAAAATCTACCTTAACTACAAAATTTTAACCAATATACTTACAATTAAAGTATATTGGTACAATTAAAGTATCTGTAAAATGATAGTTTTTCAAAAGGTCAATATTTTTAATAATATAAAGGTACTTTTATGGTCAATTTTCTCTTTGATATTAGATGAATACATAGAAAGATAAAAAGAGGCAAAAAAATCAGTTGACTTTGAAAAAGAATTACAAACAAATAAAAAAAGTGTCTTCTTTTGAAGAATATTATATGAAAATAACAATACTTTCTTTTCATTTCTTTGAAAAGACTTAAATAAAGTCTGACAATCATCCAAATTTTTAAAATAATTAGTTGATTCATCCAAAAAATTTTTGATGTCACCGACTCGAGACATTCCTTAAAAAAAAATCTTTTGACTCAACGAAATAAATTGGAAGTCTTTGAAAACATCAGAAAGAACTTTCTAAAATGAGTACCGGTTTACAGAAGTTATAGAAAATGCAGTTCGATTTTCAGTGAAGAAAAAAAAGCTCTGCTTTTGGAAATTCTACTTCGACAAAAAAAAATGAAAAAGAAGTGCTATAGAGAATGTGAAAAGTATTGCAAAATAAATGCGGAGTATAAATGCTCAAAGAATGAAAAATGGAAGTTTAAGAAGCGATATTTATCATTTTTAGTTTATAAACTTCCTATTTTTTCTAACACGGATGAGAAAATTTTTAAAATCAGCATTTAAATAGATTGGATATTTTAAGGGATTCAGAACTAATTTCGAAATTTCAAAAAAAAATATATCTTTATATATTATTAATAAAATGTTTACTGTGTTTTCACAACGCATAGCAATACAAGGAAAGATATTGGTTCTTTTATATTAAGCTGAAATAATTTATATGAAACTTTCTACGTACTAAAACAGGATTTTAATTATACTAAGTATACTGGTGCTTTTTTAGTTATAAAACTATATTATTAAAACTGATTGTTCTGCTATGTACGTAAATACAGTTATTTATCAGTTATTTGAGAACATGGCATCATATTTTCGTCCATATTTTATCATAAATTGTAACCGTGGCTACGTTCAACTAACATAGAATGCCTTAATTGAATGCTAATTGTCCCTATAATGATGTTGACATAGCTGTTCATCCGATGTATTAGTATAGTAGGATTATTTTATTATTTTATTTAAATTAGCTAAGTAGCAAGCTGGCTTGTATCTCGTAATTATAAGTATATATATTAGGATAAATTAAACAGTATTTTTTTATTTAATCCATGTGTATTTTTGAATATATTATTAGTAAACACTAACTTTTGCAGTATTAACATACAAAGAACCTGATTTCCATAAACATTGAAAAATGTTTATGGAAATCAAATTTATGGATACTTTTTTTTCAGTTTATGAAACTATAATGAACTTGATATATTCAATGTTTATGAAACTATAATGAACTTGATATATTCAAAGTTTTATAATCAAGTTTATGATATATGTTTATGGATACTTTTGCTTGGTCATCAAGGTCCCTAGATCTTTTGTAAATTGAATAGTATGAATTGCTATTATTTATTCATGGTGTTTTACTTTTTTTACCATAAAATATATAGGTATTGTTTTGGGGAGAGGGGATTTTCATTGTCCTCGATCACTTTCAATTTTAGACATTTTCACTGAAATCAGTAAATTTTTTACATTCTTTCAAGAGCTTTTTCGTGCAAAATATTTATTTACAAAATAATTGAGTAATTATTAAATAATTTAGTAAAAAAATTAATTCAAAAGAAAATTAAAGATATTGTTTTAAAAGAGTATTTGATGAAATCAAAAACAATTTTATTTCAAAGTGAAAAGGAAATTTTTAAAAAAAGAAAAATCATTTGGAATTGTATAGTTTTTTATTTTTTAAGATTGCTGATATGCGTTTTGTACTTACATAAAATTCTAAGGTTTATGGTAACCTGTATATCGGCACATCCGATTACAGTTTTTTTTTTTATTTTAATTCAATTTTATTTATTTTATTATTATCATTTATTTTTTATTTTATTTATTTTATTATTATCATTTATTTTTTAATTTTATTTATTCATTTATTTTTGCAAAACAGGAGATATTAGTACTTCACAAAAGATTATATGTGAAATCAAACAATAGAAGTTGATACAATAATACAATACTATATCGGTAAGCAAAAATTAATCACTATAGAGCTTTAGCACTGAAACATCGTAAAATATCAGTGACCACTAAGGGTATTGTTATCTAAAAATTATATCGTAAAACTTTGAGGAGGACTAATTGGTTTCACGATATTATTAACTAAAAAATAAATATAAATGGAAAAATAAAGTTTTATTAAAAGAACTGGTAGACTAGAAATTGTGATCATCTAAAAAAATTTGGTTGATCAAAATTGTTAATACTGGAATAAGGTGATCCTCAAAACGGGATATTATCAACTCTGAGTGATACATCCTTCTCAACGTCTTCTTAAGCAGATGAATGATTTTGGTTGGTGCGACAGAGCAGTAATGATTCTCTATAGAAAGTCCCAGTTGTGTTCAACATTATGGAATTTAAGTCTGGAGAATGTATGTGCTAATTGGATGTTGGTTATTTTGGCTACTCTTTAGGGAACGAACACCCTAAAGAGTAGCATCAGGCTGGATTCTCACTTAGTAATCACCAGTTACAGTAACACAGTACGAAAGATATAGCACCTAAAGTCCGCCAAGTCTCCCCGAAAAAGAATTTCATTTTCATCATACCATTGCCTTTTAGTCAAGATAAAAGACAATGGTATGAAAATTTCGTGTTCTAACCTCTCTCTAGAAGATTTGGCATAAAAACGATACTTTAACTTTTATGCTGCAATCTGTGTAAATCATATGAACCTTTTCGTGTGATTTGCCATTTCCATCGTTGTCTGCTTGCAGTCTTTCCGGCAAATCATCATTTGATAAATCTCTTTACCATGTAACACTCATCTACTGATTTAATTTTTCAATAGATGATCTCCAATAAGCTTTCAAAATAATTTCACCCCCTTGAATTGATAGTTTGGTATTTCGAACTTATCAGACTTTCTGCTCACAATTTGCCCTACTTTCAGTTTCTGTATGATAAAAACGTAAGGTAAAATCGTCTATTGGATGTGATGGCCGAGTGACTAGCGGCCTGATCTCGGCCTCGGCGCCATCGATATCTGTAGTGGTTCGGAATCCATTTTAAATAGTTGACCCCCTAAACCCCCTGGCGAAAGGCCAGGGGGTATAGCTTAACAAACTTATCCCGTGGAAAGAAAAAATTATCATGTTTTGAAATCAGGCAGAAGGACTTGGCCCACCATGGTCTGTTGAGTCAAATATTATGAGGAATATCGTCTGTATGACATCTACATGACACCCCTACACACGTGTCTTGCTATACAGTTGAATTAGACTTTTATCAATGACCTACACTTCTTTTTCCACAGTTCCGAACTTTTATCTAAGATGCTTTCGATATATTTTCCAACGAGCACATCCTTTCTGTAAATTTTCTGACTATACAATGTTCTATACAAGACTTTTGGTTGCTTGTCACCGATTTTTTTTTTTTTTTTTTTTTGCTTCTATGTGAATTTTTTTTTTTTTTTTTTTTTGACATGAATTTTGCACAACACTGCAAGTCCTTATCATTTTGTTCGTAATTTTAACTTTGAACTTCGTTAATTTTGGACATCATAACCTCTAATTTATAAATAAACTGAAAAGAATATTCATCATGGAAAAATTCCGAGTCTGTTCTAAAATATTCCTCATGGAAAAATTCCAAGTTTGTTCTTCCTCGAATTTAATAAAATAAACTGGATAACTTTGTGCGAATACAAATAAATTGTTATGGAAAATAACAATATCAGTCTAAGCAATCAGAAAAATGATGTTTGAAAACTGTTCTTAATTTCTTCATTACAATTCAAATCTTTCATACAAATGTTACTTGTGTCTATGCTAAAAAAAATATTGTCCTCCCAAATTAATCTTCTCTGCTTTGCTGTGTTTTTGCGCTTTTTTTAATCATACTCATATGTTACTAATCCTTTTTTTTTTTTTAACTATAAATTTCACCGTCTACAAAAATTTGGCATTTCTCAATCAGTCGCAGATGTTAATAAACTGTTTCTTATAAAACTCTTAAAGGTCATCGGGTTATTTGTGACTTGAACGCTTACTTTTTTGGTGTCAGTATTAGTTTCTAACGTACAGAAAACTGTGTTACTAAGATTGTATTTAACTGTTAATTAAAGAATCTTTAAACTTTCTGTAAGTACTGAAAATGAAATAAATTATATTCATAATATATTATGTTTTCGTTAAGTAGAAAGAAAGGATTTAGTTAATTGAGAGAATATGAAGAAAAAAATTCCAATATGAGAATACATGAAATCAGCTTTCGATCAAAAAATCCGCTAAATTGCTAATAATTTTTAATTAATTACATTTATGATGTAGAGAAGACTTTTTTTGAAGTGTTTTCCAAAGGAATTGCCCCATATTCATGATACTCATAAGTAAAATAAAGAAAACACCCACGCTAACTAGCCTGAAAATGTCACGATGCGATTGCAAAAGTATTTTCAGTACATTTCTTTTAGCATAATGTATTTTCAATTTAATGTATTCCATTATTTATTTAAAACATATAATTGATAACAATTTATCACTCGGCAGTTCATAAGATGTTACAGATTTTGGGACGACTAAATCAGCACAATTACAAATTAAAATTAACTTTATAATATTCTTTGAAAATATGTTTGAGATTATTTACATTAAATAATTAAATAATAATAATAATAATTGTAAGGTACATTAAACGCAACTATTTGGATAAAAACTAATTAAATGAATAGAATAAAATAAACAAATGATACATTGAATGAATAAAAGATACATTGTTCGCAAATTAACTACATTACTCATCTACCAACATACTTCTTTACTTAATTTTAGCTATTATGATACTCTACAGACCTCTGGAATTTTTATTGATTAGTTAGACAGCTACTTTGATATTTTGTTTTTTAAGAAACATTTTATAAAAGATCATGCTTTCGTTTATTTGACAAGTATAAATGAAATATCAATAAAATTTTAAAATCTTCGGTTACTTAAAAATATTTAATATAAATAATGTTTGCAGTATTTTCTATGGCACTAAATATTAAATAATTTTTGAATGTTGTATTATGTATTTTGTTTTTCAAATTAATTAAATTTTATAATTAAATTTATCTCAATTTTCTTTATTAATTTTGTCCTTTTTCTTGTATTATCTGATATTAATTTCGATACTCTTTTAATTACCAGTTAATGTATAGTTAATTAAAATCTCCATTGTGCTGTTTTTATCAACTTTTTTGATATTGATTTCCTTTGCATTTTCAGCTAAATACACACTTTATATTTTCATCAAGATCAACAACTTTTTATGTAACTTTTCGTCATAAAGTGACTTACAATGCTAGAAGCATTTTAGATATTATACTGAGTATCTACATTGTTCATAGCCTCGATGAATAGAGGCGTTATTATGCAATATTGAAGCATAAACATTTTTATATCAATTTTATTGTTGTGATGGCCACAATAAAATTGATATAAAAATAAATTAATGGATGAAAGGAATTTTAATGAAAGGAGCTTTATTCAACATAATTACATAATTTTTATCACAAAAAAAAAACTTTTTGTGTATCAATTTTGGGATCGTTATTGTGCCTTGGGTCATCCAAATATTAAGGAATACCTGTATAGTGAAAAAAGATGTATGATACTGTATAGTTAAAAAGAGATGTATGATACTGTATAGTTAAAAAGAGATATATGAATACTTGTATAGTTAAAAAGAGATCTATGAATACCTGTATAGTTAAAAAGAGATCTATGAATATCTGTATAGTTAAAAAGAGATCTATGAATACCTGTATAGTTAAAAATAACAATAAATAAATATTAAGTTTCTTCGAATCAGTAAATGGCATCTACCTCATTCTTGCTTTCAGAAATTAAGAGACTCGATAGTGATTGTGACAACGTGTGTGTAAAACACCTCACAAAGAGCGTCAGGCTGCCTGGGGGATTTTTCGGGTTTTCTCTCATACAATATGAAATGCTGTTGCAGTACTGTCCTCATGAACCGTTTTGTGATCTATTATTGATGTAAATAATGTAGCATTTTTTTCTCACGAGAAGAGTTTTGGCACTTCATTCCCAGGAGAGAGGAATGTATGCTATTTGGCAAGTTAATAGTAAACCCATCACTCAAATTTGTCAGCAGATGAGCTTTATTGTGGGTAGTTATACTACATGAAATTAGAGTTTTGTACTAATGAGAACAACCTGTCACTCAAATCTGATAGCAGATATTCGGTAACATGTATAATGAAGGCAATAGCGAATATCTGTGTGACCTTCCCAGATGGAAACAATTAGAGATTGAATATGATATACTATGAGTTGTTCCATCGTGATCGGTGATAGGCCACGAGGTGAGAAATATTTACTCCAATGAGAAGTGAAGGGAAGCTGATCCTCCTCTTGACGGATTGTCTTAAAAGGAGGGGGTTTTTTTTTATTAATGAAGGGAGGGTTCTGCGATGAATCTACTACAAACAAATAAACAAATTTTCGTTTTTTTTTTTCTGAGTCACTTCAGGGTGCTTTTATTCATTTTTCACTCCCGGAGTTTTCCGCCTGTTTTCGATGTGAACCCCTTGTGGTTTCGTGAATCACGGAGTGCGAATGTTATAGTCTGCCGCAGACCAGGTGTTTAGACTCATCGTAGGCTCAATAACTCTGAAATTCTCCAGGCTTGGAGTAAACTGCACTTGCATATCTAATTTATATCCTTAATTTTGGTTTTTTGTAAATAAGAGTTCTGTATATATATATATATATATATATATATATTTTTAAATGTAAATGTTCCCATGAACAAAAATTGGCCCTCTTCTTGAAGCCCTTATAGTTCTAGTATAGGCCGAGACATTTCAATCAGTGTGGCATGATTAATACTGATATTCGACAATAAAAAATTTGAAGTTTTGAAGTGGTTCTTCATACGTGATACTTGTTTTAAATTATTGTATCCCGAGTAATACTTAATTTCTGAATTATTCTGCATTCAAGCCAAATTTTTTTATTTAATATATTTATCTATTTTGTCCATTTTTATAGTACATTTATTAATTTTTATTTAATATTTTTATTTTCAAATTTTTAAAATCCATCCTATATTATTTTTTAAATAATTTTTTTACAATGAAAATTAATCGCACAGAAAATTATTAAAAATTATGTAGTCTTGTGACTTTTATCATGATTTAGAAAAAAAAATGTTTCTTGAATAAATAAAGTAAAGAAGTTTCAATTATTTATTTTTTTATTATTTTAATTTTTTAGTTTTTTATTTATTTATTTTTGAAGTGTTTTGATTCTTCTTACGTGTTTTAAATTGTTGTGCCCTGAGTAATGCTTAATTTTTAATGAATATTTTGCACTAAAACCTAATTTTTTCATTTAAAATATTTATTTATTTTCTACTTTTTATAATACATTTATTTATTTTTATTTAATATTTTATTTTCAAATTCAAATTTTAAAAATCTTTCCTATAATATATTTTAAATAATTTTTTACAAAAAAAAATTGCATATAAAATTATTAAAAATTATATAGTCTTATGACATTTATCATGAATTAAAAAAATAAAAAAAGTCTTCAGTTCAATTCAGTTTTTTTTTTATTCTCTACAGAAATAATGCAGCCTGTTCACTGAGATGATATTTTAATTAATATTACAGCAATACGTCATTTATTATTATACATGATTAATTAATTATATTCCCTGAAAATTTCTCATTTCAGGTTCATGAAATAACTCATAAGTTGAAAAAAATACCATTAATTTTTTTTTATTTATACATTATTAACAGTTTAATTACTTCATCTTATCACAAAGTCATTAATTTTTTGAATCAGAAAAATGCATGAACCCCTGTTTGTGATAGCTGAGGTACAAATATATTATGTGGTACCAATATATTACAATGTAATACTGAATTATTTATGCACTTAGCGTAAATGAGATGTCATAAAGTTAATTAAAAACCCCTACTCATAATCAATAAATACTATTTTGCGAACTATCTCGATATCAGAGCGTATATTACTTTTAAGTATTTCTTTCGGTAAGTATACTTCTTATTTCTTTGTGTAAGAGTCTGTGATTCAAAAGAATAGATGCCCTTCTAATTAATTAGTGGTTCTAATGATGTCCTAATTAATTAAAGGTATCTGTAATTGACATTTAATAAGACTTTCTTTTGTTGTCTGGAGCACTCTCAGGTATTCAACCACAAAGTAGAGAAATGTAGCAGATGCTAAGGTTATGACATATAAAGCTTTGTTGTTGTTGTTGTTGTTGTTTATTGTAAATCAGAACATGCAACGTTCTTTGAAATTTCCTTGGAGCCAGAGTGGTCTGATGGATTGATCTCGAGTTTGCCGTCGAATTCGCCAAGTAAAGCCGAACCAAAAACTTACATATTTAAACTTATGACGGTACGATCATCAAATCCGTATTTAGATTACAGATTGACATGGTTTTCATCATAGAGTTTTGTTGATCGATCATGCTTTTGTTAATCGTTTAGGCTGATCATGCTAGTCGCTATCGTGCCCATCATAGAGTTCAGTTGAGTTTCAAGAGGACGGTACAAACCTCTATGTGCTATACTTCGAGGGCTGTGATGGCAAAGTATGTGGGCAGTATAACAGCTTTCCTGGGTTACGCCCTGAGTTAACGCTGAATCTGCTACGTATCTTTAGCTCTAACTATGAATGCCTTAATTAAATGTGCCCTGTTCTAAAACAACAACAACCTTCATTCTTTTAACTCATCTATAGTTTTAAATATTTTTTGATACTTTGATTTTATTAACAACTTGGAAAAGTGCGAATCGTCCATTTTTTTTTTTTTTTTATAATTAAATCTAAAAACTAAAATGAAAAACAATGAAAAAGAAATTTAAACACAAGAGTTTAAAGAATTCTGGATCTTATTTATTCATACCGTTTTGTTTCCTATATATCCATATATATCTGTATTTGCTTGTTGTATAAAAGAAAACTAAATCTGACTGTTGGTAGGAAACAATGGTGCATGCGTTCTAAAACTGCATTGATTCTTCTCGTTTCTGAAAGCAGTAACTGCAACGGACGCGCCGACGGATTCAAACCTGATTCCTCCTGCACGCCACAACTAGACCATGGAGCCTCGAGAACAAGACGAGTATCATAGCTTTATATTCTTTCGTATTCACCTGTTAGATTCCTAATTCGTATTTTTTCTTCGATTTTTTTTTCATTAATAAATAATTCGTAAATATTTGACTGTACGAGATTAAGAATTGTTTTAAAATGCTCTTCAAATTAAAATAAGCTTTTGAAGTTTATGTGAGAGGGTTTTTTAACAAATTTTTTGTTAGTTTCGAATGCTCAAATATGAAGACTTTTTTTCTAAATTTCTCTTTTCGCATTTTAAAATTCCCTTTATTTATATTCACTTTTGTTTTACTGTAGAGAAATAAATTAATATTTGCATGTGTTTTTTCTATCGCTTATATCTTGGCTTTGATTAATGTGATTGAAACACAACTTATTTTAAAATAAAAATAATTCACTTTATCAGTTTACTTGGATATTTTTATTAGCCTAAAATTTATTTTAATAACTTTATTTTCTAGAAATAGTATTTTTTTTTTTATCTTAACTTGTCTTGGTACTTTGAGATATATTCTCACTTATTTTATCAATTATATATATATATATATATATCAATTTACACGAAAAACAAATGATTTCTCGTTTCATGCTTTATATTGTCTTACAGTGATTTTCATTTATTTAAATTAGGAAAATCTGAAGGCAAAAAGTGGCACACTATTCAAGACAGCTGGAAAATCTTTAACACTAGACCACGTAAAGAGGCGTTTGCCAACTTTCGATTAAGAATTGGACACGATTGTCTTGCGGAACACCTTAACAGGATAGGTGACCTCACCTCGAACACTTTCAATATGTAAAGACGGTACAATGAATTCAGAACCTCTTTTGAAATGTCCAGGACTGAACAGGGAGGCTCAGCGCCAAGGAGAATTCTTTCAGTCATATTGGGAGGCCAGGGGCCTCATGGAGTGACATATAATGCCTACCTCCTTTATTTACTTTCTCCCCTTTGACTTTTTGTGATGTGTGAGACCGACTTATTGTCAATTGCTGTCTTGTTGTATATTTGCTTTGTTCTGCCTGTTCCTTCTTTGTGTGTGATCCTTATTGTAATGGATTGATTTCCAATAAAGCCATATGTTACAACAAATTAGGAAAAATAAAATCATTTTAATATCTAAAAATTATGTATTACTTCAAAAGTCCTTTGGCCTTAAAAATGTTATATGCATTCATTAAATTATCTGTTGTTACCTTTTAAAGTATTATTGTGTGTGAAGTGCCTAACTGGTTAGGTGACTAGGTTTTAAGCACCTAACTAACTAAAAATATCTTAAATATAGATGATGAATAAGTACGGGAAGGGGAATAAATAATATTGAAAAACAAATAATTAATTCATAATTTTTGAAAAAAACACAGAGATTCATTAAATTAAAAAAATACTTCAAGAACAATAATTTATAAAACTGAACTTGGAAATGATTGAACTGACTTACTATACTGAACTTGGACATGATTTTAAATTTAGATATAGAATTAATGACGAACTATATATATTTTAAATATACTTTGACGGCTTTAAAAATCTTTCATAAGAATAAATATTTCTAACAAATTATTAATTTGCTTACATTTAAGAGTTACTTCCAAAAAATCATCATCGAATTAATCATATATTCTTTTTCCAGTAAATCATTCCACTTCATCAAAAATTCTCTTTTACATGGTGTGTAATTAATATCACCATTCAGATATTTTCTTAAATAAAACATCATAAAAAATACAAAAAAATTATATTGAAAGGTCACATTAGATACTAAATATTTTTCACTCTTTTTTGTTTGTTTGTTTGTTTGTTTTAGACAAAAAAAAATTATCCACATTCATTGAACTGTAAAAATAAACGTAGAAAGTTAAAGTGAGTACATAAAAGCACCTGGAAACCTTTTTAATTAAAGTATAAACATATATTGCCATTCAAGATTTTTTTCAATATTTCATTTAAATATTTATATGAACTCGAATTTCTGGTTATGTAATTAGAAATTTTCATTAATACTTAAAGAATTGAGGAGGTAGAAAAAAGTTTTGTTTTCCTTATTAGTTATTAAACTATTTGAGCAATAATTTTTTAACTATTTTGTTAAGAAATATTTTTTGAACTATACCCTTTTGTTTCAAAACGCAACATATTTTACAAATTAAGTTTTTTAACTACAGTTATAAAAATAAATAGTAATATTAAATGGGAATTCTTTATATTAAGTAAAACTGTATAATTTAATATCATTGGAGTAAATTCTGCAACGAATATCAACGAAGTAAAAATAAACTCTGGAAAGTGAATCCATAAAATATAAGATAATACTTTGTGAAACAGTGTCAAGAATCTATAAAAATTAAACAGTTATTTATGATGGAACCTAAAACATTACACAACAGTATTGTTTCCATGTATGAGAGCTTTTGATGTACATGAATCCTTCTTTCAAGTGGAAGCATAATGAAAGAAAGATAAAAAAAGGTTTATCTAAAATTTCAAAATGTTTAGTTATAACAAATTCTACACTTCTAATTTTAGTTATAATTCTCCAGCTATTCCTTTTATTGTTACAATATATATCAATTTTTAGAATTATCTGGTTTTACAGTACTTTTTATTACAGTCATACTTTCATCAAAGAGGTAATCAAATTAGTAAATTGACAGCTTAACTCAATAGGCAACTAATTTAACTTTTTGTATTCATCATATCTTTTTGACAACCAATTCTTTTCTATTTTCTTGACTTCTTTCAACAATGTTTTCTTACATTCTAGCATGCAATACTATTTCCAAAGAAATAGAATGTAACAAAAATATAGTAGGTATAGTAATATTCCAATTAGCGTTAATTCAGGGCCTGAATGGCCGAGTGTCTAGCGCTCTGTGCCACAGGTTTTGGGTTCGAGTGTCATGGATGTTTGTCTTTTGTCGTAATCAACTTCAAACCGTAGGCTTCGATCTCATGTCACTGTAGAGCGTCAGGAAGCAAAATCAGATTTCTACCTACGATTGCTCCATCACAACAAAAGCTGCCCCCTTTCTCTTTAAACATGAGTCCATACGGGTTCGTGGGCTTTGTCTAGATGTCTACCAAGTGGGATAAGGAACAATAACAACATGTTAATTCAAAACAAAAAGAAAAAATCGACTTCGAAATAGGCATTCTGATAATTATAGTTATGTATCAAAGTACACTTTCTAGTGTCATATTGTGACATTTTCAGAAATTTCTTTTGAAAGTGGACATTTTCATATCGAATGCATAAAGTAAAAATGTGATAAAGTTAAAGGCAAATTATTAAAATGCTAAAATAATAATTTTCCACCATTGTTTAATTTTAACTCTAGAAATCTTTATACTACACTAAGTTCTAAATTTTTTACACCAAATAAATTTATTTAGTTTTCCTTGTCCGTAATGCTTTTTATGAGGAATTAGTAACTATAGGTAAATATTGTCTAAGTTTTTTTATTATTTCTTTAAATTTATTTTTGAATAAAAATTTTTATCTGTCAATTTATTTTTATGCCTTGCTGTACAGAACTATGAAACAAAACATTTGAAAAATTTCATGCATTTTACGTAAGAATGTATGATTACAACTTTTAGCAGAAAGAATGGATTTAGGAAGCACTCTATTTAGATATCAGGTATTTTAATAATTTTAATAATTTCAGGTTTTTTTATTAGTTATTTGGCTTTAGGTTAAAATAAAAATTTTCATGTGCCAATTTAATTTTATGTCTTGCTGTCTAAAACTATGAAACAAAACATTTGAAAATGTTCATTTATTTATTTCGAAAATTGAAATTTTCATTTCCAATTTGTTTTTATGTCTTTCTGTACAGAACTATGAAACAAAACATTTGAAAAAAATGTTTTTCTGTAAAAATGTATGAATACAACTTTTAGCTGAAAAAATGAATTTGGGAAGCACTTCATATAGACATCAGGTTTTTTAATAGTTTTTAATACCTTCTGGAATTTTTATTAATTATTTAGTTTTAGATTTCAATAAAAAATTTCATCTGTCAATTTATTTTTATGTCTTGCTGTACAGAACTGTGAAACAAAACATTTGAAAAATTTTCATGCATTTTATGTAAAAATGTATGACTACAACTTTTAGCTGAAGGATTGCATTTGGGAAGCACTTTATTTAGATAGCAGGGAAATATTGCATTAATTTAAAGCTGCTATTAGTTTGTTTACGAAGGTTGAGGAGATTCTCACGCCTCTACTCAAATGCGTTCATTAAAGAGCTGTTCTCTCATTATCAAGATTGCAGAGTTAAATCATTAGCCCTAATACAGTTTGAAAGAGTCAACAGCTAAAATGGGAATGTCATAGGTTATATTACTGAATATAGTAAAGTTATGTAGTGTTTCATTAATAGTAAAATATCAAGACTGAAAAACAGGGTGCTTTTTAAAAATCATTTTAAAATCTTAATATTAAGTTAAAGTAGAGGTCATTTTTGCCCATTTAACAGAACAAAGCGAAGAGTGCGTTTGAAAAAGAAACAAACAACAGATAAAGTCTGCAATGTTTCGCTCTTTCATCTGGTTTGATATTTATGATAATTCATTATGGTAATATACATGATAATTCGTTTGTTGAAAAATAATATGTCTTGTATGTAAATAGATGTTGATAATGTTATTCGTTTTGATAAGATAGAGATTAGTGCACATTCGTTTTGATAAGTAGATTGGGTGCACTATAGAATATTTCATGAAGTGAGAGAAGCTAAGTAAGAAATAATTTGCTGCTTGTTAATTTTGGAGAGAAATTTAAAAGAATTTTTCTACCATAAAATTGTTTTTATTTTTCAAACAATTGAATGCTCTTGGAATAAAAATTAATTAGTGATTTATAATATTTTTCCAAATATAATATGAACGAAATAGATATAAATAATTAAGTTAATCAAACCTAATTAAAATGAAAAATAATCAGTTACGGATAATAATAAATCTGTTGAGCTGAAAATGTGAGGCATATAACCTTAAAGAATTAAAACTTCCAGATTTTAAAGATCACCTAAAAACACGTGAAATTAAAAAATTTTCCCTGTTTTAGTCAAAATCAAAATCAGTTGAAGAAGTTCAAAAAAAATTTTTTTTTAACTTAAAAAAATATATTAATAAATGTAAGGCATCTCACTCAATTTACCTAAAATATGGCACACGCAATATTAGTTCATTAAAAAATTTCTTCTTCAAGGGTGCAATAGCCCCATAGTGGGCCCAGGCTGTCAGTCTACTGGCAGATTCCGAAACATGAGATGTTTTCTTCTTACTTGGGTAGAGTTGGCATCCCTACGCGCCTAGCACTCTAGAACAATGTTAGAGACATTCTTATTAACTGCAACAGACTACTGAAAGATAAACGAAATAATTAACTTGTTTCTTAAATATTTTCCTAAGATTTTTCTTGTTAAAATAAATTTATTGATTCTAATTGCAATAATCTGAAAATTATGTTTGAATTTTATGGAACTTTATAAAAATATCGGAATGAAAGTAAATTTGTTAATCTAATTATTTAAAATTTATCGTTTAAAAAAGAGATGAACTTCTCATTAACTAGCCTTCTGAAGCAAAATGCATTTACAGATTGCTGAATAAGTTAACAGAAATTAAGGAGCTATAATTTTATTTTAAGTAAATCCATTTGGTTCCTGCTGATAAGACCTGTATGAATCAACGACACTCTTATAAACTGCAACAGACTGCTGAAAGAAAAATTAACAAATAATTAATTTGTTTCCTAAATATTTTCCTCAGATTTTTCTTGTTAAAATAAAATTCTTGATTCTAGTCACAATCATCTGAAAAATTATGTTTGAATTTTATGGTATTTAATATAAAAATATCGGAATTCAGTAAATTTGTTAACCTAAAAATTCATTGTTTAAAAAGAGATGAATTTCTCATTAACTGGACTTCTGAAACAAAATGCATTTACAGATTGCTGAATAAGTTAACAGAAATTAAGGAGCTATAATTTAATTTTAAGTAAGCCCATTTGGTTTCTGCTGATAAGACCTGTATGACTCAACGACACTCTTATAAAGTGCAACAGACTACTGAAAGATTAACGAACTAATTAACTGGTTTCCTAAATATTGTCCTAAAATGTTCTTGTTAAAAGAAAATTATTGATTCTAGTTGCTATAATGTGGGGCCTGATGGCCGAATGGCTAGCGCTCTGGCGTTCGGTACCACAGGTATCGGGTTCAAATCCCGGCTTTGCCCATGGGTGTTGTAGTGGTTCAGAATCCACTTTAAGCCGTAGGTCCCGGTCCTAACAGGATCGTAGAGCGCTGCGGGGGCATTGTTACTCCGCGTTCGGGGCTTACCATCAAGTTACACGCGCCCACTGGGTAATGCAAAGTCAGTAACATCAGTACAGCCCTTATAGGCATCCAAACACGTCCATATCTGTTTGCCAGCAGTATTGGGGGGGAAAAAATTGCAATAATGTGAAAAATTAAGTCTGAATTTTATGGAATTTAATATAAAAATATCGGAATTCAGTAAATTTGTTAACCTATTCAAAAAGAGATAAATTTCTCATTAACTAGCTTTCAGAAACAAAATGCATTTACAGATTGCTAAATAAGTTAACAGAAATTAACGAGCTATAATTTAATTTTAAGTAAATCCATTTGGTTTCTGCTGATAAGACCTGTATGAATCAACGACACTCTTATAAAGTGCAACAGACTACTGAAAGATTAACGAAATAATTAACTTGTTTCCTAAATAAATGGCATGTTGTGCAACGTATAATTCCCAAATCACCCAAGAAAGCAGCTTCACAATGAATTTCACATAACTGTCTTGTAATTGCATTCTCAAACTAACAGTTGCTCTAAACTCAGGCACCTTTTGAAATATCTGAGCTTTTCGCTCTCTCTCCCTATTACCACTAGAAACACGTAAACCTACCGTAGTTAATCGTTGAATCAGTAGAAACTGACTGGCCTTAATTACTTTGAGCAAGAGTTCACAGTGAATAATCAATTTCTAACTGAGTACATCACTTAACGAGAAACTCTTCCTGGTCACCTCATTTTATGCACGTTAATAAGCTTCATTTTATCTGGAAGAAATAAATAAATAAATATTAGTTTATTAACTCTTAATTTGGCCTTTATTATCAAGAATTTCACATTGAGTACTCTTTTAATTAAAACAGGATACTACTAAATTATGTTTTAGATGCATAAGTATTCATTTTAAAACAATTTAAATCAACATTTATTACAAAATTTATTTAAAAGCTTATGTAAGGAATAAAATGTTTATAGAAAATAAAAATAATAAAACGGTGACAATTGTTTCATTCTCGGCAAATAAATTAAAAGTATACATTAAAATAATTTATGTGTCTACCATTTCTCTGAATTTAATTTAAGACTTATCAATGATATGGATAGGTATTTTAATTAAATGAATGGCCAGTATCATCAATATGGATATGTATTTTGTTTAAATGAATTGAGTTTCGTAAATTTATTGACTTCTTAGCTTTAATTTGATAAGAAATATAGAAATTATTTAAGTGTTGTTTTTATTTAAATTAGAATTAAATATATTATATTTCATTGAAATTATGATAAAATATATTTTAGATGCATAAGTATTCATTTTAAAACAATTTAAATCAACATTTATTACAAAATTTATTTAAAAGCTTATGTAAGGAATAAAATGTTTATAGAAAATAAAAATAATAAAACGGCGACAATTGTTTCATTCCAAGCAAATAAATTAAAATAATTTACGAGTCCACCATTTCTCTCAATTTTAATTTAAAAATTATCAATAATATGTATATGTAATTTAATTAAATGAATGACCAATATCCCCAATATGGATGTGTATTTTAATTAAATGATTGGCTAATATCACCAATATGGATACTTATTTTAATTAAATGAATGTCCAATATTGCCAATATCGATATGTATTTTATTTACATGAATGGCCAATATCACCAATATGGATATGTATTTTAATTAAATGAATGGCTTTTCATAAATTGATTGACTCATTAGCTTTAGTTTAATAAAAAATATAGAAATTATTTAAGTGTTGTTTTTATTTAAATTTTAAATAAATATTGAATGCAATGAACCACTTATTCAATCAAGGCAACGGAAATTTCACTTAAATGTGTAAAAGGTTGCAACAAAAGTGAAATGTAATCACAAAAAAATCCAAAAATAGAAATAAAAATACATCGTAAAAATATGCCAATTTTATTTATCACTCGCTAATGCATTGCGGTCAATAAAATCACTCTATTAATTTGACAAGTTATTGACGTTGTTTTCTAACAAAAGAACTTGTGTGGGAGATATTTTTGAAGAAATTTGAAATCACTTCTTTAAAAAAATATTGAAAGTGTTTAATGTTTTGTTTGGTATTGTCCAAAAGGCTTTAGATACAATGAATTTCTCCTGTGACATTATTTTGAAATAAAAAGAAACTTTTGAAATATTCTTCGTATAAATAAACGTGGCTATATAAGAAGAACTATTTTGAAGGAATTTTACTTCGTCTTGGGTTCGTAAAGAATTTTAAACTGATCACGTTTTCTTAAATCTTGTAATATTTTCTATAGCTTAGTTAAAAATGAATTTTATTAAATCAGTTGTACAAAAACAATATTTCCTCTGAAAATGATTTTCCCAGTCAGAAAGTCTGCCCTTCGGAAAAATTGGGCAACTAATCAAATTGGTAAAATTGGAAAAAAATTGGTTTTTCAACATAAAAATCATTAAATCATTTTTTTTCCCTTAACATTTTGGGCTTAACTCACTAAGAAAACATTATCGAGTAGTTCGAAATTCTCATAAAAGATATGTTATGAAAAAATAAATAAATAAAAGATAATTTTAAACTTAGTAAACTTTTTACTATACATTTGTATTTTCATAACTCAAAAAACAACAATCCCAATTAATACTCCAATTTCAACCTAAACCCTAAAATATTGACACCAACAGTCCCAAAATTAATTTTGAATTTTTCAAGAAGGGATAAAAATATTTTCTTAGCATTGGAAACTCTTTAAATGATATATTTCATATCATAATCATGTCTTCCCCTCTTTCTTTTCATCTTTACTTGTTCACAAAAATATTTTTAAGTGATTATTACCATCACTTTCGCAGAAAAATTAGGGTAATAATCATCGCATTTTGCTATCAAGGAGGGTACTATATACCAACAAATATATTTTTCCCCTCTAGAGAATTGAATTTTTTCCTATTACGCGAAATTTACAAAAAAAGAAAAAGAATGGTGCAAAATCAGAAGAATATGAATACAAATTCTTTATTTTTACAAGACCTAAGAATATAAGTGCAGTTGCATTGATGAAAAGTATTTTTTCCTCAATGCAACTACATACGACGACAAAAAAACTTTCACGATATGTGGAAAATTTTTTATAGTACAAATATATTTTTAGCAACCATATCTTTTTCCTTCTATTCAAGCAAATATTTTATAATAGCTTTTAATTGGCCCTACTGAGAACAATATGAACCAAAATTTGTCTTGAAGTTTGTAATCGATCACTATCAAAATTATATCTGTATCAAACAAATTATGTCATTGCATCATTTTTTAATTATTTTTAGGTTTGGATTCACAACGTTATGAGCAAAAATATCAGAAACGTTTTTGATATTTACATTAACTTTAATAAGATACATGTCATATTATATTTTTATTCAAACAAATGTGTAAAATATGAGTAAAATCCCTACACTTAATTAAATAAATATTTCATCGTTGAATTTTGTACTACAATGATGCAGTTTAGATATTTAGATGACAACAAATATGTCAACTTAACTACCTTAAAAACTATTCTGTCATTTTATCTGCAAGATATTCATTCCTATATTAGCAATAATTTTCTTTAAGTTTGTAATTTGTTTAATTTTGTACAATCGCTTGTTATTTTTTTCTATTTATATATTTGTATATTTCTTAAATTATGGATTATTAATTAGTTAAAATGCATTTACTTAATAATAGATTTACTTTTTAAATTGTATTGGCATGAATAAGCTTAATACATTTTCTTTTGCACAAACTGGTCATTATATATTTAAATATTTAAAACTGAACTCAGCAGCTGTTGTTCTGTTTTTTTTCTATAGATTTTTAAAATATTTCAATGTTTGTTTTTATATCAATTTTAATCTATATTATTTGGAAATAAAAATTTCATTAAATATTTTCGTAGCATATTTACAGAAGATTATAAATTATTGAAAAGCTAAAGTCTTATATTTTTATCCTTTTTATTAAATATATCATTCAGAAAAAGGGCAATTATGAAAAATTGATATTTCTATTATTCTTTCTCTTCCTTGCCCTTTCTCTTTATTAAAGAAGGATAAATCAGAATAATATTTATTCACTTAAATAAAATAAAAGTAGACCTTAATTTTAAACTTCCACAATATTTTGTTGGTGTTTTTAAAACAATTTTTAAACAATTTTCTTTTAATGTTAAATAAAAAGGAAGGGACATTCGAAGTTCTTCTGTATATAATACTTAAATTAATTTGTTTGATATACACTCTTTTGATACAAATAAAAGCTCAAACTAAGAGATTATTTTGAAATAAATATTAATAACTCCAATTCATAGGTAGTGAAATGATTAACAATTGAAGGATGTATGGTCCATTCATGCAGAATTAAGATTAAAATTAATAACGGGGGAAACTTTCCCTGTGGATATACATCTTCTACTTGTATGTAAAAAAGAAACAAGTAATATTAGAAAACAAAAATTAAGTCAATTCCTTCTTTTTTTTCTCACTATATTGCAGAAAGTCCTTTATAAATAATTTCCATTCATTTTTTTAAGTTTATCTAGCGCCATCTATTGGTAGATACATGCAACTTAAATCTAAAAAAAAACTAAAATTAATTAATTAAATTTAATTAATTAATTAATAATTGAAAAAACTGTATTAACATCAAGTGTCATCCACTACAAGTTAAAAAAAAAGCATTTTAACTTGAGTGGATGGATAAAAAGTGTTTTATTAGCGATTGAAAATTTGAACAAGATATATACACTGAAGTGACAAAAGTCATGGGATACCTCTTAATATCGTGTCGGCCCTCCTTTTGCCCGGCGAAGTGCAGCAACTTGACTCAACAAGTAGTTGGAAGTCTTCTGCAGGAATATTGAGCCATGCTGTCTCGATAGACGTCCATATTTTGTGAAAGCGTTGATGGTGCAGGATTTTGGGATAAATGCAGGATAAATGCTTTGGGCAGGATAAATGCTCGATGGGATTCATATCGGGAGATCTAGGTGGCCAGATCATTCGTTGGAATTGTCCAGAATGTTCTTCAAACCAATCGCGAACAGTTGTGGCCCGGTGACATGGCGCATTGTCATCCATAAAAATCACATCGTTGTTTGGGTACATGAAGTCCATGAATGACTGCAAGTGATCTCCCAGTAGCTGAACATAAGCATTTCCAGTCAATGTTCGGTCCAGTCGCACCAGAGGACCAAGTCCATGCCATGAAAAAACAGCCCACACCATTACGGAGCCACCACCAGCTTGAACAGTGCCTTGCTGACAGTTTGGATCCATGGCTTCGTGGGATCTGCGCCACACTCGAACCCTACCATCAGCTCTTACCAACTGAAATCGTGACTCATCGGACCAGGCCACGGTTTTCCATTCATCTAGGGACCAACCGATATGCTCACGTGCCCACGAGAGTTGCTGCAAGCGATGTCGTTCTGTCAGTAAAGGCACTCGAGTCGGTCTTCTGCTGGAATAGCCCAAGAAAGCCAAATTTCTCCGCACAGTTCTAACAGACAAGTCCCTTGTACGTCCCATATTGATTTCTGCGGTTATTTGACGCAGTGTTGCTTGTCTGTTAGAATTTACGACTCTTTACAGACGTCGCCGGTCTCGGTCGTTAAGTGCAGGCGGTCGACCACTGCGCTGTCCATGGTGGGATGTTATGCCTGAAATTTCATACTCTCGGCACACTCTTGACACAGTGGATCTGGGAATGTTGAATTCCCTAACGATTTCCGAATTGGCATGACCCATGCGTCTAGCTCCAACTAGCATTCCGCGTTCAAAGTCTGTTAATTCCCGTCGTGCGGTCATCATCACGTCAAAACCTCTTCACATGAATAACTTGAACAGAAATGAAAGCACTGCGCATTTATACCTGTTCTACGCGATGCTACTGCCATCTGAAAATTTGCATATTGCTATCCCATGACTTTTGTCACTTCATTGTATATGGATAGTGTAAGCTAATAGAAGGAATTGAAAAAAGAAATAAAGATTCCTAATGTCTTGTTGCGGTACATGTTGTCATGCATCCTTTAATTATTTCTCCAAATATGTGACATTTTCGTGTGTTTGAATCTCGCGCCTATCATCATATGACTTAAAAGCCAAATCAGTTCTTTATTGATTACTTAAAAAATTTTCACTTATGCTTCATATATATGTTTCGAACTTTTTCCGCGATGGCGAAAGAAAAAGAAACTGAAATTTAAAAAAACACTGAAAAGTGATAATTTACATAATTTTTCAACTAATTTTACATCATTTATATTTAGAAATCAAAATGGAATCTGAAAATATTTATTGAATAATCTAAAACTTTTCATTTATGTTTCTTATGTATTCTTTTAATTTTTTCAAGCTAACGGGAAAAAAATTCTGAAATTAAAAAAAAATTGCTAAAAGTTGGAAATTTACATAATTTTCATCTACTTTTGCAAGTATAAATCCCAAAATAGAATCGATTGACATTTATGTATTAATCTGAAGTGCTGTAGAAATATTTCCGAAGCCACTACACAACTTTTCAGCACTAGAGGGAAAACAATATTGAAAAATATATATATATGCTCCGTCCTACTACACAGTTTTCAAATTTTCCACCACTTTTATGGTTTTTCTATTAATTTATTAGGAATTCATTAAAAAATATTATGTTGATAGTTAAATAAAATAAAAAAATGAAAAGATCACATCATCATTGGCGCAACAGCCCTATGGTGGGCCAAGGCCGTCTGGCTACTGGCAGATTTCGAGGCGAGAGATGATTTCTTTTTACAGGGTAGGGTTGTAATCCCTACGCTTTACAGCCATATTGATCCAGAACCGACTATTTAAAGTGGATGCCGACCTATTATAAACATCCATAGCACCAGCGGAACTCGAACCCTGTGGCACCGAGCGCCAGAGCGCAAGTCAATCGGCCATCAGGCCTCTGAAAGATTATAGCAAAAATTTATTTGATCCTTTTATATTTTGCTGCTATTGATTATGGTTAAAACAGTAAATTTGCAAAATTTTGAATTCTATACTAGTACTATTTCTCTCAAATATTTAGCTTTTGCATAAAACTTTGGATCCAATGAAAAGTATTCATTCATTTTTAAAACAAAAATTTCTCAATTTAATTATTATTCTTCAACTGTGAAAATATATATATTTCTCTTTAATGTCAAATAACAAAACTCAGTAACTATCAAAATATTTAAAAAATAATATAAACAAGCATAGTAACAGACTCAGACTGTATCATTCATTTTTATTTTTTGTAACTAAACTATCAGCAATAAAAATGTGCTTTTCCTTATGTTTAGTTTTTAATGTATTGATTAAATTCCATTTTTTTTAAATTAAATGAGTTTCATTTCCAAATAACTGCATAGATTAATCAATAACTGACAAATAATCATCATCTTAAAAAATAGTTAAAATTGAAATTTAATTTAATAACACTTTTTTTAATTACAACATTTTTGGCCAAATTTATTCTAATATCTCAAACTCTTGGGAAATCAATGCTGTACATAAAACTTCTAGCTTTAAATTTAGAACCTGCTTGATTTGGCAGGAAACTTTCTGGAATGATTAGAATAATCTAAATTTTAATGCATACGTTGAAAGAATAAACATCCTTAGAATTCTCGGAACACAATAGTTACTCCTGAAACATAAAGGTATTGAAATATTCTTCAGACTTAAAAGTTTTCTCAATATCTATTTCAATTAATGATGGTATGTAAATTTCTGTGCGCCCCTTGAAGTAAATTGCGATGACTTTTAATTATGAAAGTCAGGTCAAATCTGTTCAGCATTCATGTTGCCCAAAATGTCTAGTTCGAAGAAAATTGAGTCGAAAGTTATTTATTTTATAAATTCTGCTGTATCTTCAAACATCTAAATAATATATTTGAAAAATGAAATTTTGTTTCCTGTTATTAACAGTACTTCTTTACTTAAAATATTAGAGTAAGAAATAATGCTAATAGCTGGAAACAAAATTATTTTTAATTACTATTAAATTAATTACTTTCTTAATTTCCCTATTTTATTTATTTTTTATTTCATTTATCAAAGAAAAAATTATTGAAGGCAAAATAAATTTTCAAAATTATTTATTTTAATTAATAGGAAAATATGTGTGTAAAAAAGATTATATTTTTTAATTAAATAAATGCAATTATTTCTATTCGATTTTTTAACGTATATTCAGTAATGTTTTAATTTTTCTTTTAATGAATATGTACATACATAATTATCTACATTTTTTATATAAATTAATGTAAAAACACAAATTCTAATTTTTGTACACACAAGTTAATTATTAGTGGTCTATGGAAGTTGACATAATTTGCAAATATACTAAATATGTGTTCTGATTGCTTGATATGAAAATTTGAAAAATTTGAATATGATAATAAGAAAATTTGTAATTGACAGGTATGAATTTAAAAAAAACACAAGCAAAGCAATGTTTAAAATTGTATTTTGCATGTGCTAAGCATAAGATTTTTGTTTTTTCTCTTCATGTAGCAATTGAAATTGGTCAAAGAACAAAATGTACTGACAAAAAAATAGTTTGACGGTTTTGGAAACGATTTTCGGACATTGTAAACTTTAAGCTGTATAGTTTGGTCAACCACCGAAAGCTATCTTAGCTCAACAGATAATATACAGACAACATCCTAAAGTAATCATCAGCTAACTGCTGACAAATTAGCAAAAAAGATATAGGCCCTAGAATATTACGCCAAACACTGATCAAGAGATTAAACCATGTTAGTTCCTATTCTTGAAAACCAGTCAGAAAAATTTTTTTCGAGCATTTCCAAAAGAAAAAAAGAGAGAGAGAGAGAGAGATATCGGTTTCATACATATACGTATATGTACAGCAGATTATATAGCATAAATATACATATCTGCTCAATTGACAGCAGATATGCTGTTCAACAATGAAAACAAGTTTTGCTTATCTTCCGATTCAAGACGCCAGTATATCAGGTGTGAACAAGAAACAACCTATTCTTTCGCCAATGTTTTTGAAATTAGCCATTATAGTGGTAGTGGGGTTATGGTCCGGGCAGGTATAATTTAAATAGACATACAAAAATTCACATCTTGGAAAGGAGAATCATACATATATAAATATATTGCCAAGATTTTATAGAACATCTTCTAACGAATTATCGTGGTGCTGTTAGAAATTCTTCCCTTTTTATAGATAATAATATCCACTGTCACCGTGCAAGGATATTGATGACTTTTTGTAACTCAAAAACACGAATCGAATAGAGTGGTCTACATCTCATCCGATCTCAATCCTATAGTGTTGCAAAATTCATCTCAAAATCTCCAGGAAAATCAGGTAAAAATATACGTTATTGATTCTGCTCAGCCATTAGAATGACAGGCTGATGCAGTACCAAGATACCTTTCTAAGATTTCAGAAAAACCTGTAATCAAAATTTTATGATTATTTTGCTTATCTCTCGACAACCCATAACTTGGTACTATGTTTTGTTTGCTGTTTCTATCTGCATATTTCCATATTCTTACAAATCTGTTCTATTGCACATTATAACTTTGTATTGGGTTTGTTTGTATTTTAAATTATTGTATTTATTTATATAAATCCTTTGAACTTTGTTTTTTTTTCTTAAAAATTTTTGTTCTTCGCTAATTTATGGATACCAGTGTATATTAATTTATAAAAATAATTTCTCTTATTTCAAATTTTATGAAATAATCAAAACCCATTTTAGAGGATGTTAGAAAAGTACCTTAAAAATTATTTAGTTTTATCCATGTTTCGTTAATTAGCACTCGGCAATCTTTGTAATAATCTTGCCTTATTAATAAAATTAATTCTTGTAAAATCAGGAAAAAATGATATTGAATTTATTATCTGAAACTGAGAAACTTGTAACATGAAAATGATGCAATTTGAAAATATTTACTTTTAATTTAAAATAATCATCATCTTACCATGAGTTTAGCATTTTTTTTCATTATTTGAAGTCGAGAAGAACAAGCAAAGCATTTCTGAAAGCAGAAATGTTAAAAATATTTCGATAAATAATTTAAATTATGAAAAGCATGTAAATGAATCTGGTAAGAAAACTATGTAGAAACATAAAATATTTTTATTTCCTTCATTCATACTCTGTATTGTCTAAAATAACAATAGGATGAAACTTTTTAGATACAATTATAAGAACTAACCAATCAGAAGAATTTTAGCTAAGTAACGAGATGAATTCATAAATCTATACTGAGCTTATCCTGACTTTATATGCAGGATATCTAATTTCCTATACCTTGGTCTATTCCTGTATTTACTTTCAAGAACAAATAAACAAATCAAGAAAATTTAAGAATTTAAATCTGCTGATTCAGGATTTTTATGAAGAATTTAAATTATTTTCGAAGAAAATATACCTTTCATCGTAGATGTACTAAGATATCTATGATATATTGCAGTATATATGATGTACTCTTGTATTTCTAATCTAAATGCATCTTGCTAGCCTCACTTAACTTTAATTCAAAAAAAAAATTGTATGCCCTGCAAAACAGGATTATATACATAGTATATTGCATACATTAGATTACACATACAATGTACTGAATTCTCTAAGATAACAATAGGATGAAATCAGAAAAAATTTTGCAAAGTAACGAGATGAAGGCAAAAGTCTATACTGAACTTAGCCTGACTTCATATACAGAGTATCTAATTTCATATATCGGGGTCAGTTCCTGTATTTACTTTCAAGAACAAATAAACAAATCAAGAAAATTTAAGAATTTAAATCTGCTGATTCATGAACTGTATGAACAATTTAAATTATATTCGAAGAAAATATGCCTTTCATCGTATGCATCGTATTACTGTATCTATGTATTCGGTATCATGTAGTGAATCTCTAATCTAAATGCATCCTACGAGCCTCACTTTACTTTAATAAACAAGAATCTTCAAAAATAAAATTGTATGCCATGCAAAATAGGATTATATGCATAGTATATTGTGTACATCAGAATTCAGTATATTGTATACGTAATCTAAATCTGAATTCTCTAAGGTAACAATAGGATGAAACTTTTTAGATACAATTATAAGAACTGGCCAATCAGAAGAATTTTAGCAAGGAAACGAGATGAAGGCATAAATATATCCTGAGTTTAACCTGATTTCATATACGGAGTATCTAATTTCAAATACCGAGGTCTATTTCCTGTATTTACTTTCAAGAACAAATAAACAAATCAAGAAAATTTCAAAAATTCTTATCTGTTTATTCATGAATTGTATGAACAATTTAAATTATATTCGAAGAAAATATACCTTTCATCGTAGATGTACTACTGTATCTACGATGTACTCATGAATCTCTAATTTAAATACATCCGATGAACTTCACTTTACTTTAATAAACATGAATCTTCAAAAATAGAATTGCATGACTTTCAAAATAGGATTATATGCATAATGTATTGTATACATTAGATTACGTAAAGTGTATCAATAATGTATCTTTGATGTACTGTATAATAATATTTGGAGAAATATTTTGATCACTGAATGATTAACAAATGAGACTGATTTAAATTAATATCTTATGTGATTCTAGAATGTGCTGTATACCAAGACTCGAATTGCATTGAAATGATTTCAGTTGTTCTCACATAAGTGACTTTATTGAATGTGACATCTTTCCCATAGGTTAATTCGGAAACTCCAGCATAAACCCTGATTACTTGATTCCTACATCCATTCACATGAAGATGCAATTCATCCGGATTTTATCCATCAGCAGATGCCGAGTGGGCTAATAGAGTTTAGAATTATTAATCTCTCGAATAAGAGACCATCCAGAGATTAAGATTTCTGAATATTCCACAGACAACTTCATTTCAGTTGAACATCTGTGGAGTAATTGAAGGTATTTATTGTACTTCACTACACATCAGCTCCAGTTAGAGTCCACTATTATTAGATATTCTGTTAACTATAAAGTCATTACAATGTTTAAAGTGAAGGACAAGTTTTCAATGCGTCAAATCAAACTATATTTCATTTAAATTGTATATCTTACGCATTATACTTTGATTTGGGAAATTATATAGTGAAATACGTATAAAATATACACATCAATACTTATGAAATTACAAATGAAATATACTTTGATTTGGCAAATTTTCAATGTGCCAAATCAAAGTATTATTCATATAAATTGGATAGCTTATGTATTTACATTAATAAACTTTCAGATTTAATGAAATGAGTTGAAGTATAAAGAATTTTTCTACTACTATATTGCGTAATGCAGTTTTATTATATAATCTACGTGGTAGTTATTGAAAAAAATAAAATAATTGTTTCATGAAATAGTCACTTTTATTTCTTCAAATTTTAAATTATTTAATCTCATTGTAGCATTTTTTCAAGGGAAAGAGTTTTGGCATTTCATTCCTAGGGAGAGGAATGCATGTCATTTGACAAATATATAATAACAACCCACCACTTCAATTTGTCAGCAGACAAGTAGTATTGTGGGTAGGGCAATTATATGCAATTAGAGTTTTGTATTAAGGAGAACAACCTGTCACTCAAATCTGATAGCAAATATTCGATATCATGTATAATGAGACTCAAGAAATTAGAGAATGTCACAGGTCGTAATAATTACAAATTAAATATGGACTACACCATAAATTATTCCATCGTGATTGATGATAGACCACGAGCTGAGAAATGTCTACCCCAATGAGAAGTGAGGGAAGCTGACACCCCTCCCCCTCGTGACGAAATGTCTTAAAAGGAGGTTTTTGGTACAGAAGAGAGAGAGAGAGAGAAAGTTATGTGACGATTCGACTAGAAGTGGTTTTTTTTTTTTCTCTGAAGTGACTGAATATGCCGGAGTTTCCGTCCGTTTTCCAAAGTGAACCCCTTGTGGTTTCCTTTATCTTGTGTATTTTCATTTTTTTTTTTTATTTATCTCGTGGGATAATTAAGATCTTCCGCAGACCAGGCAGTTAGATTCGACGTAGACTCGAGAACTCCGAAAATCTCAGACCTTGGAGTGAACTGTACATGTGATTTAATCGTGCACTAGTGATAAAATTTTATTTTTAATCTTTATTTCTTTGTATAATAATACAGAGTTCATTATTTGTATGTATCTATATATATATATATATATTGTACTTGAAAATAAAAATTAAAGTGTTCCCTTGAAGATGAAAGTGGCCCTCTTCTTGAAACCGTTATAGATCTATAGATGTTATAGCCGTTATAGGCCGAGACGTTACATCACATACTTTTATCGCACATTATTTAGCATTTATGTAATGATGAATTCTAATTTTATATGAAACTGTTATTTACTTGACAATTGTGTTTCTAAGAGTAATATTTCACAGATGAAAAGTGTCAAATAAGTAAATTTTATTGAACTTTTCTTTACTTTTGAAAATATTTTAAATTTAATCAAATAAAAACTGTATAAAAATTTGCTTTTCTATTAAGTTTCCTGTGAAAATAATCATAGACATGACACGGATTTTCTTCCACTCACAGTTGAAAACCGCCGAGGCAAATAGAAAAGAAAATAGTCTAATAAATTTTCCCGTTTCCGTAGCTATGTTGTCATGTAATGGCTTTCGGGCAATTAGATATGAAAGAAGCCAAATCCCAGGCTTCTATTAGCAGTCGATTGGAAAATAGCATTGTGAAGTTTCTATTGGTACAGGCCATTAATATTTGAGTGCATTTGTTGAAAATATGGGTAAATTATGGAACACATATACGATTTTGCCAAAGTGCCTATATTTTTCCCTTATTCCGTGGTTTTATTGGATTATGATGTGACCTTTTTGTTTTTATGACATCTCGTAGTGATGGCATTTTATAACAGTTATCAAAGCTTATTATTAGTAATGTTATGAACCTCAATATTAGCATGCATAAATGTATAATATGACTCATGTTTAATTATTTTCTACCAAATTATTTTATATTTAAATATGTAACAGTTACCATTTTTTAAAAATTGGAATTTAAATTCAATAATTTTTAATAAAAATTCTTATAAGTTTTAAAATTTTGCATACATAATGGTAGACTTTAAAAACGCATTTTATGGAGAGTGCAAAATCTTAGCTTTTAAAAATTGTAGAGTGTATAAACCTAAAACGTAAAAAAAATCATTCGTGAAACCAAATTTTTTACAGTTATTGTAACGTCTATAGAGGACAGTTACTATCAATAAAATTATAATGAATGATGACAAAAATATGATAAATCGTAATTCTTGAAAAAAAAAATAGACAAGCAATCGATTTTAAGTAGATTGATGACTCTTCGACACTAAAATATATAAGCAATCAAGTTTAAATCAATTATTTCTTACAGTTAAGATTTTATTTATGTTTTAAATATCCTTATATTTTCATAAATTCATATTATTATTTCTTACCTTAAAATTATCTGTGGAATTACAATAAACTAAAAAGACATCTACTATTGTCTACTATTTTTTTTCTCTATTACATATTTCGAATATAGTTCATTACAGCTGACATCCAGTGTCCAAATACCTACACAACTTGAGGTACTAAACCCTTCTCATAAGAGTTAAAAATAAAATTAATGTATCATTGCTGTAACTATCAAGTCAGCAATCTTTATTGAAAGAATCTGTATTTATTCTTTAAATAAACATAATTTGGAGATATTAAAGCATTAAAAACATTTAGCTCTTGAAGGAAATTTGACTAATTGTGGTCACTTTTAGCTTAAGCCATATAATAGTAGAAAGCAATTAAATCATTAACAGAGAAAAAAGTTGAAAGATTTAAAAAACACTGGTGCGATTAGAACTAAACTCTTTTGATCACAATGTAAAGATTTTGGTGGCTGGTATGTATTTTAATGTACCTATGTATTTTACGCATTTTATGTATTTTAATGTATCTATATATTTTATGCATTTTATGTATTTTAATATATCTATATCTTTTATGTATTTTAATGTATTTATCCATTTCATGTATTTTAATGTATCTATTTTTATGTATTTCTAGATTTTTAGGTATGTTAATGTACTGGCATTCAAATAGATAAAAAGGCTAATAGTTATTTTATATTAAATAGCAAACCAATTTCAACAGCAAACTTTAAAATTCAATTTCCTTTTTTATTTCAGATGTATTAAAAACTGTTGCAAACATCTAACAGTGCATAAAAACAATTTACTTTTACTTAATTGTGCTGGGAAGTACAGAATACACAGTATTGAGTTCGGTACACTTATTTCGTTCAATTGAAAATTTCCTAAAATGCCCCTGGCATCAGATGCCAGTGTCGCGTGAACAACGTGACAGTATTTGTAGAAAAAGCAGCAATTTAAGAGCATTCCATTTCTAGACAGGTGAATGTTCTTCCTTCCTTCAACGTTTGACTATTACAACCTCTTTCCTGGAGAAATTTATTTTCGCCGAGTAAGTTTTGGAAAGGACTGTAAAGTATGGTATTTGTCATATAGCGTGAAAGATTTTCGGAATGTGAAGCTAGGAATGTCAGAATTTATAAACTTTTTAATGTAAGAAATCAAATACTTTTACGCTCTTTCTCACAGTGTAGACGTCAGACACCAGAAGTCATGCACCACTTTTGTGTTCACCAAACAAGCACTACATAATAATTATTTATGAACATAATGTTTAATTAATTAAGAGGCTAATGATTAAGCTACCTTAGTACAGTAAAATTTCTGCAGCTGTTTTAAAATTCATGGAGCAGGTGTTACTTATAATAAATCTGTAGGAAATGTTTTTTGGTAAACAGTCGTTTAAGTTTTTGCCCAGTTATAATTTATTTAATATACTTTTTATTAAATATCTTTTAAAAAAATTAAATAAAATGTTCTACTAATTTTATCATTATAATATTTATAAGAAAGTTTTTAATGTAATAGCAAAAAAAAGTTGTTAACATCATAATTATTTATGAGCATAATACCTAATTAATTAAGAGGATAATGATTATGTAATCTTAGCACAGTAAAATTCATGTAACAGGTGTTACTTATAATAAATCTAAAAGAAATGCTTTTGGCAAAATGTTATTCAATTTTTTATCTATTTATTATTTAATATAGTTTTTATAAAATACATATATTTACAAAAATTAAATATGATGTTCTATTAATTTTACCAATATAAGATTTTTAAGAAAGTTTTTAATATAATAGTAAAAAAAAAGTTGTTAGCATAATAATTATTTATGAACATAATACTTAATTAATTAAGAGGCTAATGATTATGCTAACTTACCACAGTAAAATTCATAAATCAGGTGTTACTTATAATAAATCTATAAGAAATGTTTTTGGTAAACAATCATTTACTTTTTTGCCTAGTTATAATTTATTTAATATAATTTTTATAAAATATTTTTAAAAAATTAAAAATGATGTTCTACTAATTTTATAATTATAAGATTTATAAGAAAGTTTTTAATATACTATTGAAAAAGTTGTTAAATAATAATTAATTTGAACAGAAAATCTTAATATGTATAAAAACAATTTAAGTAATGTAAGTTAACAGGCAAGTTTATTAGGTGTTATTAAACATTTTTTCTTAAAGTAACACTTAATTAATTTAACACTTAGTTGTTTATAAGTTCAATTGCTCATTTTAACTCAAATTTAATTTTACCTATCATTCTTCTTTAACAATAAAAAAACTTAATTTAACCTATGAAGTCATTGAAGTCACCATTAATTAACATTTAAAAATTCGATGATGCTTTTTTAGGTTTTCTTTCGAAAATGTAATTTTGAGAAAAGTAAAATTTAGTTATTTTCATACATCTCTTTAAAATAAAAGGAAGCTTTTAGAAGAAAAAATCAAATTAATGGAAAAACATCATTTGTATTTCAAATTTATAATTACATGACATGAGAATTATTTCAATCATTAAAATTACAATAATAAAACCATAATTTTATGTCTGAAAATAAAACTAAACTCTCTTCTACCTCTTTTTTAATTTTTATTTCTAATAACTTCATCAAATTTATTGAAAAATTGAATAATTTGCTAAATAATTACCTGCCCTATCATAATAGAATAAGACCCTGATATTCTATTATTCCTTAGAAATAGTTGCAAAGATCAACAATTTATTTAAATTACTTTCAGAAAAAACAATACATCATTGGATGAAATTTAATTTTTTGATATTAGTGATACTAACAACTGTAACTGAGGTCTCATTTGAAAATTATGTATAAACTATAATGAAAAGTGGGAATGATAAGCTTATGCATTACTTTATAACCAAATTAAAAGTACACCTACAGAAAAAATAATCATTGAATTGAAAGGAATTTTTAGCACTACATCTCCTTGGGGTCGAAACATTTAAAATATTTAGCTTAATGTTCTTTATTGATTTGTCATTACTCGCTACATTCTGACATTTAAAAGAAATTGTTTTTGATGTAACTTAGTGTAATATTAATTCGTCCAATATAAATTTATGTTTCTATGATCATGTGACATTTTAAATACATTATTGATCTTTGCAACTATTTCTAAGGAATCATTGAGTATCAAGTTCTTAATTCCATTATGATACAGTAACTAAAAATCTATAGCAAATTATTCGATTTTTCAATAAATTTGACATTGTATTCATTTAATTGTAAATATTAAATGTTTAAACTTTAATTTCGTGTAAACAAGATAAATTAAGATTCGTTTTAGGCAGATTATTTCTAAAGGTTTTCGTAAAATGTAAGTTATAAAATATATACAGATAAGAAATTTCATATTATCAGGTTTTGATTAAAAATATTTTAAAAATTTCAACTAATAAGGAAGAATTCCATATAGTAGATTAACTTAATACAAAAGGTATCTTTTAAAATATTTACGAATACAACATAAATAAAACGGTTTATTTTTCTTCAATACTATAAAATATTATAAGTTTATGAGCATAAAAAATTAAATTATGAATTTGAATTTGAATGATATAAAAATGAAATAAAAGCTAATTTTATTTTTTTCCTAAATTCATTGCATCGAGGATAATATATCAAATATAGTTGTCTAAAAATTAATACCAAATCAATAATTAAGTCAAGAACAGTGTTTGACATATTTTGTAATAATTCTGGTTACTTTAATGACAGTTTTGATATTTCTGCCTTTGAAGACACAATATTGGTATCATCGCATTTATTTGCTTCTTAGAGCTACGGAAGAGAATAAACAGCACGAATTGGAGTGACACAGAGCTAGATACAATACTAGACAAGCCTCTCTGAAATGCAGTAGCTCTTTTATATATAGTATAGGGGCATATGACCATCCCTACTGTCGTCTTTGTGGCTTGAAAGAGACTATGAATAGAAAACACCTACAATGTTGCAAGACACTCCATGGAACTGACTCCGAGAATGCAAGATATTGGAATGCCAGAGAGCTCTTGGGGCGATGACTTCTGTCTTTACGTCTTCTACTTTGTTTTGATGTTCTTTGTTCTTTCTTTGTTGTATCTGTTTATATGTATGCACTCCCAGCCAATGGAAATAAAAAAATATTTGCTCGTTATTTTCTTGCGAGTTTCAAAGACATCTGATGTTATGCTTCCAGAATTAAATTCTTACGAAGATCATTCAAATGAAAGCATTAAATGTTTCAGAAAATTTCAAAATTTTATACCCTAGCTACCGTAAATCCGCATTATTATTGCTAGTAATGTAAGAAATATCTAGTAGGGGGAGGGGAAGAAGAGTGCAGTAAAACAAGCAAACAGGCGTCTTCAAATTAGCAATAAAAAGACGACTACTCATTCGAGAAATGCATCGGAAAAAATCGAAGCGTTATGCTGACAGAGTTTTGACGTCTTGAAGTATAAAACATACTGAAATTAGTGGTCAAATGTAAGTGTAATATAATGATGCATATGAGGATATCACTGTAGCAATTGTACGAAAGAAGTAGAAAATTCAAAAATAATGTGATATAATGATGTTGAAATGATGAATGAAATGATGTGATTAAAGACGGTTGCCATCCCTCTTCCCAGTCAAAATCAACGAGTTATGAGACCGTAAAGAATTTCTGCTTTTGAAGAGTTAAATAAAGGAAATTCCCCAAATTAATGCGGATGAAATAGTTTCAAATAAGGGTTTTGATTGGATGTACACGAAGGATACTTGATCGGTTACATCGCGAAACAAAAGAATTTTTATGAAAAACACTAATCACCTTATAAGCATTACAGATGTCTTAAGAATGAGAGAAATTATAGAAAAAATTGATTTCCTATGTGTTTTCTATTGCCTCAATAAATTATTTTTAAACACGTTTTTAAAGATTTCATAGGACTGACACACCTAATTGTGATAGATCATGCTTAAAGAATAACTATCACTATTGTTCTTGATATGGTTACCAATACATCAAGTTTACTAATGTAATTGTTTCAATCTTTGCAACTTGCAAGCTATATTTTGAAAATTCGTGTAAGATGTTTAATTGAATACTCCACAGATTAAACAAATTCCAATATCATCCATTTTTAACATTTGCTACCTAGACGTTTAACTTTTACAAAACTCATTGAGTCACTCGCTCATTACTCTAAATTATTTACAATTATGTTCTAATAAATTTTATTGAGATTGATAGATAATTAAATACATTTGCCTTTAAGAAAATTATACACATATATTAATAACAGTTTAGAATCACTTTTACAAAAATTAATTTACAAAAAATATTAAATGTTAGCTCTTTTTTTTTTTTTTTTTTTTTTTTTTGTACGTCTAAGCTGAAACAACACAAATATTAAAAACTTAATTCGACATAAAAATTAGATATTTGAACATTATTTCGTCTATAGACTAACTTATCATGGGACTTTATGTAAATAAAGTCTTACAATATTAGATCACATGTTTAAGTAATAAGTTAACCTAAGTAAATATTGAACACAGCGGCATATTGTTTGAAATTATTTTACCGTGAAAGTATTAAAAATTAGATGGAATAATTTTTAAAAGGGAATTACTTATGAAATCAGCATTTCAAATAACATGCACACATACACACACACATATATATATATATATAGGGAGAGAGATATGCTCTTCTTACAAAAGATAAATATTTTGAGAGTTTTCGGAAAAATACCATTTGAAATTGTGTACAATAACGAAGTGCTTTTCAAAGATGTTTTTGTATTATATATATTAGTTGTATCAATGAAATTCATTGAAATATCTTTATATTTGCTATTTGCGTGCATACAAAGTATTACAAGATAAATAATGCTTTGAAAATATTTGGTCAAATCTGAAAAAGTAGTAGGGGAAACCAAAATAAACTATTTTTTCAGTACAATACGTGTCCAGAAATGATGAGTTGAAGCTGTTTTCTAAGAAAGAGGTAAAAGGTAAAATTAAATACAAGCGAAATTAAAAGTTGGTTACTTTTCATTCTAGTTAATTTTACAATATACACTGAAGTGACAAAAGTCATGGGATAGCAATATGCAAATTTTCAGATGGCACTAGCATCGCGTAGAACAGGTATAAATGCGCAGTACTTTCGCAGAGCTTTCATTTCTGTTCAAGTTATTCATGTGAAGAGGTTTTGACGTGATGATGACCGCACGACGGGAATTAACAGACTTTGAACGCGGAATGTTAGTTGGAGCTAGACGCATGGGTCATGCCATTTCGGAAATCGTTAGGGAATTCAGCATTCCCAGATCCACTGTGTCAAGAGTGTGCCGAGAGTATGAAATTTCAGGCATAACATCCCACCATGGACAGCGCAGTGGTCGACCGCCTGCACTTAACGACCGAGACCGGCGACGTCTGCAAAGAGTCGTACATTCTAACAGACAAGCAACACTGCGTCAAATAACCGCAGAAATCAATGTGGGACGTACAAGGGACTTGTCTGTTCGAACTGTGCGGAGAAATTTGGCTTTCTCGGGCTGTTCCAGCAGAAGACCGACTAGAGTGCCTTTACTGACAGAACGACGTCGCTTGCAGCGACTCTCGTGGGCACGTGAGCATATCGGTTGGTTCCTAGATGAATGGAAAACCGTGGCCTGGTCCGATGAGTCACGATTTCAGTTGGTAAGAGATGATGGTAGGGTTCGAGTGTGGCGCAGACCCCAAGAAGCCATGGACCCAAACTGTCAGCAAGGCACTGTTCAAGCTGGTGGTGGCTCCGTAATGGTGTGGGCTGTTTTTTCATGGCATGGACTTGGTCCTCTGGTGCGACTGGACCGAACATTGACTGGAAATGCTTATCTTCAGCTACTTGGAGATCACTTGCAGCCATTCATGGACTTCATGTACCCAAACAACGATGGGATTTTTATGGATGACAATGCGCCATGTCACCGGGCCACAACTGTTCGCGATTGGTTTGAAGAACATTCTGGACAATTCCAACGAAGGATCTGGCCACCTAGATCGCCCGACATGAATCCCATCGAGCATTTATGGGACATCATCGAGAGGTCTGTTCGTGCCCAAAATCCTGCACCATCAACGCTTTCACAATTATGGACGTCTATCGAGACAGCATAGCTCAATATTCCTGCAGAAGACTTCCAATGACTTGTTGAGTCCATGCCACGTCGAGTTGCTGCACTTCGCCGGGCGAAAGGAGGGCCGACACGATATTAAGAGGTATCCCATGACTTTTGTCACTTCAGTGTAATACACAGTATATGCTAGTTTTTACTGTAGATGGTGAAACGGCGACCGCTAACATCAATACACGTTTCATATAATCGATACATGCATCTCCGTGCATTTTCAATCCTTCCAGACATATAACGGGACATCCGTGATAAAAATAAATCCAAACTTGACAAATCAGAAGATCATGGTGGCCAAGAAATGGATCCACCTCGACCAGCCCAGTAGTTTTCATAATTAGCATCCAAGTAATTCCTACAACAATGCTGAAGTGTGCAGACACACCATCCAGCTGGAACCCCATTCTTCTTCGAACATCATGTCTCACATGTGTGCTACTTTATAATTCATTTGGCCTGTTGTTAGTTCAATATTTCAAATTCTTCTAAGCTACCAAGATAACACGATATTTTGAAACACAACTTCCATGCCAAAAAAAGGCTCCAACCACTAGCAACTTAAACAATTTTTTACATGAATGCTTGCATAAAACGTAAATTTAAAATTATTCAATAGGATTATTTTTAATTTTAGAAATGCGATAATTATAAATGTGCATACTATAAAAACACTGTTATAAATATTTGCTTTTCAAAGCAATTTTTTATTTTAATTTAAGGAAATTTCCTCTCTGAAAAAGCTGAAATTTATTCCCATTTATTTCAATCACCCTGTTATGAACAACTATATATTGCTACTTTACTAGTATTCCGAGAAATTGAATATTACTTGTATAGTATGCGCATTTTAAAAAAGAAACATTGCATTTCTAAAAAAATAATGTTATTGAATAATTCTAAATTTACACTGCAACAAGTATTACGAAGATCTTCTAAAAAAAATCACTTATTTTATTTTCAGCTATAAAAATTCACAATGAATAAAAATATTGAACAATAAATCTGAATTTAACTCAAAGAAATAAAGCCTTTTTAAATATTCAAGAGAAATACATCATTAGAGTTTTCAATGTTAACGTTCTAGCAAAAATAATTTTCATATGCTCCCGTGATCTTAACTCATACGAGTTTGGTTTGTCATTCTACGCACATTTTGTGCACACTTCAGGCTAATTAGACCGGACCTACAGTTTAACGTGGATTCTGATTCACTAACAATTATCCATGATACCGCCAGCATTTGAACCTGAAGCACCAAACGCCAGAGCGATAGTCAATTGACCATCAGGCCGCTTACATGAGTCAGAAAGAATTAGAGAATTCAAATTTTACATCTAGGATAGCCTTTTATATTATGTTTGATTGTTGAGAAAATATTTGTGACCGGTCTGTAGTGAATTGTACACATTTGAATTATTGTCAAATTTATTTCAGAGAAGCCTTATTAAATAATTTCATTGTTTGTGCTATAGGATATAAGTACGTTTAAAATTTTTAAGCAATCATTGTAGCAATTTCTTATTCTATGGATAACTCCTTACTATTAAGCTTTATGAAGTTTTCATTGATCAGTATCTTAAAAATATTATAAAATTCTTCAGATAAAAATATTTTTTCATTTTCTTTTTTATTTTAAAACATTTTTTTTTGTAACATTTTAAAATAAAAGTAAACTTTACTGCAATCATTATGAAGATCTTCTAAAAAAACATTTATTTTATTTTCAGCAATAAAAACTTACAATGAATAAAAATATTGAACAATAAATCTGATTTTAACTCAAAGAAATATAGTCTTTTTAAATATTCAAATACAATACATCATTAAAGTTTTCAATGTTAATGTTCTAGTAAAAATAGCTATCATGTGTTCACTTAATCTTAATCTTAGTCAGAAAGAATTCGGGAATTCAAGTTTTTAAGTCTTAAAAAGAATAGTTTTTACATTAAGTTTGATTGATGAGAAAATATATCTGACCTGACTGTTGTGATTTGCACACATTTGAATTATTGCCAAATTTATTTCAGAGAAGTCTTATTAAATAATTTCATTGTTTGTGCTATAGGATATAAATAAGTTTAAAATTTTACGGCATTCATTGTAACAATTTCTGATTCTATGGATAACTCCTTACTATCAAGCCTTATGAAGTTTTCCTTGATCAGTATCTTAAAAAACTACAAAATTCTTCAGATAAAAAATATTTTTTCGTTTTCTTTATATTTTAAGACCTTTTTTGTAACATTTTAGGCTAAAAGTAAACTTCACTGTGATCTTAACTTTCGAATAGAATGATACCTCCTACCAACTGGACTAGAATACGGATGGCATAAACCGATACAAGTTTTGAAATCAATATTCTAAATATATTCAAAAATAGTTTTAACTTTTTAAGGAATAATCAATATTTTTTATTATTACTAATAAAAACTTTAATATTTATTTTAAGTTTTATGTTTTAAAGCACGGTAATACGAAATATATATAAATATATATATTAAAAACAGATGTTGAAGTTTGAGAAAAAAATTTGCTAAGCTCCTAAATATATTACCTTATTCAACTAGTATATCGATTTCGTAGCCTTAAAGAGTCAAGAAACGTACTTCTTTCATCATACAGTTCAATAAAATAAAGAGAAACTGCAGAATAAGTTGTTCTTTAAAATATGTTTTTGGACTCAGCAAAAAATGTCATTTTAACGTATTCCACATGCTGTGGAATAAAATGAATTTAAAACGCACACAAAAAGGATATTAGACTTTCCTTTCTGTATATGGATTAAACGGAAAAAAATTTACGAAATTCTAAAACTTGATATATGTAGGTTTCGAATAAAACGCACTTTAATTTAACTTGTCACTGGCTCGCTCCAGAAAAAAAGTTCCTTTTTCTCTCGTTACTTTTATTTGGCATTTTCTTTATTCTTTTTTCCATTCATTTAATGTAAGAGAAAAGTATTTGAATTAAAGTTTCCCTTCTGTGTTTGATTTTCCGTTCCAAAAGACACTTGGTTTTAAAACGCTGCTGTGGCTTAAGACCCCTTTACTCAATTTGAAATGATTTTCGTTTTTTATTATGTGGAATGTCGTAAGAGGATGTGGACACAATTATTTCTTTATACAGCTCCTTGCTCGACAGTTACGGTTAGATGCACAAAATTAAAATAGTATGTAATGCAATTCTCGAGAAATAGATATTCATTGCTTTTTCGATATCGTCTTTAAATTTAAAATGTTAATGTAGTTATAGTTATCTATCATAGCCATATGTTTTTATGCATTTAAGGTAATTTAAATTATTTTTTTCGTATTTTGTGGGGGATTTAAGAATAATTTTGTTCCTGATGCAACAATAGATTACTTCTTTATTTTCTGAGGAAATAGATTGGATTTTTTTCAGTAGTTGAAAATAGTACTTCTTTACTTATTTATTTCGCTAGAAAAGGGATTTCAAAATAATAGAGATTATCTATTCGAACACATTCAAGCAGGTTTTTTTAATTTTCTGGATATATATATATATATATATTAATCAAAATGATATCACACAAATAAAATTTGAAAAAGTTAAATTGAAAACTATCTGAATCCTTTTCAGATACGTTTATTTACTCAAAATGAAATTCAATGCTTTACTCTTTTAAAATTCAGTCTTTCTTCTTCTACTCGAGTCTTCAGCACTAAAACATTTTTGATCAGCAGCAGCAGCAAACCAAACCAGTCGCTCTACTATCATATTCTGCACACTTTGTGCTACCTATTAGACCGGGACCTACAATTTAACGTGATCAACAAACATCCATCCAAACAGCATGCAGTACCAACCGGCCAGAGCACTACCCAATTGGCCATCAGGCTGCAAAGCAGTTTTGAAATTCTTCCAATTTAATAACATTGAAATATGCAAGTTAAATTTATACTCGTACTTAAAGTTTTAAATAAATTCTAAACAATTCGTTTTTTCTACAGAATACATTTCATTTAGACTAGAAATAATTAACTTCGACTCTCACTTTCTCAATATTTGTAGAATAATTTGATAGCAATTTAGATATCCATTTTAAAAGTGGCTGGAATATTGTAGAGCTTTACATGGTGAACAACAGCTACCCATTAGTTTAAAAGATCCATACAATTTATCTACATTACTTTAAAAGATTCTTGGTTTTCTTTTTATTTCTTCCAAGACAAAAAAAAGGAAATTAAATATTAATATGATTAAAACTTGCATTTAAAACATTTTACTAAAACAAAGTTTACAACATTAACAAATCAGTTAATTAAAAAATGGGGCCATAGGCTTGAAATTTGATAAAAACTTGATTTATTTACATTTAAACCCCCTTTAAATAAAAGTTATTTATTACTTGATTTATTTACATTTAAACCCACTTTAAATAAAGGTAATTTAAATGTAAATAAATTAAGTTTTATGAAATTTCAAAACTATAGTCACACTTTTTAATTAACTGAGTTGTTGATGTTAGTTGTTGAAGTTAAAATGAACTCCATTAACTCATATTAGTTGTTCAAGTTAAAATTAACTCCATTAACTCATATTAGTTGTTCAAGTTAAAATTAACTCAGTTGTTGAAGTTAAAATTAACTCCAGTAAAATCTATAATTCTTTAAAATAGTTATAATTGTTCACTTTATTCAAATTTTAAATTAAACATAAAAAAATTTAATCAAAATCAATGTTTGTTAATAGAACCATCCAAAATATAGAAGAATCTGTTTGTTTAAAGTAAAGCAACACTATATATCTAAAATCTCGTTTCATAACAGAAATGCCATTGAAAGGGAGAGAAAGTCACAATAATTATTTTAATTAAGCTTTTTAAAATATTTTGAGAAGACGTAATAATCATTCTCAAGCAAATATTGCTAAATGCTATATTTCTGAATAAATGCTTTGAAAATTCAATCTGAAGAAGCGTCTAATTTAACTCCAGTAATCTATGATAATTCATAAGCCATTGACTCATCATCCGAGCATTTCAGAATTCTCTAATTCATTTAATCTACTAGGATTTCTGTCATACGAGTTTCGCATCGAGGCTAGTATTTGGTTAATACACATGAGAAATCTGAGTTATCTTAGATAATACTATCTAATAAATTCGAGGAACAGTGATTATGTTTAAGATCATTATGTGGAAATTACTGCAATACTTAAATAACTATTTTCAATGTACTTCAATAGCCTTTATGCAATAATTTGTAGTATTGAATTAATTTTATTTATAAGAGTATAGTTTCGATCTTAATAACAGTTTAAATTTGTACATCTTTATAATTCAGAAGAAGTAAAACAAAAATTAATATTATTTTAATCTGTAATTGCGCAACATACTTTCATGAAATGTAAATAAGAAAAATTATTATATTTTCTGAAAACATTTTATATATATTTTGTGGTTATTTAAACATTTTTCTGCGTTGTTATTCTAAAAAAGTTTTTTTTCATTAATTTTCACTAAATTTAACTAATTTTAATATCTTAGTAATGGAAGAAGTACAGTTACATAATATATTTTTCTTTTGTCCTTTTACAATAATAAAAAGAAGATGTTAAAAAATAGGCTTAATATCATCCAAAAAATGTATTAAAGCATCTATATTATTTAAAATTTAGTTTACAAACTGTAGGTGAAATCGTATATCATTATAAATTATTTTAAATCGGCTTTTTTATTTTTACACATTATTGCATTAATCTTTTTTGGACAACAACAGTAAAAGTTTTAAAATATTTACTTTATTAAATCTTCAATAATAGCATACAGCTATATTCCAAATTTTAATGAATTTATTAAATCACTTTTAGTGTACTAATTATGTTTTTTTTTACCCTTAGATGCAAAAAAAGCAGTTCCAAAATAGTTATTTTAAGTATAGTCAATGATATGAACAAATGCTTGTAAAAATTAATGATAAAATTGAAGATTTAATGAATGACAAAATTGATAAATGATAGATTTAATGAAGGATAAAGTGCCTTTAACCAATAATTTCGATAATATTTTTGATCAATAATGGTTTTGATCTAAACCGTAGTTGCAAATCACAAAATTGCTAAAATATATTAAGTATCGCTCTAAATTTTTTAAATTCAGTGTCGACAGGATCATAACTTCTGTCATATAAGCTTCAAAATTCTTTCTTTGTGTTTTACTTAATTATAAATACAAAAATAAGTTAATTAGTAGAACAAGTTAATTGTACTTTTGAATCAAAAATTCTTATCAAAAAAATTTAAAGAGAAATATCACATTCATTAAATAATTATTCTCTTTCTGTCACACACACACACAGCCTAGGAGTTCTTAATATTCTTAAAAAGATTTTTAATCATTTTTTTTCTTATAGTTTTTTATTAATCTTATAGTTTCTCGCTCTAAAAATAACCAGATAAAGTCAGTTCCTCCATGTTTTAGTTACATTAAGTTGGCTTGGTAAATTACACTCTCCTTGTTTTATTATCATTCTAGTCAAGTAGGAAGCTCATTTTATATTTCAAATTTTAATAAATTTAATGGTATAAGACATAATTCAATATAGAATAATGATGAATGAACGAGTATAGTTCAAGATTTTATTTCATAGCTGTGAGCAATTTATTTGTATTCTTTCTGAAATACTTTTCAGAATCCCTCAAGTCTAAAGTTCTTTAACATCATTCAAAGTCATCATCAATCGCTTTGAATTTGGCATAAAAGAACTTGGACCATTAAAAAAATTTTAAATGTTCAACAATAATCACTTTCACAATAATTTACAGCAATATCTATAATATAAACTCCAGAATAAGTATAAAATACAAAAATTCTAATAATAATCGTAGGCAATGTTTCACTGATAGTTTACCTCGGTCTACTCATAAGGTAAATCTTTATAAGATATTCTATGTAATAAACCATGTAAAAAGTAGAACTTTCTTCTTTTCGCATTAGAGATGCCATTCACATTCTAAAAAGATGCTTTCATAAGGAAATTCTCAACAGTTCTGGGAATTTCCTGAGCCATGATCTAAACTGATGAATATGAAAAGCACGACAATTTTGAAAAAGAAATAAAAAATAAATTTACTAACGGAAGGCATTTATTGATTATTACCAAAACTCTAACTTAAATAAATTGCTTTATAAACAACCTGAATTTCGAAATTTTAAGTATAGTCCGACCACCAATTGCGTGAGAAGTTGGTAAAAACCCAAATTGGACGGTTTCAAATAGAGCTGCGTCATAAGAAAGGAAATGTTATATAGAAGGGAAATTAATTGCAATAAAAAAAAATTAAATTTTTAATAATTAAATTTTTAGATGATTCGATATTAAATGAATAAATTAATAACTAGACGAAAAAAATTCCACACTAACTATTACATTGTTTTCATTCAAAGCAGGTTTGAGAAGCGTTTATCTGACTAGCACCTCTAATAAGTAATATATTCATCTGTTTCCGCCATTTAACTGAGTGTTTGTCATCCCCGCTATCCGTGGTTGTACTATAGTTACATAGATTTGGATAATGTATTTGTTTTAATTTCCCTTGTAAAATCTTTTATGAAAATTAGGTAAGATAATTTCATTTGAACCCTACTCATAAAATTCTTTCTTTAAAGTATTTTAAGTATATAGTTTATTTTGAAAGGTGTATATTTCTCATTTTTATACACATTTAAATGTATAAAAAGGGTTAAAACTTTTAGTTATCTCTTTCAAACTTTTAATAAGTCATATATATATATAATGAAACCTAAATTAAATTGCTTAATCTTTATATATATTATTCAATTACAATGTAAAATATAATAAAATATATAATAAATATCATAAAAAATTTAATATATAAGATAAAAAATAAATTAATTAATAATTAATAAAAGAAAAATAAATTCATATATAAAAAATAATATAATATTTAAAGATGGGGCATACAATCGACTGAGTAAATACGAAACAATTTATCTAGAAATTTAGTAAATTTACCATTAAAAGAAAACAACACTGTTTTATAAAAGAAGCTCAATTAACTTTTTTTTATTTTATAGACAAATTTAAGCTATTTAAATAAGATGAAAATTTGGTTTTTGTCGTATCTAAATAGCTGTGGCAAAATTTACCCGCTATATTTTTTTCTAATTTAGTCTTTTAGAATTTAAAAAAAGATTTTATAGTTAATTTGATTCTTTTTATTCTACCCTTACTAATTAGAAATTTTAGAAGTATTTATGAGAGTCCTTTTGTTTTACAAAATTAAAAAAAATTCAACCCAAATCTTATGAATATTTTTCAAATAAATTTTAACAGAACAAAATAAAATTTCTGAAAGACCATCATTAATTTTTTATGATAATGCTACATATTCTATGTTATTTTTATTAATACTGCACTATAATATATGAACTTCCAACAATTTTTTAGCATTCTATTATACTAAACCTTTCATTTATAACAATATTCTTTTCTTTTACAATATTCTTTTTGTCTTTGAAGAGATTTTCTTGATAAAAGTTTTGAAAATAATTCGAAGTAGATATAAAAGAAAATGCATCACTATTTCAGCTTTCTAAATAAGCAGGCATAAAGACCAAGCAATTATGAATATGCTATACAATTTTTTAAATTTCAAACTAAAAAGAAATGTGGGGGTGTACTACAAGTTAAAACATTTTCAATATTCATTATCTGAATTTTTATATAAATACTTTAATGAACTAATATTCATGATGGGTTTTTTATACTAAAGAATCTATTCTAATTCGAATTGTAGAGATTAAGTAGTTAAGCAAAATTTCCAAAGCCAATTATTTGTTTAGTAAAATTGGTAAGATTAAGCTCTTTTCTGGTTAAACATTTATTTTCTACATTTTTCCATTACGTAACCCACGCTTATTTGTTATGTTACTCGTAACAAAAATTAAAACCAACAAAAGGAACATAAATAAAAAATTCTGATTATTTATGTTTTTATCACTCAATAACCAAACTTTAATCATTAAGATAATAAATTTAAAATGTTTTAGATCTTTATTTTCTATTTAGCTCTGCTAATAAATAGAGAAAGGAGGATTTTATAACTAAACAAAATTTCCGAAGGCATTTATTTTCTAATAAAATTGGTAAGATTAAGGTCTTTTCTGCTTAAAAATTATTTTATACATCTTTCTATTACGTAGCCCACGCTTATGTGTTATGTTACTTGTAACAAAAATTAAAACCAACAAAATCTACATAAATAAAAATTCTGATTATTTATGTTTTTATTACTCAACAACCAAACTTTAATCACTACGATAATAAATGTAAGAAAATAAAGGCATTTAAGAAAATAAATTTATAATGTTTTAGGGTCTTTATTTTCTATTTAACTCTGATTATAAATAGATAAATCAGGATTTTATAAGTAATTTATAGATATAAGATTTAAATAACAGACAGATTTCAATCGTATAAAAAATAAAGCATACCCCCGATATTTGATATATTTTTTTAATAAAATACTACTTTTAAAGTTATTTTGATTGCCAATGAGGTATTTAACCTTTTTATTAGCAATGAAAAAAGTTACTAGAAATGGAAACCAAATTGCCTAATCTCATTAAATTGCAATTAATTAAATATTTTCATTCATTGGAATGCTAATGGCAAAAAATGTACTTTAAAAAACAATAAACTTACAGACTTAAGGAGAGGAAAAATGGGTTCTTGCGCAATAATAAATCAAGAGTATAATTGAAATTCACTACTTGATGTTTCATAATTGTTTCTTTCTCAGGTTTTCACATTTATTTCAGATTTTTAATTGCTTATTCAATTCCTACTATTAGTTCACATTCTCCCTATCTTGTTCAAATTTTCAATCGTTAATAAAATACTTTTTATTCATCCACTCAAGTTCAAATAGATTTTTTGAACTTGGAATGGATGACACTTGATGTTAATACAGTTTTTTTAAAATATTAATTCATTAATTAAATTTAATTAATTAATTTTAGGTTTTTTTTACATTTAAGTTGCATGTATCTAATAATAGATGGCGCCAGATGTAAGAGGAAAATCTCAACTTTATTTGTAAAGGTCTTTTCTGCAATATAGTGAAAAAAAAAGTAGGAATTGACTTTATTTTTTTTTTTTATATATTACTTGTTTTTTATTTAAAGATTTTATAAATATTAGATCATTCATGGACAAAAGAATGTCCTATAGGAACCACTCATTTATAAAAAAAAGACAATATTAAAACTAGCCCACATTGATTTGCTTTGAATCATTTTATAAAGCATTGATAAAAGTGTGACGTATTCATTTATTTAAAAGTATATACAGGTGATCAATGAACATTTGATTACAAAAATTAACAATTGAAAATTTTTCCTTATTAACGATTAGTTATTAACAATTCATTATTCTTCAGTTAACAATCAAAAATGTTTCGTGAAGTAAATGGTTTTCTTAAATACCAAAAAATAGTCCAAATTGGATAACTTGCATTCTCATTGACTTCTTTGAACTTAATTTAGGCATTTTAATGAAAAAATATAGAAGATGAAGGATTTCTTTTGTGATGCATCCAGTAAACAAAAGGATTTGAGGAAATATTGCTCAACAATGCAAAAGAAAATGCAATTAAATCTGTAGTTCTATTTAACTCATTTACATCTCTTAATAATACGGTAATTATTATTAATTAACATGATTATTTTTAGTTAACTAAAATATATTTTTTTAAATATTATACATAGAAAGCTTTCAATGTATAATATTAAAAATATTTTTATAACCATTCTTTATATGTCTTTTTTATTTGACAAAATAAATTTTCAAGCAAAGAAACACTCCTTTTTGAAGCTGTTCACACAATTTTAATTTTTATTTAATTACTTGTATTTTATCACACTTGATTTAAAAAATACATTAGTAAAATCAATAAGGTTTTTCATCAAAAATTATAATACCATAAAAAATTGAACTTGATTGACAATGTAGTAATCATACATCAAAAAAGGAAAATATCCGTGATATAATAAATATTTTATTAAAATTCTCCTCCGAGCAGCATTCCCAAAAGGATATTTAGTCTCCCCCCCGCCCTCAAAATAATAAAAATTTTTTCATAAAAAAAAAATCCCTAAAAGCATATTTAGTCCTCTAATACTAATTACTTTTGAAATAAATTTGTGATAGTGCATAATTAATGAGTAATTAATGATTCATCTACAAATTACTTCTCGAGCATCTTTTTATACATTTCATAACCAAGAATAATTTTCACTACACATTTAGTCAATATTGTTTTGCATGTCTTGTAAAATATCTTATTATTTTCGAAAATCAGGCACTTATACTTTAGGTCGATCACCATTAGAAAGACAAATATTTAAAAGAATCAACGTTACCCGAGGTGCAAAACAGAGTCAGCAATACTGCACCCACATTGGTCATCCCTATTTGGGACGAATACCCCAAAAATAGCAACTGGGTGATTAGCCTCCTCCGCTTTTCTTCAGGTTTAATTGAAGGTCATTCTACCTATAATTCTACCGTACTCATCCTTAAAGTAGATATAAAATCTTTTCGCTTGTAGGTTTTCAAATCTGTCTGCCCTATTTCGTAAACCCAATGCACTATCCACCACGCCACTCTGGTCCTTTTTGTAAAATATGAAGGGGAAAACAATTTTTAATAAAGATTATGATATTTTATTTCTACATAATTAATAGCGAAAACGCGCTCGCCACAGAATTAAATTGATTACTTTGAAGCTTTTATTTAGTCAATTACGTAAAGGATTTCTGAAATTTACTTCAAACAATAAAAATTCTCAAAACGACAGAAAAAAAAAACTGTCATGCCGGATCGGTCTCAAATTTAATTACATTTCTAGTTGAAAAATTTTTGCGACAAATCATTTAGAAAGACAAAGGAAAGTGGGGAATTCAATACATCCAGTAATTTGCAGCGAATCAACAATTCTTTCAATAAACAAGATGTAATTAAGAATTAATTGTAGAGCTTTCTTTTTGAGTGGTTATTGATTAGCGTGGGATAATTCTGAAGTGGAAAGAAGTACGAAGAGTCGGTGATACGTTAACAATCTCAGCAAGAAAAAAGAATCTCAGTGCAAAGGCAAAACTGAAATGCTTGAGTTCGATGAGATTTTATCGTTAATGTTAGTGTCCAGCAACGTTAAAAATAAAAGATAATCAAATGAAAGAACAAACGAGCAGTAATAATGTTTGAATACTACGGAGAGCTTTTAGGTTGAGAGGATCAACTTCTCAGGAACCCTGCTGTGTAATTGAACCTTCTGACTATTGCTGTCATTCATTCTGTATCTCTTCGATCAGGATCTAAAGAAAAGGATAAAAATCAAGAAACTAAGAGTACGTTTGCTGTGCTCTTTACATAAGGACAACTCTAAAATTAAGGACTATCTCATAGAAGAGTAGTTAGTGCAAGTACGTAGTGTCAGCTGAACTAAAATTTTCTGATAACACTAGTCTTTCGATAAATGAAGCTGAGCTTGTAATCGATGGAGCTACTTACTCAGAACTAATTACTTCAGCATTGTTTAAAGATGTTATCGGTTAGAGATTTATTCTTTATGAGATATACAACGCATAAGAATCAAATGGGAGCTTAGTTGTTGATGATTGAGATTTAGTTTTAAAGAAGCATTTGAGGGTGAATATAGGATTCATTGCTGTTACATAGATTTTTTTAAAACTAAGTTTCTTAAAAAGTTGCATTATCCAAAAGATTGATTGAAAATTCTTTACACTTTTAAATAATAAAATAACTACAAATTTACCAGTTTATTATATATATTACATAGGACAACAAATTTCGATGAAATTTTTTATCTGAATTTAAAACAGCCATTTATTACTAATTTTGGGTTGCTGAATACGAATATGACAATAAAAATTGTCATAAAGATCTTTAAAATTGTTTCTTGATTATTTGAAATTGGCTCCTATTCCTAAGATATTTTTAACTAAATGTTTTCAATAATGTGCTAACAAAAGCGTGCACCTGTTTATTTTATGTTACGAGGCTTCTTGGATTGTCACACATGCATTTTCTCAGAATCATCATTGAAAATTGTCCAGCAGTAGTCTGCCAATATTGTAGTAGACCATTACCTCTAATATCTTTTTTCTATTTTCGCAATGTCTTAAAGAAAACGCTCACCCTGCTCATCACTAACCTGGCCATAATTTTCAGGAAAGAAATCTAGATGACACTGCAGGAAATGCATGTTAAGAGATATAGTGCTACAAAGTTTCTTTGATGGGACATCATATTCCTGACTAATTTTTAACAGACCTTTGACTTCACATTTTCTAAGGAATTCGTTGACTCAAAACAAAAGCATTCTAAGCTTTTTTCTCATCTTGTTACAAGCTATTAAAATTTACCTTATTAAAGAGCTTATGGAGCTATCTTCTAATGAAATTCCCTTGTTGAAGTTAAGCTTCGCTTATTGCATGAAATGTGTTATTTAGGTACTTGAAAGTTGATTCACTCTTGTCCATGATTTTCATAAAATTTTTCATTAAACCAAGTTTTATGTGCCAGGGTGGGAGAAGGAAATTTTATTTATTTATTTTTTTTGCTTACACATACTTTTTTTTTTTTAATACCATATGTTTTTCTACAAGGCAATTGCTTTTTTACACAGTTTAAAGGTTTGGATCTACTATCCCACTCACATAAAAAACAGCTGTATTTCGCATGTCTTAATTAAAGACATGCGAGAAGAGATACCACTTTAAAATTAAAACCAATGGGAAAGTTGTTGTATTTATGGAAATGTAAAGATATTCAATAAATGCTTCAAATTTTCGTAAGTTTCTTTCAAAGAGATAAAGTTTCCTACTGGAATGGTTGGGATTTGGTTACCATTATACAGCAATGCTGACTTGAGACTTGTTTCGGAGAAATGTATGAATAGCCCCTATTGCGAAAGGTCATGCTATTGACATCAGCACAGAAAAGTAGGGGTTTTTTTCTGCATAAAAAGAGGCAGAAATTGCTCAGAACGATTGCGAAACGAAATCACTCGAACATCATTCTAGAGTAAATTCAATTCTCTAAGTCTCAATGCAAATAACTCTGCCTTAGTCTTGGACAACTCTAGATATCTAACAAAGTTTTTGCAGTTCCTTTTGAGACAGAATGTGTGGTGTAGGTACAGCATCACCATTGCATTCAGCACTAGATGTAGAAAATTGTTAAGCATCACATGAAATTGATTCTTGATCTTCCTCTGAATCAATGAATAATTCAGTTGGAGTTTCCGTAATGGGAAACCCTTCACTGTGGGAATTGTTCGCATAGCAGATGGTATATTTTGGTACTGCATTTTTGACTTTCGTTTGCTTGGGATTCCTCCAAGAAAGTTTGGATCATACAGAAGTAGCAGTCATTCACGTGATTGCGTTATTCCCTCCAAATCGCAGAAATGATAAATGGCACTGACATTTTCTTTTTTCCTCACAGTTACATGGAAAGTTTCCTTCAACAAAAATTATAGCATATACTACTGCGCCCAAAAAGAAAGACCAATAATTTTTTTTTCAAAAACACTTTATTTATTCTTCCAAAGTTATTTCACCGCCTTCAAAGTAATCCTCTCCGGACACAATGCACTTATGCCAACTTTTTTTCCAATCCTCAATGCATGCTAAAAAGTCATCGACAAGGATGACCTTCAAAGCGCGCGGCGACTCACGTTGAATCTCTTCAATCGACTGAAAACGGTGTCCCCGGAGTGATCTTTTCAGTTTTGGGAATAGCCAGAAGTCCCACGGTGTGAATACGGTAGTTGTGGAACGATATGGGTTTCATTTTTGGCGAAAAAGTCACGAAGAATCAATGCATTGTGAGCTGGCGCATTCAGTGTCTTCGGTACCAATCGAGATTTGACGCGTTTGAGGCGCAAAATTGAATTGACCGATCCTTTTGGAATTCCAATCTCATCAGCAAGGTCTCTAATTGTAAATCGATGGTTTGAAAGCACCAAATCTTTAATTTTTTGGACGTGAGTTTCGTCGGTTGAGGTTAATGGTTGACTAGAGAGCTCTTTGTCTTCAACGAGTTCTCTGCCTTCTTTGACCTGTTTATACCACTTGTAAACATTTCTTTCCGATATAGGAATGCTCACCGAATACCTTCTGCAACATTCTATACGTCTGCGCAAACAAAATTTAATGCAAGTTCTTTGCTCAATTAATTCAGGCATTTCAAAAATCGCCGAAATCTGTTTTAGCGTCTCACAAAGCCAAGCCTAACTCGAACACTAATGAATATTTTGACGTCAAGTTTCACACAGATGTCAAGGACAGTGCCAGCAACCTAAAAAAGAAAAAAATTGAAATTCCATAGGCTCTGGGAATTTTAAATTAAAAATTTGTCTTACTTTTTGGACACAGTAGTATGTGAGATTCAGATCTTGTAAAGACCTCCAATTTTGCCTTCGAAATGAAGGTGATATGCATTTTTCACTAAAGAAGTGATGGAACATTTTCGGGCTTCGAGTATTACTTCTCAGCTTCTCATTACTGCACTCATGCTACATCACATCTCTAAGAAATATAATATGTTTAACTAAAACGTAAATTCACTGCAATAATATTTTCTTAAATAAAACACCGCGTTCAATTAGGAGTTATCAGATTTTTATTTTTAGAGCTAAGGCAGGAAACAGTGACGACAGCCAGATTAGTGTCGTCTCCTGCAGTCTAATTAGCGCCAAAGGTTTTACTTGATAGTGTTTATAAAATTTAAAAAAAATTTATGTCTTGAGAACCAACTTTCAATATCTTATTTTTCAGACATTTCAAGTATATATACTACCTATTAATGTATATATATATATAACATACCAGTGTTACCACCGGGCCACGAGTCGGCCTTCATAGAATCTTTAACCTAATAGACAGAGATTTCACAAGATTTTTCAGATTTTTTATGTCTTGATATTTAGATTCAATTTATTTCAAAGGATTGATGGTACTATAGATCAATTCTTCATAACAAATATTTCTGAAAGAGAGATGCTTTATTTAGATTTCGTTGCATTTTAATTGGTTGATGTTTTTCAACATAAAACGTTTTTATAATTTGACAATAGATAATTCCGTCATATCAAAAGTAGAAATGTAAAAAAATTATTGTTCTGAATTGGTTCTCAGAATTCCAGTAGTTGTATTAGTTCGCATGAAAAGTAAATAAATCTACACTCATGAAAAATTAACTCAACTCGGAAAAGAAAAATGTATCCTCATTTATTTCCTTAAATTCTAGCAAAAAAATAAACAGTTATTAATATAACCACAAAAAATACCCCTAATATATCATTAAATTTATTTTATATTTAATAATTTAAGCTCAATCTTGAACATGTACATTATAACAAAAAAAATCATAAAAAAGACGTATGTTTTGGTTTTATATTAAATATCTACATTATTATCTGAAATTATTAATTTATCTGCAATGTATAAAATACAAAAATCGAAACCTAATAAAACGTTTTACTTAATTAGTTGTAATAAAATAAGGGTTTAATTTATTATTCCATGAGCAAGTAGTTCTTACAACTTTCCAAATTTTACTTTGCATACATTACTATGAAGGCATTAGAGAAGCCATTTCAAAATCATTCCTACATATTGACACATTCTGTGATATTGATGATATGCTTCTTCGATTAATTTCATTGTCAATCTTATAAAAAGTAGTAAAGTAGTTAAAAGTAAAATGCTCATTTCATAAGAAAGTACTATTAATTCACAATTGTAAAAATCCTTGTTTTATAGATTTAATTCATTCATTTTGTTACAGATTTATTTCTACATTGCTTATATTGCAATTATTTTAAACAAAATTATATAAAATCTACGAATGTACTTGTAAACCTAATTGGACTAAATAAGGTTCAACAGAACTTCCAAATGGGCTTCTTTGAATTATTAATTTCATTACGAAATGCAAACAGTGAAAGTCTTACGTGAGATCTTACGTGACCCAACTCATAAGATTAGCAACTACTAGTTCACGATTTCTTGTATCTTCTCTATTTGAAAGTTAAGAGAATGAAATTTAGTTCATTTAGAATGCTGAACTTTTATCCTCGGTTGTTCAAACAAATTCTTCTACGACGTTTAATGAAGAAATATATCTTAGACATATCAACATCTTAGTACCAAATGTGAAAAAACAGAACAATTATTAACAACGGTTAAAACAGTAATGGAATTGAGTTCAAATGCAAATCCAAATGTGCCTCTTTGAATTATTAATTTCATTACGAAAAGTAAACAGTGAAAATTAAGATCTTGCGTGGCCCAACTCATAAGGTAGATACTTTTACCAACTACTAGCAAGTAGTTGGTAGTACCAACTGAATTGTCCGTGATTTCGTGCATCTACTCTATTAGACAGCTAAGAGAACAAAATTCAGTTAATTTAGAATACTGAACTCTTATCCTCAGTTTTTTCAAACAAATTCTTCTACTATGAATGGAATAATGGAATGTATGGAATATTTACCTCTTCGAGCTACACATATGAAGATGAATTTTGTTGAAGACACCTCCAAGAATATATTCCTACCTTCTTCATTGCATATATTTCGTTATTGCTTCTTCTTATATTCCTACCTTCTTCATTGCATTATTCCATTATTACTTCTTCATATATTCATACCTTCTCCATTGCATATATTCCATTATTGCTTCTTCATATATCCCTACTTTCGTCTGTGCATATATTCCACTATTGTTTCTTCCTATATCCCTACCTTCTTCATTGCATATACTCCATTATTGCTATTATATTTTGAAATTTCTTGGTTTTTATCTTGGGTTAACACTAAAATAAATAATTTGTAATAACTCAATAATTTGTCATTATTTTATTGATAGAATGTGTGCAATTTCAAAAAATTTCATAGAAAAATATTTTTTTTTAATTTTTTCATTATATATATTCAAATGTTTAAGGAAAAAATATCTCTTAAACATGTAACATCAACATCTTAGTACCACTTGGGGGAAAGAGAACAATTATTAATAACGGTTAAAACAGTAATGGGATCCTGTAAATCTTTCTTTTAATTAGGTAACTGCTTGGAGGTAAAGAAAAACGTTTCAACCACAAGACTTATAATCAATATCTAGCTTCCCGCTGATACGATATATTACTAGCCAGGAAATTCGATAGTAAAATATATAAGCTGTCTATGCTTATGTTGGTGGAGTTCTAGCATTTTAGGAAGTTTGGATTTCCTGTTGGATAACATTTTTGTTGGATTTCTGCTAAGAGAGAAAGTTATAAATAAAAATATGATAAAAATATTTGTCGATTATTCATAATGACACAAATGCTAAAAATTATTTTATTGCAAATAGTTGAGGAAACTTCGTAGCAAGAAAAACTGTTATCAATAAAAATAAAATAATTTTCTTTTTCAGCAATATTATTTTAGCTTAACTATTCTGATAATATTTTTTTCAGTACATAAATAAAGACGTCTTTATTTTATCAATGCAATGTTATTTCTTCCAGTTTTATTTAAATATTTATTGTATTTATTTCATTATAAATAGTTGAGGAAATTTCATAGCCAGAAAAACTATTATCAATAAAAATTAAATAATTTTCTTTTTCAGCGACATTATGTTAGCTTAGCTATTCTGATAATATTTTTTCAGTGTATAAATGAAAGGCATCTTTAATTATCAATACAATGTTATTTCTTCCACTTTTATTCAAATATTAAGTTCTACAGTTTTTCATTTATATTCATTATAACAGAAGTTAATTAGTTTTATCATATGATGCGTACTGCATGATGCATACTGCTTAGAACTATTGAATTAGATTAATCGTTGCGTGTTGGAGACTACTCCTCACTTGAGGTTTGGTTTTTTTGCTGTATGGTGCTTTTGTGCATGCTTTAGGCTAATTAGACTAGAACTTACAGTTTGACGTGGATTTCGAACCACTAACGAACATCCAGCGCGCGGCGATTCACGTTGAATCTCTTCAATTGACTCAAAACGGTGCCCCAGAGAGGTCTTTTGAGTTTAGGGAATAGCCAGAAGTCACATGGTGTGAATATGGTGGTTGAGAAACGATATGGGTTTAATTTTTGGCGAAAATGTCACGAAGAATCAATGCAGTGTGAGATGGCGCATTCAGTGTCTTCGGTACCAATCGTGATTTGGCGCGTTTGAGGCCTAAAATGGAATTGACCGATCCTTTTGAAATTCCAACATCGTCAGCAGGATCTCTAATTGTAAATCGACGGCACTCCAGGCAAGCCTGAAGCTTGAGATATCAACAGCCAGAGCGCTAGCCAATTGGCCATCAGGCCGCTCTCACTTGAGGAGAAGAGGAGTAGTTGTACCTATCAAAATTTTTAAAAAATTGCAGATATTCCATGAACAAACTGATATCAAATTATTTAATAGTAACTGGGTATAAACACAATAACTGCAAAAATATGTAAAATTTTTAACATATTTTTAATTAAGTGAAATTGAGGAATTTGTTTAAAATTTATATTTTACAAAACAATATTAACATAACTAATTTGAATAAATTCTTTTTCTGTTTATCTGAAATTTTATCTTTCAAATTACCTCTATCAAAATTTTTAAAATTGCAGACGTTCTATCAATAAATTAAAGTAAAATTATTGAGTAATTCACCACTTAAAATTTGCTCCTTTTTTATAAAATAATATTAAGATAAATAAACAGATTTTATTACTGCCTATGTAGGAAAAAGTTTTATTTATTTATTTATTTTAGTGTTGAGTTAACACTAAAATAAATAAATAAATAAACTTTTAACTTTTAAGATAAAAACCAAGAAATTTCAAAATATCGAGAAAAGATAAAGATATTTATAAATACACTTCATCACAGTTACATTGAAGCACATTTCAATTCGAAACTCAGATAGCTACAGAATATTTGTCTCTTCGAATTACACATATGAAGATGAATCCTGCTGAAACGACCTTCAAGAATATATTCCAACCTTCTTCCTTGCCTACTACTGTGTCAAAAAGTAAAACCAGTTTTCAATTTAAATTTCCCGGGCATATGGTATTTCAATTTTTTTTTTTTTTTTTTTTTTTTTTTTTTTTTTTTTTTTAGGTTGTTGGCACTGTCCTTGACATCTGACGTTAAAATATTCGTTAGTGCTTTAGTTACGCTCGATTTAGTGAGATGCTAAAACTGATTCAGGCGATTTTCGAAATGTCTCTTCAATCTACTCAAAAGGTTGTCACCGTAATGGTCTTTTGAGCTTAGGGAATAGCCAGAAGTAGCACGATGCTAAATCAGGTGAATACAGTGGTTGTGGAACGAAATGGGTTTCCTTTTTGGCGAAAAAGTCACGAAGAATCAATGCAGTGTGAGCTGGCGCATTCAGTGTTTCGGTAGGTGTTCGTTCGGTAGTGTTTCGTTTGAGGCCCAAAACATTGTTTAAAATGGAATTTTGAAATTCCAACATCATCAGCAAGGTCTCTTAATTGTAAATCGACGGTATGCAAGCACCAAATCTTTATTTTTTTAGGTGTGAGCTTCGTTGATTGAGATTGGTGGTCGACCAGAGGGCTCTTTGTCTTCAATGCCTTCTCTGCCTTTTTTGAACAGTTTTTACCACTTATAAACATTTCTTTCCGATAAAGGAATGCTCACCGAATGCTTTCTGCAACATTCTATACGTTTCCGTAAACAAAATTTAATGCAAGTTCTTTGCTCAATTGATTCAGGCATTTCAAAAATCGCCGGAATCAGTTTTAGCATCTCACAAAACCGAGCGTAACTCAAGCACTAATGAATATTTTGACGTCAAATTTCACACAGATATCAAGGACAGTGCCAACAACCTAAAAAAGAAAAAAAAATTGAAATACCACATGTCTGGGAAATTTAAATTGAAAACTGGTCTTACTTTTTTGACACAGTAGTATATTCCATTATTGCTTCTTCATATATTCCTACCTTCTTCAGAAATTTCTAATAAAGGTTTTTTTAAAAACACTTTATTTTAAAACTAATAATTTGCACTCTTCTTTAATTATAAGTTTTAAAAAAGAATTAAATAATATATAAACTGAAATTTTTTTGTTTGAAATTGAATAGAATTATATAAGAATATATTAACAAATGTACAATACTATGAATATCAATATCTAAAATATTAGCTATCAGCAATAACCAAATCCTTATCACAGATATCGAAAATTGTGTTACTAAGAAATAATTAAATATATATATATGAAATATAATAATATTATAAGTCGTTAATTATAAATCAATAAATTACAAAAGTTATAAGATTCTATAATCTAGATGACAGGATTTTTTTTTTTTAATTATCAAATTCCTACTACAAACCCCTAGAGTTTTTTCTGAAAATTGAAGTTATAATTAGCTACCTGTGTTAGCGACTATTGTAGCATTGTTTTCTCATGGGAAGAGTTTTGGCATTTCATTCCCAGGAGAGAGGAATATTTGTTATCTGACAAGTATATAATAACAACCTATCTCTCAAATTTGATAGCAGACAAGCAGTATTGTAGGTAGTTACATTACATGCAATTAATATTTCGCATTAATGAGAACAACTTGTTACTCAAATCTGATAGCAGATATTCCGTATCATGTATAATGCGACTCAGGAAATTAGCGAATGTCTGTACGACCTTCACAGATCAAAACAACTATAGATTGAATATAAACTATTCCATGAGTTTTTGCATCGTGATTGGGGATAGACAAAGAGCTGAGAAATGTCTACTCCAATGAGAAGTGAGGGAATCTGACGGATTACCTTAAGGGGAGGATTTTGGTGAAGACGAGAGAGACTTCTGCGATGAGTCAACCAGAAGTGTTGTTTTTTTCTCTGAAATGACTGAATAGGCCGGAGTTTCCACCTGTTTTTCAAAGTAAATCCCTTGTGGTTTCATTTATCATGCCGTGGGAAAATTAAGGTCTGCCGCGGACTGCACAGGTAAATTCGACTTAGAGTCGAGAACTTGCAAATCTCCGACCTCGGAGTGAACTGTACTTATGATTTAATCGTGCTCTTGCGATCAAATTTTATTTTTAATTTTACACTTCTTTGTATAATATTCATTTATATATAGTTCATTATTTGTATGTATATATATATATATATATATATACATAGTGTTTGTAAATAAAAATTAAAATGTTCCCATGAACCTGAAAGTGGCCCTCTTCTTGAAGCCGTTATAGGTCTAAAATAGGCCGAGACGTTATACTATAATGCGAGTATTTAGTATTTGTATATAGTAATGCGAGTATTTAGTATAGTGTATAGTAATGCGAGTATTTAGTATTTGTATATGCAAAAAAAAGTTTTTTCGTCTTAGTGAACTAAGAAGAAAATATATGATAAGACTAAATATTTAACATTGCTTTTTTTATCAGGAAAGTATTACAAATATTAATATTGTAATACTTTCCTGATAAAAAAAAAGCAATGTTAAATATTTAAGTATTTTAACAAATATATAATTTTGAATTTTTTAAAGTCAAATAATAACTTAAATTATCACGAGGCGATTAATTTCTTAGTGCAAAACTGCAAATATCAATAAATATATTCGTTTATCAAAAAGTAAATTTCTCCTCATCGATAGATGTTAGTCAAATATTCTGGACAAAAATATCGTGGCGCCATCTAGTAATAGATAAATAATAATTCATTCACATCAATTCTTAGATGATTCTGAATCAATTATATATCCCCTCGCATCGGTCGTCAGACTGTCTGATAGGAATTTCTTGAGTTTTTCCCATTCGAAATGCAAGTTTAGGGCAGTTATAACTGAAAGTCCACCAGAGAGGTCATGGGATACCTTGATTTCCTGTTGATGGGGCATTCACAGTATACATAAGGAGCCCACGAGGTCCATCAATGTTCGGAAAAAATATATAGTAAGTAGTTCGAATCATGGCCCAGTGGTAACGTGTGCAGCTAATGTTCAGGAGGATTCTTGCTCAAATCCATTGGCGGCGTGCGTTGCAGTCACTACTTCTAGAATTGAAGAAACTCTGTGAAGATTGTGACAGTGCCTGTAAGCATCTCGCATAAATATTCAAGTTGGCTGGTAGGAATTTTCATGCTTTTCTCCCGTAGCGCGCTCAAATGCTCATCCTCAAAGGCTATGTGATCATGTGCAAGCTTTTTGTATTCATTTGCTTTGGCTGTTAGGAATTTTCTGTGTTTTCTCTCAAACCCACATAAATGCATTGCAGTTATTTCTGTAATATCTAATGAATAAGCTTAATGTCCATCTCTACCAGTCAGGAAGTTTTCATATTAAATTACTTGAAACGTGAGATATGATATAAAAAAATTTGCACAGTTTTTGAATTTTTATTTTATTTTTAAACAACAGTTTTGCGGCCTCATGGCCAATTGGCTAGCTCTCTGACCTTTGGTACCACAGGCTTCGGGTTCGAATCCTGGCGGGGGCATGGATGTTTGCTAGACGTTCGGAATCCACGTTAAACTGTAGGTCCCGGTCTAATTAGCCCAAAGTGGGAGCAAAATGACCGTAGAACGACAAACCAAACAACTGTTTTTTCTAAATTGTTATCCAGTAATCATTCATTTATCAATCAAATGTACAATTGTAAGTGAATATTTTGATGCTGTTAGAATCTTCTTTTCCGTTACTCGTATTCCTAATCTATTAAAGTTCATTCCCACCGAGGGTGAGACGTTGAAGCTTGAATCGTTGACCAATCACTAGACTCACAGCATTCGCCTGAAACCGGTTGAAATCCACCTCTTCGAGTTGACCAACTTTCAACTCTCAATGCTTGCTGCGTCATGTGACTTGGATTGAGCCAATTGTAGATCTGTCATCTAGTAGAAGTAACTGGAACTTCACTGGGCGTAAAACGATTTCTGACGTTTAGGTGTGTGGGTCGAAAAAATTTTCTTCACTGCCGCGTGACGCGTCACCGCCTCATGCCTCAGTGGGAACGAGCCTTTACGCTTCGCAAGCTTCAAAACAGTTTATTAACAGTCTGTCTAAATAGTTACTGTTCTTTTGACTGTCTTTTAAATACAGAAAATAAGCATTCTCGGTTTAGGAAATAAAATGCGATTCGTAAAAAAATTGCACTAATAAATACATGATTTGTTACAGATATGTCTTTCCTTCCTTGAATACTTTTATTATAAGGACAATATATAGCTAATAACAAAATTCCGCTGTCACGCACAGTTTTATATATACAGGGTGATTATAATTAAAGTTTCACTTTCAAAGTGCTATAAAAAAAGAACTACTCGTCATAATGAGTGCAAATTTGAAGTGAAAATACTTAAAGAAAGGGGAAACGGTATAGCCTCAAAAAGTTCCAAAGTGTATTAATAGATGGTGCTGTAAGCGGCCTAAAGAAAGGGAATTCGGCTCTGTAATGTTGCTCGAAATTACAACGTATTTGGCAGGAGTTGCACATTATACCAACTGTAATGTTCAATGTGCTTGATTGTTTCGGTTTTGATGGAAAAAAGAACTTGCAAGTCATTCAACAATTGTGACGCTATTAGTGAAAAGCCCATCCACCACGATAAGGTCATACCAAATTGGATGGGAAAAATCGGTGGAACTTTTTTTTTATGACATACCGTTTCCCCCTTCTTCAAGTATCTTCAGTTCTAATTTGAACGCATGGTTTTACAGCATTCTGAAAGTGGGACTTTAATTATAATCACTCTATATATATATATGGGAGGGGGGATTTTCAATTTTTACTTTTATTTCTGTGTTTCTTTAAATCATACAACGTTGTTTATCATATAAAAAAATAAGCAAGGGTTGAGAACCTAAATTTTGTTGTCTTACACGTGAGCAAACACAAATTGTATTCATATTACTTTTAAATCGATTTGCAAAAATTTTTTCGCTAGGTAAGTTTTTAGGGGATAGTTATAGTTCTCATTCTGTAAAAAGAACTGAAAAATCATTCTTTCGACTTGCATTCTGCATTATAAAAAAAGAAAAAAAAGTCACTAATAAGTCTTAAATATCCCAATCTAACTTTAAAAACGTGATCTAATCCTCCATTTTGAAGCTTTGCCTATACTTAGAACCTCAACTCGTATTAAGCGATTTAAATGAAAATCCAAATTTTGAAGAGAATCAGAATGATGATGAATGTTTATGTATTTTCACTCGTTTACTGATACAAAGTAAGCCTCGTTAATCAACACAAGGAGACTTAAATGATTTAAGACGAAATTAAAATTGATCTAAAAAATCGACAGAATTTTTGGAGTAGTGACTAAATAAATGATGATGATGAATGAAGTGGTATATGGGGATCTGAAGCAACAAGGACTATAATCCCCTAATCACTATATATATACATATATATGAACAGTTAATTTTTATGTCACTCTCCACAACGCTCTAGTAGACCTGGGCCTACGGTTTAAAGTGGATTCCGAACCACTACAAACATCCATGGCACCACCGGGACTCGAACCCGAAACCTGTCGTACCGAGCGCCAGAGCGCTAGCCACTCGGCCATTCAGGCCCGAAAAGAATGATTCTTCATCACGGAATTAAGGTTTGTTGATTTTGAAATAGTGAAGAAGAATTCAAAGTTGTTGTGGTTTTTTTTTCCCCTTTCAAGAAGGTTTGATTTGATTTGTTGATCTACGGTAACTTTGTTGCACACTTCAGGCTAATTAGACGGGACCTACAGTTTAACGTGGTTTCCAAGCCACTAACAATCATCATGCCAGCGTCAGCATTCGAGCCTGAAGCTTGAGGTACTAAAGACTAGGGTGATAGGTAATTGGCCATCAAACCGCCTTTCAAGAAAACGATATAGCTTGTCTTAATCTTTTACCTAGTCAACTTATCCTAATCCAGTTTTTATGTAATATTATTGAATGATATAATGATATTATATCAGTATTAATTATTACGTACTATAAATATGTCATTTCAATGATATGTATTCTAAGATTTGTTCATAATGTAAAGAAATGATGTCATTTTCTGATTATCCTAAAGCTGTCCTTTTACCAAATGGAAACTAAACAACAGCAGTTCCACTAGCATATGATATTAATACAAAAGAAACTTTTGAAAATATGTAGATTATAAATAAAAGGTAACGTTCGTGTGAGTGTGCCATATAAAACTCAAAAACTATTTAACCGGTTTTCCTGGAAATTTGATGCGGTCTGATGGCCAACTAACTAGTGCTCTGGCCTTTGGTACCACAGGTTTTCTGGTTCGAATTCTGGCGGTAGCATGGACGGCTGTTAACTGTTTGGTATCCACGTTAAACTGTAGGTCCCGGTCTAATTAGCCTATAATGTGCACAAAATGACGTACAATGCCAAGCCGAACCAAACCTGGAAATTTGACAGTTGGTGAACTAAATATACAAGTTGATGAACTAATAATACAAAATTTGATTTATGTGTGTAACCAAATGATTTAACAAGAAGGAAAAAAGTATCAAAAACAAAACAGCAATGAAACAAACAAAACATGGATTATCACACATAATTCAATTCATATCCTTTAATTGAATAGAGGAATTGATATAACTTCACTTGTATTTATTTAATTCCTATATATACTTAAATTTAGCAATAGCAAATATTGCTGGGTTTGATAGTTCTAAATACGATGCAATATAGTACATATGATTATACTAATTTATAAAAGCATTTTTTTTCAATGCAGCTGGCAAACAGACATGGACGTCTTGAATGCCTTAAGGCAAGCGCTGCACAGACGTTACTCAGTTTGCATTACCCAGGGGGCGCGTGTAACTTGAAGGTAAGCCACAGACGCGGCGTAACAATGCCCCCGCAACGCTCTACGATCATATTAGACCGGGACCTACGGTTTAAAGTGGATTGCGAACCACTACAAACATCCATGGCACCGCCGGGACTCGAACCCGAAACCTGTGGTACCGAGCGCCAGAGAGCTAGCCACTCAGCCATTCAAGCCGCATATATAAAAGCTTGGTGTCCTGGAAAATCACCAGTGGAAATCTAAAAGTAATTGTTTTGTTGCTTTTGGTTGTTTTGGGTGCGAGTGGATTTTTAATTTTAAGGGTTCTTCGTCCCTAAACATCAATCAAAATATCGCTTTCTGTATTTTTGTCCCAAATTGAATTTTGAAATCTTAAAAATATTTCTGCGAAATATTTTGTCTCTGTGACAATTCAAAAGTAAATATTTACGAAAGTAAACATAGCTCACTTTCGAAATTGAAACAGAAACTAACAGAATTCTCACTCATGATCCATAGTAGTTTCAGAAAAGTTATATACTAGGCCACATAAATAATTAGAAGAATGATATGTTTTCTTTTTGTATTGTCTGCTTTTAAAAAATTTTCTTACAGGAAGACCTTTATGTGATTGTATGACATTCATTTTTTTTTTTTTTATTATTATTATTATTATTTTATTTAATTCAACTACGTGGATATTCATTAGTTTTGTTTTAAACTATATGGAATAAATTATCAAAAGACAAGTTTACGTTTACCTACAGTATTTGTGTGAATTTAATTTGATGTTCTTAAAAAACAACAAAGTGACTTGGCAAAGATTGAGTATTGGAAATAATAAAGGAAACTGTTTTTTTAAACAAATGTATTTATATCGTATATTTTTTTTTATTTCCAATGTCAGATTATGAACAGTTACAGCAATAAAAAGAACAACGAAAAAAAAAACACATAATACAACAAAACATACTGAAACAGAGTTCATTAATCAAACAATAATGCCAAGTTGTAGATCTTTTAGCCACTAAAAAGTGTTACCAGGTGCACCACGGGGAGGTGGGTCTTCTTCGCACCCTTATATCGAATATCAGCATTCTAAAAAATTATTGTTATTTATGATTGTTTTTAAATGAAAGAATATAATAAGGAATAAATTTAAATTAAGACTTTTCAGAATTTTGTACTACCTGATTTAAATTCAATTCATAACACAAATCCCCTAGAAATGTGAAAGATATTTTTGATTATTTTTATATTCATTTAAAAAAGAGGCCTGAATGGTCGAGTGGCTAGTGCTCTGGTTCTCGGTACCACAGGTTTCGGGTTCGAGTCCCGGCGGTACCATGGTTGTTTGTAGTGGTTCGGAATCCACTTTAAAAAGTAGGTCCCGGTCTAATAGGATCGTAGAGCGTTGCAGGGGCATTGTTACTCCACGTCCGTGGCTTTTCTTCGAGTTACACGCACTCCCTGGGTAATGCAAAGTGAGTAACGTCTGTGCAGCGCTTGCATTAAGGCATCCAAGACCAAGTTGTCTAAGTGTTTGCCAGCTGCATTAGAAAGAAAAAATATTCATTTAAAAAAGGAGTTACATAAATAGCAACAAATAAATGATGTTCTATTAAATATCATATATTACACAAAAAATTATTTTTCCCTTTATAATTAATTACCACTATTTTAATTTCGGATCACATAAATTAAAAATAAGAATTATTTTCATTCAAACGTTTTAAAATGATAGTTAAGTTAATAATTAAAAAGATATGGAAGTATTTCAAGACTTTTTATATATTAACTAATACAAACACTTTAAATTGTTTTTTTGCTTTTTTTTTCTGACTTTCACATTTTTGCGTACATAAACTGATCTTACTTAAATTGCTAAGGATTTTAAATCAACTTTCGAAGCACATAAAACTTTCATTATATATTCATAACATTAGAGATAGTTATGAATCAAATTATATGATTCATAACTAGTTATTCTATGATTGCTAGTTATCAAATCAAGCATGGGTTTCTTAAAAAGAATGACTATAATTTTTTACAGCAAATTATTATTTATAATTCATAAATTATTAAAATTTTTCTCTGTTTTTATTTTTTTATATTTATTTTGTTTTGTTCTGTTTTGAATTTGTTTTAAGAAGTACTATAAATATGCAAATTTCCATCACACTAATAGAGATGGAAATTAGAAAGGAAAAAGTTTTATGAGTGTAGTTAAAAAAATATAATGCTAATATTTTGAAAGTTAAAAAGGAATAGTAGTTCGAAATAATTTTAACAAATATACAATTTTAAAAAATTTTTAAAAATTGTGTAGAAATGTATACACTTTTTTATTTTACAAAATTCTTTTAATTATATTAGAAGACATTGATACGGAATCAAAATTATATTCAGTTGCTTTTATTTAGAAATATAATGATTTGAGGGGCGAATCTCTTTTATAAAATGTTTTTGTTTGAGAAAAAAACACCATTTTATGTGTACACATAAGAAAATAGTTTATTTAAAATGAATAACGTACTAACATTATTGAATATATATTCGAAATGCTAGAATACACCAAGCATAATGAATATTTTAAAATTTTATTTTTCATTATTATCACCTTTAACAATTGATTGGGAATCCACAAGCAATGTATCATAAGAAGCTCTTGTTTATGATATCTAGTTACATATTAAATTCGGAGAGGGATAGAAATACCTAAATTTAATTAAAAGAGCTTCCTGATTATTTGTAAGAAATTCTGAAGATATAATATTCATTAAATATTAAATTACTTAAAAATTTATTAAAAATTTCATAAGAATAATATTAATAACCTGTATGAACTGAAAACTTGAAGTGAAGAAATGAAATAAATCAGTATTTTTTTTTTTAAATCCTTTCCCTCTAAAACTTCTATTTCTATCACACTGAAATAAATTAATGAATTATTAATAAGAAATTAATTGTTATTTTCATAGTGAAAGTTAGAATCTGTTTCAGTCATGATTTTTAAATATAGATGGCAGCACGAAGTATATAAAATTTTAATTTATTTAAAGAGTCGACATGAGAACAAATTTATTACAAATAATCAAATGAATTGAAATAGTATGAGTAAGATCCTAAATTGGATGAATTTTTGTGTGTTTTTTTAAAATCGATATAGTAATTTTATGTCAAATTTTTGCAATTGTACAGACAGACAAAACCTCATTTGTGCCTACATGCATATAAGCAAACACAACTGCCCCCATCCCCACGTACTGCCAAGTTCACAAACATGATAAATGAATGTATACACTCACAATGATGTAAAAATGTATACACTTACGAACTTACATACGTGCAAAAATATAAATATACATATTTGCATTCATAAGTGCATACCTGCATTAATTCATCCACCAGCACCTGCATTTATATATGTATGATTACAAATGTCCCTGCATTTGTACAAACATATATATGCATATATATATATATATATATATATATATGTGTGTGTGTGTGTGTGTGTGTGTGTGTACACTTTTACGTATTAAATATATGCATGTAGTTTTGTGAACCTGCTCATTAATATAGATGAGCTCATGCTCACTGATATAGACAATGCATTTATACCCTAATACATAGTTAATTATAGTACGACTTTATACACATCTATATATTGTTACTCATACATAATATTCAGACATAGTAATCATAAATATGTATACGTACTCACATATAAAATAAAAAAACTTATTGACAGATAATTGTATTTTAAGAAATTTGAAAAAAGAGAAATTTGGACTGAAAACTTGTATACATAAATTACTTTTCTTTCTCAACTTATGGTGTCATTCTATCAAGTGAGTCTGAATGTGTAATAACTTCTCACATAACTTTAAAAATGTTTATATTCTTCTTCATTCTGCTATGTGAAAGTGTTTTTTCAATAAAAGAAAGGAAATTTGTTTTCATTTACTTTTAAAAATCGATTGTTCTTATGATCGCGGAAAAAATTAATAGTATCTTAACTTAATTTGATCCTTGCTTAATTCTTTTCTTCGCATCTTGATTAAAACTGTGGAATTCTTAATCTGTTTCAGTAACTTTCGCTTGGTTAATTAATTTTGCTATGATTTGAATTCTTGGTAGAACACAAGGCCCACCGATGTACAACAACAAATTTGATTTTTTTTTCTTAATTATCATTGTAATTCTCTTTTTTTAGAGAAAATAATTCTAATTATTTCACCATTTAAGAAAAAATCAGTTTTAGATTTTATTTCATGAGCGCATAATCCGCACTTAGGACAGTTTCTTTTCAAACATCTCAGTAGTAAATCGATGAATCTTTTAATTCTTGATTTGTTGTATTGTTATTCTACTAATTTCCCTTTTGTCTATTTATTTTAATATTAATTTATTTATCATATGATAATTATTATTTTTACTGTCAGTCACTGTATATGAACAAGTTGACTTTATGTAAGTAATTTTTCCACTGCGAGAAAATCTATACAAATGCTTATTCCTCTTCACGTTTCATTTATAAAACCTCTAAGCTTATTGATTAATATACGTATAATGTAAACACCACTTTCGTGAGGCAGAGTTGCACCCTGGTAGCACCGTAATTTGAAGTGAATATCCAGGAATGCCATTTGCGAAGTTCATAACCTCCAATCACTTTAAATCCAATCGAATTAATTGTTCCCTCCTACAGATTTTTCATCCCCATTTCCAAAGTAGGCACTGTTTTGGGGAAACATATCATATTTTATGTAAATAATATGTAATTCTAAGCGCAAATAAAGTTTAATCAATGAATAGCTTTAGTCAATTTGGAATTCATTAAAATTATTATACTTAGATATACGAAAATTTTCATGTACCGTTCTCTGCGTGAGAAACGGACTTAAAATAAAAAAAAATCAGATAATTTTTTTCAACATGCTACATTTTATTCTTGAGCTCAGAATACGCACTCAGATAAGAAAGAAAGTAATTTTTGTTAAATTGCTTAATTTCGTGTTCATGCCCAATCAGAACTGAATTCAGCCCGAGCATTTTGCTTATACAAGATGATTTGAAAGTTTTCCAACAAACTCTATGGATACCTCAGATATTCCAAAATAAATCAATTTTAAACTCATGTTTGTGAAAATTGCAACACCATGAAGGAATCGTCATAATTGAATGAAATTTAATACACAGTTGGGTGGTAGTGATACAAATAAATGATTAAATGTTCAAAGCAAACAAACAATAACAAGAGATCGGAATCAGTATTTTGTGTAGCCACCACGCGCCGCAATAAGTGCTGCTGCTACACGACGTGGCATGGAGTCAAACAAATTTTGAATGTCTGCCTGAGGAAGAGCATTCCATATTGTTTGTATGCACACCCAAAGTTCGTCTGCAGAAGCAACAGTACGAGGATCACGAGCGAGACGCCGACCAACGAAATCCCACACATATTCAATCGGCGACATATCTGGGGAATACGCAGGCCAAGGAAGAAGCTGTACCTGCCGCGTTTCAAAGAAGGATTGAACAGTCCTAGCGATATGAGGGCGGGCATTGACCTGTTGAAATACAGCGCCTGGCAAGCTTTGAAGGAAGGGAACAGCTTGGGGCTGTAGAACTTCACTGATGTACCGGTTGCTGTACAGATTGCCCACAATTCTTAGCAATTGAGATCATCCATGATATGTTATAGCACCCCAGACCATAACTCCGGATGTTCGTCCACTGTGGCGTTCGATAATGCACTCCGGAAGGTGGCGTTCACCGGCACAGCATCTGACACGAATGCGGCCATCATGGTAAAACAAATAAAAGCGAGATTCGTCAGAAAATACGACATGCTGTCAATCAGCACGTCAGTCTCTATGCTGAGCGTCCCATTGTAGCCGCAGGTTTAGCGTGAGAAGGATCCTGTATAAAGGAGTGCTTGCGCGCAGTCCGCGCTGCAGCAGACGGCTACGAATCGATGAAGCGCACAATGGAAAACCTGTAGCTGTTGACCACTGTGCTGCCAATTGTCTAGAGGAAGCTGTACGGTCCGTCAGCGCCATGCGGACCAGGTGTCTATCATCGCGAGCTGACGTCACATTTCGGGGTCCACTCCCGGATTTACGAGTTGTCCGACACTCGTCCGTCCACTGCTTCCAAAGACGCATCACTGTGCTGCTGTTACGCTGCACACGAGCGGCTACTGCACGATAAGACAACCCAGCTTCACGAAGGCCGATGATTCTCAACCGTTCAAACTCTGTAAGTTGTTCAAATCTCGCTCTCTTTCGTCGAAGAGGGATAAGTAACGATTAAGCTAACGTTTACCACTAGCAGATAACCACCGATAACCATACACGCCTCACTACAGCCGTCTATTTATTCGGATCCATCTGCCGTTCAGAGGGCGCTGCTCAGCATACGCATGCGCTACGGATTTGAAATTCTAATCATTTGCATATCATGCGCTAATTTGCATTTCCTGGAAATTTCAGCTCACTCGCGTAAGTCCTTCACGGTGTTGCAATTTTCACAAACATGAGTATATATAAAAACATCTAGGCGGAAACGTCATATACACGATCTTAGGATACAGCAAAAATAAAAAAGTAAAGGAATACTATGATTTACAAAAAAAGTTTATTAAAAACTGCTTGCATACCGTTACAGAAGGTGCTCAAATTTGGTGCTATCTGCAGCAATACAAGCATCACAATAATGAAGCATGGATTCACGAACGAGATTAAATTGTTTAGAGCTATCACAGACACAAACTGGGAATTCAACAACTCTTGCTATGAGGTCTACACCAGAGGATCTCATAGCAAATAAAAAAATTAGCAAGGATCTCAAAAAATTGAAACAGGAAAGATCGTTTGGCTCGGATTCTAGGAGCATTCAAATGTGGCATTTTAAACGTTGTATTGAACATGAAAAGGAAAGTTTATAAAAATTGAAGAAATATTAATGAAACAAAAATAAAAATAGATCCTAAATCACTTATTTAGTTCTCAAGTTTGATGGTTATGCCAAACGAGTTATAAGGAAGGAAGGATGGAGGCAGATTAGGATGATCCATGGATTTTTCCACGTTACTGTCGAAGTCTTGCAAGACTTCAAAACTCTGATTTTTTTTTTTTTTTTTTTTATCATTACACGGAGGAATTGAACTTGTAACTGAAGGATCAAAGAGTTTTTTATTGCTTGACTTAAGGAGGTGAGATTTAATGTTTTATTTTCGGTAAGCATTTTAAGAGATTCCTGAAAATAGAGGCCTGTGTCTGACAATTTTCTTTAACAAATTGTTGAGTTTCCATAGCTTGTTGTTTCATCCTTTGTAATTTTGTAATTTCATCCTTTGTAATCTAATTGGAAGTAGTATCTGCTTTTATTTCAGAAGAGAATGAGTCTTCCTTCTGAGCACGATATAGTTTACGGGCTTCAATAAAATAAAATCTGTTGAGAGTCTTCAATTTTAGAAAATTATATTCAGATTTATGTTTAGGAAAGCTAAGATCAGAGGCTTTGTGTGCCCCACTACAATTGATACATTTGGGGATTTATGCCAAACACGATTCAATGGAATGTTGGGCATTACAGTATTCACAAGTACACGGTATATTATTTTATTTCCCGCTTTTTTTTATGAAATTCATTAATACTTAATATTGCTTTAAGTTTCATGGAAATGTATTTTAATGAGCTGTTGCACCCTTTAATGAAAGTTATAATATAAGTTAATCCAATTAAAATACATAAACTTCAGCAAAATTCTGTAGTTTTTTGCAAATTATGTTTCGAAATATCTGGATCATAAATAATTTTAGCAAATATCTAAATTTAATAGGAAATAAAGCAACGTGGTAGCGTTGTAGCAACGTATCGTGGTAGCACCCATAAGAATACCTGACTGGAAAAGGAGAATCATAGCAACCTACATTTTGAGAGTTTCTGGGCTTACTTTCAATCTTTAATGAATAGCATTTGGCGATTTGAAACCACACTTGATGAACCACTGAAATGAACTACTAAAATTGAATTGATGTTATAGTATAATTCACTTACTTTCACTTTTGCGTAACTGTATCCTTCACATAGTAAAAGTAACTCTAACCGCATGGATCACGAATTTTAGTCGAGAAATCTTGTTCTTCAAATAAGTATAGAATTTTACGGGATGGATGAATTAGCTATTGAGGTTTGTGGTGAAAATGGTGCCTATTATAAGGTAACTTATTTGTTTTTATAATAATTCCTTTGGTGTTTCTTTGTTTTTTGAAGCAATTTTTCTACAGAAAGCTATTCTCTTTGTTATCTATTATATACGTTACAAAATTGTTGAGTAAACAATTTCTAAGTTCTGAAATTCCTTTTGCGTTTATTTATTCATTTTTGTTAAGAAAATTTTCTGATTATTTTTTCTATGTTTTGAGACATGATAATTTGTGTAAAAATGTTATCAATATAATATTTGCTTTGTTCTATAATTTTCTTGATTTGATAACCAATTTTTGTTTATTTTTTTTAATTCAACTATCGAATTACAGATATCGTATCTGTATTGTATAATATTGCTTTACTATGCTTTAAAATAAATGATCATTTAGTATTGTTTTTTAAGGTATTGAAGGTTTGTTGATGAGTTAATTTTATAAATCATATTTAATTTTGTTCAAAATTCATCAAAAACAAATTTTTTTTCTCTAATGCATTTTGTGCAAAGTATTTACATACTGGTAACAGTTTCATTAAGTATATATTTTATGTTTCCTATTTAATTCAACATAGAATAATACTGCATTATCTTGTACTATTCTCACTAATCTGTTCTACTATTTTTTATTTAATCAATGCCTACTTATTGTCCTGTTATAATATTGTAGATATGTTTGATATGACTTTTTGCTGTATTATCAAAATTGCTATAGAAGATAATTGGATTTATATTTGTATAGTTTCTCATTATTTCCTCCTTAATGTTCTATTTATTCCTTTGAAGCTTTGAAATATTTATCAAGCAATACTATGTTATCTAAGATTTCAGCTTGTCAGTGGCACTTGCATTATGCTAACAACTGACTTATATTTGTTTTCAGTCTGTAGTCGGTATCTTATATATATAATATCATTTACTGACTAAATTAACATTTAACATGTTAATTTAGTCAGTAAATGGTATTATATACATGATTGCTTTTGTCAAAAGTGTTTATTTTTGAAGGACAAGTATTAGCAGTATGCTTTTAAAAAAATGCTATCAAATATATGTATTTGTTTATCTATCAAGATAAGTAAATGTTTCATTGTATTATAATAAAGAATTATATGAAATTAGAATTGCCTGCCAATAAACATGCAGGACCTTAATGGTCATGGTAAATGAAATCATGTTTAATTTTTAATATAAATATTTTAATTTATAATGCAAGGTAAAAAAAAATAATTCATATACTTGTCAGATATAAGATTAATATTTGGGCATTTGGAAAGCTTATGATATTGCTAATATGACCTCATATTGTTTATCTTCAGTAAATGTTATTTACTTTTATTTGTTTTTATTGAGAAAAAAAAATATGAAAAGTTTACAAAATTAAAAATTCTATGAGAGGAGGTTGAAAAATTCTAATATAACTCTTTATTGGGCATATCTCATCTGATAGATGTATATGCTTGAGAAATTGTTTATTGTATTAAAGAAAGGGGGGTTTTGTGATCATGATCTTCACAGTATTTATTCCCGATGTCACAGGCTTTTTTTATGCTCGCTTTTCTAGAAAAGCAGCTATGTTTACTATAAAAGAATGAGGCAACTTTGCATTTGAAATCACTCAATCTATAATATGGGCATTTTCTTTTTTTATGATATCTTATTTGTGGATTTCAGAATATTTTTTAAATTTCCATACTTTAATGATATATAAATATAAATTATATAAAAGATATTGAAATTTTGTATATCGTTCTATTTAATGATAGTACTAGAGAATTGAATTAATACAATATTGCTAGTGAGATGTAGTAAATATTACTAAAAACATTCTGCTAATAGTTAAATATATCAGTATTTCAGAAAATATAGACAATATTGTTCCAAGATCATTTTTATGCAGGTAACGTTTGTTGCATAAAATGGGAAAAGTCAATCTGAAAAAAAAAAAAATGTGAAAGCAAGATTATAGAATTTGCTAGTTAATTTGTTTCATACATAGTTTTAGAAAATTATAATCATAACCATAATCACATCTGTGTTATAGTAATCTATAGAGGTATGATTAATCTATAAACTGCAAAATTTTTTCATTAGTCCCAAAGAGGTTGAAAAGGGCAGCAAATCTCCAAGATATTATGTCTAAAAATGTTCATTTTAAATTGTGGTGGCACTAAAGCTTTGTTCATCCATGATGGAAAGTAGCAGTCAATTGCAGGTTTCATCGTGCAACACTTGAAATCCTTGATCTTGAATGCTCAATGTTGGTTCAACTTTTAACTCGCAAACACTTTATACATCATATGACATGGTTTGATTTGTCGCTCTTTGGTAATTTTTTACTTGTGAGGGCTAATTAGACTGGGACCTACAGTTTAAAGTGGATTCCTAATCACTGCAAACATCCATGGCACTGCCGTGATTCGAACCAGAAACCTGTGGTACTGAGCTAGACACTCTACCATCATGTGACTTGGATTGAATGGCTAGATCACTTGTATCACATATTGCCCCCCTTTTTTTTTTGGGAAACTTGTATTAATTTTGTATTTGTTTCATATAGGTGAATTTTCTTTTGTAGCATCAATTTCTTGATGAAGTTATTATCAATGATGGTTAGAAGATTTTTGTTCAAGCAATCAAATTTATAAAAAAAAATAATAATAATAATCAGTCATGTTTTCATTGACAGGCATAAGATATATTTTTTAAAAATGACAACTTTTATCCAAAAACAATTCAATGATAAATTGTTCATTAGCTACAAGTTATACTCAATATTGGATGAAGGATTAAGTATGTTACAAAATTGTAGCAATTCGACTTTTAAAGAAATACATAAATTCCCTTTTAGAAGTAACAACAGAAAACATAGATTTAATATATTGCTTTAATATTATATTTAACAAAATCACAATTGCAGAAAAAGGATAAAAATATTCCATTAGGTTTGACTTTATTATTCTTACAAAGAATGTATTAAAATAAATTCACAGAAAAATGCTTATACATTATAAGTTCTGTAGTCTAATGTGTTTATTTTTTTTTAAATTTATTACTTTTGTAAGATTGAAAATGGATAAATTAAAACTTTTCCTTTAAGGTATTATATAATCATACATTAGTAATTATATTAGGTTCAAAATTATACAAGTATCTAAATTCATATATTCAATTGGTACATAATTTCTAATTAAACCAAAGTTGCTTTTTATCTATTAATTTCATATTTTGGCATGTTTTGATACTTTGTTCGTGGAACTACGCTCTGCGTAAAGTGACTATGCCACCTTTGGTGTGACTAAGTCTTAGGAGAACAAACCTCGATTGATGCAATGGAAACCTTATTCCATGACTGGGGTGGATAAATCAATGTTGCCTTCCATATGCCCCTTTCTGTCACATATATAGGATAGTTACTCAATAAAACTGAAATTTATTCATCATTTAAAAAAAAATTAATTCCATTTTAGTATTAAAAAAATTAAATTCTCAGATGTGCATTTATGAACTCCGTTCATTTGTACCATTTAAAAAATTTGGTATTTGTTTAATTATACATAATAAAGTAGAGATGAAAAATGGAACTTTAAGAAAGAAGAAAATCAATATCCAAATGCAATAAAATTAAAAATTCTTAATTGAATGTCCTCATTTAATTTCACTGTAGCCAATAAAGGTTCAAATTGATCTCTCCATTCTAAATAAATGTTAAATGTAGGTTTTGACTAATTAGCATTTAGAATTTGCATAATTAGAAATTCTAATAGCTCATGGCAATTAGAATTTCTTACTTGCCTATGCTTATATAAGTAAAATCATTTTATGTATTCTGAAACTGAGTTAAAGTTAGTTATTTCAAGATGCAGCATTATCTCCAAGATCTGGAAAAGGGGGGGGGAAGGTATTCCAAGTAAAAACTTTTTATGTATCTCATCATGATCATATCAAACTATTGATATTTAAATACACAAGTTATTCCCAGTATTGAAATCCAAATTTAGTAAAATATAACTTCGGGTGTAATAAAATAATTTTGCCTACAATCTGTGGATTAGGCATCCTTCCATGTAGTATGGTTTCTTTAAAATTTCATATAAACATCAATTTTATAAAACTACCACCAAAAAATTCTTTTACGGAAACACTTTTCTGAGACAGGAAAGTAAAGAATCGCAAGGTAAAAAATGTTGAAAATGCAGAAAAATGTTTTTTTTTAAATCATAGTTCTTAAGAGTTGTCTAGAAGATAATGCTTTTTAAACATCATGATTAAACATATTCCATGAAAATATCAAGCATGTAAACTTAAAATTAACAAAAGGTTTCTTTTGAGAATGTGATGGTAAATTTATGAACTATTAAAATATTTTATTTTGAATTATTCCATTTTAAATGCAATAAATTTTTAAATATTAAACTTGTAATCTTAATATTTATTAAAGGGGAGAAAATTTTGATTAATATCATAGTCAATTAGTGTAAAAATTCCATCAATAATTTCCTGACAAAGAATTCTTAGGCAAACACAAATTTAGAAAACTTACAAAGTTTAAAATTCACAATGTTAGGCTCTAGAAATATTAAGCCTTCAACTTATTAGCACAAACTTTTCTGTTTTTAACTAATTTATAAAATGCTCAGAATTACCAAAATATTTTATTGTAGATTAAATTATTCTGCTGTTTTATTTCAGTCCCTTAGCTTTTTTTTTTTTTTTTTGCACTAGTTGCATTGATTTTAATTTTAATTATTAAACAAATTCTTTATTAAATATAGATCTAAAAATATTATATATTTTCACTTTCACTATCCATAATTATGTCACAGAATTTTCATACTTTAAATTGTGTATATTATCTTCTTTTCATTGCTGTTCATCTTTGTTTTATGTGTGTATTTTATTTCTTTGCAATGTGTAATAAAGTTTTTTTTATGATGGATTATTTTATTTATATTTCACATTTTTTTTTTAGGCCTTCATGGTTGATATGCATGATGATGGAGTTTCAGTTGCTTTTGAAAATGAGTAAGTATTAAAACTTCTTTTATTATGTTTTTTATTGAAGTATTAAAAAGAGAATCTGACAATTATAAAAACTTTGAAGGTGTTTATAAATACTTTGCAATTAGGATAGTTGCTAGAATCTGAAAAATATCATTGAAGGAAATGCTTCAATATCCAAATTAATAATGTATTTAAAATTACTCTTGTATACTTAATTTCAAAAGTATTTGTAGTACTTATCTGAATACAAATATTTATTTTATATAAAATATTATCTTTCATGTGTATTTTATAGTTAAATTCTTGTAACTTTCTTTTATTCTTCAATTTATTTGTTAATAAAATGTTGAAAATTTCCATTTCTATTTGTAATTAAAAATAAATAAAATGTAGCATGAAATGAGTTAAAAAACCATTTTAGATAATATCTTGTATGTGATGTTTAAATTTATCATTGATACAATAGTTGGTTATGCAGAAAAAATGTACACAGTTCATGAAATTTTCGAGTCCAGTATAAATATTAAGAAGTCATTTACCCAACCACAGTAATACTGAATGAGTGCATTTTTAGGATTATTAAAAGGAGTAGAGTAGAGTTTGAGTTCTACTCTCAAATAATTAAAAGTGCAAAATTTCAACAAGGTAGTTATTATAAAACAGAATTTTCATGAACTTTTTTTTCATTAAAATTTTAAGAGGCCTAGAAATGTTGTAAAAAATACTATTTAAAGATCAGTATTTTCTGAGCTCAAATATGTTAAATATTGAATTCATTTCAATATCTTCTTAAAATATATTTTTTTTACAAAAGTTTTCTTAATTTTTTTTTTTAATTGGTAAATAATAATTTAGGGGGAAAAAAATTATTGTCAAGTATAAGCAATGTGCAAATCATATAAAATTTATTTTTTTATTAAAGTAATTAGAAATCTATTATTTTTCTAATGTTTGTATCTTGTAGCATATATTTTGAACATTGACTTTATTCATTCATGAAATAAAATAAGAGTAAATAGAATATTCAAAGCTCCTTTGAAATATTGTTGGATGTTGGTTTATGAAAGTATGTCTTATGTTCATATTTAATGCTATATTGCAGAAAAAAAAAGATTCTCTAGATTATCTTCATTATATATCTATGTATTAAGGGATGTTGACATCACAAATATATTGATTTGGTTCAGTTTCATGGAAAACATTTAATGATTTTATTAAGCTAACTTTTCTTAATGTATATGTTCAAAAGTAAGAAATCTGAAACATTTGACAGGTTGATCCATTCATTAGTGGTGAATACTAATTAGCAACACATTCTAAGGGTCTGCTAAAATTAACTTTTCTTCAATAATTGTAAAAATAAAGCATCTGAAGCTTATTTTAATATTTTCTTCAGGGAAAATTAACTTATTCATTGAAATTTTTTTAATGAAACTGATTTTATATTATGAAACATACACACAAACATGACTTTTCTTAGTAACATATCAATAATCTGGTTTAAAAAAAAAATTTTTTTTTTTTTTGAGTTATAAATTTAAATATTTTTAACATACTTTTTTTTTTATATTTATATATATATAATTTTTTTTTTCAGACCTATAAAAAGTCACACTTTTATGTAATTTGCCCCACATACAGAAGTGCATACAAATACTTTTGTATGATCTTAATACATTGAGTTGAATTGGTACACTTAAACATTTTTTTTTATCTGAATTGGGATATTAAAGATTAACTTTTTGTGTAACTTTTTATTCAGTTTTATTATCAATTCAAAGTCTAAAGTAGAAAAAAAATCTCTAATTCAAGGAGACTTCATAAATATAATAAAAACTTTGTTAAAAAAATAAATCATTAAGTTGTATGTAATTTTTTAAGTTGCGTTACGTTAACCAAAAATTTTAATCCACCTAAATTATTCAAATTTAAAGAAATTAGCTATTACACTTGGTAGACATTTAAGCTTTCTTATTTTTCTACCTTTCTTTTTTTCCTAATGGGTAAATGTTTTAATTTCATGTAACTTTATATTATTATTATTTGAAAGATGTAAAACAAGAAGTATATGATTATGGTTGTTTAAAAAACAAATGATTTTATCCTTCTCAAAAAATGAATAAGTAATCTAAAATAGTATTAGAAAGTTTTAGCTGGTATAAAGTATTTGTCAAATCTTGTTAAAGGAAAATGATTGCTTGTGAAGCATACTAAAAATAAAATAATTTAAGAAATTCAGAAAAATTTTGAATTAAAAAATTTATTTGATAGTCCAAATTTAAGCAGTATAAGAAAAAAATATCTTTATTATGCACTCTTAATTTTCAATTCTACTATCACTGATTTAAAATGCAGAGTTGAAGGAAATTTTTCTATTTACTTGTTAGCCTTTTAATCTTGTGAGATATTAGCATCCATCACCTTAATTCCCATGAGACCACAGGCCATCTGCTGAACATGATTGTTTGATAGCACATGTGAAGGGCTGGATTTTCCTAAAGGCTAGCTAGGCTTCAGCCTCAAGATCAAGAGGAGCCTACATTCAAATTGTTAGCAAAATTAGAATTACACTATTTTAAAAACAGTAAACACTAGATAACAACTTATAGAAGACTTCTGTGTGGAAAAACTAGACAACTTATAGAAGAATTCTGTGTGAAAAAGTTTAGAAAGGGATTCTTCTAATCTACTATTTCGTTTTAAATGTATACTTGGATTGAATCAGTTCTTAAATAAAATAACTATTACCATAAAATTTAATGATATACATTTTGATGTTTTCTTTTTGTGATCTGGATTTTATTTGAATAAAGTTCCATTTTTAGTTTAGTTTAAATCTTAAAAATAATAATTCATACTTAAACTTTAAAGGCGAATTATTATGAAATGCATTTATCTGAATTAAATTTGCTTTTATCTTCAATGTATTGAATATAGTTAATTTAATAGAAAATATAATTTTTATTGCATATTTTATTTTCGTGGGCAAAGATTTTTATTATTTGAATTTTATTTATTTGTAAATGTTGTGTTTTGTTTGATTGGTTATCGCTACAAGTACTATATATGGTGCTGAGAATAAATGTCCAAATAAGTGTTCTCGACTTTTTTTTTTATTATCCATGTCACATTTTTTTATAAAGATTAATACCAATCACAATATGTTTCATTTAACATATTGATATATATCACAGTAATGATGTATTTTATTATCTCTCATGTAAGTTACAAACTTAAAAATGGGAGGTGAAAGGGCCTCATAAGTGGAATAGCATAGGGCCTCTTTTCATCTAAATCTGGCCCTGCACATGTGCATAACATTGTTCTCTTGAAGAGTTATCTGTACCTTTTCTGCAATAACATAGTGATTGTTAACAAAGAACATCTCTTTATTGTAGTCTTTTTCTCTTTGTCAGAACTGTTTTGTAACTTTATTGGGAAATCTGAGATAAATTGTTATCTATTAATAAGGTTTTCTTTTATTTTTCATTTTGTGCACAATTTTGCCTTTTAGGACATTTTAATCTTTTATGAAGTTTTAAATTTTGTTTTAAGTGCCTTAACTTTAAGAGTAAGAGAATATTTTCATGTGGCTGCTGTAGCGAAGAGAAGAAAGGAAAAAAAAAAAGTTTGAATCAATTTTTCAGTGTTGTAATAATTTTTAATGTCTTTTTTTAATATTTATTCTGATTCCTAAAATTGTTGAAAATAATTCTTATTGATAATTTTTTAATCTTTTAAAACATGATTAAAATTTAAGAAGATGCTTCAATGTTCCTAATAGTGCCTTTAAAATGAATATACAGAATATTTTCTGCTCATAATAAGTTATGAGCATATTTTGTCAGCAACAAATGCATAAATATTTGAAAGGGTTGATGGGCATTAGTACTGTTTTAGCTACTGAATTTTTATTAAATTTTGAGGAAAGTTAAAAAGCTATATTTCTTAAAAATTTTGAACTTGAACATAACCTTAAAATGTGTTAGCTTTAGTTTTGAGAAAGATATATAACATAGTTTAGTTGTAAGAGAAAGTTTTGTCATACCATTGGAAAATTTTAAAAATATGAAGTTCACCATAAATTTCGAATTTAAAAATTGATAAAAAAAAAAATAGAATTAAAATAGAATCGCATTTTATATAAGAAATCTTTTGTAAATATTCTTAATTTGTGTAAAATTACTATTAAAAAAATACAAAAATTTGACTGTTTTTTTTAGTTCTTTCTAAGCAAATTTATAGAACTAAAGACAATATTTAATTGATAAAAAAAAAAAAAAATGTATACTAGAACCCTTTTTTTGAAATTGAATTTAAAATTATATTTATATAGATATCATTGTTCTCAGAAACTGCTATATATATATATTTATATATATATATATATTTATATATATATATATTTATATATATATATATTTAATGTTTGCATTAAACAAAGCTTTTTTCCCCCCTTACCCAGGGCACAGGTCAAAACGGCCATGAGCTATCTGGCAGCCCAATAAATACTAGTGTTGTCATAAAAGTTATTCGGAGAACAATTCATAAAAGAGAGTGCAGGGTTAGCTTGTCAAATATGTAAAATCCATAAAAGTGCCTGAAGAACACAGGACACAGTCAGGAATATTAGCCTCGCCAATATGGCAAAGGTGTCTTTGTAAAAAGTCATGCCCAGTCAAAAGTTTAAAATTTGCAGTAAAAAAACGGACATGGAATGTTCATGGGGAAGGTGGGAGTTCAAAAATTAATTCTGGACCTTACCCGTCACAACTTCAACATGGTCGTTTTGGAGGGACATTTGCAATCAATATTTTATTACACCACAGATTTGCCGGTAGAATGGAGTGGCATTGCATCCATTTTTTGTGAGGATGTCAGCTTCTTCTGGAATGTTGCAGTGGCTAGGAATCCACTGAAGGACAATTTTCCAGCCATTAGAAATTGTTGATTAAAAAGCATCTTAAATTTCTCCACTTGGTAAGAATTGCTTATTGTGTATGAAGCAACAGCCAAAATAGTCAGATAACTTTCTTAAGTGGTATAGAACAAATTAAAGATTTAGAAGGCTCTTTTTATGGCCTCTATCACAGTATCGAAATTTATGGAAGCCCACAGGATAAGATTCTTCTAAAAATCCCTTGCAGTAAAAAATAGACCCAGTATAATTTCACATCACAGAACCAGCTGTATAAATATGAAGCTATTCATCACCTCTGTAGTTTACAATGATGAGCTCCAAGGAATGGGCTCTGAGGAGTTATGGGATAGTATCACATTTCTTTTCAGTAGAGCCAATTGATACACAAAAAGTAGGGATTTTATGATCAGGAGATCCATTACTAGTGAGAATTGAGAGTCAAGTTGTAATCCATTTAAATACAGCTGTGAAACATTTTAAATTTGATTATATGCTTTATTTAAAATAGAATGACAATTAAAAGCATTTTGATTCTTTGCTTGTTTAATTTCTTTTCCGATGCTTAAAATATTTAATTTTCTTTTAGGATTTTTATAAATAAGACCAGAACACATTTATTGAAATAATTTGAAAATTCTATGCAATTCCTTCAAAACTAATGTAATAAAGAATCATTTTGGCAAAATGGATATGTCAAATTTAAAAACAATCAATTTCTTATTTATGTTCTAGAAAAAGGAAAATGTAAGGATGTAGATGTAAAATTTATTTTCTTTACATGACTAGATTCCTGTTAATTTAAAATTTTCATTAATATCATTTATTAAAACTTCACCAAATCCTTTATGTATGTATTAATATATATATTTAAAACAGATTTTAAGTTCCGTTCTTTTCCCCTGCCTGATAGTGCCTCGGTTAAGACTACTATAATAAATAACCTGTGCATTTTGTGTGTGGTCTTGATTCTTTGTTTTTAATTAATTTCTAACAATTGTAATGTTTTAGTATACTAATTTTAATAAACATTGAATGCAAATAATTTTGGAAATTTCTAGATAGAATTATTCTCATTAGTGTTGGCTGTTTCATTATATGGGAGAAAATAGTATTTCAAACAAAAAAAAATTATATATATCAGGGATGTCATTGAATAAAATAAAATCAGGTGTATGTTAATATCCATAACTTATTAAACATTGTATTCAATTTAGATGAAAGTATTTTATTACATTTTAATTTTGCAACTCCTATTTTTGAGGAACTCTGGAGAAATAGTGGACAGAACCCACCAGCTTCATTATAGTGATCTTCACAGATATTCTGAGATGCCTAAGAGAAAGGCAAGAGACCTCTTGGGGTGTATGTTTTTTTTGTGTCATAATCTAGATGTTTCATTTGTGTCGCTTTCTAGATGTTCCAATTGTGTCATTGTCAATTGTTCCATTTGTATTATTTTCCTTTTATGTTTTCATGTGTTTAGTTATGTATATCAATTGTGTTTAGCCACCCATCAGAAACTATTTAAAAAATAAAGGCAAGACAACTTGAACTGTAAAAAATGCCTGTGTCAGATTGATTTTTTTTCTGTTAATATATGTTATCAATTATTGTTATTTGTAATTTAAAAAATTTCCTTCATAACTTTGTTAACCTTTTTCAAAACGTTATTAACTTTTTTTATTTATTTACTATTACCGAGGATTAAAACTTTGAGAAACACCATTTATTTTATGTACAAAAATTACAAATTTGTTCACTGGGGTAGCTTAAATTCATTTGCCTGAAATTAATTTTGTATTTTTAATGAATATTTGGTTTTGCATGATTTTGAATTTCAATTAATAGACTTATTACGCTCTTATGTTTGATATACTATTTTTGAGTTTTGTTTCTTGATTGCAAGTGTTGTAACATTCAAAGGATAATAAATAAATTTCAATATATTTTTCATAAAAATTTAAAAGCATGGTTTATGTTTGCATTACTATTTTTTACTAGCGTTAAGTAAATGTCCTTTAAATCACTTGCGATTTCACTTTCAAAATTTTACATGTTTAATTTTTTAAACTTTGGTTGCACACATAACTTGGCTTTTCCTGCTTTTGTAAGTATAACATGTTTTACTTCGGTAAATTTAATTAAAAAAAAAGACGCATGGGAAAATTATTCAGATAATATTCATAAAAAAAAAAAAATGCTCTTAGCATAAAATAATAATTTTATCATTGAAGACAATAATGTGTTTAATATCTTCCATTAGTTCTTATTTTATTATTTTCTCTTATGGTAATTTTTAGTCTAAAAACCATAAACTTAAAGGAGAAATATGAACAAAAGGTTAAGTTCCAGAATAATATGTCTGCAGTGATAAAATAACAATTTTAATAGACTATGAATATAAAGGTTCATCATATAAGCTACTGATACAAAATAACTTAAATAACATTTTAAAATCACAGAATAATATTAAACAAAATTCAGATAATAAATTCATCAGAAATCCTATGTTTTTAAAAACAAATAATGCTTGCTTATGATCTCAGACCAATGGAACATTTATTACTCTTTTACAACATTCATATCTACGTATAAATATAATTAGTTTTTATTCTTGTAAAATTTCTAAATAGCATTTCAATGCATTAATTTATGAAAAAGTATCATTCAATCTTCCTTTTTTTTTTGTTTATTGTGACTTTATCAAATAATTGATGATACTGAATTTGTAATAGAAAATTTAAATACCATGAATTGTTTCAAGAATAGCTAAATTTTAATTGGACTGAATAAAAGGAATTCTGAATCAAAAAAAGTTTTGAATATATATATATTCAAAAATTTTGATTCAGAATTCCTTTAATTGCATAGTAATTCCATTCATTACATTCCTGAAGTATCAAAAATCATACTTCATAATTGGAGTTAAATATTTTTATAAAAAATTATATATGTATATATAAATTTTTTATAAAAATTATTTAACTCCAATTATGAAGTATGATTTTTTCTTATTTATATAAATAAAAAGTATAGAATTAAAAATCATGATTTAGTTTTAGGAAATTGTAAAATACTAGAAGAATTATATTCATTGACGACAGCTTTAAGTTTGTAGTCATATATTTTTAATAAAGGCTTAGTTACTAAAAAAATATATAAATTTTCGTGTTTTAAGTTGCAATATAGCTTTTTCTGAAATTATCATGTAATAGTAATACAAGTGTGTTTTGTGTAGAAGGGGTAGTTTTTCAGCAAATATTTGTTAGAAATTCTGTGTAATGTGCAAAGTGTTTTGTTGTGTTTCTTAAGTTAAAACTGGTTATTTTGAAAAGTCATGCATTCCGATGCTTTTAATGATGCAAGATAAATTTGATATAAAAATTTTGCAACTGGAGGATTATATATCCTATTGTGATTTTTCATGTAAAACATTGAATTATCATGATGATTTTCATTTGCTTAATATTTACTTTTAGTGTATATCAATATTGGTATCAGAAATATAAATAAATAATTAAATCTGGAAAAAAATTTCAATTTTCATTTATTGAAGTCAAATTTATTTAATGAATTAAAAATTGAGTATAAAGTTGTTTGAAAACTCATATGAAGTAAACCATATATGAATTCATAAAACATTTTATCCATTGTAATGCTGGATTGGAATTGAGTTTAATAATTTCGTATTGCTGTAACTTCTTGTGATTTTTTTTTAATATCTGGAAATTTGCTAATTTTATTTCTTTGAATATGTTTTAGCTGGCAACCTCAAACTAAGTTTCCATTTCTTCGAGTAAGACTACCTCCTCAGAAAGAGGATGAGAAAAAGGAATTTTCTGAAAATCAAGAAGTTGAGGTAATAGAAGATATATATATATTTATTTGGAGAAGACAAGTTTTTAATAATTTAAATAATTAACTCTATAGAAACTTTAGTCTGATCATGCTTTAATAATTCATGATGTTTTGTTCCTTTTTGAATTAAAATATAAGCATTATGTAGTTATCACTTTTTAATTTTTTGTTAAATAATATAGAATATTTTTTTTTATGATCTACTCGTGTTGGGAGTGTTATGATGGCCTTTGATGTTTATACTAAACTATCAGATTTGACCTTCCATCATGAGATTACAGAAAATAATTCATATTTATTTTATCCAATTTTATAAAGAGAAAAACAATTTTTTCAGATATTAAAATTTCAGATTAATTTTTAATTTATCATTGAAATACTTCACCTTCAATGGTTTTCAATGATTTTTGAAAATATGTTGGTCCCCTGACTATAAAATATAATTCTCAAATAATAATATTCAGCACTATTAGGTTAAACAATATACACTTGCCCCTATGCATAAGACTAATTATAATCAGGAACAATTGCACCTTGCTTTCTCTTTTGAAATGGCATTCTTTTGTGTTATAAATGTAATATTTTGGCTGGTAATATGACTGTGTTTTTGCAAATTTGTCTGCATGCCAAGAAAAAAAAAATGTGGTATTTAGTGGTTATGTAGCTCTCTCTCTCATGCACTATCATTCATAAAGTAGTTTCAACAACCATTTTTCAAGTGAACACTAAGATATACTACAGTTGGAAATCATTCATAAATATTAAAATGGAGAATTTGCCAGACAGCTTTATTACTGTTGATGTAATTTCCCATTTGAAATTGTGTGACTTTATCTGTTGGTGTGTTCAAACGGCTAAAAGCTATCATATCGCTGACTCTGTTGATATATTTACGTGCGTATTTGATGACTTTGACTCCACATTAATATGTGCTTTAAACGTTTTCAACAGTTAAGGAATGTAGGGGACAATCCGTCTATTATCGATTTCAAAGTAAATGTTTTTCACTTTGCCTGCATGCCCTCTATCATTCGGTATTCATCGTCTGTATTGTGGATCTTCATCACCAGTATGTAATTCTTAATGCATGTATACTGAATATATTTTTGTACATTTTCATTCTTTCATGCAGGGTGAATTAGGATTCTGTGTTCCGTATAGTCAGTGAATCATAGTTTTACTGATAACTTCAAAAAGTATTTTATCTTAGGAAGATCAGCTGATATAACTTTATGAATCTTAGTAGGAATAATCTTTTCCTTTAGCCAGTTTTAGATATAAGATTGTGGTAGATATCATGTTTTTTTTCCCCCTTTTGATGGAATACGTTCAGCAAGGAGTTTCTCTTTAAATGTGGTTTGTTCGAAAACTCTGGGCGTAAGATCATGCAGTTGACATAATGATTGCCAAATCAGAAGTAAATTTGTGATTTTCAGCATTTTTTTTATATGTAAATGTCTTTATAAGATCTGGATATTTATATCTTCGAAAGTATGTCATGTCATCTTGTGCATATGTATGCATGTGTCTTAGACTTTTGGTATATGTAGTTGGAAGTAAAACCATTTTCTCATTGTCAGCAATGTTTCTATAATTTTTTATTGTATCCTATAAGTGAATATACTCTTGCAAAGTGCTTTTGATTAAAATGGATAAAAAGAAATTGTTCACGGGCATTTATAACATTTATGCAAATTGACATTTATTCCAATGCAGTTAATCATCAAATGTGACGAAATAAATCCTGTAAACTTAAAATAATTTCTTGTTTTGTCCGTAACTAATTGCACAATAATGATCACCCTCCTTCTCATCACCTATGAAGTAAATTTGTAAAAACTTAGTTTTTATTAGAAGAGCAAGTAATAAACCAACTGGATGGTAAACCTATCCTCGAATTTTAAATGTAGGTATGAAACCTGAATTGCTGACAATATTTGTTGCTCTAAATTGTGCCATTTGAAAGTTTCAGTTGTACTTACTTATATTTAGTAAAAAGTGCTTAAACAACGTAATAGTTCTGGACATGCAAGAAGTTGTTCAGGTGGCTCATCCAGAGGTGCTTAATTCATTTTACCATTTGAATAACACATTCTAGGCAGTTTTTTGTAAATTGAAAACTGCCTAAATTGGACTTTTTGTTGTGGACTTTTTTTTGTTTTGTGTTGGACTTTTCAATTTTTTCCATATGAATGTTTTGTTGAATGAATGTTTCAACCGCTATGCTCGCTTTTATTTGTTTAGATCTTGTGATTTTTCTTCCAATAGATGTTTTTTTTCAATGCTCACAATAATTAGTTTTTAATTGTAACGTAAAAGATAAAGAGCTATTACCATATACCACTCTCAAAACTACAGATTGCTTTCATTCTCAAAAGCATAGATAATATTACTGTAGGTAAAATTAAATGTATTTTTTAATTAAAAAAAGAAACTAGCAATTCTTGTACCAAATCAACGTTTTTGATATAAATAATAATCATTGACCAATCGTGGGACAGCCAACAGAGTAAAATAATGTCAAAGGCATGCTACTGTGGTGGCATGTTTTATTTAATTAAAAAAGAAGTAATTAGAATTTTTTCATTATTCTGCCATCTAAACCATGCTTGTTACATAAACAATACAAGGTTAAAATTTCATGCTAATCAGTTGATTTGTATAGCAATCCATTGGAAATATAGAAACATATTTTCGCTTTTAAATATATATGGATATACTTTTATAAATCCATGAAAAATCATAGTTATCATTTTAATTTTTCAAATTACCCTTTTCTTTATAAAACCTCCCAATTTTTAAATAACACTTCAAAAAATATTATTGTAGAAAGTCTTAATTACTTTATAGAGTGATTTGCTTTTTATAATTAAAGAAAAAAACTTGGTCATCTTAAAACATTTGAATGTAGCAAAAATATTTAAATTATAAAACATCAAATTATAGCATGATTTTGTTGAATTGCTATTTGTTAAATGTTTTAATTTTCTTTAATAAAAATACATTTTAGGGTGAAAGGGAAATCTTGAATCATAAAGCTCTCTTTATACCTTTACCAGCACAGGTTGATTTTGAATTAATTGTGCTTTTATAAAAAAAATTTTTTTAAATATTTAATGTTATTGTGCTAAATTAAATTACAAAATTTAAAAGAATAAGTTAAGTATTTAATTTTGGATCTCTTTAAATTTTGTTTTATTTATTTTAATATATTTACTTTATATCAGTAATGCATTTCAGTTTTTAGAATTAGTCAACTAGAGGATTTAACAAGATATTTAATGCCTACATTTATAAATATTAAATTATTTATAGAAGACTTAATAATATGAAATTAATTCATGAGAAAAATTCCATTATAGTAGAAAAAGCTATATTTAAAAAATTAACTTTTTAATTTAAAGATTGACTATGAACTTTGTTTACTATAGAATTTTATTGTTTTTAATAAATCCAATTTTGTTTGAAGGAGATAAAGCAGATTTAAATGTTAGCAGTTACATGCTATGCATATAATTTTAGTTTTTGCTATGGCATGAAAGTATTTCCTTTCCAATATCTTAAATTGCAAACAAATTGGTTACTAAAAGAAGTAAATTTTTAGGTTCTGTCCCGATCTAATGAACAGGAAGCTTGTGGTTGGTGGAAAGCTATTGTAAAGATGTCAAAAGGAGGTTTCCATGTAGTTGAATATGTTGGGTGGGAAACAACTTGTACAGAAATTGTACCAAGTGACCGTCTTCGAGTGAAAAATAATAAGTAAAGAATTTTTCCTGTCATATCCTTTTACAATATGCGCCACTTTTTTTCATTCATTGTTAAATTAATTAAACAATCAATATTATCTGTATAAAAAATAAAGTTGAATGTTTATTAATCTATTTGTATAAAATTTAGTTATAAAAATGTGAAATAATCGATAATCGTGAAGCTAATTTGGAGATTTTAAATCTAATATTCTTTTTTTTTTAAACAATATGAATCTTAAGAAAAACATATCTGTTTGTATTAGAACAATTATTTAAATTTTAGTTTATTTTAAAAAAAGTTTAGCTACTAAATATACTACCTTGAATCTAGAATGATCTCCAAGAGTTAAGGTACAGTTTTTTGCCATTTACTATTGAAAAAATGAAAACTATAATAAACATAGTTTGTGATGGAGTCATAAATAACATTAATAATATCAAATAAAAGAATAATGCTTGCCACTGTTTTATTTAAAATAATTGTGAACTTATATAGAAATTAGAAATAGTGAATATTAAACTAAAATTTCTGTTTCTGTTAAATGTTGATTAGTCTTTAATGTTGAGATGAAAATATTATTGGGTATGTGAAAGAGAAGTCATATACTTGATACATTAAAGTGGTAGGTCAATTTGGTGGATAGAAATGGGTTTGTCACAAGGTGATTGTGCTAGGCAGCTGAATGTCTCTTGTAATAGGGTTCAGAATTTTAGAGATCTGTTTAATTATGAATACTTATTTTAAAAGAGCTATCTTATGTCAGCCATAAGTTATAACTTCTGAAGATCACTTTCTGGTACTTATCATCCAAAGGATGAGTACTTTTCTCGAGCTCATTGCAGTCCATTTTGTCACAAAAGGGACTAAAATATCTGGATCTACTATATAAAAATGTCTTTATGATAAAGCTTCTTTACAAAAACATCAATTGTATGTGTCCTGTTTACTAACTGTAGAAAAGTGCTCGATTATATTGGACAGATAGCATTGGATGCCTTTATTCTTCATATGAGTCTAGGTTTACACTGAAGTTATTCAGGTTGTATTTTGATGTGCAGAGAGCATTGTACTAACAATGATTATGATTAGTAGATCATATATTGCTGAAAGACACAATTATAAAAGGAGGTAGAATCTTCATTTGTGCTGGATGCTAAATGGGTCGTCACCTTGAACTTTGTGTTCCATTTTACAACTTTGAAACTGATTAACATTGTGATAGGTCTCGAATGCCTTTGTAAACCTGTAAGTGATGACTCAATTGCATAATGTCTGACTTCATAGAGCTAGACTTGATGGATACCTTGATTCTCAAGTTATGAAATGAATGGATTGTCCAGTTTGATTCTGAGACCTTAGCAAGCATCTTTGAGTACTTACTGTCTTGGAAGATAAGTGGTTGGTCTCTGTTTTCCTCACTTCAGGGTGCAATAATTTACTAAAGAATGCATTTTAACTAAGGAATTAATATAATTTAATAAGGGATAAATTTAAATTTTTTTTCCTTATTAAGATTTATTTAATTTAAAAAGAAAATTTATTTATTGTATTTTACTTTTTTGTAAAACTTTCATATTTTTAAGATGAGATTTTCATTCCCCCTCCTCTTAAAAAAATTGCACTTTAAAGGGGAATAAAATGCAATTAATTTTTAATTATGCAATTAATTTAATTATGCAATTAATTTTTAATGTCTTTTGAAAAGTAATAAGGTTAGATGCAAAATCTTAATATTTGGATGTCAATGAACTAATACTGTCACTTTGGTGAATATATATGTGTAAATGATTAAAAAAATGACTCAGTGTTTTGATTTTATTCTAGTGGTATTACTTAAAAACCACCATTGTGTAGGATATTTTATTCCTGCTGTAAAGTGAAAAACTACAAATTTGGTTTAGACTCTTTAAGAACAGAGAAAAAAATTGTATTTGACTTAAAAAGCTGATAAACTCAGTCATTTTTTAAAAACTTGACTAAAAAATTATGAAAGTTTGATTAAATTAGAAATACCATAGGGTTCCTCACACTTGTGTTCATTTTATTTTAGTGAGGGTTGTTTTGCTATCATTTAATAAAATACATAACAATACATAATTTTTAAAAAACAATATGTATATATTACATTTGCATCTGTATTAAATATAATAAAATCATTTTTAATTAACTATTTTATCCCATTGATTGTGCATTGTGATTTTTTTTTTGTATAAGAGTTAGTTGAAATTCTGGTTTTTTGCTTTCATTTTTTTTTAGTATTACTACTTATTGCTAATAATAAAGTTTTAAATCTATTATTAAACACTGTAATTACGAAAATCTTGTAAAACAAATTTGTAAACTGTCGCAATGCAGCAGGGAAAAATTGTCTTACACTTTTAGTGATTTCAGAACAATACCGCCACCCACCTGGGAGGGGGAATAGACTGAATTTTTTAAAGGTATTTTAGTTATTCCTAAGTAACCTATACATATTATTTATAAACTTTTTTAAATCAATCAATCAATTTAATTTTGCATGTTTTATGAAATTGAAAATTTTTTCACCTATTTCATGAAACCTGTTACGAGTTATTAAAATTTTTTTGTTTCCTTATGTTTATTAATTCTCTTGGTTTATTTAAAATTATTTTGTGATTAAATATGAGTGTTTTAAATAAATATTATAATACATATTTGCATAACAGAATTATGTGTAACAATTTTATAATAAATTATATTTTTTTAGTCCTCCCATTACCAAAAACACATTCAAGGTTTTTGAATTGGAAGTTCCTGAAGATTTAAGGGAATAGTAAGTTTTTCTTTTAAATTTGCTTGTTTCACTGCTTCTGCTGAAGGAATTTAAAAAGTAATAAAGCTTGATTTAAAAGTTGAAATTCATTTGTTTCTTCTTCATTTACATGAAATCTTATTATGAAGTAAAAAAAAAAAAAAAAAGGTTAAAAATTGTTTATCTAAAACTGAGTTTTTGTAAAATAATATCATAAAAAAAAAAAGTTGCATGGAATTTAAACTTTCATTGAACTTAAAGTTCTATTAATATCATTTAAAACCCTTTCATCTCTGTAAAACCGTGCTCTCTTATCAGATGTTAACATTTATATATGTGTATATAATAAGTGGATAAAATGTGTTCAACAAAGAATAATGTAATCTAAACCAAGCATTCAATTTTTAACATTAGTAAAGCCATTCCTTTAACATAACTAAACATTCATAAGTCTTTCATCAAAGAAGTTATATATATGCCTCTGATATGTTGTTAATAACTTGGAACAAGGGTCGTGAACTGGCCATTTCTTTCCATTCAAAGAATTCTGCATATATTTAAAATTAATTTCACCGCAGTCTACATTTGGTTATGTAGAAATATTCAAATTCTACTGTATTCATCTATTTATGTAATAATAGATGTAATTTTACATTTTAATCAATAAGAGAAACCTGCAATTCTTTGCAGTAATTAAAAACTTTCTTAATCATTTGTCCCACATGTGTATATATCACTTTTTCATAAGTGATATATATATTATTTACAGATACAGCTTGTTAAATGTTTTTAACCTTTTTATATTGTAAATTGCAAAGAATTTATATATATGTATGTATATTTTTTAGTGCCAAAGTTGAATCAGCACACAAGGAATTTAAAAAAGCAATTGGAGCAGTGATTTGTCGTTTTGATTCAACTAAGAATTGTTTAATAATAATAGTATGTATTTTCTTTCTAACTTTTTCTAAATTTGTTTAGTTGATTTAGTAAATGGATTGTAGAAGTCACATAATCTTTTTTAAAGTTCCTTTTTCTACTACTCAAACCTATTTTTGTGTGGAGGGTAGAGACCGCATAAAAAACCCCCTGAAATATAAGTAACTATAAAAAATATTTGCAATACATTAAAAAAAATTACATAGCAATTGGAATTGCACAAAAAAGTCCTACAAAGGAAATATGTAAATCAAAACCTCATGATGTAGCTAGAAAGGGGTTTTCCAAACAAGGAAAAGTTAAATATACTCATTGAAACATTTCTAAGGGTTTAATTTGCTTATATAGATTCCAAAATATTTATTTAAAACTATTCATTGTAGCCAAGTATGTTGATTTTCTTGTGGAGAACTGGTTCAAAATAATTTTCGTCACTTGAAGATGCAATTTCGCATCTAATATGGTAATCGGGTGGGTCATTTTTTTAATGTTATTTTGACAGCCATCTGTTTTCTTTTTAATTTTTATTCATAATATGCATTTAATGGAATCGTTTATCGTATACTGCACAGGAAGAAAAAAAAAATCACAAAAAAGGGACTGCATAAAAATATATTTGAGTGTAATGAGTCTTTGAATGTTTTAAAAAATTCTTATATTTTTTAAGTATACAAAAAAATATAAGATACATTCAGCGTGTAAATCGTATTTCACTCAATTTTGTATTCCTGTATAATTATGGCACAAATATCTGCAAGCAATATTTATTCTTAATTTAAGTTAAACTGTAAACTTCATTTAAAATTCCTTTTATTTTAGAAACTAAATTCTTCATATGATTTTATTGCATACAATAATTTGAAATAATGATTCTTTTCACAATAAAATGTGGCAAGGATAAAATTTCATTATTTCACAAATTACCTACAGGGGTGGAAAATCTGTGGCTGAGTCAAAATTCATCCCTTGCTACTTTCTGTTGAAAAGACTGCAAATTTCATATTTCTGTGCCAAACTCCATCAAAAATGAGATCTTTGTTATGATTTATTAACCTGGAAAAATAGCCTAATATGAATGAGCCTATCTTCAGCCTTCACTTAAAATCTTCTTTAGTGGGGTTAAGAATTAACCAATGTTGTAAAAGTTCTGCTTTTATAACATTTCCTTATGCAGGAAGGACTGATTTAATGAGTTTTATGATAAATATGTTTTTTTTTTAATTATTTCTTCCTTGCTTAATTTATTTTCATGTTAAATTACAAAAAAAAATTACCATCCAAAAAATTTTAATTACGAATTGATTACATGCTGTATTTTTAGGTTCTAATGCACTTTTAAATTAAAACATTCCACATTTTTTAGTATAAATTAAGAATTGCTAAAATTGATGTCATTTTTTTAAATTTAATCAATTTTAAAAATTTTACCTGCATGAATATTTTGCATAAATTTCAGGCTAAATGTGATGCTGCAAAAAAACGTGCTATGATGTTGTGTGAAATGCATTTTCGAAATTTAAGGCAAAAAGTGCTTTTATTAAACAGGACTGAAGAAGCAGCTCGGCAGTTAGAGGTAAATTTTTTAAATTAAATTATTGTATATAACTGCATGTTTTAAAATAATGCAGATTTTATCTTTGGAATGTGTTTTGTTAGATATTTAAAAAGAAAATGCCTTTACATTTTTAAAATATTTAAAGCTATACTTATTCATTATTAGTATGAAATTTTAAAGGTATTTACTAATAACTTTTATATTACTTCTCTTAAAAATAAAGTAGGTCTTTTTAAGTTCATTAAAACCATAAGCTTTCGCACATTTAAATGCATCCACAGTTATTTTTGTATGCCTAGTTTAGATCCTATTTGGTTGTATTGTAGTAATAACTAATGCATTTGTGAAGTTAAATTAAAAATAAGTTAAGCCACTTGTTCTGACATTAAAATTTGTATTCAATTTGTTTAAAAAATTATTAATAACAAATGATTTTTAAATTAAAAAAAACACTAATACTGAGATTTCGTGATACTTTTTATACTGATGCAATGATTTAATTTATTACAGGTTATAAAAAGTAAATTAGTAGTACAGTATTAAGGTGTAAATAAGTAGTACAGTATTAAGGTGTAAATAAGTGCATAGCTGGAATAAATGACCGTGGGTTTCAGAACCCCTTTTTATTTTGAAGGTTACTTCTGAAGGCAAGTGATATGAAAAGATGCATACATTTATCAAGTTTCGGGTCATATTTCACGCATTCACTTCGTGTCGCAGATGTCACATTGAATGTAATCCTGTTTATCACAATAATATTTACACACAATGTGCATCACAGCAACAATGATGTGTTCGTTTCTTTCAGTACTGTTAGCAATAGATATACATAAGCCCTTCATAATACTCTCACAGGAAGAAATCACATAGCATTTGTCCAGAATACCTTTTGGGAAAGGGGGTAGTATAACAACAAATGAACATCAATAAATACTAACATACCAATTCAGAGATATAGAAGTGTCTTGGAAAAGGCACTCAGTTGTGTTCCAGTATGATGAAACCCTGTCGATGAAAAATGAATGCTTGGGAGTCAGTTGTGGCAATTACAAATGTAACATCCAGAATGGATACTATTGATCTGCTAGATGAATAAAAAGGGCCATAGAGCTTTGTCTGTTACAAAGCACAGAAGATATTTTTAGTTAATTTCTTTCCAGCTACACACTTAGATGAGGCATTCAGTCTAATTTTATTCTGTAAGTAAAATGCAAATATGTTGAAGTGCATTGAAAGAAATTCATCTTCAGGTAGCAGTCTATATATCCTTACTATAGATGGTATGCAATAGTCTACAGTCCTTGGATCAAAGTCAGGAAATTTACAATGTTAATTTTTAAAATAACATTAATGATTATTTGTGCTAATCTGACTTTACTTGTATAGTAATTGATGGATTAATTTAATCACTTTCTTTTAAGGAATATTGATAATATTGTTTTAATTTTAATTATTTTCTTATTTCTCATGAAGTGCTCGAATTTATTTTTAGAATACTAGACTAAATTCAACGTCTGGTCATGTAGCAGAATTCTGTGTTAGAGAGGATTTAATGGGTCTTGCTATTGGAGCTCATGGTGCCAATATTCAAAATGCTAGAAAATTGGAAGGTGTCACTGGAATAGATTTAGAGGAATCTACATGTACTTTTAAGATATATGGCGATGCAAGTAACTTATTTTGTATTTTTTGTTATTGTCATTATAGTTGCAATTTTCATAAACTATTTTATTTATTTATAGACTGAAGAGGCTGTTCAAAAAGCAAGAAGCATGCTAGAATATTCAGAAGAATTAGTAAAAGTACCAAGATTGCTTGTAGGTATGATATTTTTACTTTATTTTCGACTACTCAGTATGAATACTTCTGAGTGTTGTAAGAAATAGCCATCTGTATTTTTCACTGTTTTAACATTTTGTATGTATATATGTGTTTATTACTTAATGAAATGTAATTATTTTCTTTATATTGTCTTTACTGTTATTCAATGTGGCAAATATTTATAATTATATTTATGATGTTGACAAATCAAATTATGATGTCCTCATCAATCTGAAAGTCACTTACTAATGAAAGTTCATAGTTTTTTTATGGCCCCTTGTCATTCCTTTTTCCAGTACCTTAATTTAAAAATTGAGAAATAGGGTAGGACTTTTTTTTAAATGAGATTTGTCTGATAAATAAGCTATTCTGGCATCTCTTAACTTGAATTGTTTTATAGAAGAAATAATGTATAGTTTTTTTGTTTGAATTTGCTCTCATCAAAGCAAGTATGGTGTGTCAAATAATGAACAAAAGTGATTGAGCAAATTTGTCATATGTGATAATGAATTTGATTCCATGAAAATTACACTCCAAAAAATGAGAACAATGATGGATAAACAAAATTGTTAAAAAATTAAAGTATATATTTAATGGAAATAATTTTATCTTTAGATAAATAAAAAGGAAAATATGAATTTGGAAATTAAAATGAAAATAAAATATGATCCATAGATTAAGAGAACTTAAAAATTATGATTTGGCTTTTTTTAACAATATATGGACTAATAATGTCTGTTATATATGAATTATTTGGGGGGACTGAAAATGAGTAATGTTGTTTTTGCACATAAATTATCATTTATCATCTCATTGTACTTGAGGGCCATGCCAAAGGCATTTTAAAATTAAGACATGTTTAGTTGTAAATATTTAAAACTTAATAATTTTCTCCCTGTCATTTTGGGTGAAATTTCCAGGCAAATACTAGAAGTACATATCCTGCATTGTATGCTTTTTGAGTTTCACAACAGTTGTTACCAAAAACATTTGCAAGATTTATTGAAGCGCATTACACGCTCGTAAATATTAAAGGTGATGTCTAAGTTCAGATCCAAAAATTTTAATTTTTCCAACTCATATCGATCAAGAAGACCAACTGTAGACGATATGTTAAGATTGGAAGTATAAACAAATTCGTGTTCTGTCAAACACTTGGTCAACCATCCAATAACTTTTACTGTACATTGGTAAAGTATGAAGAGCAGCTGTTTGCGTCCTGCGTAATCTGTTCGAAGTAAACAAAAATAACCAACAGCACAATATAGAAGCGTTTTTTGATCACTGGAGATGGAAAATGGGTCTTCTATGATAATCGAAAACGAAAAAGGCAGTGCCTTCCGCCAAGTTTATATCTCAAAAAGGCACTTTTATGTGTTTGGTGGAGTGTTCACAAAATCATTCATTTTGACCTGCTGAAACCTGGACAAAATATAAATGCATAATTTTACTTTGAATAATTAATTTGGGTAAATTTGTCTTTAGTTGAAAAATGTCCAGAGATTATGTATAGAAAAAGCATTATATTAAAGATAATGCAAGACCACACTGTACAAGATGAAGCTTGGAAAATTCAATGAATTAAGGTGGGAATTACTGGTACTGCTTCATTACCGTACTCGTCCAACATTGCACCATAGTTTCCATTTATTCCAATTGATACAGCACTTTCTATTATGTAACAAAAAATTTCGATGATATCCAAAATGCCATCTACAGATACTTTGGTCAAAACCAATATTTTTTTGTCGATCTGGCATTGAAAATTTGCACACTAGATGGCAAAATGTTGTTGGTAACGTGGATAATTACATCACTGATTTAAAATAAAAACTTTTTAAAAATTTCTTTGAATTTAATGTCAAAAAAGGACATTATTTTACCATCCCTCTAACATTAGTGACCATTTTAGTATTATATAGTATACTTCTTTTACTTAGATTTGAATTGTTCAAATTGCAATTATTCTTTACAAAGTTATTATATTTAATATGAGATATAAATTTGATTAGCATATTTAAATGTTGTATGAAACTGAAAAGGTATTTTGAATAATGCAAACCATATGTTTATATGAAATTAATCAATTATTTTTAGTTGTCAAGCTATTTAAAATGATTGTTTCTTGTTTAGGTAAAGTAATAGGTAAAAATGGAAGAATTATACAAGAAATGGTAGATAAATCTGGAGTTGTTCGAGTGAAAATTGAAGGTGATAATGATAATCAAACACCTAGGGAAGAGGTTTGTATATTTATTTTGAAATTTAAATAATTTAAAGAGTAATTATTCAGATAAATGAAAAATGAAAAATTTTCCAGGTACCCTTTGTTTTTGTTGGAACAGTTGAAAGTATAAGTAATGCAAAAGTACTTCTTGAGTATCATATAGCTCATTTAAAAGTAAGTGATTTCTGCTGAAAAATATTTTTCTGTGGTAAATTTTTTTTCACTAAATAGATTTTTAATGCCATTGTAACTATTGATTTGGTATTAAAAATATTTAATTTTAAAATAGATTTGAACTTCATATCTCACTTGAACTGTTTAAATTCTTTTTCTTCCTACCTTAATAAGAATGTTGAAACACTAATAGTTTAAATCTATAAAACATTTTTTAGTTTTATTCTTTTTTTTTCTTGCGATTTAGCTTTTATCGCATTTCCTATAATAATTGTCTTTTACATTTTATTTCAAATAATAATTGTTTTAATAAATAACTAATTTGTTTCAGATCATTCACTTAAATTTCTTTTGACTTTAAACAATATTTATTTATGTGTTTTAAAGTTATCTACGATAATTTTGAAAATTGTTATTGTTGAAAATAAATTGTGTTAAAAATTATAAACTTCTTGTGTCCTTTTTAAAAAATGTGAACACTAATTTATTGGTTTTTAAATAAATTATTCTATAGTTTAAACAAGATATAAACTTTAGTCCAACTTTTTTTTTTTTTGCTAATGTCTTAATTTTTTACCTTTTAAAAAGATCCATATTATTAATTAAATTTTGTAATGTCAAAAAAAAATTTGCATAGATTCATCTCCTGTAATAATAATACAGGAGATGAATCCATGCAGAATTTTGAATCTCCTGTTCAAAAAACGTTTGGTATAGTTAAAAAAAAAAAAAAATGTTCTAATGATAAATGTAATTTTTGTCCCTTAATGCTGGTGCAAGGATTTGTTTCTGTTCAAGTATTTAATCAGTAGCTCTTTTTATGAATCGAATTTTATTTTTTACCTTAGGAAATTCACAAAAAAAAAAAAAAAAAAAAAAATGTATCTTGTTTCCAAGTTTCTTTTTTAAATTGTCAAAATATTTAACGTAACTTTTTGATTTTAAGCATTTAAAAAAAATTTATTTTATTTCTTCTAAAAATAATTGTATCTACTGCAATTTTCTTTCTGTATTTCCTGCAATAAATCTGTACGCTAAAAAATTTTAAGGCATTTCAATCCACTGGCGAATGAATATTTTTCACATTCTGAATGATTTCCTTGAAGTTTTATGGATTGATGGGTTCCAGTAGCTAACTTGAAAACTGCTGGGTGTTCCTAATTATATCTCATTATTACATTTTTCAAATGTTATTCCTCACAGTTAGGCTCTGCATTTTGGAAAAAAAAATAACACTAAGGTTTCTATTATCTGTTCTTATATCAGAAATTGTCCACGACTTGGTCTAAAATTATTTTGAAATGGCTACTGTAGATACTTTACACAACTGAATAAAATCGTAAATCTAGCCTGTATTAAATTACCTCTATTTTTATTCCATCAACAATAAATGTTAAATAATTTATCCTTAGATTTTATATTCATAATTTTTAATATTAGTTTTGCTTTGTGTATTGTCTTTCGTGTCAAACTATGATAGTTATCAATTAACTTTGGATATTCATGACAATTCATATATACCTTAGATTAAATTGTTTTCCAATTCTCTAAACTTTATCTTTTGTGGTGTAATCAGGTTTTAAACAAACTGATTTTATTTTTAAAGCATTAAGCAAAAACTGATTTCCAATTGAAAAGTGTAGTAAAATATCTTAATACATATGAATAATTTATTTTAATTGACAATATATTATTTTGTAGGAAGTTGAAAAATTACGTCAAGATAAGATGGAAATTGATCAGCAGTTAAGAAGTCAAGTAGGATCTTTGCCAAACTATCCAGTACCTAGAAGGGGAGGATTTGATAGACCCTACTCCGATATGGAAGGTACACGTGGGAGAAATAATTCATCTCGTGGAAGAGGACGTGGTGGCTCAAGAATGGATTCTAATCGTCGCTGGAGTGCAGATACAAGATATCCAAATAATCAAGGTGAATTTAGTTCATAATTAAATCAATTTTAATAGATTTGTTCATAATTTTTCCATTTCTCTTTTATTATACATTTTTTCTCCCTTTTAAATGCTTGGGGGTGTTTCATTATATCATTAATCATTGCTGAATTATATATATAACTTTCTTAATGTTTAATGTATGAATTAAAAGTGTATTTTATTGGCTATAATTTCTTTAAAAGATTAACTTTCATACTTAAACCACTGGGTTATGCACTGCTTTATGAAAAAGTGCTTTGTTATGATAAAATTAAAAAGGCCCTTTTCTGTATAGTGACAAGAGTGTAAGTAGCAAAATGTTTTATAATATTGGCAGATAGGTGATGTTATTGAGGGTTTTTAAGACACTAAAATCAAATCAAAACCATCTAATTTAACAAATGGAGCATGCACCCTTATAATTCTCATTTAGTTATAATCCATACCCATCCATTTGAATGTTGTAATATAACTGCAAGTATCACTCCACATGCTCATTTATTTGTGTAATCAGCAAACCATGTTTTTTGCTCCATTCTAATCGTTGATTGGTATTCAAATGACAGATTAATAACTTGGTGCTGTAATTCGCCATAAAAACCCAATTTACTCAGTTTCATCTCAATGAATGGTATGATTTCTAGCACCACTTCAAGATAATTAAAAAGGTGTAATTATGATTTCTAATGAAGCATACTAATTTAATATCATACATGATATACTTTCATGATCCCTAACCTTTTTTCACTTCATTTATCTGGATTGGGTTTCAGTACTAAATTACTGATAGTTTCACATTGTGTAGAAGTCGGACTGATTGAATGACCGATTCTGTGGGCATTCTGTAAATATTTTCCTGTCAGCTCTTTTCACATCTTTTGATGTATTCTCATATTTGAGATCTCACTGTCTTTTTATATACTCTCAACATTATTAATTTACATATAGATTATTCTAATTTCTTTCCACGGAATATCCTATCATTATTTGTAATTTATGTATTAAATGATTTTTAAAATTTTTATTACATACTATGTTATACATTATAAACTGAATCTAGTTTATGTATGAGTATTCATGAGTGTAGCAGTAAACTTAAATACTAATTTGGTTAGTCTCTCTTTATTCAATTGCTTGTGTAAGAAATCTTTAAATTTAAACTGATTGTAGTCATATAAAAAATATGCAGAAAATATTTAAATGTCAGCTTTATAATTTGTCAGCCATATAAATATTCTTTTGATATTACATCCCACACTAGTAGTATAGTTGAAGGAAACTTTTATAGAATTATGTTTCAGAATGCTGTTAATATAAACTGAATATTTTCTCTGCTGTACATTTTTTTTTAAATTTACTATTCGTTTTTAAAAAGAAATTTAATTAAAAATCATTATCACTTTTGTTGATGGGGTTACCTTAAGTTTTTTCAGTTATAAATGAAAAGGAGCAAGTTTGAAATTGATAAATAATATAAGTGAAACCCTTTTCTTCTCAAACATTCATCCTATGTATAGCATAAAACATGACCACTCATTTAATTAACTTATTTTTTGTTGCTAAATGTGCAAAATATTTTTAAAGGAAAATTAATCAACCGTGAAAAGAATAAATATAAATTAAAATAATGCCTTAAAGTCTGCAAATTTTTTTAGGTGATTTAATTAGTCTAGAATCATTTCTGCATTTACAGCATATGTTATAAAAAAATTAACATGGCAGATTTTTTTGCAAACCACCTCATAAAACTAATAAAACCATGGCTAATAACTAAGAAACCTCACTAAGCAATTCACTTAACTTAAAAATTTCATATTTGATTCTTCTTGCGTATCAAGTGCAATGAATTGATCAGAAAGTATCCAAAAATCAATTTATAGCCAGTCAATTATCTAATACTTCCACAATGTTTTCATAAATCTTTATTGTATCAATAAATTGTTCACCGAAAAAGACAAAATCTGAGATTTTACTGGAAGTCAGAAATAAAAGTTCTTAGGTGGAGGAGGAGAATTATAGTTTCTAAAATTGTTTTGTTACGGTTGAAGTGTTCACCATAAGCAATAATGCATCATTTTTGACACTCTCTCACCTTTGCATTCTGACTGAACAGCGAAACTAAACTCTTAAATGCATTTACTCAGAAAATTTTATGATTCTTCTATAGTGAGATTGATGGCATGTAGCACTATTTTTACACCCGTCAATGGATTCAGAACAATCGCCAGTTTCCGTGACGTTCACTGGATTTAGATCAATCACTGAATTCGATGCTAAATCATAAGTGCTGCACCTCTTGCTTTTGCTGGAGGCACCATATAGTGACGGAGTCCTATGTAAAACACACCGTTCACTATGTCGATCTTCTAATGGATATAGGTGATGTATAGGTCTTATAAGATATCCATTCTTGGCTTTCAATTTTTGAATAAGAATTTATGCTGTTAACTTTCATTATATAATTTATTAAATGCTGCTTACATTATAAAGAGGAAAAATTATGAAATGAACCTGATGTTTTACTTACCATGATGAGATCGGATTAAAATACATAGAAGAGCTTTTATATTAAATGTAAAATTAGCTTGACAAATTTTGATAGTGCCAAGGTGAAGGAGTGGGAATTTGTTTTACAGAAGTGTATAGTGTTTTTCTATAAAAAGAAAAAAAACACTTGCACTATTACCATTTGTGTCTTGCAAATTAATTATAACTTTAAAAGAATTTATTCTGTATTGTAACAAAATTGAAATGTTGAAAATAAACACATGAAAGAGAAGTTCTGTTTTTGTTAATTTGTAGGCCATCGGTATATATCAGACCGAGATGATAAAAATTCAGATTTGCCTCCTCGACAAAGGATCCGAAGTGACAGGCGGAGAGTAACTGATGAAGATGAATCGGTTCTCGATAGTCATGAAGCATCAAGTATCGCAAGTATAGATCAAGGTAGGCTTTTAAAATTAAAATCCTGATTAAATGTGCATTTTCATTAATACTATACTGCATTTTTAGTAATGCACAGCATTACAACTATAGTGTTAACTGCAAATTGAGATTATTCACATATACATTAATTTATTTCCTTTCTATTCTTTTTGGGCTTTATGCCATTTAAGAAATGCATGTCTCCTTACATTTAGTTTTATTGCTTTGAAATCAAAATTCTTGTTTTCATACAAAATTTTTATCTGTTCTCAATGTGTTGACCTGATTTTAAAATATCAGATAATGAAATAGCCTTTTATGAAATAAATACATATATTTAACATGAAAGTATCTTTAAAGTTCTTTGCATAATTATTTTATAAAATATATAATTATGTGTTCTGGAAAATTTAAGTTTCAACCTTTTAATATTATTGGAAATAAGAACTTTTATTAAAAATTTTCCCTTAAGAAGTAAAACATTTTATTCATACATCTATTTGTATACTGAAAATTTATACTTATTATCAAAATTTTATATTAATAAGGTTTTAATATTGTTTTATATTTCATGGTATTTTCAATATTTTCTTTTGTTTATGCTGTAATTATTTTTCTTAAAAATTAAATTATGTCTTAGTTGTTCCTGCAAATGACTTCTTGTAAAATATTTTATTTTACCTGCTGTGAAATTCGTTTCATTTGTACTTCTTTTGAATGAAGGAATTATTCTATATCAATTTTTTTTTTTTTTTTTTTTTTTTAATTTCTTCAGTTATGTTGATAAGTATTATTTTCCAGAAAGCGTTTCATCTGTCGAGGGTTCTCGAAATCGAAGGCGAAAAAAGAAGAAAAAGCCTAAATATCATGGAGAAGGCAGTAATGCTAGTGATGATTATAAAAGTTCTGGATTTTCTGAGCAATCAACACAAGCTTCTGAGCAATCGCAAAATAATTCACCTCATGATAATTCTGAGCCATGCATGAATGGTGAAGATAAAAAGATGAAAAATGGTAGCATAATTTTATTACCCAAACAACAAAGAGATCCAAACAGATTGCAATCAAAAGTACCTAGTAAAACTGAACTTTCTGTCCCAAATGAAACTTCAGTGATTAATGGTACAGCTTAAAAACATTTTAATTAGTTTTTCTATATCCATTTTGCCAATGAATTTTCAGATGTGGTTTTTCAAAGAAACTTTTATTTTCAATTCTCTGAGATTTCTAAGTTAAAAATTTAAAGTTGCCAAATATATTTATCGATTTGTTTTAAATGAATAAATTCTTTTGATGTGTTTTGTTTGTTACTAAAACTGCTTATAGAAGTTCAAACTATGCTTTTATTATTTGTCATATGACTTATTTGATATATACCTTGATATGAATTTTTATAGGAGTGTGATAATGTTTTCTTTGATAACTATTTAACTACTTAGAATGTGCCTTGTGATGTAAATAATATAACTTAACATGAATTTACTTATTGTTTATTGTGCCTGTTTTGAAACTGATTCAATTTTTATAAAAACAAAGATCATTAGTCATTTGGAAATTCTTATATTTAGTTGTCTTCTGGTAAAAATATTGCATTAAACCTATTTGTTGAGCTATGAAATTTTAGTCTTTGATATATATATATATATATATATTTGTTACTTTAAATAAACTTTATGTATTATATTTTTAAAGATAATTCCCATATATTTTATATAGCATCAATTTAATCTGTATGTTACAAATAATGGCAACCATAATGAAGTGCTATGTTTGCTCAATACTTTTTGGAAATAATACATTTAAAATAGTCATCTTACGTAAAATTAAATTAAGGTTTAAAAGAGGCTTTAACTTTCTTTTAGGTTCAATCCATTTACAAAGTTATATAGACTACTTGTACTTATCAAGTATATTTCCATCAATTATTTTTCTTCAGTCTGTTTTCAAGTTTAACTAAAAAAATTCCATATATAATTAGCCAAAAAAAAAAGTTTATCAATTTTCTTAATAGAATTGTTTACTAGTATTCAGTTCTTTGAAGAATGAATTTTGTAAATGCAATATTTTTTCCAAGGATTTAGTGCTTGATTATATATTCTCTATGAATTAGGCATAGTTGCCATACTTTTTGAATTATGAAATTGTACAGTGTTATTACTTCTTCAGCATTAGTTGAAATAAAATTTTTTTTTATTCTGTAATTCAACAGAATTTATCAAATTTAAATTAACATAAAACTCGGTAACAATTTCTTCTTATAGAGTTTGATAAAACTGTTGTGATATTTTTCTAGTTTAAGTTGAGTGAGACTTGTAGCTCTAATATTGGTTTTACGATAAAATTTTGAATGCTTTTTGACCATTCAACTTTAACTGCAAATTGATATAAATGTTCATTGCTGAAAATGAGAAAAAGCATAGTTATGTAATATTTGTGTTTATACCTTTGTAATTTATAAACATTTATTTTCTAGCTTAAAGTGTACTTAATTAAGAATTTAAATATTTATGCAACTTAGAAGCTGGTTTGATTATTGATGATATTCTATGCAATAAATTGTTTTCACAATTTTCATTAAAATGAAGACTATATGCAATTTATCTATAAAATAAATGCTGGTGGTTTTGTTACAACTATGCTTGATGCATATTTTATTAAAGGTCAAATGCATTTTACTATCAATAGAAAATTTATACATTAAAAAAAAAAACTGCTATGAAATATGCAATTATTTTGTGAATTATTACATCTTTTTATTATTTATAATATAAAATACTGTGCAATAACTGTGCTAAGATTTTTAAGTGTTCCTTGCTGTTTGACTAAAATTTCATAAGTTTTGTAATTTTTTTTTATTCTCATAATTGAAACCCGGTAGAATTGCTACTAATGAAATATTTTAGTCTTGTAAATAAATCACAAAAGCATAGATTTGTGTTGTAGTGAGTTATTAATTTCTTTTTTTTATACAAGTTGATTTATGACAGTGAATCATTTGAATCTGAACTTTCTATCTTTATGTGAATTGATTATAGTGTGCTAACAGTAATTATTGATATTCATATAATTTTAGAACATTCTTCTAAGAAAATAATTGCTCCTATTAGAAAAAACACTCTTTAGCATGATTTATAGTATTTTATCCAAAAATTATATATTTTAAGTTTTGTCACCAAAGTTTAAAATAAGCAATTTTTTTAATGTTTAAGCAATTCTATATGTAACACAAACACATTTTTCTTTAAGACAGTATTAGTATAATTCTGTAAGAAATGCTCTAAATATTTTGTCCAAAGTATAATACTAATAGTGTACTTTTAGCTTCTCTCCTTTAATTGCTTTATTATAGACTTTAATAAGTACTATAAAATCTTGATATATTGTTCCTTCGTCGCTTTCCTGCATCATCATTTTATCGAAATGCTTGTGGTACAATCACTATTGCAATCTAAGAATAAAATTCATTTTAATTGTTCAAAAATTTTGCAGACTTCAAAAAAGTTTTTATGCTAATGATGAAATATTGAAAACAAACTTGAAATTACTTAATATTTTAAATATATTTCTACATATCAGATTTATTCGTCCATTCTGTCAAGTACCAAAATTTTCTGTATATTTTTTGTTATATATATCTACAACAGTATATGTTCTTCATAGGATAGTAACACTTAATGAAATTCCCTGTCAACTCATGTACATCCTGTATCCATCGATTCTACAAGAATAGATGGATTGAGGTTCTGTATAAACTAATCAAATGAAGAGTATTCATCACCTGGAGTTGGCCTTATTATAGATTATTTTTCTGATTATTGGTTACAAATACTGATGGTCTATTTCATTGTAATACAAAATATTAAATCTGGCAAAATGCATGATGCAGACTTATGAATGTTAAATGCAAATTGATCAGATAATTATTTAGAAAGGGTATATCCAACAAAATACGACACATTTTCAAGTTGAATATTGATAAATTTTAAAATGATATGAAGCATACTAAATAAATTTAAATTGTACCTTTGACCAATTGAAGGACATCTTAGAACTGAATTCTTAACATCATATGATCCTTGTTGTCAATATGCCCCTTCCTCTGTCCATATACGAAAATTGTACCAACTGAAAGCATATGAAATCTCATCATGCAATAACTATTGTATTTGTTGTTGCATGTGATCAGACTGATTAACCATGATGCATATTTGAATTAGCATCATGTGACTTTCAGAGATTCATCCAATTGATATTATACCTATTAAAAGCCATTACAACTGCACTTGGTAGAGTAACCAAATACTGATTTCCTGAACCTCCTGATCAGTCAATTATGTTCAATATCATAAAAGAAGAATAAAATGTTGGTATCATAATGTTCTCCATGAAAGACTAGTAGTTTCCGACATATAACATTCACTTTTAATACAAAAAATAAGGTCAAAATTTATGGCTGCATGTTAAATGTCGGATATAAATGTTATCTATTTAAAAATAATAAAAAGATGAGAAGAAATTGATTTCTACATGTAGTTAAATGCTGTTTATTTAAAAGAAATAAGATACTTTATGAACTTAACAATTTTTATTATCGAATAACATGAAATGTTCATCATATATCTTCATACTCATCTTCTATCACTGTTACTCACATCCATAAACTTCCTTTCTATCTATGCTGTATGTACTATACTTATTTAATTAACTTTTAATTTTTTAGTTACGTGAGGGTTTAATTGCATTCCTTGCTTTTATTATTCACTTGCGCACTATTCTTTCTTTTGCCTCCTTTTGTAAATGCTTTTCACCTTCTAATATTTCCGTACTATTCTGTTATTTTAAATTTCCTTTGAGTGGTTTATATATACACACATCTAAAGGCTGAACTGTTTCATTTAACAGATGCCATATTTAATATTAAAGAGAACTCAATTTACTAAAGCCTTCAATGTTCATTTCAAAATCATAGCTATAAATGACTGGGCAGTCTGATGTTTTCCCCTGAATGGCCAATTGGCTAGTTGTCTAGCCTTTAGTGCTGTATAAGCCTGCTGTATTTTTAGAGCGGTCTGATGACCAATTGGCTAACGCTTTGGCTGCACAGGCTTCAGGTTCGAATCCTGGTGATGGCATGGATGTTTGTTAATGATTCAGAATCCACATTAAACTGTAAGTCCCAGTCTAATTAGCCCAAAGTGTGCAAAAAAATTACCATAGAGCAACAAACCAAACCTCAAAAATCTAGAATTATATGCTGATGTGCAATCAATTCACCATGTTGGCAGAATCATGTGTTGCCTTGAGCATTTCCGCACTCGCATATTGTTCGTCATTTTCGGGGGAAAATTTTCAAATAAATGACTTCAAAAGAAATGAACACAGACGTACATTTCAGCAGTGGTGGAAAATTTATGTCTTGATACAAAAACGGCAAATTTCGCATTTCTGCGCCAAAAGAAATATTTTCTTTATTTTGATATAGTAACCCAGAAAAATAGCCTAATATGAATGAGCTAATCTTCCAAGATCATTATTAGAAGGGGTTAAGAATTAACCATTTTATAAGAGTTCTGTTTTAATGAAGTTTTTGTTTACGATAGGATTTATTAGTTACATCAACATTTGTCATAAGGGCGAAAATTCTTTAAAAAATTTGAGGCGATATTGGGGCGCCATCTATTGTCCTTTATAGGAACAAATAGGATAAATAATTTGCTTGTGAGCATATACTACTAAATGTTTCTATAATTACTGTTTCAAATAAATGTATTAAATTTAAATTATTCACCACCAAGCTTAATTTTTTTTTAATTTCTAAAAATTTTTTAATCTTTTCTCTACAAATGTTTTATTTGTCCCTTTTTCATTCAATTCCTTCTATTAGCTCACACTCTCCTTATATATATCTTGTTCAAATTTTGAATCGTTAATAAAATACATTTTATTCATTCACTCAAGTTCAAATACATTGTTTTGAACTTGTAGTGAATGACACTTGATGTTAATACATTTTTTTCAAATATTAATTCAGTAATTAAATTTAATTAATTAATTTTAGTTTTTTTTAGATTTAAGTTGCATTACAGCAATTCTTTATTTCCCATTTATTACTTGAATTGAATTTCTTACGTTTTTTTTTTTTTTTTTTTTTTTTTTTTGCTACAGAAAATCTACAACTATGTTATACCTAGAAACATAAAAATTCTCAAAAAAGAAAGAAAAAAAGATTTGTTAAATAAAGTTTAAAAACATATTTATAGCATTTATCTATACGTAAATATTCATTCTTCATATACTGCATATTGAATTTTTTCTAAAATTGGATACATATAATTTTGGTGTTTTTTAGTTTTAAAATTAAATCTATTTTGCTTATACAAATAGAAATAATTTATTGTAAACATATAAGCATTTTTTTTTTATTCAATCAAAAGTCATATATCATTTGATACTTTTAAATGAATCTTTTATTTCTTACTACCATTTATTTAAAATGATTCGTATTTTTAATTAAATAACATATTTAATGTAAAAATAGCATGCCAAAACAAATTTCAGAGAAAAATTTAATAATCATATTTTTATATGAAATTCATTAAAAATATTCAAAGTTGCAAGAAGGATAAAGAAAAATTGTTAATAAATGTATCTATTACGGGAATGTATCCAGTTCAATAATGGATGTATTTATTAATATACAATAAAAAATTATTTTATTTATATATTAAAAAATAATTTTTAACGTTTGATACTAATTATAATTTTATTCTTATAAATACAACAATAAATTAGTTTTGTATTGAATTTCGAATATCATACAAAATTAGTGAGTTTAATTGCGATACAAATTGTGCGATTTTATTTCATATATCATACAACTTCTAAATAATATAAAATTAATTAGTATATGCTTTGAAATGTGAAGAACTATTAATGTAAAAATATACTGCTACGAAACCACTGAGAGAGAGACTGCTGCAAAAATCCAATTTGCACGCCAATCCAATTATTTGACTCGTATTTAACAATTTCATTGGCCTCTCTTAAGTCAAAGTACAATATGCTTTTTGATAAACTTGAACCAAACAACATGAAATTTGTATCAGCTATTCATTCGATTATTTAAAAATTACTCTACTTTTATGGTGAAGAAAAATGTTTTTATTAAAACATCAAGCTGAGTTTAGTAAAGAATATGCCCTCCCCTTACTGTAATACATTTTTGACATCTTAATTAGAAGCAAAAACCATACACAGTTTATTTCAAGACTTGGAGATAGAGAGAGTAGTCGTCTTGTAATGAGTAGAATAGAATGAAGATTTGGTAATCTAGCTGGATAGGATAAGGTCCTGAAATCTAACCACTCCATAATTTCAGGAACAAGGTATGAGTCATAAAGCTTAGATCGATGAGGTTAGAGTTATTCATTTGATTGAGTCATGTATATAGCATATAGTTTTACATATGAATCTAATGTCTCTCAGCTAACGGAAATCTTTCATGAAACACATGATCAGTATGACTACCAGCCACAGAGACTCCATTCAAAACCACAATTAAATCACCTCTAAAATTGTTTTTCAGCAATATGCAATTGGTAGAACCCAATACATTGTTCTCTGCTGATCAGAATCATTGCTTTAGCGAAGTGATCTTTTAGATTATTTACCAGTAAAGTTTTAAATCATGTCTGCATAAAATTCATAATTTATTTTATTCTCTTGGAAAAATATACAAAAGTATTTGTATATAATTTCTTTTTTTAAGCTGATGTACTTTAAATATTTTTGAAATTTTAAGACACCCTTTGGAGTCAACGAAATTTCTATAGCTTACCAACATAATTTTTACATTTTTAATATTTCACTGTGTTGATTCAGAATTTTTTTTTACCATTATACCTCTCTTTAATAAGACAAAAATGATTCAATATCTTCCATCTTCTAATATTTCATTATTAATGAAACTAAAAACACAGTGGAACAAACAGTTTATTCAGTTACTAAAAATTAAAATATTTACAATGTTACTTGCACTGAAATCTAATGACTATGAACAACTATTTAATTTCTGTTGGTAGAAATTGCCAAGAAATGAATGGCAGTACATTAAGGGTGGAAAAAATGAAAATTTGTTTATAAATCATAAATGATTTATCTAATTTAGAAATACAAAAAATGACCCCACTGCAACACTAAAGGATGTCACCTAAATTATAGGCAGAAATATGTCTTTACAAGTTATTTTCCTATGTAAGAATTTTTATACACCTAGAAAAAAAGGAAATATAAAATAACTATATAAAAAAAATCAAATGTTTTTTAATAAAGCAGTCCAGTATTTTCATCAGGCTTTAAGCAAAAGCACTTAAAAGATACCTTCCAGAGGGAAAAAATACAAGCACGATATGTTGTTATACATTTATTTTGTCCTTTAATATTCTCATGTTTAACATTAATATGTTGTGTTACAATATTAATAGGCATTATTTTCTTTTTTCACTTTACCTTCAAAATAATTCAGTTAGTGTATATTATAAGCATAACTGACTTTTCCAGAGTGTTGGTTGTGTGTCTGTACCTCAAATCGGAAAACTCAAGTACATATATTCTTGCGAAATGAAGTAAATATTCGAGGTTGTTTTTCTGGTGTATATATGTTAGTGAAGAAAGTAATTGATTTAAAATTGATAATTAAAACTTATCACCAGAATTTTACACTTTAAAGGACACTTACACTTTACCATCCCATTTTTTTGGAGAAGCTATGAAAAGGGTACTCTAGTTTTCTCTTTTAAATTACTCAGTCTATAACAGGAGGAAAACTTAATTGAATCATTGAAAGAAACTGTCACTTTCTGGATTAAATTGTATAATATTTGGATCAATCTGCAGAAAGTTAATCAAGGTTTGGAAGTTAGTAGGTTTGGGTTCTGGAAGTAGATCATAAAGTTTCTTTAGAGCCTCTTGTGCTGTTGTCAACCATTTCTGAATCAATGAAACTAAATCCTCTGGTTTATTCTAAAAAGAAAAATAAATGACATTTAGGATCACATATTTTCAACAATTTATTTTTACTTATTCTGTTCTATAAAAATTTTAAAATTAAGATTAATAATAAAAAAATTTAATGTACTCAATATTGTAATGATTTAGTAAACTTTAAATATACATTGATATAAATCTTTTTGCTCAAATATTTGAACACTTAAATACCTAACATGAGAGCTGAAAAAATGTTTCATTATAAATATGCAATATAATTTAGACCATTCTTTTAAATTTATTTGAGCTGTTATGAAATTGTCAGGAAAAATAATACATAAAGCAGTATATATATATTTTAAATGATCAGGAACATTTTTCAGAATAATTAACTTTTTTCTGCATTTGTTAGATTAATATTCAATAATCATAAAGAAGGATCTTTCTTGCCAAGTTAACAGATGTAAGTTCCTTAGTAATGAATGTTACTCTTGAACAATAGTGCATATTTGGCATGAACTCTATTAAATTGTTGGAGAGAGTTAGTCTCTCAATGTGACTTTGAGTTCATACACTGTTCAAAAAAGGAAATTCGATTATTTTGTACTGCTGATGAATAACCAAACTATCCCCTCAGACATCTACTGTTGACAATTAGAGAATTTAAAACGGGCTACTCACTAAATGATGGTGATTCGTAAACACAATAAAGCCCAATCTCATACCTCATGAATGAATTTGAATGGAAATTCTACCTCATCCACCTTATAGTGTAGACATGGCTCCCATCAGATTTTTATTTTTTTAAGTCTCTGCAGGATTTTCTTGATGGCAAAATTTTCAGTAATAATTAGGAGATAAAATCTCTAAATGAATATTTTGTTGCAAAATCAAAATGTTCTTCCAGGATGGAATCGAAATTTACCCAAAAGATGGTTCAATGTCATAGAAAATGGATGATATATTAAATGATTAAATATGTGTAACAATAAATATTTCTTCCAATGAAAATTGTCAATCTAAATCCTGCATTCAACCTTATACATTATATAGAAAACAGCAATAAATACTTTATCATTTTTTTTATAATCTTAAATTTAAGATTTCAGATATAGTCATCATAAAAGTAATTATAGATTGATTACATGATCAATAATAAAGGACATCTTTTACCAAAATGTAGTAATTTTTTAAACCCTTTCAGAAAAAATATGTATTTTGAGTGAAATAATTTACCTTATTATGGTGCTTTTGCACTAATTTCAGTTTTCTTAGTTTTTCTTCATTGATTTCAGTTTGTCTTTTGAAGTTGAAATACATTTCTTGTAACTTAAGTTTATCTTCACAATTTTCAATATCGTCTTTATAATATAAATACACACTTTCATTTAATTCCATACTAACAGATGACTCAGATTTAGGACTGTCAAAAATAGAACAAATAGTTTTTGTTCTACTTTTTGGAGAATGTATATCTGGAGATACAGTTTTAGATAATAAACTTGAATGCATTCTGGAAGAACGCTTCAGTCTTTCTTTGAGGCTAGAACTCATCTAAAATATGAAATTAAAATTAAATAAATTAGTATAATCAACCCAGTTTGCATGCAAGAATTGAAACCCATCTAACTCATTTTAGCACAGTTTATAACAAAACTAGGTACTTACGTATTAACGGTACCTTGGCGACAGATTTGGCGGTTTTTAAGTGTCGCCAATCTAACAGCTACACTTAAAGCTGCGGTTGGCGAGTGTGCTCTTTATTGGCGCAACTGTCGCCAAGGTACCGTTAATACGTAAGTACCCAAAACTAATTTTGGACAAGATATTTTATCAAATTTCATAAGGTGTTAGTTAATATATATAACAGTCGTAATATAAAAACATTTTCAGAATAAACTCTAATTTACAGAATGAAAGTTATAAGCAAAGTAACTTAATCAGATTATTTTCATCAAAATTAGGTAATATCAAACTGTTAGATAAGTTAATGATTTTTTAACTATGCTTTGTAAAAAGTAATTTTTTAATGCTTTTAAGGAGGATATTGTTAGGCAATGTTTTTGTCTCATGTTTACTATTCTAATACAAGGTTAATTGTAAAAGGCAATAAAGTTAAGGATCAAAATGAGGAGATAGAATGGAACATTAAAATTAATGACTTTTAGAAAGAATCATTGCTATAAATTGATGTCACTTCGGGAAAAAAATAATAAAGATGATGATGATGATGAATGAAGTGGTATATGGGGATGTGAAGCAACAAGGACTATAATCCCTTAATCACTATATATATATATATATGAACAGTTAGTTTTTCCTTATTTTTGTAATATGTCACTCTTCACAACGCTCTACGATCGCGTTAGACCAGGACCTACGGTTTAAAGTGGATTCCGAACGACTACAAACATCCATGGCACCGCTGGGACTCGAACCCGAAACCTGTGGTACCAAGCGCCAGAGCGCTAGCCACTCGGCCAAACAATAAAGATGTTTTAGTGTAGGTCAATATTTTATTTACTCATCTCATTATAAGAATGATTATCTATAAAGGAAATACTTTCATCATCAGATTTAAATTTATCTTCATGCAATTCCATGATTTATTTTAAATTAATAGTTATTAATATGAGTGCCAATCAATAAGTATCTGTGTCAACATTTGATGGAGAAAAAAAATCAAGATTTGTTTTAAGTTCATTTAACAAATGAATCTATCATCCCCATGAAGTTGTTTAAATAAGCCGGAAATGAACAGCATCCCAGGTTGTAAACATTATTAATGATTTGATAGACTATCATTATAAATAATGATATTGAAAATTATCAAACTAATTCAATTTATCCATTCCCATTTAACATTATACTTTTACCACAATCAATTAAATTGACATTAATTTCAATAATATTATCACTTTATTTTGAACAATAACATATAATCATTTATTTTTAAAATCTCATACTTTAATTTTATTGAGAAACATAAGCATATATTAAAATAGTTGTTTATCATGTAATGCATATAATTAATATGTGAAGTATTATCCTAATACTTGTAAAATCTTTTGCTGCATCATTAGTGTAAAGATTATAATACATCAGTTAACAATGATAAATTCAAATTAGAACAGTGTGCATTTTTTAGATGAAACATGACCCTAAAAATGCCCACATATTTGGCATAATGAGAAATTAAAAAAAGTAAAAGTAAGTAATTTAAAATTTATGAATTTTCACTATAAAGTATAAATTATCAGAAAACTTTTTAAAATTTAAAAGGAATAAATAAAACAATACTGAAATCATCATTATATGAAACAGAAGAAAAAAATTGTCAGGGATATATATCATACTAATAAAAAATAATAAACTTTATCTGGAAGAATCCATCATCCAAACAAATAATACACATAATTTATGTGTGTAAAAATCTTCAAGTATAGATAACACCAAAAACAAGAAACTTTATCATTTTTTATTCAGTTCTTCGCAGGGTAAATCAAAAGAATTCCCTGCTCTAAGATCAAAGCATTATATACAAAAATTAGCTTCTCTAAAATGAATCAAGAACATAAGATTTAGAATTATTAATATTTAATTAATTCGTTTATTTTTATGTTCTCATTTTTCAAAATCTATTAATTTTACAAAATAAATATCATTGACCTTAAATTAAAACCATTATTATATGCCAGATATCTGAAAAGAAAAGGAATAGATGCCTGAAGAACCATAATAATAATAATAATAAATGTTTGTAAGCAATGTGCTATATACTATTTAGTCAAATATAATTATTGTACTATTTATCAATATTTTTATTTAAATTAGATTTAATGAGCATAGTTTCTATATTTAAATAAATTTGCCTACTTCAATAATTTAATTGCAAGTTCCATTTTCAACAGACATCTTAAATAAGTATTTGTCAAAATAAACCACTTTTATAAGTCCTTCTGCCCATTTCTTAGATATCGGCATTAAAACACTATTAGAGACATTCATTCATTATTTCTCACACGTCAAACTTCAAGATATATTCTAGACAAAATTTTGAATTAAACCTTCTTTTTTTCTTTTTTGTTTTGATAAAAATAAATAAAAACTTGTTAGAAACATACCTCTTTTATAACCCTTCGAAATCTTACCATGATAATTGAAAGTTATTCCTATGGAAGCTAGCATTATTAGAATCTTCAATTTATGTATTTTTAAAATCTTAAAATACTAGATATGATATTTTACATTACAAAATATTAAAAATTATGTTATATATTTTAAAAAATTATTTCAAATTATAACTCACATGACTGAGATAACTATGGAAATAAAAGATGTAGATCTAAGATAAATAATTTGAGATGGTGATTTATATATAAACATGATTCCCCTTAATTTCAAATTAAGTGAATAGGGCCATACATAATTAATCGAATTTGGATCATTTAAATATGATGATTTGGCAACTTTCATCACATAAAACAAAGCAACCAGTCAGTAATTTTTATCATAGTACACATATTTTTTTTTTTCTTAATTGGCAAAATCCACTTTAAAAATTTCTGTCAAAGCACCTGCTCTACAAATTTTGTCTACAAGTATCTAAATATAACTTTTTAGAAAAAATGAGGCATTTGAGTTGGACAGCATATACCAATCAGACAAAATATGAAATCTACTTAACTATTCAGTGTAGATCCTATTTGGAGTGCAATTAAAAAAAAATTATAGAAGTACTAATGCCTTCAACTAGAGTTTTTATGTTTCTCATGTCAAATTATAATTGCAATAGAAGTTAACTTTCTGATTAAGTCATTGGTTATGATATTGATGCTCTTGATCATTCCACATTATTCACTGGAAAATGTTGCACAGGGACTAATCCATTCATGCATTTTAAAATAAAACAGGATTAATTATTCCAAGTGACTCTCTTCTACTCCTTAGTGACAATAGGTAAGATAACCTGCCCACAAAATGTATCAATGAAGTTGAATCACAGTTAATACAGGCATACAAATAGGATAACGTATATACAATAATCCCATAGACGAAAGTATATAGAAAACTATCTGTTTAAACATACTCATTTCATCACTGTTATTAAATTTACTAGTTGTGGAAACCAATGTAGCACTTTTACCAACATAGACAGCAGAATAAATTCTCTGCTTATCTTTGTCATCAATTATCCTTGGTTGGTTAATATTATATCTTTGGCTGTATGTTTTACTTTATTTATTATTATTAATTTGCAAATTCCTTTAAAATTTTCCAAGTGTTGCATATCATGAATAGACAATGAGACATGTAATTTCTAAAATACTTAAGTGCAGCTGTGGTCATTACAATATATTTTTTGTCTAAATCTAATAAATATTTACCTTTTACAATGTTTTACTTACATAAATTACTACTTGACAAAATTTGATCTAAGATATCTATTCATAATTTTAAAATCCTACTTTTTAAAATCCATACTTACCTTTGATTTGCTTTGTAAACAACTTGATCTACATAAGGCAGATGGTTTTAATGTTTTGGCCAATTAGTGTACGTACAGAAATTTTATTTATTTATTTTTTTAGTGTGGTGGGCTAGTTAAATCTTATTTAACAATTTTTCATTGTTATATGGTCAGGTAGCTCTAAAAATTTGAAAATCAATAAACCTGTAAAAGATATCTAAACACAAATGCATAATTCAGTCAAAAATATCTTAACTATATTACTGGCTATTGTAATTATAATACATGAAGGAAATATGTGGCAAACCTAAAATTTGCATGGAAGAAAGGAGCTTGAATACGCAAATGGTTACCAATTCAGAGCATGTGAATAACATAAACAAATGTAGCAACACAAAAAACAAAAAATGGAATTTTATGTAATAATTATGTTTTATTGATGTTTATTTTGCAGATTTTGTTATGGCTCCTGTAGAAGAAACTCATACAGCATGTGTTTGAATATGATATTCAGATAGTCATAGGGTATCAATACTGTCAATTATTATTCTTATGGAATTTTTCAACAATCAAAATCATGTGACCATGAATTTGCAATCAGTAGGTGCAAGAAGACCATAAAAATGATAAATAAGATCTCAAAGTTGGCAATTGGTCCTGTCTGTCTGTTAGGCATTAAATAATAACAGCATGTATTCTAGACCAGGATTTATAGTGCATGGTACAGCAATAAGTATCTGCATGAACAATGTAATAATATATGCAGGGCATCTGATTGTTTCCAAGATAGCCATTGGTTAGCTAGTTTTTAACTACAGCAAATGAATCTTTAGCAATAATAGTGTATTCAACAGTATACATGCACCCATAATATAGCATTACTTAATTTTTTCAGATGAATATCTCTATATGTTTATCTCACTTTTTTACATTATCATGGTAGCGGAAACACTGCAGTAATAATTGCTGAAGTGTTTTATTGGTCAACATCATACTATTATGCTTGGGAATTATAATAGGGAGCCTATTTGCTTTTAGTATATTTATACAGTATTTGATCAGCTAATGTTTATTAGAGAAATGTTACATCTTACAGTAATGCCATAGCTTCAGGACCTCTGTGGCAGAAATTACCAGCAAAACACATATGGCTTTCAATGGCTAATATTTCTTCAATAGACAACATGACCAACTTCTAACTTGGCCAACAGGTTTTCTTGGCCCAATTAAACATATGTCTTTTTTTAAAATATGGAGTAATATCCAATGGCTATAATTCTGGCAAAGAATGAAGCTGTATGCATAGCAATACTTGCAGCTACCCTCTAGAGCCTATTTTACTAGAATAGAACTTCTTATAATGGTTGTTATTAGTGCCAGGAGTAGATTCTTGTAATACTGATTTCATATTTTGTACCTCCAAAATACCAGCAATTTTAATAATTTAAGTATTACATTACAATATATTTATACATAGGTAAACCACTATATGTATGAGTTTACCAGTATTTCTTTTGGGTGTTACAAATTTAATAACCAGTAGTATATGATTTCACTTTATGATACTTTCTTCCACACATATACAAATCTAGAAAGAATAGAGCAAAAGTAGATCGATAGATAAGAAAAAAATATTATTTTTAAAAGAAAAGTTTACATTTTTTACGATCAATATAACAATATATAAAGAATGAACACTAACTTTTTCAAAAATATTTATTAAAACAATGAGTTCTGCCCCATGTTTAAATTGCGGTTAGATTTATTTTACAATCGAAGGTATTTATAATTCTAACATTTGCTAAATTTAAATGAATTCAAAACCTTTATCTAATTTTTTAACTAGAAAACGAGTAAAATGAAATAACAATTCAAAAGTGTTAATTTTATATTTTGTCACAGTTTATTGTTTCATAAAATGAAGCTGATGTGGCATTAAAAATTTTTATTTCCTTTTAAGATCATTTAAAGATAGTTACTTTACTTACTGTTCTTACAATATTTGATTTGTTAAACTGGTTTAATTAAAAAGAAATCAAATTTAATTTCTATATTTGTGTAAGAGATTTTGTTTCTATTTTGTAGCAAAATGAAATCAAACTTTCTATTCAGTTCTACCTAATTAGATACAATATTTATCAATAAAAATAGCACTTTTTCAGAACATTACCTTATGCCCTCCAATATGAGGAGAATCAGATAGCTCAGTCTTCTCTTTATTGTCAGCCATGGTGACGGGAACTGAAATATATGTACACAAATATATAAGAATAAATATAAACAATGTATTTAAAGAATTGTCTTTTTCTCTCATTAGAAATTTAAAAGAGAGAGAGAGACAGAGGAAGAGTTCATCTTAAAATACTTTTTAAATGGCATTTTTCTTCTAGTTTCATCATTTATTTATTTATTTTTAAACTAACTTGAATGAGAAATTTATACATCCCTAATAAACAGAAATATGAATGAAAATATCATCTCGCATAAACATATTTTAATCATAAAAATATTAATGCTTTATAGAATCAAAATAAGATCCATAAAATAAAGCATATAGGGTTAACAATAAAAATTTTATATAATTTACTAAAAATAGTAGCAAATGAAACTTTTACATATTGAGAGAGAAAAAAAAAATTCTATTTCTCAAATTGGACAAAATGTGAAAGGTCAGGAAATATAGTCTTTCATAATTTCCTCTAATAACTACAGATAAACAAATTAATATCATTAATAAGGCTAAAGCAATTCAAAGAAAGCTACTGTTTGAAATCATAGTAAAATCAGTTGGCATAGATTCATCAATCTAGAGAATAAATTTAAGAGATCACAGTAGGTTTTAAGACTCTTAATATTTATTATGAAATTCAGAGAAAGGTTTCATTATTTCAATTAGTATTTTCTGAAATTCCATTTATATAAAAGCAAAAACTATAAAAACTTAATCTTTACCATAAACATAAAAGTTTAAAAATTTGTTTAAATGCTAAAATTAATGTAGCTTAATTTTTTGATGAAGATATACATATAGTTATTTCTTTTTTTAGAGAAATAAAAGATTTTATTTAGAATTTTATTTTATTGACGTAAATATGTAAGCATTTTCATAAAATATTAGTTGAAAACTTCTTTCTCTAAAAAATAAATGGTACATTTTTTGACCAAAATTTAGAAAATCTATGAGACTAATTTTTTTATAGAATAAACTTTTAATATAATGTCTGGCATGATCAAATAATTTATTTTTATAATATTTCAATCAATTTTACTTAGAATTGATTTTTTAATGCAAAATAACAAATAATTATTTCAAGTAACTTCGATTTTCTAATACTAATAACTCACTACTTCACAATAAACATCAACTTCATTTTTTTTATGATGTTATATAACATTAATTAGATAGTAATTCACCGCAATTAAAAAAACTTTGAGTTGTAAACAATTTCTTTCTATTAAAATTTATTTCAAATTTTTTCTGTTGGATTTTATTATTTTCTAATGATATTTTCCTTTATATTAAAATAATACCTAACATAATGCAGAAAAATAAAAGTTAGTTACGATCATTTATCATAAAATAAAGTGTAAAACTTTGATTACATAAAACTATCTACGATTAATTTTTATGCGGATATAATATGAAATAATTTCTAAAATTTAAAAAATAATTTTAAATACCTTTTTGCGATTATTTTAAGATCAAATACCTGTTTTAAAAATCAACACAAATACGAATTCGCGCCAAGACTTAACTTAACTACTGGGTCGTATAAGCAGTACGAATCATTACATCAGCAAGGCTTGACTTGACTTGACTTGATTTTGGTGCTTTGACTTGCATATGATACAAATCATTTACTTCAAAATGCTTGTGTTCGTAACTTTGATACAATATCAACCGGTTTTCAGGTCAGTGTGAAAAATATTACTTTGTATCGCATGATTCGTATTTTGTGATCTGCACCGAAGTTTGATGCGGAAAAACAGATTCGGTGCTGTTCGGTATATACTTAATATGAAAGACAAATCAAAATCAAATATCAGACAAATTTTGGATTACGACAAGTTTGAATACGAGTTAGATGAATACACCAAAATTCTGATTTTACGTGATTTTGGTTTAGCACAAATTAGAAAAAAAGTTGCTTCTCTTTTTACACGACTTATTTTGATTCAACATGATCGACTCAAATTCAAAGAAGAACATTTTGCTTTACTTTAATTTTTATAACTGCGACATTGGAGACAAGGAATGTAATGAGAATTAAATTTGTGAAGATTCCCAGAATTTTATAACCTCAATGTGGAATTTTTTCTGCATTTTGAGTTTAGTGTTCAAAGTGAAAAGTACTTTTTGGATGTTTATAAATCTTTGTTTTATTAATTATAACTGAACTATTTTTGGTAGCCCTTACATAGTGTCACATAATTCACTTTTAACAAAGTGAAAAGGAAAACGATTTCTTTGAATATTAAAATTCAAATTTCGAATCTCTTTGCCACTGGGCAAGGTGCAACGTCTGTAGGAAAGCATTTTGATCTACATGAAGCTACCGTTGTTCGGGCATTTTAAGCTACGAACGTTTCTTACCTCCTTAACTCAGTTAAGTACGCACTTGTTATGTGTAATAGTCAAAAGTAATTTTAAATATTAGGTTTTGTTTATTTTTACTTCTATTATGGCTGTTGTCGAAGGAGATTCGCTTTTCTCCAACAATACAATCATGTCTCTCTCCCCTACTGACCAATCAGCCAGTCCTGGTAGTATGCTTCATATGATTGATATTAATACAAACCCGACAGTCTTTAATTTTGTTCAGGAAATAGATTAACTTCATACAAGCATCAAAAACTTTTCACCATGCATTGAAAGCGAAAATATTAATGATCATCTCAACAATATTGAAAACTGTTTAAAACTCGAGCTGCAAATTTCTAACTTAGACCTTTTCCTACAATTTCAGCTTTCCAATGACACCAACAAAAATCTACGGAAGCAAATGAGTCTCATCTTGGTAAAACTCAACAATTCCAACAACATTGTAACTATTCCTGCAAAAAAGAAAAAACTTAAGGTCACACAAAAGCAGACAAAAATTTAGACAAAAAGCTTAATATTAATGATCCAACTGTCATCAGGTTATCTTCTAAATTTGATTGCCGTAACCACGATGAAAATCTTGATCCTTGTTGTACCAGCATTCAGTGATACAAAAACCAAAACTAACTTCAAATTACTAAAACGCTAGATCATCAGATTCTTTTGACTCGTAAAATTAGAAGGGATCTTTTATCGCTAGTGAACACATTCAAAATAAGGTTAGATAATATCTTAATAACTTCAAAGATATTTCTACTCTTTCAAAAGAAAAATAACTCTCATTTTCACAACGAACACATTTTATTAACATCACATTTTTACATTATATTATACGGGAAAATTCCCGTTAACAATGAAAGTAGAAGTTGTAGTTCGGACAGGAAACTCCGGAGTTGAGTTGTATACAATTTCGCTCGCGTACACGACACTCCCACCTTTTGAGTCTGAAAATTCAGAACTCTAAACTAATTTAAGAGATCAAAGATCAAGTCTCTTGACAGTTTTAATCTCACGTCCGAATCTGGTTTTCTGGTTCAGTACAGGTTGGTTATCGACTTTAGATTCCACGGGATCAGCAATCTTATTTCTTAGATTTTTTTCCGTAGATTGAGAAAGTCTTCTTATACCTTTCAATGCTCGATGTCGAAGAGGTTCCGAAGAAACTGCATTTATCTCAAGTGAATACAGATGTTGCACAGGACGTAATTTTTCATCACTAGCTGTTTTCACTTTCACTAGACGTGTAACATCATCTTTACCTGGAAAAATCTCAGTGACTCTTCCTAAAGGCCAGTAGAGTCTTTTTAGATTTTTATTTTCAATAAGTACTATTTCTCCCACCTTAATGCCCTCAGCTTTTCTAATTTTATTCGTATTTTGTCTCAAATGACCTAGATACTCCAGTCTGAAACGTTTACGTAGATCTTCACGAAGTTTCAACCGATACATGTGTCTCTTTTGAAGACTGGTAGATTCCAAATTGTCAAGATCGGGTACACCACATTCCCTTAAGTCTCTCATAAACATAGACGGTGTTAAGGGTTGAAGCTCATTGTCATCTGATACGTATGGGATAGGCATGGAGTTAATAATGCTTTCACATTCACACAATACGGAATTTAACTCTTCGTACTTCAAGCTTGCTTTACCCAATACTCTTTTAAGAAGATCTTCAACAAGAGCGATAAGACGTTCCCACCATCCTCCCCACCAGGGAGAAGATGGAGGTATAAATTTCCAGATGATTCTATTTACAGCTCCATCAGTAACAACTTCATCCCAGTTAAGCCTTTTTAGAAGGTGTTCGGTTCCCACAAAGTTTTTACCGTTATCTGTATAAATGATAGCCGGTCTCCCTCGCCGAGCTATAAATCTTCTTAATGCAAGTAAAAATTTATCAGTAGACATAGAAGAGACAAGTTCCAGATGCACAGCCCGGAATACTGAACAGGTAAATAAAACTATCCATGTTTTGCTTCCATCTCTCAAGAAGACTGGTCCAGCCAAATCTATTCCAGTGACTTCAAAACAAAAAGCATCCTTGATTCGATCTTCAGGCAAAGGAGCAAACATTACTTCCATATGTCTGGCATTGAATCTTTTGCAAATAACACATTTACGTAAAACCTTTCTAATTGTTTTCCTCGCCTTCAAAATCCAATATTTTTCTCGAAGACTTGCAATTAACGTCTGAATACCACAATGCAAAAGTTCTTTGTGTTTAGATATAATCAAACTTGCAACAACAGGATGATCTGAAGGAAGAATTACTGAAAACTTGAAATCTTGAGTATCTTCTCGAAATGTTAACCTGGTTTTCATCCTTAATAGTCCATTTTGGTTAACAACATATGGTATATTTTTTAGGCCTTCGTTCTTACCGGAAACAAATGATGTCCTTTGGACAATCAACAGGATTCTTTTTTCTGCTTCTTTCAGTTCGTCAGGAGTAAGTATGTCTGTTACACGACAAGATTTTTCTAGTTTACTGTTTCTGCAAAACTTGATCATCCATGCAGTAACTCGTATCAGCTTCTCAAATGACGAAAATCTTATTAAGAATTCCCTAATGTAATCTGACACAAACAGGGAAGTCACAACTGATTTTTTCTTTTCTGCATTGACAACATTCTTGTCAGGGTATAAATTAGAAATGGGCCACAATTCTTCTTCATCTGTTAACCAGGCTGGACCTTCCCACCATCTTCGAGCTATCAAAGTATTAACTGAACAGCCTCTCGAAGGTAAGTCCGCTGGGTTTAGCTTTCCAGGTACATAATTCCACTGAAGAGGTTCACTGCCCGATCTAATTTCCTTGACTCGATTCATCACAAACGTTGCCCATTGTTCATCATTTTTAATCCAGTATAAACAGTTCATCGAATCTGACCAGTAATAAACAGGTATACCACCAAGTTCTTCTAAATCAGTGCAAATAGTTTTGGCAAGCCTCAAGCCGATGCAACAACCCAATAGCTCCAATCTGGAAATGGAAATGCTTTAAAGAGGTGCTACTCGTGATCTTGCTGCTACTAAATGACAAGTAACTCCTTGCTGGTTCACAGATCTTAAAAAAATATGCAAGTAGCATAGGCTTGTCGACTAGCATCGCAAAATACATGCAAACTATGTTGTGAGTTCTTATGCCCCTGAATCCATCTTGGTATTTCTAGTTTGTTTAATTGGTGTAACTGTCTGTTCCATTTTTCAAATTTATGAGCAATTTCTTCTGGAAGAATATCATCCCAATTAGCCTTAATTTTCCACGTTTCTTGGAGCAATATTTTTGGAATTAAAGTTATGGGGGCAGTAATTCCAATAGGGTCAAATATTTTGTGACATTTTGAGAGAATACATCTCTTTGTCACTTTTACAGATTCACTCTGCGTGTCATTTCTGACATCAATTTTTAACGTGTCTCTTTCAATGTTCCAAAGAAGACCAAGAACTGGAATGTCTTGTAAGATAGGAGAAGCATTTTGGGATTCATTACAATTGTCTCTTAAGGACTCAAAAGAATTGTGTTGCCAGCCACGTAACTCAAATTTTCCGAGAGCCATGATTTCTCTGGATTCATTTATAAACTTTGTCAAGTCAGCCTCGCTTTTAACACTAGCCACACAATTATCAACATACATAGATTTCTGTAGGTGTTGAGCTGTCATCTTGTAGCAATCAGGAGCTCCATCTAATAGGTGATTCAATGTCACCCCTAAAAGGAATGGACTTGATTTTATCCCAAACACTACACGGCAATGTCTGTAGATCTTGACAAGAGTTGGATCTCCATCTTGCCACCAAAGAAATTGCAAATAATCCTTGTCACTGTCATTCAGCCGAATCTGTAGAAACGCTTTGCGTATATCGGCGATCACACCATACTTTTCAATACGAAACCTATTTATGAGGGATGGAATAAGTTCCACAAGGTTTGGACCTGTTACTAGGCAGTCATTTAAGGATAGACTTCCTTTGAATTTTGCAAAACCATCGAAGACAGGTCTTATCTTTGTTGTTGAATTGTCTTTTATGACAGGTCGATGAGGAAGATAGTGACACTTAGAATCCATGAGATCTTCACTATTTAACTCTTCAACAATACATTCTTCTTTCCTATCTTCAAAAACATTTTTATAGTCCCGTAGAATACCAAGATTTTTGATTCTATCAACTGTATTTTTCAATCTTTTCTCAGAAAGACCTTTTCTCGAAGGTAAAACAGGGTGATCTTCTAACCATGGTAGTGAAACAACATACCTACCATCTTCATTTTGTTTAACAGAATTCAAAAGCAGCTTTTCGGTTTCTTTCTCAATTTCCATTTGACTTTGTTTATCTGCAGTATCCAATATTCCAAGAGTGTCCAAACTCCAAAGATCACTAATGCTTTTGTTGTTCACATGTAAAGACAGTACTGT